>BSUD01000008.1:111957230-112239875 GCA_033239045.1 Fagopyrum esculentum
GGGGGGGGTCGGGTCTTGTTGATAGAGTAGATAATAGTTAGGTTATCCCTCTATGCTCAACTTCTTGATTCCCAACTCTCTTGATTTAAAAAATTTAGAGTAAATTACACAAAACCACCTTTTATATACCCGTTTTTCACTTAACCACCTCTTATCAAAAAGTTTTCACTTAACCACCCATATATCTATTCCGTTAACAATCCGCCACCAAAATGCTTTTCTGTTAAAATTTTCATCCGTGGCCCCTACTAAGAGTAATTAATTGAGTTTTTAACAAGTGATTAAGATATATATTTTTAATATGTTTATTTTTGTATTGACTGAAGCCCTAGGTTGGTTACTGATACAAAATAGATGTTCATTTCCCCTCTTCCATCGTCGACAAAATTACCAGGCGAATTACCTGTAGTTGCAATCATCCAAATCTTATGTTGTTATCTATGGCCTGGTATAGCAAATTCTGATATTAATACGTGATTCGGAATCTGGGATTTGGCTATTAATCAAGCTCCAAGATTTGTCAATTTAAGTTTCTGGCAACCTAATTAATCTCCAATTTCATTCGAGTTTAGATTTGGGAACTTTATATCTTTGTTAGCTATTGAGACGGATTCTTATCTAAGAAGATTAGGGTTTTGTGGGTTTAGATTGCATATCGTGTTCTGTATTGTGCAGCTGTTTCCATTTGCTAGAAGGACCATATGGTGGTCCAATCTTCTAATGTTAAAACATATGTATGATGTATGATTCTTCTGTTGTGCAATTTGGGTTTATAAATAGTTTACTAATTTATGTATTTTTGCTGGCCCATTCGTATATTCTTTTTATAGTGTGCTTATGTGTGGTATTCTTGTTTACCAATTCATAAAGTTTTTGTGTAACTGTGTATGTTATACTACACAATAAGAACTTAAGAAAACAAGTGAATGGAGATT
This sequence comes from Fagopyrum esculentum, assembly GCA_033239045.1. Taxonomy (NCBI): domain Eukaryota; kingdom Viridiplantae; phylum Streptophyta; class Magnoliopsida; order Caryophyllales; family Polygonaceae; genus Fagopyrum; species Fagopyrum esculentum. The sequence goes on from BSUD01000008.1 coordinate 111,958,166, forward strand.
ACTGAACATCAATTGCAGGAATGGAGATTTGAGTCACCATTGACAAACGTCATCATATAAGAGCTAAAAGAATCTTCAGTCATCATATAAGAGCTAAAAGAAAATTCAGTCAGTAGCCCAGTTGGTGGGAGGTATAGCTGGAGAGTTAGTGTTTTTCCGGACGCAGTGCGGCTTCTCCGATCGAACCGGTAACTTAACCTTTAAAAAAAAGCGCTAAAAGAAGGTGTTTGTTGTTGCTATGAAATCCACGCAAGTTCGAAGGAATGCCGAAAATACTTCTCTGTTATCATAGAGCTAAAAATATTTTCCATCATTAAACAGCCTTGATCGAAAAGTACTTATGCGATGTGAAGCTCCCCAAAGTTAATGGTATAAGAGAAGTATTGAACATCGAAGCTAATTCGAAAGAAAGTAAAGGAAGGGCCATTAGAGGTGGCGGGGTGGTTGGGAAATGAAGTATATATGGTACAAGCTGAATAAAGAACGAGTTGATCATTAGTATACAAAGTTCCACTTAATAACAACCCTAAATGTGACTACACGAGTCAACGGTTGTTATATGAGTTAACCTACTCAAGCATCAAGGATAGTTTGTTAACGGAATAGGCATACACATTTCCACTAGACATGCGATTTAAAGCTTGGACAATACATGAACTAAGGTCATCACTCGGAAGGCAAGCTTCATTATCAAACAAAATATCTCAAGCATCAAGGTTGGTTTCAGAATTCCCTGCCAGATTATGCTCATCGCGGGTTGATTCCGCCACAGTTGTGGCCAGCAGTCCTACAACAGCGGTTCCTTGGCCACCCAATGGATGTCCCACTTCAATAGTCCATTGCTCTAATTCCTTGATGTTTCCTGTCACATTATCCATTCTTCCTCAACTGTTGTCCTGTTCATTTTCGATTAGAAGTAAACCAGGATTATTAACATCATGATTCCCCGAGTTCTCTTGGCTATTCCTAGCAGAGTCATCCTTCCTGGATATCTCTACATCTCCATCATTCGGATGTTCTGTTCCAGTCTCGTTATTCACAGTAGAAAGTTGTCCCTGTGTATAGACAAAGTTATCATGGGAAGGGGAGTAAGGGAAGAAGGCATTGGCAATCCAAACCCAAAAACCCTAATCTTCTTGAATAAGATTCCTAACAGTTAACAAAGATATGAAGTTCTCAAATCTAAACTCCACAAAAATTGGAGATTAATTAGGTTGCAAGAATAAAAATGGGCAAATCTTGGAGCTTGATTAATAGTCAAAGCCCAAAATCTGAACCACATATTAATCGCAAAATTTGCTTTATCAGTCCATAGATATAGCAACATAAGATTTGGATGATTGCAACTACAGGTAATTCGACAATAGAAGAGGGAAAACGAGCATCTGTTTGTATACTCAACCTAGGTTTCAGTCAAAACAAAAACAAACATATTAAAAATATATATCTTAATCACTTGTTAAAAATTTAATTAAATACTCTTAGTGGGGGCCACGGATGAAAACTTTAACAGAAAAACATTTTGGTGGCGGATTGTTAACGGAATAGATATATGGGTGGTTAAGTGAAAACATTTGGAAAAATAATCCAAAATAATACGAACTATCAACATTGAACCGAAAATAATACGAACTTTGAAAATTACTAGGAGCGATACAAACTATCAATGTATTTACCAATAATAATATACCATGCTTTTCCGGCAAAAACTTTAGCTCCGACGATGACGTGGCAGCCGGAATGTTACATGTCATCAAATAAATGGATTAAATGTGTGATGTGGATTTTATTTTTAAAAAAATCAATTTAATAATATTTAAAATATTAAAAAAATTAAAAATTTTAAAATTTTAAAAAATAATTTTTTAAAAAACATTTGTACAAAAAATTTTTTAAAAATATTTTTTGTAAAAAAAATTTTACATAAAGTTTGAACATTTTTTTGAACAGGTTTGTAAAAAAATGTAAAAATATTTTTTTTATAAAATGTTAAAAAAAATTCAAAAAAAAATTCGAATATATTTTTTAGGAAAAAAACTAATTTTACAAAAAAATTGGGAAAAAAAATTCATTAGGAATTAGGTTACAAAATTAAAAAAAATTAAATTCGAATATTTTTTTACAAATTATTTTGTTTAGGATTAAAATTTTAATTTTATACAAAATCCGAAAATAAATTTGATTAAAAATTATCATATTTTTATATTTTTGGGAATAATAAATATTATTACATTTTTTTTACAAATCTATTTAAAAAAATTTCAAACTTTTTTTTAAAAAAAATATATTTTTTTAAATAAATATTTGTACAACTTTTTTTAAAAAATATTATTTAAAATTTTAAGAATAATAATTTTATTTTTTAATATTTTAAATATTATTAAATTGTTTTTTTAAAAATAAATCCACTTCACACATTTAACCCATTTACTTGATGACATGTAATATTCCGGCTGCCACGTCATCGCCGGAGCTAGGGTTTTTGCCGAAAAAGTATGGCGTATTATTTTTGGTAAATACATTGATAGTTTGTATCGCTCCTAGTAATTTTCAAAGTTCGTATTATTTTCGGTTCAATGTTGATAGTTGGTATTATTTTGGGTTATTTTTCCAAAACATTTTTATAAGAGGTGGTTAAGTGAAAAGTGGGGTATATAAGAGGTGGTTTTGTGTAAATTACTCTAATGGATACATCCAATAGTATTGTACGGGACCTAGTAATCGAGCCTGCCTTGGCAAATGCACAATGAGATGCTCCATCGAATCAAAGAAAGATGGTGGAAATATCCTCTCCAACTGGCACAATAGTAGAGGTGTGGCACGCTCCAAATCCTCGATACGCTTCTTGTCAAGGGTTCATGAGCATATAGATTGAAAAAACAAGCTCAATTCTGCCAAAGGTCCCCATACACCAACCGGAAGAAGCTCCTTGAAAGCAATTGGTAAAAGTCTTTGCATGAACACGTGACAATCATGACTCTTCATCCCAAAAACTTTACCTTCTTGCAACTGCACACACCGAGCAATATTAGAGACGTGGCCATCCGGAAACCTTAAAGTCTTTAACCAAGCTAGCAACTCTTTTTTCTTTTCTTTACTTAGTGTGTATACTGCTTTTGGTTTTGGACCCTCATAATCGATATCAACTTCAAGCTCTCGACGATGACAATATAGTTGTAGATCCTTCCTTGAGCTCAATTTATCCTTTGTCTTATCCTTGAAATCCATTACTGTATTAAACACATTTTCAAAGACATTTTTCTCGGTATGCATGACATCAAGGCTGTGACGGATGAGATGATGCTTCCAATACGGAAGACTCCAAAAGATACCTTGCTTTGTGAACTTGTGAGTGTCACCAAAACCTTCTGGATGTCGATGAGGCTCCTTCATTGCAGTTGGAAAATGTCGAACACATTCCCAAATTTGATGGCCATCCAAGTATGATGGAGGAGATCTAGTCTCAACCCTCCCTTTGTAAAAGTGTTTTTTGTCCATTCTGACTGGGTTTGACTCCTCTGTGAAGCGCCTATGCTCATCAAACCATGAAGTCTTTCGTCCATGCTTTAACCAAAACTCTTTTGTATCCATCATGCATTATGGACACGCATGAACTCCAACTGTACTCCAACCTGACAACATCTCAAGTGCTGGAAAATCATTCACTGTCCACATGAGTGCTGCACGCATATTAAAGTATTCCCCTGTAGATACATCAAACCTGCGGACACCCTTACTCCACAACAATAATAACTCATCAAGCAAAGGTTGTAAGCCAATATCTATTAACTTATTTGGGTTTTTGGGACCTGGAAAAATGGTGGATAAAAATAGATAGGGACTTTGCATACACATGTTGGGTGGTAGGTTGTATGGAGTGACAATCACGGGCCATATTGAGTATGGTCTACCAAACTTCCCAAAAGGATAAAGTCCATCTGTACATATGTGTTCGCCACTTAGCGTGCGTGCAAATAAGCTTTAAGTTTATAAAACTAGAATCAAGCAAGCGAACCCGTAGCGTACGGATCGATATAGTTAAGCAAGAATTCCAGAGTATCGAACACAGGGATTTGGGGGGTTAAATCCAGTTATAAATTGTCAAGCGAGTAAATATATGAGCTTCGTAAATTATTGGGAAAACAACAATCCTAAAGATCCAGGAATCCAGCTGTGGCAATCGATTCAAGATATACTAAAGATATAAGGACAGAGTTAAGGTATGCAAAGGTATACGAATGTAAGGTAATCGTACGGTGAAGTTCCAAAAACCTTATATGACTCACCTAAAAGACACTCTCTATAAAGGTTGTTGAGGCTTCAGTATAGAAAGGTTCTAAAGGTAAGAATTAACGTCAAATACCCAAACTTGTAATCCAAGGATCAAGACTAACTAAACCGATTAAGGTTGTGACACTCAGAATCGAGGTAGAGGTTGTTGAGGCTTCACTACCACCTAGAAAAGGGTAAGCCAAGACTAAGTTAAAGCAATTCTTTAACTTTGGATTAAAGTAAAAGCAAGTTCGTAAACTAACACAAAATTACGGGTAGTTCTTGAGTTCCACGGCCGTGGAAGCTCAAGAACAGACCGTGGATTAGGTTCGTCGGCGATTCTTTCTAACTCTCAGGGTCCAATCTGTTTACGATTGATCTATCATCATCTAAGCCACAACTATCAACCCTTCACCTTAGAATTGTTAAAGGGTTTTAGCCAACAACAGTCATATTGATATCAAATTCAAGATTTAAAGGAATGAAAGATGAAAACTTCCGAAAACCTTCAATAACTTTCAAGTCAATCTCAAATGCACAAATCAAGAACAATAATGTTGATAGATTCGGAATAACACAAACAATCACAAATCTTAGATAAGAAGGAAGAACGGGATGTCAATCCGTCTTCTAAATCAAACCTAAAGATAAAGCGTAACCTTCTTGCGAACAATCTTCCGAATCTTCCACTCTTCCGTCAATCCCGGAAATCGAAATAGCACAAAGTGCAAAATCTCTCAACGACAATCTCCGCAAGATGCGAAATTAGGGCAAATCCACGTGTAAGCGAAAATGCGTCTAAGCAGAGGTGACGGAATCTCTCTTCTTCCGTCCTTTTATAGGGTAACGATAAAATATTGGCCCGGCCCATTGCGTAGAAGATCGTGGCTTAAAGTGTTGCGTAAAAGATCGCCAAGATCACGGTCGTGGAAGGGTTCCACGCCCGTAATTTAGAGCGTGGAAGTTGGTCACGGTTTGACACAACCCTCCACGGCCGTGTAACCCTCTGGAATGGTCCACGCCTCTCTTTGCCATATTCCACGGCCGTGGACTTGAACGTGGAATGTAGTACGGCCGTATTTTAGAGCGTGGTTTAGGGCTAGAACGTGGTTTTCCTTAGTCTCGTGCCATTCTTCAAGTTTAGCACCTTCCTTAGCTCCTAGTGATGTCCTCAATCCTTGGACATGCTCAATCAAACTCCATTCTTGCTTAATCCGTTCGGAAATAGCTCTTAATTGCCTACAATCAACATAAAGCTTGTGTAGATCTCTATATCGACAATATAGACAAACTAGCTCACAAATGAATCAATGCTTAATCAATGACTATCAATATGGATGAAATACACTTAGAAAACGTGCCTAAAATTTCACAATATTTCATGCTAACAAATAACCCCATACTTGCCACTTGCTTGTCCTCAAGCAAGGTCTTTCAAAAAGCTTTTAAAACACAAGTTAGGATGAAATATGTGTACCTTCTCAAAGCAAAACTTCTTTTAGATGAATGTGCCTTCTAATCAATAGATCATTCTCAAATCTTGCTTCATTCGCTTATAAGACTTTCATATGCATAATCAAAGAGTAAAGAGTAAAGAAAGTTCATGAATTAATCAAACTTCCATGTAAACATCATAACCTTCAAACATTATCAAAATCAATCATAAGAAACTTCAATTTAGATCACTAAGTCATATAACATTCTTTTGATCTTAAGGACTTTCAAACAAAGGTTTAGAATGTGAAAAAGGAAGGAAAACTTTAAGGAATGTGGTGCATGAATCCGGGAAAGTGGATAACTACTCTTTTCTTCTTCTCTTGCGGTTTCCGCAGCACTTTCAACTTAGAGCTTCGCCCTCTTCTTTTCATTTTTCGACTTTACTTTTGGAGTTATGGATAGAGGTGCACAAAAACCGAAGCCTAAGAGATTGGCGTTTCTCAATTTTTATGAGATGCCTCAAACCCTTAGCGCACATACCATAATCCGCTAGGAATATCCCTCAATCCGACTTTGGCAAGACACAAACACCCGGCTATGTGAATGGTGCCGAGTTACTCATCGTCATGATTGACTTCCCCAAACCTAAAATTTCTTTCTATTCTTTTGATTGCAAAATATTGCTCTCATGGCCCTCCCACATCAAACATGCCAATATCAATCAACTCCTCCAAATTCCCGGATAGGTAAAGGAGGCCATTATTTCAATGAGGGGCTAAATGATCAAAGAAAGAAGAAAGAAAATCGAATTGCCTTAATCATCTCAACAAGAAGTATAAGAACTTATAGTGTGATTTCAACCTTATTTTCTCAACATGATTTAAGTAACATTCATTACATTATGAAATTTGCAAATAGAAGGATAATCAACTCATTCAATTTCTTTTCAATTCACTATTTGTTTAAGCATGCGATTGTCATCAAAACTCAATTCACAAGTAGTGATTATCATAGAAATCATCTCAATTCCTTAGAAGTACAAAATTTTCAAAATTTTTCAATTTTTATGGGTTTTTCAAACTCTTTTTTCATGCAATGCAATAATGAAACGTGCAACAATATAATGAAACATGCAAGATAGTCTCAATAGAAGCAATCAAAGTGAGTAAGAGTTATTACAGACGATTAGTCACACCCCACCCCATACTTGGAACAAACATTGTCCCTAATGTTCAAAGAAAAGAAAAAGAAGATAAGAAAGAAAGAAAAAGAACTCACAAAATGGCGGTGGAGCGGCTAAAGCTGGCGGTCATCATCGTCATCACTGCGGTAGAGGCGGAAATGGAGAGAAGCTAGGATCATAGTACTGCCCGAACTGCTGGCGGTAAACATCCCTCATCATGTGGTCGAGGTCGTCCATACGTGCATATCTAGTGTCGGCTCGAATCTCCAAAGCTCCCACCCTATCAGAAAGGTCGGTGGCCCACTCCGGCAGCTGCTCATACCAACCAGGCGGCTGGTTGTACCATGCCGGTGCATCTGACGGTGCTGGTGCTGGTGGCGGTGGTACCTGTGTAGACCATGGTGGTGGAGCTCCGTACCACGCAGGAGGTGCCTCTATCCAAGTGGGCCTCTCACTCACGCTGGCGCGGCGAGAAAAAGAGCCAGATGCTCTAGCAGGGCGGGGAGAACGTCTGGGCATATCAGGAACCACATCCGGCTGATCCGGGAATGTGCCAAAGTCATCGGCTCCTCCTCCTCCTCCCTCATACTGATCTCTCATCTCCTCCTCCTCAATTACAGACGGTGGTGGGACATATGGAGGGGCTGCAATCCTGTTCGCATGCATAACAGCGAACGTCTCCTTCCAATTATGGCGTCCAGCCATAATGGAATACTCTGGGAGCCACTCAATACCCCTCCCCGTCCTGCTCTCCCATGGCATAGTAGCGTAAGGTGGACCTCTATGGGTAGGGAAGATGAGGCCTCTAGTCATAAGGGCCTGGAGTCCTAGGGGTACAACAGGAATGCGTGTGCAGGCGGAGAAATCTACCCCTAATGTCCTAGCAAGGTGGGTGACTATCCCACCATATCCAATATTGCCAGCCCTCTTATTCTTTAGCTTGCTCATGGTAGCAGCTAAGAGGGTGGCGCAGTCAGCAGATCGTCCATACAACATAGAGTAGAGAAGAAAGAGCTCATCCGTCTTGATCTTCTGAGGTGTCTCCGTCCTAGGGAAGAGACACTCAGAAAGTACCCGGTCAGCAATCTTCAAGGCTAAGTGATACATCAACTTAGCCTTGGTATCAGCTGGTTGCCAGCGGTCCTCGCTGGCATAGATCATGGCGACCTCTTTCCAGAAATCCTAGGCGTAAACGCCGCTAGGGAAACGACCATTGAATGTCTCATGGAACCCAAAGAAGGCTCCAAACTCCCGGATGGAGAAATCATAGTTTCTTTCCATCAGACGGAAAGAAACTGTCCTATCAACATGGATGTGCTCAAAAGATGTCACAACCTCTCTAGTAATCTCCTCATATGCGTCTTCTCGGATAGCCGAAAAGACGACAAGACCGGCTCTATCTAAGAGCCAAGTAAGGTCCCCTATGACGTGTAGAGGAGCTAAATCCTCCAACAGTAGGTACCTAGGTCCTATAACAGTCCTCTTATGGATCCTCTCTAAGGCATCGAGATGATCCTCGTGAATGGTAGGGACCCTAGGGCTAGGAGGTGATGGTGATGAAGGTGATGATGGAGGTGAAGGGGATCAAGGTGGTGGTGCTCTAGAGGATGAAGAGGAAGAGGGGTTGCCCTTTCTCTTTTTAATCTTATCCTTCTCTTTGTTCTTGTCCTTATTTTTCCCGGACACTCTCCTCACAAAATCCATTTTCTGGTAGAAACCACGGTTTGTTCTTGGTGTTCCACGGCCGTGGAAGTTACAGAGACCGTGGTTCGTCTCGACTTTTCTCAAAACTCAGCAATCAATCACCAAACTCAGCAATCAATCAGTCCTAGACTAATTTCTTCCAATTCCAATCAGTTCTCCTACAATTTCTATCAAAATTAAGGTCGAATCGACAAAGATAGAGAAGAGCGGAAAAAACCTAGGTTTCGGATTTTAAAATCCGAATTCTACTTTCCTTGGTGATTTGCCGCTTGAATCGTTGCTTGGATCTCGTTGGTGGTTGGATTTGCTTCAGTTTGGGTCAAAGAATCGTTAAAAACGATTAACGAATGAAGAATTGAGGTGAGGGGTGTGGAATCGGCGTTTTTGGGCGTAATTTGGGTTGTGATGTTGTGTTTTTTTTTGTGAAGAACATGGTTTATATAGTGGCCGGCAAAATTTGTGAAAATCACGGTCTATCGGGGGGTTCCACGGCCGTGGAAATATACGGAACCGTGGTTTTGGTGATTTTTCTCAGGCTTTTGAAAATTACGGTCACTGTAGTTGTTACGACCGTGGAATAGGCCGTGGAACTCTCTGTAATGCTCCAAAGTCCAAGTTTCGTCACTTTTCTTCAAAATTACTCTTCCCCTTTCCTTTTCCACTGTTCCTACATCCAAAAACACGAACATGCCGGAAGGAATCGAAGGCAAAACAAAGCAAAAACGTCTAAACTAAGCTAATCTATGAATCAAAAACAAAAAGCGTAAATGCAATACCTTGGGTTGCCTCCCAAGAAGCGCTTTGTTTAAGGTCCGTAGCTAGACCAAATTCGCACTTATTCGAGTGCGGTAGGCGCGAACTCTTCAGCTTGGAGTTCCGGCGTATACTTCTTGAGTCGTTGACCGTTCACCTTAAAGCTTCCGCCCGCTTCACCCCATACTTCAACTACACCATGGGGGAAAATACGTTTGATTAGAAAAGGTCCGGTCCAACGAGATTTAAGCTTACCTGGAAAGAGACAAAGTCTTGAATTGAAGAGGAGAACTTGATATCCTTCTTTGAAGTCCTTTGGAATGATATGCTTATCATGCCAACGCTTTGCTCTCTCCTTATAAATCTTGGTGTTTTCATAAGCGTTCAAGCGGAGTTCTTCAAGCTCATTAAGGTCCATGAGACGCTTCTCTCCCGCTTCCTTCATGCTGAAATTCAGCCACTTGATGGCCCAAAACGCCTTATGCTCTAACTCTACCGGTAAGTGACAAGACTTCCCATACACAAGGTTGTATGGTGTGGTTCCTATGGGAGTCTTGTACGCAGTCCGGTACGCCCACAATGCATCATCAAGCTTCAAGGACCAATCCTTCCTAGTCCTTGAAACCGTCTTCTCTAGGATTCCTTTGATCTCCCGGTTTGAGATCTCAACTTGTCCACTAGTTTGTGGATGATAAGGGTGGCGATCTTGTGAGTAACCCCATACTTAGCTAGAAGAGCTTCAAAGCGCCAGGCAATGAAGTGAGAACCTCCATCACTAATGATAGTCCTTGGTGTCCCAAATCGTGGGAAGATGGTCTTGTTAAAGAACTTAACCACCACCATGGCATCATTGGTGGGAGAGGCAATTGCTTCCACCCATCTATAAACTTAATCCACCGCCAAGAGTATATATTGGTTTCCACAAGATGATGGGAACGGTCCCATAAAATCAACTCCCCAAATGTCGAAAATCTCCACCTCTTGGATGTTATTGAGAGGCATCTCATTTCTCCTAGAGATATTTCCTGTTCTTTGGCAAGCATCGCAACAGGAAACAAAGGTTTGCACATCTCTAAATAAAGTAGGCCAAAAGAATCCAGATTGCAATACCTTAGCGCTAGTTTTGTTTGAACTATCCGGCACACATCGCCGAATAATGCCATCCGGACCTCTCTTAAAGAGGAGAGGTTCATTCCAAAAGTATTCCCGAACATTCTTAAAGAACTTCTTTCTTTGTGCGTAGGATAATCCGGGCGGTATCTCCTGACAAACCAAATAGTTAACAAAATCAGCAAACCATGGTTCGTTACCTTTGGAGATCACATCGATGCACTCCTCTATAATGTGTAAATTTTCGTCCGGGAAGGAGTCATCTATAGGTAGATGGTCGTCCTCTAGATGTGTAGGGCGACTCAAATGATCCGCAACAGAATTTTCCGAACCCTTCTTGTCGCGGATCTCTAGATCGAATTCTTGTAGGAGAAGAATCCATCTAATTAGCCTTGGCTTCGCATCCTTCTTTACAAGGAGATATCGGATCGCAGCATGATCCGTGTACACAATCACCTTTGCACCTACAAGATAAGAGCGAAATTTGTCAATAGCATAAACAATGGCTAAAAATTCCTTTTCCGTAGTGGCGTCGTTGAGCTGCGCTTCATCTAGCGTCTTGCTAGCGTAGTATATGGCATGGGTTCGCCCTTCCTTTCTTTGTCCAAGAACAGCTCCTATAGCTACGTCACTAGCATCGCACATATCCTCAAAGGGAAGGCTCCAATCCGGTGGTTGGATGATAGGTGCTGAAATTAGAGCTTCCCGGATCATGTTAAACGCATCCAAGCATTCCTGCGAAAACTCAAAAACTGCATCCTTCATCAATAGATTAGTGAGCGGTTTTGATATTTTAGAGAAGTCTTTTATGAAGCGTCTATAAAATCCAGCATGTCCTAGAAAATTCCTTATCCCTTTCACCGAAGTTGGGGGAGGAAGCTTTTCTATAGTCTCTATTTTAGCTCTATCTACTTCAATCCCTCTACTAGAGATTAAGTGTCCTAATACAATTCCTTCCTATACCATAAATTGACACTTCTCCCAATTAAGAACTAGGTTAGTGTCTTCACACCTTTGTAAAACAAGAGCAAGGTTAGAAAGGCAATTGTCAAAAGAGGAACCGTATACGGAGAAGTCGTCCATAAAGACCTCCATGATTTCCTCTATATATTCGGAGAAGATGGCCATCATGCACCTTTGAAAGGTGGCTGGGGCGTTGCAAAGCCCGAACGGCATCCTCCTATAGGCAAACGTACCCCACGGGCACGTGAACGTGGTCTTCTCCTGATCATCCGGGTGTATCGGAATCTGAAAGAAACCACTATAACCGTCAAGATAGCAAAAGTGCGAATGTTGCGCTAACCTTTCAAGCATTTGGTCGATGAAGGGTAGTGGGAAGTGATCCTTCCTCGTCGCGTTATTAAGCTTGCGGTAGTCTATGCACATCCGCCATCCCGTTACGGTTCGGGTAGGAATGAGTTCGTTATTCTTGTTGGTGATGACCGTCATTCCTCCCTTCTTCGGAACTACTTGAACCGGACTCACCCACTTGCTATCGGAGATAGGGTAGATGATACCTGCATCAAGAAGTTTAAGAATTTCCTTCTTGACAACCTCCTTCATGGTCGGATTCAACCGCCTTTGAGGTTGTCTTGAAGTCCTAAAGTCCTCTTCCATTAATATTTTATGCATGCATAGGGAAGGTTTGATTCCTACTAAGTCCTTAATAGTATATCCTAAAGCTTTTCTATGTTTCCTAAGGACAACCATGAGCTTATTATGTTCATCTATGCTTAGATCGGAGCTAACAATAACCGGAAAGGTAGAATTAGGTCCAAGAAATGCGTACCTTAGATGAGTAGGAAGTGGCTTTAGTTCCATCGCTTTCGGAGCTTCCAATGGTTCTTGGGGAGTCTCCGGTGCCTCCTTAGAAGTGTCTAAGGGTGTAGAAGGTGTGGGAGAAGAATCAAAAGAAGTTGAAGAAGTGGCACAATTGCCTTCGTCCACGGCCAAAATTACGGTTGCTCTGGCTTCTCCACGGCCGTGATTTTGGGCGTGGAATGTGGTTACGGGTGCTCTGTTTCCTCCACGACCGTGTAACCCTCTGGAGTGAGCCACACTTTTGTTGGTGAAATCCACGGCCGTGGAATATAGTGTATGGCAGTGGATTCTCACGTTTTCTGCTTCATCGTGGAGTTTCTCAAACTCCTCTTCACATACTTCTTCTTGTGCTTCTAAGGCTTCAATTGCCTCATTGCACTCCTCTTCTTCTCCTACATTCATTAGACTCATAGTAATAACCTTTTGCAAAGGATCTTTGAAGAGAATAGCACTTACCTCCTCCCTAGACAACCCTTCTTCATCTTGGATATTGAATATATCCTCATCAAAGATTGGTTCCTTCACTAGAGTGGAAAGAACAAACTCTACCTTCTCTTCTCCTATGTCAAAGGCGAGTCTAGCATTCTTGCAATCGACTATGCAGCCGGAAGTTGCAAGAAACGGTCTTCCGAGTATGATCGGGACCGGACTATCTGCAGGAATGTCAAGCACAACAAAATCAATGGGAACAAAGAATTTACCTAGCTTGACCGGGACGTCTTCTACAATTCCGACGGGACGAGTTATGGATCGATCCACCATGTACAACGTCATCTTCACCGGTTTAGGGTCGCCTAAACCGATCTTCCTACATAATGCAAGTGGTATGATGCTCACACTTGCTCCTAAGTCACATAATGCATCATATGTGACATCTCCCACTCCTATGGGAATACAAAATGACTCCGGATCCTTTAGCTTGGGGGGCATTTTCTCCTTCATGGTCTTGATGAGATCCGAAGAATCCGAACTCATCTTAACCTCTCCGAAATCCTCTAACTTTCTCTTGTTGGAGAGGATCTCCTTTAAGAACTTGCCATAAGCCGGCATACCTACAATATCATCAATGAAAGGTATATTAATATGCAGCTTGCTCATGAGTTCTATAAACTTACCAAATTGTTTATCTAGACGCGCTCTCGCTCTAGATTGAGGGAATGGTAGGGGAGGTTTGTAAGCCGGAGGAGGAACGTAGACATCTTCCTTCTCCTTCCCCTTCTCTTTGTCTTTCTCAACGGAGACTTCTACAAACTTAGGCTGCGGATCGGTGGTTGTCACTCCGCTCCTAGTTGTAATTGTCATCACCCTTCCCTTTGGGTTGTCCTCCGTTTTTCCTGGAAGTTTCCCTTGATTCCTAGGAACTTCCTCCGCATGGCTGAATTTTTGGTTTTCTAAAACCTTTTGGGCTTTATCAACCTTAGTTATGTGATCATCAACCTTGATGATGCGAGTCTCTAACCCTTGAAGCTTTCCCAAAATCGTTTCCAACATGGGATTGGGCTTCTCCTTCTCCGAAGTGCTTCCTCTATTGGATGTTTGCCCCTGGCTTTTCAAAGGAGTGGAAGAAGAGGAAGGTGGGGTTAGTGAATTTGAATTGGAAGAATAAGGATTACCGGAATTTTGTTGATTGGGACGCCAATTGTTGTTGTTTGAACCCCTATTGTTGTTCCAATTGTTGTTCCGGTTGTTGTTGTTGTTCCAATTATTCCGGTTGTTATTCCGGTTGTTGTTGTTGCGGTTTGTATTCTCACCACCATTGTTGTTGTTGCCCAAGTAGCCAACATCCTTTCCGTTTTGCTTTGGAAAGTTGGTCTTGATAGCTTCTTTCAACTCTTTTATCTCATTGTTGAGAGAAAAGATTTGAGTTTGAGCTTCATGTGTGAGCTTTGCTCCTTGCTCTACACGATTCACCTCCACTTTCCGGTGAGAATACTTCTCTATGACCCTTGTGATACGCCCCCGGATGGCGATGCCATCCGTGTTTCCGGCTAGAAGGACCCGCACATTTTGAAGACGTTTATTATTATTCGGCTATTTAATAATAAGTCTTTTTGTATTCGGAACTTTAATTCCGGAACTTAATTCCGTGAATTAAATTTCGACCTTTCATATGTTAGGCTTTTCATATTCGGAACTTAATTCCGACTTTAATTCCGTCATTTATGTTAAGACTCTTTGTATGGCCTCCATCCACTATATAAGGATGGCTTGGCTCATTTGTAAGATCATGTCTAAGTTGAATACTAAGTGTTGAGAAGGAAAACCCTCTTACTTAGTTTAGGCATCACCTTCCTCTTCCACCATCTTAAAGTTCTATCTTGGATCTAGTCTTTGATCCAAGCCTTCCACATTCGAGGATCCTATTGAAGGATCAAACCCAACGCTTCCGCCACCCAAACTCTCAGTCTTGATTCATCTCGAACAATCAAGAAGGAGTAGTTGAAGTTTCTCCTCGATCTAGATCGCCCGTTTCTATCAAATTGCATCATTGGTATCAGAGCTCGGGATCGAGGTCAAGTTCTTTACTAAAGTTCTTGATTGTTCTTCACAAAATTTTTTTCTCTCTTTGGTGTTCTTCAAAGTTATTCAGAGTTCTTTGAAGATCCTCAATTGTTCTTCGGTGTTCTTCGAAGATCTTCAACTGTTCTTCGGTGTTCTTCGAAGATCTTCATCCGTTCTTCAGTGTTCTTCATCGTTCATCATGTTCTATGATGATTCTGATTCTTATGATGAGGATGAAGAATGGTTACCTCCTCCACCGAAGGCCAAACAAACCATACGGAGGTACCGACGGAGAGAATATTTTGAGGATGAGGAATGGTTGCCTCCTCCAAATCCACCAAGGCCCAAAGAGACCCTCCATGAGTATCAAAGGTATCCACACCGACAAGAATATTATGAGGATACCTTTGTTGCCCCAATACGGCGTGCAAATCATGTGCAAGTAGTAAACGTTGCCCCCAAATGGTGTGTTAATTCCAAAGAGGAGTATGTTATGCTCAAGGAAACAAATGACGCTCTAAAGCGTGAGATTCAACTTTTGAGGGAACAACTTCTTGCCCACACGACGATTGCCCAACAAGAAGAACCGTTGTGTGATGATCCATTAGAAGAGGCCAAGGAAGAAATCATCATTCCCGAGGTATCCCCGATCATTCCAATTCATCTTGTCAATCCGTTATGTGGAGAATATTTTGAAGATGACAAAGATGAGATCATCATCAAGGGTGAAGAAGCCATCAACAATGACAATAACACATTTATGTTGTTGGACTACAAATTCGAGCAGGTTGACCCGAGGTTTGATTTTGTTTTGTCTCATGACATATTTACCGGCTTACCCTTGCTTCTTTCTGGCATGCCTCCGACGTACAATGTCATAAGCTTAAAGGGCATGGAAGACAAACTCACTAGCGAGGCCATCCTCATGTACTACAAGTTTGAGCCTCCCGATTTCAACAAGCTTGGCGGCCCCAATATCCTTGTGAAAGACTACAAGTCGAAGCCACCCGACTCCGACATTATGCATCCAAGGTTGATTTTCAAGGGTCTTGTTCTTCAAGTGACTCCTTTCCTTTTTTTTACGGTGAAACGAGGACGTTTCACATTTAAGAGGAGGAGAATGATACGCCCCCGGATGGCGATGCCATCCGTGTTTCCGGCTAGAAGGACCCGCACATTTTGAAGACGTTTATTATTATTCGGCTATTTAATAATAAGTCTTTTTGTATTCGGAACTTTAATTCCGGAACTTAATTCCGTGAATTAAATTTCGACCTTTCATATGTTAGGCTTTTCATATTCGGAACTTAATTCCGACTTTAATTCCGTCATTTATGTTAAGACTCTTTGTATGGCCTCCATCCACTATATAAGGATGGCTTGGCTCATTTGTAAGATCATGTCTAAGTTGAATACTAAGTGTTGAGAAGGAAAACCCTCTTACTTAGTTTAGGCATCACCTTCCTCTTCCACCATCTTAAAGTTCTATCTTGGATCTAGTCTTTGATCCAAGCCTTCCACATTCGAGGATCCTATTGAAGGATCAAACCCAACGCTTCCGCCACCCAAACTCTCAGTCTTGATTCATCTCGAACAATCAAGAAGGAGTAGTTGAAGTTTCTCCTCGATCTAGATCGCCCGTTTCTATCAAATTGCATCATTAATGATGCAATTTGATAGAAACGGGCGATCTAGATCGAGGAGAAACTTCAACTACTCCTTCTTGATTGTTCGAGATGAATCAAGACTGAGAGTTTGGGTGGCGGAAGCGTTGGGTTTGATCCTTCAATAGGATCCTCGAATGTGGAAGGCTTGGATCAAAGACTAGATCCAAGATAGAACTTTAAGATGGTGGAAGAGGAAGGTGATGCCTAAACTAAGTAAGAGGGTTTTCCTTCTCAACACTTAGTATTCAACTTAGACATGATCTTACAAATGAGCCAAGCCATCCTTATATAGTGGATGGAGGCCATACAAAGAGTCTTAACATAAATGACGGAATTAAAGTCGGAATTAAGTTCCGAATATGAAAAGCCTAACATATGAAAGGTCGAAATTTAATTCACGGAATTAAGTTCCGGAATTAAAGTTCCGAATACAAAAAGACTTATTATTAAATAGCCGAATAATAATAAACGTCTTCAAAATGTGCGGGTCCTTCTAGCCGGAAACACGGATGGCATCGCCATCCGGGGGCGTATCATTCTCCTCCTCTTAAATGTGAAACGTCCTCGTTTCACCGTAAAAAAAAGGAAAGGAGTCACTTGAAGAACAAGACCCTTGAAAATCAACACCGAATGCACATTGTCGGGAGGCTTGGACTTGTAGTCCTTCAACATTGTGGCTTTGCGGCTTTTGTTGAATATGTAATCCCTCAAGGTGGCGGTGCTATGGAGTTTGTCCATCATGCCATAAATGGTCTTGACTTTGAATGGCGGAGGCATGCTGAAAATTTTGAAGGACAAGCCAAGTTGGAAGTCAGTTGGCAATGTAAAGACAAACCTCGGGTCAACCGGCTCGAATTTGTATTCCATCAACACGATTGTGCCGTTGTCGGAGTCGATGAGTTCTTCTTTCTCAATGAGGGCTTCATCTTTGTCATCTTGAAAGTACTCTCCACATAGCGGATTGACAAGATGAATTGTAATGATCGGGGATACCTCGGGAATGATGATTTCTTCCTTGGCCTCTTCTAATGGATCATCACACAACGGTTGTTCTTGTTGGGCGGCCGTCATGAGGGAAGCCATTTGTGCTTTCAAAGCTTCTATCTCATGCTTTAGAGCGACATTCTCTTTGGCTAAGACGGCAACACGTTGTCGGTGTTCATGTGGATACCCATGGATGCTCTGTTTAGGCCTTGGTGGATCCGGAGGAGGCAACCACTCCTCTCGGAAACTAGGACGCCGACGGTGGGGCCGTGGTGGGTCCGGAGGATTTGGAGGAGGCAACCACTCCTCATCCTCAAAGTATTCTCTCCGTTGGTACCTCCGGGTGGTTTTCTTGGCCTTCGGTGGATATGGAGGAGGTAACCATTCATCTTCCTCATCATAAGAATCATAATCATCAAAGAACATGATGAACGATGAAGAACACTTGAAGAACGGTTGAAGATCTTCGAAGAACGGTTGAAGATCTTCGAAGAACGGTTGAAGATCTTCGAAGAACACCGAAGAACTGTTGAAGATCTTTGAAGAACTCCGGAGAACAGTTGAAGATCTTCGAATAACACCAAAGAACGCTTGAAGATCTTCAATGAACACCAAAGAGAGAAAAAAAATTTGATGAAGAACAATCAAGAACTTTAGTAAAGAACTTGACCTCGATCCCGAGCTCTGATACCAATGATAGAAATACGGGCGATCTAGATCGAAGAAAAACTTCAACTACTCCTTCTTGATTGTTTGTGATGGATCAAACTATGAATTTGGGTGGCGGAAGCGTTTGGTTGATCCTTCAAAAGGATCCTCGAGTATGAAGGCTTGGATCAAAGACTAGATCCAAGATAGAACTTTAAGAGGATGGAAGAAGAGATGATGCCTAAACTAAGTAAGAGGGTTTTCCTTCTCAATACTTAGTATTCAACTTAGACATGATCTTACAAATGAGCCAAGCCATCCTTATATAGTGGATGGAGGCCATACAAAGAGTCTTAACATAAATGACGGAATTAAAGTCGGAATTAAGTTCCGAATATGAAAAGCCTAACATATGAAAGGTCGAAATTTAATTCACGGAATTAAGTTCCGGAATTAAAGTTCCGAATACAAAAAGACTTATTATTAAATAGCCGAATAATAATAAACGTCTTCAAAATGTGCGGGTCCTTCTAGCCGGAAACACGGATGGCATCGCCATCCGGGGGCGTATCATTCTCCTCCTCTTAAATGTGAAACGTCCTCGTTTCACCGTAAAAAAAAGGAAAGGAGTCACTTGAAGAACAAGACCCTTGAAAATCAACCTTGGATGCATAATGTCGGAGTCGGGTGGCTTCGACTTGTAGTCTTTCACAAGGATATTGGGGCCGCCAAGCTTGTTGAAATCGGGAGGCTCAAACTTGTAGTACATGAGGATGGCCTCGCTAGTGAGTTTGTCTTCCATGCCCTTTAAGCTTATGACATTGTACGTCGGAGGCATGCCGGAAAGAAGCAAGGGTAAGCCGGTAAGTAAATGATTAGACAAAACAAAGTCAAACCTCGGGTCAACCGGCTCGAATTTGTATTCCATCAACACGATTGTGCCGTTGTCGGAGTCGATGAGTTCTTCTTTCTCAATGAGGGCTTCATCTTTGTCATCTTGAAAGTACTCTCCACATAGCGGATTGACAAGATGAATTGTAATGATCGGGGATACCTCGGGAATGATGATTTCTTCCTTGGCCTCTTCTAATGGATCATCACACAACGGTTGTTCTTGTTGGGCGGCCGTCATGAGGGAAGCCATTTGTGCTTTCAAAGCTTCTATCTCATGCTTTAGAGCGACATTCTCTTTGGCTAAGACGGCAACACGTTGTCGGTGTTCATGTGGATACCCATGGATGCTCTGTTTAGGCCTTGGTGGATCCGGAGGAGGCAACCACTCCTCTCGGAAACTAGGACGCCGACGGTGGGGCCGTGGTGGGTCCGGAGGATTTGGAGGAGGCAACCACTCCTCATCCTCAAAGTATTCTCTCCGTTGGTACCTCCGGGTGGTTTTCTTGGCCTTCGGTGGATATGGAGGAGGTAACCATTCATCTTCCTCATCATAAGAATCATAATCATCAAAGAACATGATGAACGATGAAGAACACTTGAAGAACGGTTGAAGATCTTCGAAGAACGGTTGAAGATCTTCGAAGAACGGTTGAAGATCTTCGAAGAACACCGAAGAACTGTTGAAGATCTTTGAAGAACTCCGGAGAACAGTTGAAGATCTTCGAATAACACCAAAGAACGCTTGAAGATCTTCAATGAACACCAAAGAGAGAAAAAAAAATTTGATGAAGAACAATCAAGAACTTTAGTAAAGAACTTGACCTCGATCCCGAGCTCTGATACCAATGATGCAATTTGATAGAAACGGGCGATCTAGATCGAGGAGAAACTTCAACTACTCCTTCTTGATTG
This sequence comes from Fagopyrum esculentum, assembly GCA_033239045.1. Lineage (NCBI taxonomy): Eukaryota > Viridiplantae > Streptophyta > Magnoliopsida > Caryophyllales > Polygonaceae > Fagopyrum > Fagopyrum esculentum. The sequence goes on from BSUD01000008.1 coordinate 111,978,053, forward strand.
TTCGAGATGAATCAAGACTGAGAGTTTGGGTGGCGGAAGCGTTGGGTTTGATCCTTCAATAGGATCCTCGAATGTGGAAGGCTTGGATCAAAGACTAGATCCAAGATAGAACTTTAAGATGGTGGAAGAGGAAGGTGATGCCTAAACTAAGTAAGAGGGTTTTCCTTCTCAACACTTAGTATTCAACTTAGACATGATCTTACAAATGAGCCAAGCCATCCTTATATAGTGGATGGAGGCCATACAAAGAGTCTTAACATAAATGACGGAATTAAAGTCGGAATTAAGTTCCGAATATGAAAAGCCTAACATATGAAAGGTCGAAATTTAATTCACGGAATTAAGTTCCGGAATTAAAGTTCCGAATACAAAAAGACTTATTATTAAATAGCCGAATAATAATAAACGTCTTCAAAATGTGCGGGTCCTTCTAGCCGGAAACACGGATGGCATCGCCATCCGGGGGCGTATCACCTTGCTTGCTTCTCAATGAAGTCTCAAGCGTCATCTTCCCTCATGTCCATGAATGTACCACATGAGAGGGATTGGAGCTTGAATTGTGTCTCCACATCCAGCCCCTTATAGTATATCTCCAACAATGCAAGCTTGGATATGCCATGATGAGTGCAATCCAATAGCAAATCCTGAAATCTTTCCCAAAATTGAAACAAACTTTCGTTAGATCTCATAGAAAATGCATTAATCTTACCTCTTAGTTCCGCCGTTTTGGATGGCGGAAAGAACTTAGTGAGGAACTCCGCGGAAAGATCCTCCCATGTCTCAAGCTTTCCACTTGGAAGAGCTTGATACCAAGACAATGCTTTCCCCTTCAAGGAGAAGAAGAAAGGCTTGAGTTTGTAGCTGTTGGTAGTTGCGTTCTTAGGCTTCATTGTCTCCATCATAATCTCGATGTTTTGTAGATGTTGGTGTGGAGATTCAGCACTTATTCCACCAAATTGGTTTTGGCGAACAATGGTAATGACTTGAGGGTTGAAGCTAAACCCTTGTGCATCGTCAGCATCAAAGTTCACACCCAGACGGCGTGGTTGCTGCGTTGGATCCATCCTTTGGCCAAGAGTTCTTGGCTCTTCTTTCACACGTTCGACCCTGGCATTCGCATTCCTAGGTGGAACACGGCGATTTGCAGCTAGCCGTGGATAGAATGGATTCACATTGATCGTGGGATCAATTTCCTCTAGCGGTGGCATGGAGGAGTCGCTATCCTCATTGGATGAGTTGGCTCTAACCGATCTTCCCGCTCTCCTCCTTTTCTTTTTCTCCTTAAGGTTGTTTATCTCCAACCTCATTTGGAACATCATGTCCGATAGATCATCAACCTTTGATTGATGACGATCCATCTCTTCCCTACGAGTTTTCTCACTCCATTGGAGTTGAGCTTCCTTTTCCGCTAACTCCGATTGGAGATCACGTTCTCGTTCTTCAGCCATTTGTCTTTCCTTACGCTTTCTCCTTAAAGTCCTCTCAAGCTCTTGATCAAGAGGTAAGAGGTCTTCGGTTTTCCTAGACCTGCGCATGCACTCAAAGAGATATCAAATGACAAGGGAAAAGCTCCCAAGCTTGACAACCGATAACCGAATTCGGCCTAAACCAAATCCCCGGCAACGGCGCCAAAAACTTGTTCGCCACTTAGCGTGCGTGCAAATAAGCTTTAAATTTATAAAACTAGAATCAAGCAAGCGAACCCGCAGTGTACGGATCGATATAGTTAAGCAAGAATTCCAGAGTATCGAACACAGGGATTTGGGGGTTAAATCCAGTTATAAATTGTCAAGCGAGTAAATATATGAGCTTCGTAAATTATTGGGAAAACAACAATCCTAAAGATACAGAAATCCAGCTGTGACAATCGATTCAAGATATACTAAAGATATAAGGACAGAGTTAAGGTATGCAAAGGTATACGAATGTAAGGTAATCGTACGGTGAAGTTCCAAAAACCTTATATGACTCACCTAAAAGACACTCTCTATAAAGGTTGTTGAGGCTTCAGTATAGAAAGGTTCTAAAGGTAAGAATTAACATAAAATACCCAAACTTGTAATCCAAGGATCAAGACTAACTAAACCGATTAAGGTTGTGACACTCAGAATCGAGGTAGAGGTTGTTGAGGCTTCACTACCACCTAGAAAAGGGTAAGCCAAGACTAAGTTAAAGCAATTCTTTAACTTTGGATTAAAGTAAAAGCAAGTTCGTAAACTAACACAAAATTACGGGTAGTTCTTGAGTTCCACGGCCGTGGAAGCTCACGAACAGATCGTGGATTAGGTTCGTTGGCGATTCTTTCTAACTCTCAGGGTCCAATCTGTTTACGATCGATCTATCATCATCTAAGCCACAACTATCTACCCTTCACCTTAGAATTGTTAAAGGGTTTTAGCCAACAACAGTCATATTGATATCAAATTCAAGATTTAAAGGAATGAAAGATGAAAACTTCCGAAAACCTTCAATAACTTTCAAGTCAATCTCAAATCCACAAATCAAGAACAATAATGTCGATAGATTCGGAATAACACAAACAATCACAAATCTTAGATAAGAAGGAAGAACGGGATGTCAATCCGTCTTCTAAATCAAACCTAAAGATAAAGCGTAACCTTCTTGCGAACAATCTTCCGAATCTTCCACTCTTCCGTCAATCCCGGAAATCGCAATAGCACAAAGTGAAAAATCTCTCAACGACAATCTCCGCAAGATGCGAAATTAGGGCAAATCCACGTGTAAGCGAAAGTGCGTCTAAGCAGAGGTGACGGAATCTCTCTTCTTCCGTCCTTTTATAGGGTAACGATAAAATATTGGCCCGGCCCATTGCGTAGAAGATCGTGGCTTAAAGTGTTGCGTAAAATATCGTCAAGATCACGATCGTGGAAGGGTTCCACGCCCGTAATTTAGAGCGTGGAAGTTGGTCACAGTTTGACACAACCCTCCATGGCCGTGTAACCCTATGGAATGATCCACGCCTCTCTTTGCCATGTTCCACGGCCGTGGACTTGAACGTGGAATGTAGTACGGCCGTATTTTAGAGCGTGGTTTAGGGCTAGAACGTGGTTTTCCTTAGTCTCGTACCATTCTTCAAGTTTAGCACCTTCCTTAGCTCCTAGTGATGTCCTCAATCCTTGGACATGCTCAATCAAACTCCATTCTCGCTTAATCCGTTCGGAAATAGCTCTTAATTGCCTACAATCAACATAAAGCTTGTGTAGATCTCTATATCGACAATATAGACAAACTAACTCACAAATGAATCAATGCTTAATCAATGACTATCGATATGGATGAAATACACTTAGAAAACGTGCCTAAAATATCACAATATTTCATGCTAACAATAAGCATAACCTCACATTACGGACTTCTGATGCAAAATCTGGAAATGTTCGATCAAAATGCTTCCATGCCTCACCATCAGATGGGTGAGACACAAATCCTTCATCAGATTGATGATTAGCATGCCAACGCATCTCCAATGCAGTTTCCTCCATTGCATACAATCGTTGTAGGCGTGGGATCAGTGGCAAGTATCGTAGAACTTGATTGGGTATTGGTTTCCCTCTCTCGGATAATTGACATTTATACCTTGGACTATTATAAAATTACACTCGGTGGCATCAACATCATCCTTCCAAAACAACATGCAACCATTAGTGCACATATGAATCTTCTGTTGTGGCAATCCCAAATCTGCAATCAACTTCTGCATCTCATAAAAGCTTGTGGGGAATGTATGGTCCGTCGGTAATACATTGCCAACTTTTTCAAGAAGTGCACTATACCCAGCTTGTGACAAATTGTGTTTGGTCTTTAACTCCATAAAAGATCCCACTGCGGCTAACTTTGAAATGGAAGAACCGTGATATAGTGGCTCCTCTGATGCCCTCAACACTTCAAAAAACTTTTGTGACAATAAAGAAGTGTTATCTTGATCAGGACCAAACACCATGGTCGGCTGTGTCATGTTCATCTCTTCTTCAATCACCACATGAGTTTCATGCAACAATACATCATTGTTACTTGGCTCGTTGATGGGTGTGCTAGGGTCAAACCATGGAGGTGGAACAAAACTCGGACCAGCTGCATCAAAAACCATTCTTTGAGTAGGATTTAAATTATCAAACAAATCCATACCTATCCCGAATAAGTTCATGCCATTGTCCGTCAAGTTTGGTTGCTCCTCTACAACGGGCATAGAGACAAACGGTGATTCTCCGTGTGATGTCCACCAAAAATAATCTTCAAGGAAACCTTTTCGATATAGATGAGCTCGAACATCGTCTAATTTATGAAATCTTCCATTCTTGCATTTTGAACAAGGACATCTTATCTTCTCCCCATCCATCAAATGAACTTGTGATATTGCAAAAGTGATAAATTTTTCAACACCTTCAAGAAATTCAGCGTTATAACCACCACCATTAGGTTGCCATCTTTCATACATCCATTTGCGGTTTTCCATGTTTGCATACCTAGATAAAAATAATTGCCACTATCATTTAATCATATATAAAATAATGCAAAAAAATTGATCGTTCTATTTCAATGGGATTAATCAAAATAATAAAAATCGAAATTATAGCTACGGGTTTAGCCACAAATTTAGCCTCCACCGTAGCTTTGTGGCTACCAGCCACGAAAATACCCAGGAATACACATTTCGTGGCTAAGTTCATTATAGGAATATCCAAGAAGCATTCGTTTTGTTTCTAATTTACTTCACAAATAAAACAAATTATAGCTAGACATTCTCATATATTCACAAACTTTAGAAATTACACATACGATTATTATGAAACATGATATATATATATATATACATACATACCCGATTTTTGCTCGATTGTCTTCTAAACAAGCAAATATTGGAACATTTTAGTTTCAAATTGAGAGAATGAAGAGAAGATAGGAAGGTATGAGGTGAAGAGAGTTTGAAGAAGAAGATCCGAAAGTGTCTAACGTTAGTGAAACAAATGGTAAAGTAGAAGAGTAATAAATGTTGGTTGGTGTCGGAGAATGAGGTAATTAATGTACCCACGGATTTACCCTCGACAAGAATTCGTGGGTAACAGCCTCGAATTTAGCCTCACTTGATACCCGAGGGTAAATACCCATAAAGTTAACCACGAAATATTATGCGTGGGTATTTAGCCACGAAATTTACCACCTTTTTAGGCTCGGAAATTTTTGGAGAGTAATTAGCAATAAATTTGCCCTCGAAATCTATTTTCGTGGCTAAGTAGCCACGGAAGTTAGCCACGGAATAATTTCCTTGCTACATAGCCACCAAATATGTATTCGTGGGTAAATTCGTGGGTAATACCCACGAATTTACCCACGAAATAAGTCGAGGCTGAATATTCATGGCTACAGCTGCGTTTTCTGATAGTGGTTAGGACATCTCTTGATAGTGCCGCTAAGACGGGATACTTGCAATTGTAAATATCACACCCACAAAGGATATCAAAGTGATCTTCATTAGTTAGATCTAAGGTGCATCCAAGTAATAATCAATTTTACGAGCTAAAATTGCCTTGTATTTTCTTGTTTAATCTTCTTCCAATTACTTAGCCGGTTGGATCTACTATAACTCTTCTATTTTTCAAAATGCTAAATGAAGAGCTTGGAGATTGTGGCTTCTTCGTGTACATACCTTCATCTACATGAACAAAATACTAAAAAATGCAACATTAAGAAATAACTAACAAGTGCAAAAACACAACACAAGAAAAATGTAGGAAGCTTGAAACATCACCAGCAATTAAAAATAACCAACAAATACATAAATGAATACAAGTAGAAAATGTAGAAAAGGAAATAAGAAAAACTACAAATTCTAAAAGCAACCAACACATGTAAAAATAAAAACAACCTTCAAGTGCAGAAACAAAAACTCCCCAATCATTACCACATAAAAAACATAATCATCCCAGAAAATGCAGAATGATGCATTGAGGTAAAAAAAAAAAGAGATAGTGTCCATGAATGTGATTCCAAATACTATCATAACTCATATAGACAATACATTAAATGCATATAATCACTTCAATATCATAGTCCATGTAGTTCGACTCTCGAGACCCTAGAAAAGATGAGAATGATTAAATACCTATACAAAACTCAAAACACTTTATTATTGATCGGAAACGTATGTAGTTGAGCGACTATAGAAGGGAAAAGGCAACAAAAAGCTCATGAAAAAAAGAAGAAGAAAATATCTAACCTGATGGCATACAACTTATTTATAGGGCCAGGTTATAACCTTAAACTATAGATCTATCTTCTAATATGATAATATCTTATCTAACTATCAAATCTTACCTTCTAACAAGATAAAATTAATCTAAAAGACAAAAATGTCAAAGTTGATGAGCCAGAAATTTAGCCAAACAAAAGGGATAAAGGGTAAGAATAAGAGACATCAAAGTGGGTCAATCGAGCGACCAGATGAGCTAAGTTGTTGGGTTTGGTTCAGAAATTGCTTCATGACTTCAACACTTCACCACGAGGTCATTTTGAAAAATTCTTACTAAACCAAACAACATTTAGGTCAAAATTATTAATGAGAAATACTTGAAATATCAATATAGTACATTATGATTTAAAAGGCTCAACGTCTTGACAATGAAAAAACCTTATAAAACTCAAATCTAAATTTTAAAATGGAATTATTTGGTAGGTGGGTAATGGAAATCCATTAATTTTTTGCAGGATAATTGGGTCACAACGACTCCTCTCATTAAAATGGTCCAAAACAAAAATCTAATCAACACTCACACAAAAGTTAGTCACTTCATTAAATCTAACGAGTGGGATATCACCAAAATCTAAAATGAACTACAAAAGTCTAGCAATTAGGAAAAGAAGTATGGAAACAATTATCCCAACAAATGAAATTCAAGACAAAGTATACTGGAGAAGCAATAAAAATGACTAGTTTTCTACAAAATCAGCTTCAGAAATGCTCAAGAAGGAGTCTTGTTGGCTCCCTGATTACTCATTCGAATGGATATGGCTAATGGATACACAAAAAAAAAAAAAAAATTAAAAATTTCATATGAAAAATCTCAGTGCGGTTACCAAACACTGTGAATTATGTAACCACCAATTAGAAGATCTAACACACACTTATTGATTGCTCCTCCAGTAAAAATATGTTTACAAAAATTGACAAAACTATCATAATCAATCTTAATACCATTAACACGGAAAACAAAAAGGCACACGAACTCTTGCTAGGAAACAAAAACTTAAGCGGGCTAACTTACTTTACACACCTTGCAATTACGTGGTGGAGTAATTGATTCTTCAAGAATAATATCATTTATAAAAATAATGCAATTGGATCAAATCACATCTTAAATTTCATAAAAAAAACCAATTTCAGAGCTAGAAAAATCACATTACTGATGATGACGACTACGAATTTTCACTTCTTTGAGGAAGTCTTGGTCAGACATGTGTTAATGAAACATGATGAAACATAGCATCCAATAGGATATGTCGAATTCGAATGCCATGGAAGTTTACAAACAATCATTAGATTAAGACAGGCGCAAAGCAACATTTGGAAATTGTTTCGAGTGTACAGATAAATGTCATCGTTTCCAAACGGAATTATGCATGAACAAGGCACCGGAGACAGAAAAACCCTATGCCTGCATAGTTGGACCGACGAATTTATTATCAGAAACTCTCATGAATCTACTCCCCGTCCAAGCCATCCTTTAGTGTGATGCCTCGGCCAGTTTCTGCATTTGGAGGAAAATTTTCAGGGCATTCACTGAAGCATCATAAAGGTACAATCTTCAATTCATATCACCAAAACACATTAGTGATGAAATTATGGAAGACAACCAAGTCAGCTCTTGGTTACCTAAGAAGCTAGTAGAGAGCATACAAACAGCAAGGCAAACCATTTCACATAAGATGGCTATAGATTATAAAAAAACGAAAACAGGCATAGCTAGAGGTTCCTAGGAGATTACTGTGAAAGAAGAAAGGGATGGAGTAATTTATAAAAATTAAGGGAACATATTCAAGGACAGGAAGACGGAGAATAATTGATAATTTATAGAAGACAACTATATGATATAAAACGGTGAAGTATTTAAAACAGCCACATAAGTGTAAATATGTACATAAGTAAAAAAAACACTGAAGAATGAGATGGAAATATATCCAACAGAAGTTTAACCATGTATGCAAAAGGGATGAGCTTCGTAAGAGCATGTATGGAAAAAAATGTTGTTTCCAGATTTCAACAGTCTCTTGTAACAGATATATAGATAAGACTATAAAAATGAGAATTTCTACACGACCATTAAAGTTAGAATACCAACACAAGACAAAATTTCTTATACATACAAAACCGTGACAGCTCTAGGTTGAAGCAAAATACCTCATCTTTCTTGCCCTTTCCTCCAGTAAAGAGCTTGTATCCCCCATAGATGGCAAGACCCCATCCGGAAAGAGATACAATGACAAACTGCAATAAATGAAAACAAAAAATCACTATAGGTTCTGACTTCAATAGTAAATTCCTAATTTGACATAGTACTGAAGAACAAGACATTTGACTATTCCCTTTCATCACAAATTACGACACCATTGAAAAAAAAAAGCTTCATGTTTACAAATGCTATAGCATGAGAAAACAATAAGAATGATAATGATTTAAAAGGGAAGAAAACAACTACTAAAATTAAATTAATATATGTATACCACATCTAATATCTGTGTGGTGCATGGAAAACAAAATTCATAACTCTAACATTGTCCACTTAATACACAAGGGTTCTACCATGTATTATGCTTATAAATCAATGACAAACTGCATCCCTAGCAAAATTAAATTACTTTCATTTTGATAGCAAGAATATTTTTAGTTGTCTGATACAAAATACTACAGCATAGCCAAACAGATCAAAACAACAAAAGAATTTCACTCTACCATGTATTATGCTTATAAATCAATAAGCATAACATGTTATCCAGTCCATTCACCCATCTGTTAGACTATTTGGGGAGCCTTATAACATAGTAACAAGAAGTATACTTTTTCAGATGGTGTCTTGTTATTCATCTTTTATTCCGAATACGAAGGATGGGCACCAACTTCCCCTGTTTGTGTATCCATAACCTAGGCAAGTCATATTTTTAAAATGTTCCAGATATTATCTAGCAGAAGAGTACAATCAGTAAGCTCGGTTAAAAAAAACAGCTAGCCCAGATTACAAAGTCAAATACTTGGCACTGAGAAACTTCCGTTTTATATCAAAACCACTAAGAACCTCAGTTTTTTTTTTATCAAAATGAGCTAGCTGCTTCATCAAGTATTTCTAGACCTTTATTAGATTTTCCCTCTGATCTCAAATAGATATCGTTTTAGCATTTAGATTTTGATAAGCTTTAATGTTGTTTTATGCATTCTAGACCATAAATTAAGAAATTTACAAAAATTGTTCTTGAAAATTTTCACTTATTGGTTCAAAAGCGTGATGAATGACTAATGAGTGGTACAATTAGAAAAAAACTTTATAAAAACGAGGTTATTTAATACTTTCTCCTCAGTAAACTTCTTGACACAAATACTGACTATGCTCTAATCATAGGCTTTCTGATACACAATCTAGTTTTAGTGACTCCAAATAAAAAATCCATGAACACTATGATATATGCTCAATACATAGTGTTGCATTATACATAAGGACTTACGTGCTCTTCCTTCCACTGTGATGGGCTCATTGGGTCGCTCCAACAGTTAATTTTTGGTGGTCCATGATGGTCTGTAATAATCCGAAAATCCATTTAGCAAGTCAAAAGACCAAAAACTATTTACAAAATAACATTTTAGGATATTCGCTGCAGAAAAGGGTAGATATCTATGTATAGTGGATTTTGTTATATAAAAATGATGATTCTGTTATATCGATTACAGACAGATTTACAATGTTTATATAGAGCTGTTCTAGGTTACAGCTGTCCCAATAGTGGGCTCATCTTTACTGGACTCCTTGGGCCTAATATCCCCCCTCGATCCAAGCTGGTGAAGCTGCAGTTTGGAGCGAAGTTGGACGAATCTGGCTGTTGACAAAGGCTTTGTAAGGATATCTGCTATTTGCTCTTTGGTAGACAGAAAAGCCACTCGCAGTGATTTGTTTTGGACTCGTTCCCTGACAAAATGATAATCTATTGAGATGTGCTTAATTCGGTGATGAAGAACTGGATTCATTGCCAGGTATGTGGCGCCAAGGTTGTCACACCATAAGAGAGGAGAGTCTCGGAGATAGACGCCCAATTCGCTGAGTAATGTCTGTATCCAGAGAGTCTCGCAGGTAGCATGGGCTAATGCTCGGTACTCCGCTTCTGTAGAAGAACGTGCCACAGTTTCCTGCTTCTTTGATTGCCAGGAAATAAGATTGGAACCAAGGAACACACAATATGCGCCAGTAGAGCGACGATCCTGTTGGTCCCCAGCCCAATCAGAGTCTGAGTATGCAGAAAGAAGCATAGTTGAGGTGGAGGAAATCTGGAATTGAAGATCAGAGGTGCAATTCAGATAACGTAAAATTCGTTTCACTGCTTGCCAATCTCCATGAGTGGGGGAGTGCATCGATTGACACACTTTGTTGACTGCAAAAGCAACATCCGGCCGTGTGAATGCAAGGTATTGAAGGCTGCCAACTATACTGCGGTAGAGTGTGACATCTTGGAATGGCTGCTCATGTGCAGGAGATGGAATGATGGAGGTAGCCATAGGCGTGGTCACAGCTTTAGCATTGTGCATTTGGGCTTTGACAGCTAAATCCTTGATGTACTTGGATTGAGAGAGTTTAAAACCATTTGCATCTCTAGTAACCTGAATGCCCAGAAAGTAATGTAATGGCCCCAAGTCTTTGACAGGAAAGGAAGCAGCCAATGCCATGGTAAATTGTCTAGCAAGGTCATCAGACGAAGCAACCAGAAGCAGGTCGTCCACATACACCAGGATAAATACAGATTGAGCACCTTGGCGGTATGAAAAAAGAGAGGTATCTGCAAGAGAAGATTTAAAACCTAGTGACAGAAGGGTGTCACTCAGCTTCCCAAACCAGGCTCTGGGAGCCTGTTTGAGGCCATACAGAGATTTTTGCAATTTACAAACATAAGAAGGAAAATTAGAGTGAACGAAACCTGGGGGTTGCTGAACATAAACGTCCTCATTCAGGTCCCCGTGTAAGAAGGCATTTTGGATGTCAAGTTGTCGAACAGACCAGCACTTGGTGGAGGCAATTGAGAGGAGAAGACGGATTGTGGTAGGCTTGGCAACGGGGCTGAATGTTTCAGAGTAATCAATTCCTTCGAGTTGGTGATAACCCTTGGCTACCAATCTTGCCTTTCTTCGCTCAATTTTCCCATCAGAATATCTCTTCGTTTTGAATACCCATTTAACTCCTAGGACATTTGAGGATGGAGGGGGATGAACAAGGGTCCAAGTATTTGTTTGGATGAGGGCATTGATTTCATTTGACATTGCCTCCCTCCATTCTGGAAATTTGGAAGCTTCGGTGTATGAGGATGGCTCATCTGGAATCAAGGTCGAAAGAGAGCAGGAAGGATGAGGCGAAGGCCATGGAATGGTACCGTCTTGTCTCACCAGGGGTTTGGTGATGTTGTTTCGGAGACGGGTGTTCATGGGATGAGTAGGGAGCGGAATTTGGTGGGAGGTTTCTATGAAGGGACGATCCGGCCCAGAAGAAAGGGAGGTTGAAGATGAAGTGGGTGTAGTGTTTTGGGCCGGTCCAGATGGGGATGGCACTACTTGGTGTGAAGAAGTTAATGGGCCTGAATTAGAGGAAGATACAACGGGCTCATGTATTGAAAATATAGGAAGGGTGGTGTATTTTTGAGAAACAGGGGAAGAAGGATTTTTGTGGGAGGTGCAAAACGGGAAATGTGTCTCATGAAAGAGGACATCCCGAGATATATAGAATTTTGTGTTTACCCAATCATAGCAAATATAGCCTTTGTGGTTTGAAGCATAACCAAGGAAGATGGTAGGGGTGGAGCGAAAATTGAGTTTATTTTTGTTGTAGGGTCGTAAATTCGGAAAGGCTAGGCAACCAAAAACCTTAAGGAATTTGTAATCTGGAGGAGTGTGAAAAAGGGCTTCAAAGGGTGTTTTATGATGGAGAAGAGGTGTGGGAGTTCGGTTGATAAGATATGCGGATGTTTCAAACGCAAAGTCCCAATAGGTTAGGGGAAGGGAAGAATGTTTAAGGATGGTGAGTCCCATGTCAACTATTCGACGATGACGTGTTTCAACACTCCCGTTTTGTTGATGGGAGTATGGACAAGTAAGTCGATGATGAATGCCAAGAGTTTGAAGAAATGGTAAGATGGGTTTAAATTCGGTTCCACCATCCATTTGAATGGCTTCAATGGATGTAGAAAATTGGTTGGTAACGAGTTTGATGAAATTTGTTAAAAGGGGTGTCACTTGTGATTTTGTAGCCATAGGAAACAACCAAATAAAATTTGTGCAATCATCAATAATCGAGAGATAGTATCTATTGTCTTTTAAAGAAGTTAAATGGGCTGGGCCCCAGACATCTACAAAGAGGAGCTGCAGAGGTCCAGTTGATTTTGTGGAAGAGGCTGGATGAGGTAGTGCGTGGGCCTTGGCCCACGAACATGAAGTGCAAGGAAAGGTAGTATCTGGGCCGGAGGAAGGATGGGCCTTAGGGTTGAATTGTTGACTGTGAAGGAAGCTCACAGTGATGCGTTTTGAGGGATGTCCTAAACGGTTGTGCCAGAGGGCGAGAGGTGTTGGTGAAGGTGGCGTCGTGGTGGTTAGGAGTGCAGTGCTGGTCGTCGGAAACTTGTACAGTCCGCCATCAACGAGTCCCCGAAGAAGAAGCGTTCCTGTCTTGGAGTCCTTCAACAAAAAACAATTTGAGTGAAATTCAAAGAAGACATCGTTATCTCTGCAAAATTGATTGACAGAAAGAAGGTTTTTCGAAATCGATGGTGTGTGAAGTATATGAGGAAGAAGAAATTGTCGATTAGAGATGGAAAAGGAAGAAGAACCATGATTGACTATTGGAATAGTCGATCCATCACCAAGGGAGACACAATCTGTACCATCATAGGGCAGGGAGTCGATGCGAAGGTTGGCAAGATCTGGGGTGTAATGGTTTGTGGCTCCAGTATCTGGGTACCAGGTGGTATTGTGAGCCTGCATCGAAGGAGGGGGTGGTGCCTGATATGCTTGGTCAAAACGATGCCAACACACCAGAGCAGTGTGGCCTGGTTTTAGACAGACTTGGCACGTTGGGCGAGTGTCTGGCTGTCCATTGAAGGTGTGTTGTTGGCCACGACCTCGGTTTGGTTGTTGCTGATAAGGTGAGCGAGGAGTGTTGGGATTTCCTCTGCCTTGACCCTGGGTATTTCCTCTGCCTTGGCCTGAGTTGGAATTGGTGGAAGAACGTCCTCTGTTTCGAGTTGAGTTGTTGGTACGAGTAAAATTTGCTTCTGTGGTGGTGTTATTGGCTGACATGGGTGGTGTTGGAAGGATAGCAGTAGACTGGTGAGTGAGACGGGCTTCATGAACAAGTAAGTAGGATAGTATCTGATTTGGGGATGGTAAAATTGGTTGTGTGGAAAGTGAGGTGACTATGGAGTCATATTCAGCTCCTAATCCTGCAAGGATGTAGGTGATGAACTCAGAGTCAGAGATTGAGTGACCGGCAGAGGTAAGACTTGAGACCAAGCTTTTGGCTCGATGGTAGTAGGCATGGATGGAGAGATCTCCTTTCTTCAGTGAAGCGAGCTGGAGACGAGCATGAACAGCCTGAGCGCTGGAGCGAGCAGCGAAGGAGTCCTGTAAGATGGACCAAATCTGAAAGGAGGAAGAGCATTCCAACACTTGGACAAGGACCTCCTCTGTGAGACTGGCCATGAGGATTGCCATGACAAGTTGATCTTTGGAGACCCAGGATTGATAGGCTGGGTTGGGGTTGCCAGCAACAGAGAGGGGTGGACACAAACATGAGCCATCAATGTAACAGTAGAGGTTTTGGGCACGAAGAAGTGAAGAGATTTGTGCTTTCCAAAGAGGAAAGTTGCTTTGATTTAGTTTTACAGTAAGAAGATTTGTAAGTGGTGAAAGAGAGAAGGATTGTGGAGAAGGTGATAAGATGGTTGGGGGAGCATTGTTGGAAGATTCTTCCTCTTCTGTTTGAGAGGACAGAGAAGGCATGGTGGAGGATCAAATGTTGTTGGACGTTTGTCCTACACCCTCTGATACCATAGTGGATTTTGTTATATAAAAATGATGATTCTGTTATATCGATTACAGACAGATTTACAATGTTTATATAGAGCTGTTCTAGGTTACAGCTGTCCCAATAGTGGGCTCATCTTTACTGGACTCCTTGGGCCTAATAATGTACAATTGTGCAACCATTCATCTTGTGGATATTCTAGGTCTGTGTCTATGTTCAAGCAAGAGCTCCTTGAACGATTCAAAACATTAAGTAAAGCTGCTCCTGATAACACAATTGCTTGATTGTTGAGAGGAAGCGAAGAATGTGTCTCACATTGATAACACATTGGTGGATGAGACTAGCATATAAGCTCCACGGGTTACTCCTATTGTCAATTGGTTTTAGCATGTAATCTCATGGATTTGTGTACGTAGGCTCACAGGCCCATCATGCATCTTTTTAGACATGGGTTGTCTTTTATCCAAATTCAGAAGCTAAATTTGCTTCAAATAAGGGATGTAGAGTCACAGGTCTCCACTAAGATTTTTTATACAATTTTCTATTGTTTACTCGATCATTTTCAAGTTTCTTCACCTAGAACAAAGTCAATCAGATGATACATCAATAACCTGATAAACGCAAAAGTATATAAACATAGCACAACAATTGCGCTAAATTTTCACCTAACTAAAGACAGACTTCAACCGGCTCTACAATTGTTGTGTTCCAATACCGAAGAAAACCCAAGAGGACTGATTAGAGACACCAAATCAGAACTAATAGTAAGAGTACTTTGGGGGGAAATCAATGAAAGCTAAGACTCGGTTTCGACAACAACGAAAAGCTTGAATAGCAGTCAAACTCGGGAGCTCGAAAGAAACATCGCGAGACAGGGCGACTCAAAAACAAACTGAAGGGAACACAGAAGTCGAAACGATTTTTATTAAAACAAAACAATGATCAAAACTCAGATCTCAATTGAAATGATAAGGAAACCCCAAATCTGAACGATGAGATGCAGTTTAAGAAGAAATGAACAGAAGGGGAAAAAAAGTAAAGAAGGAATACCAGCGGCGCCGGCAAGGCCACGGCGAGGAATGAGATGAGCGGAGGGCTGGGATGAGGAGATCCGACCAAGGTTTGCGGCTTGGCGAGCCGTCGCGGCGGCCAAAATGCGAGCTGCCATGGAGCCTTGAGAAATCGAGAGAGAAGACCAGGGCTGGTGGAAATGGGAGAAGGGACAGGAGTTTTCGCTTGCCTACGGGTTATTATTAGTACTCGACCACTGTAGGCCAAAGACCCGAAACCTAGTTTTATTTTTAGTTTCTTTTTCAGGGTAAATGCTAAAATTATTTTTAAGTTTAGTTATTTTCACGATTTACAATTCATTGTTTTTCTATACAAAAAAAAAAAAAAAAAAAAAAATTCATCGAGTGTATTCCATTAAATGAGTTTTTACCCTTTTATCCTATTACTTTTTCGTGGAGGTTATTTGGCGCATTGATTTTTACTAAGTAATCAGACAAATGAGCATTACTTAGTAAATTAATATCATTTGTCCGTCACGGACAAAAGGCAACTGTCCGTCGCGGACAAATGATCACTGTCCGTGACGGACAAATGGAGTATAGGTAACATGTCTATTTTGTGGATTAAAGTTCTAAAATTTGGTTTGTTTGAAAGAAAATTTGTAATCCTTTGGATAACAAAAATTTAATTTGATTGTCTTTTGTTAACAGAAAGTTTAAATGTTTTCAATAACGTTATTTTGATTTGATCGTATTTATGTTTGAAGTTCAACGTCATGTTTAAAAACGTAACATTGATCTTGAAACTTTGATTCCTTTGTAATTGTTATGTTTGTAAGTAAGTTTGGTTTCTTTATTGAAATAAAGTGTTAATCCTTTGAATAAAATATCTTTGATTTGATCGTCTTTTGTAAAAGAAAGTTTAAATCCTTTCAATAACATAACTTTGATTGGATCGTAGATATATATGATATGAAGTTACGTTTATTTCTTGAAACTTTATATGTTCGATATCAAATCTTAAAACTTTGAATGATAATAAGGTTTTATTTATTGAACATTTATATGTTCGTTACGAAATCTATAAATTTTGAACGAAAGAAACGTTTATTGATATGTTCGTTATGAAATCGTAAAACTTTATAATCCTTTCAATAATGTTTATTGATAGGAAGTTACGTAATTTTGATTCACAGGAATTTAAAATCCTCTCAATAACGTTAAGTTGATATTTTTTATCTCATTATGTTCGTTACAACTCGTTATGTTCATTCCAAGATCTTACTAAATTAAAATTTAACGAAAATGTTACTATAGTAAAATAAACTCATTAATATAATAAAGTTGTACACATTATTGGTTGATTTAAAAGATACAAATATATGTTGTAAATCTCAAGTTTTGAAGTAATGATTTGTCCGTCACGGACAAAGAACAAGTGTCCGTCACGGACAAACAACATCTGTCCATGACGGACAAATGTAAAATGCCCTATTAAGGACAACGACGCTCATTTTCTTTCCCTTTCTTCCTCTTCCTTTCTTCGCTGCAACGAACACCTACGAATCGACCTTCGCTCGATCTTCGGCTGCCATCTCTCTCAATCTCTCTCGACATTTCTCGTAATCTCAACTGCAATCTTAGGTAAAAACTTCACTTTCTCACTTTAGTATCGTTTAAATTTGATTGTTTTAGTTAGGTTTAGATTTAGAGTTTAATTTGTTCGATTTAGGTTGTTTTAGATATATTTAGAGGCTTATATGTTACGAAAATGGATGAATATGAGTTAGGGTTGAAAGTTGATTAGTTATTTTGGGTTTCAACGTAGGTTTAACGATTACATTTGCCCGTGACGGACAAGTGTCTTCTGTCCGCTACAGACAGATTGTGTTTGTCCGTGACGGACAAACACATCTTGTCCGCCACGGACAAGAAGTTGTCTGTCAACGGACAAGAAGTAAGTTGTCCGTCAATGGACAACTTACTTCTTCTTCTTAATTTTTTTTTTCGTTTTATTAACATTTGTTGTTTTTGTTTGCAGATGAAAAGAAACACAAACAAAGACGCCAAGAGATTCACTGGATTGGGATACTTCAGGAAGGTAATCCACAGTGGCATGCGTTCTCTCAAGGGACAGCGGGAGGTCCACTCTAGACACGAGGCCCGAGAGCTAGTTCCTTATTCTGGAGGTGCTTCGCTTGAGGAGCAGTTTCCGACACAGGAGTCGGGAGTCACGCGGCATAGTACATCTGATATCGCGCGTGACATTGCTCTACTGAGCCCTCCTCACCAGGTTTCTAGCGGAGGCAGACATAGCTCTTATGTCGGACCTCCACACTGGACGCATTTATCAGCTCAGGGAGAGCTGACCCCTTACGGTGGGGGTTATTATTCTCAGATTGAGGACTTGTATGCTCCTTACCAGCAGGAGTAGCAGTATGCTCCTTCTTCTTTCCAGCAGGAGCAGAAGGATGCTCCTTCTTCTTCCCAGCATGAGCAGGAGTATGCTCTTCTTCTTCCCAGCAAGAGCAGGCTGCTCCTTCACAGTAGCAGCCTCCTGTGAGGAGACGCCGAGTGAGGAGGCCACCTTCGCCAGCTCCTGTGGAGGAGGTCCTTGAGGAGGTACTTCCTCGTGCTGTAGGAGATCGTCCTAGACCAGTACCTCCTACTTGGCAGGCCTTTCAGCCCGATCTTCGAGGTCCTTGTGGAGGGGGACCTCGTATCCCAGAGATTCTTAGGAGCTTCCAGGCTCACACCGCTCTCCACGTCTGGCATGGCATGGTGAGTACGTAATAATTATGTTTAATGAATGTATCTTTAATGTTATAATATTTTTAGTAATTTATTAACTTTGTTTTTTTATGTAGAATCACGATACGCTTCACTACCATACCAGAGCCAGTCAGCTGGATGCCTGGAAGCTGGATGAGGAGGTGTGGTCGGGTTTAGCGCATAGCAGCGGACTGACCCATCTGCAGGGTCTTATGTACAGGCACCTCAATGTGCGTCTACTGGACGCATTCATTGAGAGATGGCAGCCGGAGGTGAACCAGCTGCACATGCCTTGGGGTGAGATGACGATTGCTCTGCATGATGTCCATCTCATCCTCAGTATACCCATCTCAGGGACGACGGTTACTCGGGTGATCTCCAGATGTGATGCTTCCATCCGTGTGCAGGAGTTCTTTGCATTTACTGATGAGCAGATGACTGCCGGAGATGTGCGTCATCGAGGGTTGTCACATGCCTTCTTACTGGATCAGTGTGATAGATATGTCCATCAGTATCCGACGACTGCAGCGTCTAGGTGGTTGTTGTACCTGTTGGGATCGACGCTCTTCACCGACAAATCTCATCACAAGATTTCTCCTGATTTGCTGATGTTGGTGGAGGATCTTGATCGGGTGATGAGTGTATCCTGGGGTACGGCGACACTCGCCTACTTGTGTAGGCGTATGGGCGAGGCCACTCGGGTCAACTGTCGCCAGATGTGCGGTTGTCTGACGCTGCTGCAGGTAAAATATATCCTCTATACTCATATTATTCTTCTTGTAACTTAATTTGTAATGTTTGTGTTCGCTCCAAACGGTGTGTGCAAGCTTTAAATTTATAACCCTAGACTTAAGCTTAAAACAAGGATGCGAACCCGCAGTGTACGGGTCAATCGTAGTAAAAGCAAGAAAATTCCAGGGGTCGATCACAGGGACTCGGTGAAACAAAGTCAATACGGTATGCTATGTCAATTCTAACCACAAGAGCGATTAACACAATCAAAGATGAATAAGAAGTCAATAAAGCAAACATGCAATTCTAGGGATTAAAGCATCTAGTTGTGGTTCCAACTCAAGATCTATAAATAAGCGGACAAAGCTGAGATTTTTGCGTGGGGAAGGTGTTACTAAAGTGGAGTAGATCACCGGGTAAGTCTCACTACACACTAATCCTAAACCTTAACTCCTATTACCGGGTAAGTCTCAAGGAATCAAGATAAAGAATTATAACCTCAAACTAACACACCATCTAAGGGAATAGAATCAACCTTTACCGGGTAAGTCTCAGGCTAACTCACAAAGATGGGATGGAAGCACACTCAAACCCCAATAAAGGATAAACCTTTATTACCTACACTTATGATCGTTAATACACAAACTAAGGAATTACCGGGTAAGTCTCATCCTAAGCTTGCATTGAACCAGGAAAGGTGTAATAAGAATAGGATTTGGCAAACTCTAACACTTAACTCTCAGTTTAAGGTCGGATAAGTCACCTCGGTCAGAAGAATTCCACCCCGGCCGAGATGTTCATCAACCGAGCGAGATGCTTAGGGTTAAGGTTAAAGACTCGAACTTTCAGGATCCTACTGGAATCTAAGATTATTCTATCATTGTTTTTCCCACAACCTTCAGCCAATCACCCTAGAATCACACAAGGAAATTAGCCACTCATCATCATAATGAAAGTATTAAAATATATGGGAAGAAGGTGAATTATTTAAACAAAGAAGAATTTAATGAAAAGACTTCAATAACTGAATCAAATATCACAACAAAGCGTTCCTTGGATAACAATCCAAAAAGACAAGACAACAATTGAGGGAATTGAAGACAATCTTACAAAACTCTTCAATAAAGCTATAAAAGCTATGAACTTCAATCTTCCTTCAACCTTCAAAAAGGTTCTTCAATTCTCCCAACGTGGAGAAGGCTGCTGCTGCTGCGTGCTATAAACCCTGATCGACGGTATAGCGTGATGTTGGAATCGTGGAAATCCAACCCTTTTTATAGGAAAATAACCCTCCAAAGATAATAAATCTTAGAAAGATATTCTCCCATAAATATAGGTTAAATATATGATTCTGCATATCTCCTTCCTTCCAGGAGCCAAGCCCAAAAAAATATAAGATCACTTTCCAATTTTAAAAGATCTCAGCCAAGAATAAAATATTCTCGCCGTGTCCTAGGTGTTCGCCTCGGTCGAGTCGGTGTCTCTGGATCACCTCGGTCGAGGTGAATCTGTGGTCAACCGAGGTGATTCACAACTGAATGTGAAATCTCTCAAAACTGCTCCAAAGTGAATCTTTAATCCATGACTATGCTCCCTGGATGTAGCTCCAAATGACTCATGACTCCTTTTGCTCCTTTTTAATGCAAAAACGTACCATATTACTTGCAATTACAACGAAACTAGGTGTAGACCTCGATTCCCGCAAAGGTAGATGAAATGGTAGTAAAATCACATAATGTACATACAAACATGCAGATTATGAAAGATAAAACGTCCAAACAAATCCCAAAATATAGACTATAATTCATGCTATCAAAATACCCCATACTTAGCCCTTGCTTGTCCCCAAGCAAGTTCCGCATATAGAAGACAAGATAGAATGGATTATAAGTCATTAGAAATCAATGAAAAAGTCTTTCAAAAACATTTTATGGTGTGCAACTATCATAGATCACTCTAAGAGAATACTTCATGGAATTTAAAAACTCAATATGATCAAAACATTTTATAAATATAGGAAAGTTGTTCATCTTTGCATAAAATCATAGAATGCATAATAAATCATAATTATCAAAATTAATCATGCATAATCCAGTTTAAACCACTAAGTCAATCAACAAGCTCAAGGTCTCAAGGGCTTCCCAAAAAAAAAGGTCAAGAAACGTGTAGGGTAGGGATGTATGTAAGGTAATGTGGTGCTAGAATCCGGGAAAAGGATGAACTTCACTTTGACTTTGACTTGCAACATCTTCCACCAATAAACTTTGCTTATCTCACACTTTTTCTTTTACTTTACTTTTTGGGATGCATGGACAGAGGTGCACAATAACCGAAGCCTAGGAAATCAGCAATCATCAATTTCTCGAGATGCATCAAACCCTTGATGCACATACCATGACCCGTTAGGAATATCGCTCAATCCGACTTTGGCAAGACACAAACACCCGGCTATGTGAATGGTGCCGAGTTACTCATCTTCATGATTGACTTCCCCAAACCTATTATTGCTTTCTAACACTTCACTTCCAGCCACTTCTCAATTTTAACTTGCTTTCATCACTTTGCTTGCTTCCAAATTCCCGGATAGGTAAAGTGAGGCAAAATGTATATGAGGGGCTAAGCATGATCAAGAAGAAGAAGAGAGAAGAGAATGAATTGCCTTGGTCTTTCCAAGAAGAAAGTGAGAGAACTTAACCTGCGGTGTCAACCTTCAAATTCAACATAATTTGGATAAAAACAAAGTATTAAACATGCTAATAATTTCAAACAAAGCATTTAGCAACTTAAACATATTATAAAACCTTTCAAACACATAAAGAATTTAAAACCAGTAGGTAAACAAGATCTTCACTGAGATCATATCCAGATAAGTAACACAAAATCGTTTTCAAAAACTCTCAGTTAACCCACCTCGGTCGAGGTGTTCTTGGTTCAACCGAGGTGAAACACCTCGTTCGGCCAGAATCTCCCCGGTCGAGGTCAAAAATTTTTTTAAAAACCATTTTTTTTCGGTTTCGACGTTTTTCTCAATCAAATAACCTGTAGGTATGCATGTAATATCAGATAATCATATAAAGGCAATGAAGCATAAATACGAAAATATCCGATAAATAAAATACATCAAAGGTGTCAAATACATCACGTAGTCACGTAGTCAAATAACAAACACCCCATACTTGAGACACACTGTCCCAGTGGGTATAATAAAAGTCTAAACAAGAGAGAACTCACCGGATAAAAGCCGAACTGCATAAAAAAATATAATAATAAAATCCTGCAGCTCCTCAGTAGTCTCGATCCGGTGGTGGTGGTGGTATGTAGGGATACTGAGTCGGATCGTAAGGATGGCCCATGATCCGCTCGAACTGCAGCTGAGCCATGATGTGCTGATGATGCTGCCGCTCCTGCATCTCGCGGATATCCAGCGAAAGTGCAGCATATGAGTCGATAACCTGATCCGTCAGGTCATCAATCCGTCGGTGAGCAGCTCTATCTCTCACTCCCCGCCTCCTGCGTCTAGCAGGTCTGACCAGAGAAGTCTCAGCTGGTGCCGGCTCAGTGTCCTCCTCATCATCTAAATCTATAATAGGTGGCGCGCTCGTCCCAGCTGTATCTGTCCCCGTGTCCATCGGGACGCCACCTCCTCTCTCATCTACTGTGTCATCATCGTCGTCCTCATCCTCAGCCTCCTCCTCCTCAGCTGCAGCAGGGGCAGCTGCTCCCTCTCTGTAATCCTCCATAAGTGGACCCCAAGCGGTCTGCCAAAAATATGGATCAAAGACAGAGAACTGTGCAGACCATCTGATGCCCTGAGGTGCAGTCAGCTCCCATGGCATAGCGACGTAAGGTGTAGTCAAACCACGGGGAACTAGAATCCTCCGTGTGATCATCTCCTGAAGTCCGAGCGGCTTGGCAGCCGCCACCATAGTACACCTACTCAGATCCATATCCTGATAAGTAGCGATATGGGTCACTATCCCTCCACAGCATATATCTCCCTTCCCTTTGGCCTTGATCCTGTGCAGATCCTCTGCCAACATCAATCCAAAGTCAGGGTATCCACCTGTGACCATGCAGTACAAAGCAAAGAGCTCCCCCTGTCGGACCTTCTGGGGCGTCTCAGTACGCGCCAGAAGCGTCTCGCTGAAGATCCTGTGAGCTAAACGAAAAGCAAGATGGAAGATAAGCTTCTCCCTGGAATCTCCAGGGCGCCACCTATCTGCATGCTCTGTAATGTGGGCGATCTGACCCCAGAACTCTCTAGCTACGGCTCGGGTCGGGAAATCTACAGCGGTGGGGGTAGGGAAGCCAAAGATGTCTCTCCAATGGTCTAGAGGTACTAAGTAGTTCCGGTTCATCAACCGGTACTTCACCGCCCTCTCTGTGGGGAGGTAAGTGAAGGAACTGACAAACTCGAGCGTCGGCTCTAAGTAAGTTGGGGCTCGGATCTCAGTGAACTGATCCAGCCCGACGGTGGTGATCATCCTCCTAAGATCTCCATCAACGTGGAGACAGTCAAAAGCAGAAACGTCCAGAAATCTAGGTGCGATCACTGGACGGCTGGCAATGCGCTCATAATCCACCTGGTGTCTCTCGTGGATCACCGGTATAGAAGGTCTGGATGAGGAAGAAGAAGGGGAAGGAGAGGATCTATCTCTAAGGGCTAACAATCTGTCAGAACTCATCTTCAATCAATACTGTCAGACTACCTCGGTCGACTGACAAACTCCAAGAATCACCTCGACCGAGGTGTAGATCGACTGGACCGAGGCGAAGACAGTCGCGATTTCAACTCTCTGAATTTCAGTTCTTTTCCCCCAAAAATCACTACCGATGCTTCCTAAGGGGTACTTAAGCTTTTCCTCAACAGATTCAGGGGCAACCAAAGCCCAAATTGAAGTAAACGAACGAGTTTAGGGTTTCGATCGTTTTTACCTCGTTCCGGCCGATTCACTCAAATTTCTTGCAGATTCGTTGTTGCAATCGACTCCTCTACCCTTCAATCTCGGTTTGGAAGCAGAAAACGTCGAAAACAAGCAAGATTTGAGATGAGCGAGGTGCGTCTGTTCGCCGCGGTCGAGGAGGATAAAAAAAGGTGAAAAGTAAATTTTTTTCCTTTTTATACTGTTACTGGATCTGCTGTCACCTCGGTCGAGATGGTCTCGACTGGACCGAGGTGGTATGGACCAAGGCGGTTCTGCAGAAACCCTAGTTGCCTCGGTTGCTCAAGAATCAACTCGGTCGAGGTGCTCTGACAGTGACCGAGGTCCTTCTGTCTTCTCAGAATCTCAAACTTCTGTCCTTCCAGTTGTGCTCCTCCTTAGATATTCCCTATTGTCTGTCCAGAACGCCAAAAACAAAGCAAAGCAAAGCAAAAACAAAAACTATCTAAGCTAGACTAGAAAACGGGAAAAGAGAGCAATACCTTGGGTTGCCTCCCAAGAAGCGCTTGATTTAAGGTCGCTAGCTGGACCATGATGCGTCTCAAACAAGGTATATCGTTGCAACCTCCTCAACCGGTGTTTCCGGCTGGTACTTCTTAAGTCTATGACCGTTGACCTTGAAGCTTCCGCTAGTTTCTCCCCATATCTCAACTGCACCATGAGGGAAAACATGTTTCACAATGTAAGGTCCGGTCCATCTAGATTTCAACTTACCTGGAAAAAGACGGAGGCGGGAGTTGAAGAGTAGAACTAAGTCTCCTTCGTTAAGCTCCTTTGGAATGATACACTTGTCATGCCATCTCTTTGTCCTTTCCTTGTAGATTTTGGCATTCTCATAGGCGTTCAACCGCAGCTCTTCCAGCTCGTTAAGTTCCAATAGTCGCTTCTCACCAGCCTCCTTGATGTCAAAGTTCAACCATTTGATAGCCCAATACGCCTTGTGCTCCAATTCAACGGGCAAATGACAAGACTTCCCATATACCAAATTATAAGGGGTGGTACCTATGGGAGTCTTGAATGCTGTCCTGTACGCCCAAAGAGCATCGTCCAATTTCATGGACCAATCCTTCCTCGTTCTAGAGACGGTTTTCTCCAAAATTGCCTTGATTTCTCTATTCGAGATCTCGACCTGTCCACTAGTTTGAGGGTGATAAGCGGTTGATACCTTGTGGGTTACCCCATACTTCGATAGAAGTGCCTTAAACTTCCGGTTGATGAAATGCGTTCCTCCATCGCTAATGATGATGCGTGGAGTTCCAAACCGTGGAAAGATAGTTCTATTCAAGAACTTCACAACCACCTTGGCGTCGTTAGTGGGAGAAGCAATGGCTTCAACCCATCTAGAGACGTAATCAACTGCAAGGAGAATGTAGAGGTTTCCTCCGGAGGATGGGAAAGGTCCCATGAAGTCAATCCCCCATACAACAAAGATTTCCACTTCCTGGATGTTATTAAGTGGCATCTCGTTCCTCCTTGATAAGTTACCTGTTCTTTGACATGCATCACAAGAGACAACAAAGGATTGCACGTCTTTAAATAATGTAGGCCAAAAGAAACCGGAACGCAATACCTTAGCGCATGTTTTCCGGAATGCACCTTCGAAGCATCCTATCCGGTCCGCGCTTGAATAGCAGCGGCTCATCCCAGTAGTAATGTCGTACTTCCTTGAAGAATCTCTTCTTTTGAGAGTACGTCAATCCGGGCGGTATTTCCTGGCAAACAAGATAATTTACAATATCAGCATACCAAGGACCTTTATTATCAGAAAGTTGGTGGAGGGAATGGTCCGCCAACAGTGGGTGAATGTCAGAGAAAGGAGTAAGAAAATTGTTATTCTCAGCAATCTCAGTTGACATCGTCTCGCCGTCGACCTCGGTCGAGGCGTTTAGGCGTTGACCGATGTGTTCTTCAGTCGCCTCGCTCTGTCCAGAAAGTGCCTCGGTCGAGGTACTGCTACTGGGTCCGAGGCTGGAGATCTTCGTCTCCTGGATCAGCTTCTCAGTTTTAGCTCCTGGATCCTCTTCCAGTGCCTTCAAGCTCCGTATATCTGCATCACAAGAAGCATCTATACCTTCCTCCATTAAACTGAAACTTATAACTCTTTCGAGTGGATCGTTAATAAGGATAGAGCTCACCAATTCTCTTGATTCTTCTTCATCGTAGATGTTGAAGATATCATCAGTTAGTTGCTCCCCCTTCATGGCTGCAAGTAGTGCAAACTCCACCTCATCGCCACCAACGTTGAATTTCAACTTGGCATTCTTGCAATCCACGTTGCAACCCGAAGTTGCTAGAAATGGCCTCCCGAGAATAATAGGTACTGGATAATCTGCGGGAATGTCAAGTACGACAAAATCTATAGGTAGATAGAAGTTACCTAACTTGACCGGAACGTCTTCCAAGATGCCCACGGGATGGGTAATGGAGCGATCCGCCATGTAAAGTCGAATCTTGACCGGTTTGGGCTCTCCAAGACCGATCTTAGTGCACAACTCCAGCGGGATGATGCTCACGCTGGCTCCTAAATCACAAAGGGCTTCACAAGTGACATCCCCAACTTGAATGGGAATGCAAAATGAGCCGGGATCTCTCAACTTAGGCGGCATCTTTTCCTTCATGATCTTGATAAGCTCCGAAGATTTAGATGTCATCCTAACTTCACCAACATCCTCCAGCTTCCTCTTCCTTGATAAGATTTCTTTTAAGAACTTCCCATAGGCGGGCATACCTAAAATAGAATCAAGGAAAGGAATATTAATATGTAGCTTATTCATCAAGTCAAGAAACTTACCGAAGTGCTTGTCTAGATGTGCTCTGGCTCTGGACTGGGGGAATGGAAGTGGTGGTCTATATGTAGGAGGTGGAACATAAGTTTCTGTCGTTCCTCCTGCTTTCTGTTGCTCCGCCTCGGTTGGCATCTCGGTCGAGGTGTTCTTCGACTGGATCTGGACCGAGGTGGTCTGCGTCGAGCGAGGTACTGGATCTGCAGTTTTGAGTCCACTCCTCGTCGTTATGGCCATGCACTGGCCCTTAGGGTTAGCTTCCGTCTTCGCTGGAAGCTTCCCTGGATCTCTTGGCACTTCATTCGCCCTATTAGCAAGTTGTTGTTCGAAGGACTTTTGGGCCCTCGAAAATGAAGTCATGGAATTCTCCATAGCGCTAAGCTTGATCAAGATTGCCTCCAGAACTACGTCTTTCTTTTCTGGCTGAGACGAACTTGATCCTTGCCCTTGGCTTTTCAATGGAGTAGAAGAAGAAGAAGAAGGGGGAGAGAGGAAAGGGTTAGAGGAATCATTAGAGTTGGAGTTTGAATGATTGTTACCGTTTGGTTATTCGCTCTCCAGTTGTTGCTATTGGATCCTCTATTGTTGTTGTTGTAGTTGTTGTTTCGGGAACCGTTATTGTTGTTACGGTACCCGTTGTTGTTGTTGTTCCTTTGCCCTTGCTCTTCCTTCTTAGTTTGAGCCATCAAGAGCTCCTTCAATTGCTTCACATCATTCTTCAACGACGTGAGTTGATTATTGTTGGATTGAGTCTCTTGAAAATTGACTCTTTTAACTCCACCTTCAGCTCCTTGGTGGGTATATTTCTCCATGTGCAAGGCTTGCTTCTCAATGAAGTCCCAAGCCTCATCAACCGCCATGTCCATGAAGGTACCGGCGGAGAGTAGTTGGAGATTGAACTGGGTGCTTCCGTCCAGCCCTTTGAAGTAGATCTCCAACAACTCGATCTTTGGAATCCCATGATGTGGGCAATCCAAAAGGATATCCTTGAACCGCTCCCAAGATTTGGACAAGCTCTCCTTGTCCTTCATGATGAAAGCATTGATCTTCCCTCTCATTTCAGTGGTCTTCGAGGGTGGAAAGAATTTGGTCAAGAATTCCGTAGTCATTTCCTCCCATGTGCTAATTTTTCCTG
The DNA here is from genome assembly GCA_033239045.1 of Fagopyrum esculentum. Classification (NCBI taxonomy): domain Eukaryota; kingdom Viridiplantae; phylum Streptophyta; class Magnoliopsida; order Caryophyllales; family Polygonaceae; genus Fagopyrum; species Fagopyrum esculentum. The sequence continues at coordinate 112,005,707 of BSUD01000008.1, forward strand.
GAGGAAGAGATTGATACCAAGTAAGAGCTCTATATTTTAAAGAAAAGTAAAAAGGTCTTAGCTTGTAGTTGTTGTTCTCAATTCTGGGAGGTCGCAAGGTTTCCATCAAGATCTCGTAGTTTTGAAGATGTTGATGCGGCGACTCCTTCTCTAGCCCTCCGAATTGGCATTGGCGAATCATGGCTAGAACTTGCGGTCGAAGTTCGTAGTCATGATCTGTTGGATCTCCTAGGTTCACTCCTGGACGCCTCAGTTGTTGATTAGGGTTCATCCTTTGACCTAGGGTTTGTGGAATTCCTGCAAGAAGAACATCTCGGACTGGTATCCAAGGTGGAAGTACCTCGGCCGGGGCGTTGGGTACTGGAATCTGCCTCGGTCGAGGATCAACTACTGGATCCTGCATCGGTCGAGGATCAACAGGAGGATCCTCCCTCGGTCGAAGTAGAATCTGGTTCCGAATGACAGCAATATCAGCTTCGATTGCTGCAGTCCTGGTGCGATTCTCCTCTTTCTCTTGTATGAGTTCTTCCTTGCTGAGGCGCAGCAGCTCCTGCGTCTCTCTCAATTGGGCCGCAAGATCGCGAATGTCTTGTTGGCCATCTTCGCTTCTCTTTAGCGTCTCTTGTATGTCTTTTCTGGTTCGGGATCGTAAGGAACGATTTCCTTCCCAGCGCGGGTTCTTCGCATATACCTAAGAAAGAACCTGCAAAAGTCACTCAAGTAGAGTGGTTAGACAAAACGGGGCAAATGCCCCAAGAGCAAACCGTACCGGCTCGGTCTAGACCAAGTCCCCGGCAACGGCGCCAAAAACTTGTTCGCTCCAAACGGTGTGTGCAAGCTTTAAATTTATAACCCTAGACTTAAGCTTAAAACAAGGATGCGAACCCGCAGTGTACGGGTCAATCGTAGTAAAAGCAAGAAAATTCCAGGGGTCGATCACAGGGACTCGGTGAAACAAAGTCAATACGGTATGCTATGTCAATTCTAACCACAAGAGCGATTAACACAATCAAAGATGAATAAGAAGTCAATAAAGCAAACATGCAATTCTAGGGATTAAAGCATCTAGTTGTGGTTCCAACTCAAGATCTATAGATAAGCGGACAAAGCTGAGATTTTTGCGTGGGGAAGGTGTTACTAAAGTGGAGTAGATCACCGGGTAAGTCTCACTACACACTAATCCTAAACCTTAACTCCTATTACCGGGTAAGTCTCAAGGAATCAAGATAAAGAATTATAACCTCAAACTAACACACCATCTAAGGGAATAGAATCAACCTTTACCGGGTAAGTCTCAGGCTAACTCACAAAGATGGGATGGAAGCACACTCAAACCCCAATAAAGGATAAACCTTTATTACCTACACTTATGATCGTTAATACACAAACTAAGGAATTACCGGATAAGTCTCATCCTAAGCTTGCATTGAACCAGGAAAGGTGTAATAAGAATAGGATTTAGCAAACTCTAACACTTAACTTTCTGTTTTAGGTCGGATAAGTCACCTCGGACAGAAGAATTCCACCCCGGCTGAGATGTTCATCGACTGAACGAGATGCTTAGGGTTAAGGTTAAAGACTCGAACTTTCAGGATCCTACTGGAATCTAAGATTATTCTATCATTGTTTTTCCCACAACCTTCAGCCAATCACCCTAGAATCACACAAGGAAATTAGCCACTCATCATCATAATGAAAGTATTAAAATATATGGGAAGAAGGTGAATTATTTAAACAAAGAAGAATTTAATGAAAAGACTTCAATAACTGAATCAAATATCACAACAAAGCGTTCCTTGGATAACAATCCAAAAAGACAAGACAACAATTGAGGGAATTGAAGACAATCTTACAAAACCCTTCAAAAAGCTATAAAAGCTATGAACTTCAATCTTCCTTCAACCTTCAAAAAGGTTCTTCGAAATCTCCCAAATTGGAGTATGCTGCTGCTGCTGCGTCGTATAAACCCTGATCAACGGTATAGCGTGATGTTGGAATCGTGAAAATCCAACCCTTTTTATAGGAAAATAACCCTCCAAAGATAATAAATCTTAAGAAGATATTATCCCATAAATATAGGTAAAATATATGATTCTGCATATCTCCTTCCTTCTAGAAGCTCAGCCCAAAAATAAAATATTCTCGCCGCGTCCTAGGTATTCGCCTCGGTCGAGTCGGCGTCTCTGGATCGCCTCGGTCGAGATGAATCTCTGGTCAACCGAGGTGACTCATAACTGAATGTAGAATCTCTCAAAACTGGTCCAAAGTGAATCTTTAATCCATGGCTATGCTCCCTGGATGTAGCTCCAAATGACTCATGACTCCTTTTGCTCCTTTTTGATGCAAAAACGTACCATATTACCTGCAATTACAACGAAACTAGGTGTAGACCTTGATTCCCGCAAAGGTAGATGAAATGGTAGTAAAATCACATAATGTACATACAAACATGCAGATTATGAAAGATAAAACGCCCAAACAAATCCCAAAATATAGACTATAATTCATGCTATCAAAATACCCCATACTTAGCCCTTGCTTGTCCCCAAGCAAGTTCCTCATATAGAAATCAAGATAGAATGGATTATAAGTCAAGAAAATCAATGAAAAAGTCTTTCAAAAATATTTTATGATGTGCAACTATCATAGATCACTCTAAGAGAATACTTCCTGAAATTAAAAACTCAATATGATCAAAACATTTTATAAATATAAGAAAGTTGTTCATCTTTGCATAAAATCATAGAATGCATAATAAATCATAATTATCAAAATTAATCATGTATAATCCAGTTTAAACCGCTAAGTCAATCAACAAGCTCAAGGTCTCAAGGGCTTCCCAAAAGAAAAGGTCAAGAAACGTGTAGGGTAGGGATGTGTGTAAGGTAATGTGGTGCTAGAATCCGGGAAAAGGATGAACTTTACTTTCACTTCGACTTGCAACATCTTCCACCAATAAGCTTTGCTTATCTCACACTTTCCTTTTTTTACTTTACTTTTTGGGATGCATGGACAGAGGTGCACAATAACCGAAGCCTAGGAAATCAGCAATCATCAATTTCTCGAGATGCATCAAACCCTTGATGCACATACCATGACCCGTTAGGAATATCGCTCAATCCGACTTTGGCAAGACACAAACACCCGGCTATGTGAATGGTGCCGAGTTACTCATCTTCATGATTGACTTCCCCAAACCTATTATTGCTTTCTAACACTTCACTTCCGGCCCACTCTTCAACTTTAACTTGCTTTCACCACTTCGCTTGCTTCCAAATTCCCGGATAGGTAAAGGGAGGCAAAATGTATATGAGGGGCTAAGCATGATCAAGAAGAAGGAGAAGAAGAAAATGAATTGCCTTGGTCTTTCCAAGAAGAAAGTGAGAGAACTTAACCTGCGGTGTCAACCTTCAAATTCAACATAATTTGGATAAAAACAAAGTATTAAACATGCCAATAATTTCAAACAAAGCGTTTAGCAACTTAAACATATTATAGAACCTTTCAAACACATAAAGAATTTAAAACCAGTAGGTAAACAGAATCTTCACTGAGATCATATCCAAATAAGTAACACAAAATCGTTTTCGAAAACTTTCTGTTACGCACCTCGGTCGAGGTGTTCTTGGTTCAACCGAGGTGAAATGCCTCGTTTGGCCAGAACTGCCCCGGTCGAGGTCCAAAATTTTTTTATTTTTTTATTTTTTTAGACTAGTTTTCTTTCAGTTTCGACGTTTTTCTCAATCAAATAACCTGTAGGTATGCATGCAATCTCAGATAAACACATAAATGCAGAAGTGAAGCATAAATAAAATATCCGATGAAATAGAATGTCATACATCAAAAGTAGTCAAATAACGTCAAGTAGTCAAATAAGTACAAACACCCCATACTTGGGACACACTGTCCCAGTGGGTCAGAATAAGTCTAAGGACAGGATACTCACCGAACATAGCTAAACTGCATGAAGAAGTAAGAAATAGCTCCCAGATAAGACCATCTCGGTTGGCGAAGCACATATCGGTCGAGGTGTTCAGACAGTACCCGAGATGTATCTCAGTAAAGCTCGTTTCCTCAACTTCTCGAAATTTTGTTCTTCCAGTGTAGCTCCTGAACTGTGATCCTTCCTTTTGGAATACCTGGTTGTTGTCTAGAGGAAAACAAAAACAAAGCAACTATCTAAACTAAACTAGAAAAGGGAGAAGAAAGCAATACCTTGGGTTGCCTCCCAAGAAGCGCTTGGTTTAAGGTCGCTAGCTGGACCCTTCTCCATAGAATTACTCAATGTACCTTGAACACCATGGAGTGCTCATCACATCTATCATAAAATTCTTCCAAAAAGGTTCCGGTTCCTAATTTCACCGGCAAATGGTAAGATCTCCCACGTACAAGCTTGTACGGTTTGATTCTCACCGGAATCCTTCTAGACTTCCTGCACTTCAATGGGACATTCCTCGTGTCCCATCCTTTCCTTGATCGAGAAAACAGTTTCTCGAGAATCATAGCAGCTTCCCCATCTATAGCTTGGGGATGGTACAGGGTCCTGAGCATGCGAGGGACCCCATACTTGAACAAATAACACTTCGTTGCCTTAGCGGTGAAGCGCTTGTTAACTTCACTCCTTATAATCCAAGGAGCATCTTCCTCCAACAATTTCAAGAGAGATTTCATCTTGATCTTAGGAGGTTCTTTCGGAAGAGACCTCCAACTCTCCGGTGCATTCCTGAAAAATTCAGAAATATTAATAGGGAATTCAAATGAAGTAGGAGAATGTACCTTGCAAAGTTCTCCAAAGCTTGAGACAAGTTTCGTGTTGGGTTGATAATCCACCCACGAAATCTCTCTCAGTTCTGCTGGTCTTTCTTCCACCTTGACCACAATCTCAGTAATTTGGCCAAGGTTCTCTGCATCTTCCATTTCTGGTTTTGCAGATTCTTCTTCCATCTCGGTCGAGATCTCTTCCACCTCGGCCGAAGTCTCAACAGTCGGATCGAGATCCTCCACATCCTCCTCTTCCACAAAAACATCAGGAGAAGCTTCCGGTCCGACCAGAGGAATGCTTGGAACGTGCAACACTTCCTTATGCTCCTCTTCCGGCTTAGCATAGGATATGGTGCTTTCCCTGAGCTCCTTCACCTTCTTCATCAACTTCTCCAATCTTGATTCGAGAGAGTCTTCAAAAGGTTGCTCATAAATGTTTTTAGGGACATTCTTCTCATCCCATATCGCAAGTTCATGTTGAATGGCCTCTTCTCTTTCCCATTCATTGTTGAACCAATAGAAGGAGTACTTCTCCTCCAAGTATTCATAATGGTCCGCCCTAGCACTTTGTCTTGCTATCCAGGCTGGATCAAACATAGCCATCAGAAATCCTGAAAACTACAAAACTCATAGAAAGAGTAGTTAGTAGCAACAGGGGCAAATGCCCCAAGAGCAAACCGTACCGGCTCGGTCTAGACCAAGTCCCCGGCAACGGCGCCAAAAACTTGTTCGCTCCAAACGGTGTGTGCAAGCTTTAAATTTATAACCCTAGACTTAAGCTTAAAACAAGGATGCGAACCCGCAGTGTACGGGTCAATCGTAGTAAAAGCAAGAAAATTCCAGGGGTCGATCACAGGGACTCGGTGAAACAAAGTCAATACGGTATGCTATGTCAATTCTAACCACAAGAGCGATTAACACAATCAAAGATGAATAAGAAGTCAATAAAGCAAACATGCAATTCTAGGGATTAAAGCATCTAGTTGTGGTTCCAACTCAAGATCTATAGATAAGCGGACAAAGCTGAGATTTTTGCGTGGGGAAGGTGTTACTAAAGTGGAGTAGATCACCGGGTAAGTCTCACTACACACTAATCCTAAACCTTAACTCCTATTACCGGGTAAGTCTCAAGGAATCAAGATAAAGAATTATAACCTCAAACTAACACACCATCTAAGGGAATAGAATCAACCTTTACCGGGTAAGTCTCAGGCTAACTCACAAAGATGGGATGGAAGCACACTCAAACCCCAATAAAGGATAAACCTTTATTACCTACACTTATGATCGTTAATACACAAACTAAGGAATTACCGGATAAGTCTCATCCTAAGCTTGCATTGAACCAGGAAAGGTGTAATAAGAATAGGATTTGGCAAACTCTAACACTTAACTCTCAGTTTAAGGTCGGATAAGTCACCTCGGTCAGAAGAATTCCACCCCGGCCGAGATGTTCATCAACCGAGCGAGATGCTTAGGGTTAAGGTTAAAGACTCGAACTTTCAGGATCCTACTGGAATCTAAGATTATTCTATCATTGTTTTTCCCACAACCTTCAGCCAATCACCCTAGAATCACACAAGGAAATTAGCCACTCATCATCATAATGAAAGTATTAAAATATATGGGAAGAAGGTGAATTATTTAAACAAAGAAGAATTTAATGAAAAGACTTCAATAACTGAATCAAATATCACAACAAAGCGTTCCTTGGATAACAATCCAAAAAGACAAGACAACAATTGAGGGAATTGAAGACAATCTTACAAAACCCTTCAATAAAGCTATAAAAGCTATGAACTTCAATCTTCCTTCAACCTTCAAAAAGGTTCTTCAATTCTCCCAACGTGGAGAAGGCTGCTGCTGCTGCGTGCTATAAACCCTGATCAACGGTATAGCGTGATGTTGGAATCGTGAAAATCCAACCCTTTTTATAGGAAAATAACCCTCCAAAGATAATAAATCTTAGAAAGATATTCTCCCATAAATATAGGTTAAATATATGATTCTGCATATCTCCTTCCTTCCAGGAGCCAAGCCCAAAAAAATATAAGATCACTTTCCAATTTTAAAAGATCTCATCCAAGAATAAAATATTCTCGCCGTGTCCTAGGTGTTCGCCTCGGTCGAGTCGGTGTCTCTGGATCACCTCGGTCGAGGTGAATCTGTGGTCAACCGAGGTGATTCACAACTGAATGTGAAATCTCTCAAAACTGCTCCAAAGTGAATCTTTAATCCATGGCTATGCTCCCTGGATGTAGCTCCAAATGACTCATGACTCCTTTTGCTCCTTTTTAATGCAAAAACGTACCATATTACCTGCAATTACAACGAAACTAGGTGTAGACCTTGATTCCCGCAAAGGTAGATGAAATGGTAGTAAAATCACATAATGTACATACAAACATGCAGATTATGAAAGATAAAACGCCCAAACAAATCCCAAAATATAGACTATAATTCATGCTATCAGTTTGTCTAATTTTTATTTCTATTTTTGTTTATAGGCATGGATATACCTATACTTTCCATGCTTTGCACCGGAGATTGTGGAGGGGTGGGAGCCTGGGATGCCTTGGGCAACGAGATTTGACACCAGGCCTGTTAGGAGGGACACTCGTGACTACAGACGTATGCTTGATGAGATGAGTGTAGACCAGGCAAGTCCAGTACATGTGCATACTTGTAATCTTTTTGTTAATTTTAGTGTTTATATTCTAACAATTTTGGTTTTTTGTTAAACAGGTGAACTGGCAGCCATACGGCCAGTTGGACTTCACTCATGGAGAGTTACAACGTTCGTTGTTCCACGGGTTGTTGACTTTTATGAACGTATCAGAGCACTACGATCCATACAAGAACATGAGGGCTTTTGGATACATTCAGACGATTCCGCCTCCGTTCATACAGCCTGATTATGCTATTAGGGTCGAGGATCCCAAGAGCTACAGAGTGGGATATCCTCGAGGTATCTGGGTGATAGGTGATTGAATCACTATCATTTAGGGTAGTTTTTAGAGTCTTTTTATTGCATTTGTGTCGGTTTATGCTACTAACTCCTTCGTCCAGAAGAAGAAGACTAAAAGAAGCTAAAGAAGGAGTTATAAGCACTTAGGAGTGAAGACCATTCACGAAGCAAGACTTCTGTTGCATCACCGCCCCCTGCGGGTCCTTGTCACCGCCACTGCGGGTGACACCTCCCACCAGAGCGCCCCCTGCGCCTTCACTAGCGCCAGCCAAGAAGTGTGTCACCGCCCCTGCGCCACTCCATTGGCGCCCCTGCGGTGACCTACCCTGAAGAGACGAAGACCAGCTCCCCTGCGCCTCCCACTGCGCCATGCTTGCGCCTCAACCTGGGAGCTGGAAGACGAAGAGGCTGTGTCACCGCCCATGCGCTGACATAGGGGCGCCCCTGCGCCTTGGCATCAGAAACACCAAGAAGTTGAAGGGTCAGACGTTGAAGAGCATTAAAGATCTGCCCCAGCGGAATGTCTTAGCCGCCCTTGCGGCCTTGAAGAAGATCAACCGATTTTGCCTAAACCGTCCCTGCAGTTCCTGAAGGCCGCCCCTGCGGCGTAATGCCAGAAGCTTTACTCCGGCTGTTTACACCACCTTTATGGCATTAAAGGTGGTTGTTTAAGGTCGGCCATTTACTCCTAATTAAGTGTCTTTTGTAGTATAAATAGGCTTTGGCTGATTGCTAGAATGATCCATGCTTTTTCTCACAATATCCATTTTAAACTTGAGTTTTCCATTGTAATGAGTAGCTAACTCCCTTGCTACATTGGGTTGGTTTGAAGCTGCATTGTTACTTTGGTTGTAAGTTCTTTTTAATATAAGTTTTTATTTAGTAATGCTTTGTGTTTCCTTGATCTCCATTGTTTAATTGCATGTTAATTATTGCTTGAGATTGATCATCTTAGGTTCTAAAGTGCATGTAAACAACTAGGATTAATAGGTTCCGGGTTCGGGTCTTTAATCTAGTAGCAACTTTAAGTAATAACGGGTTGTAATTACTTAAAGAAAAGGAACACAAATATAAAGATAAGTTTAACGGTTTCAATCTTCTCTTTATATCCCTTAGTCTTTGTTTGAATGCTAGCTTGTTATTTGTTCTTGTAGGTTTACGGAACACTAACCTGTTAAGTTGTGTTGATGCCGGTTGGCTCAACACATATGTATGATCAAGACGGGAGATTACTTGAAAACTTGTAAAAGGAACACACCAAAGTAGCAATTGCATGCCTAGAATCAACCTAGTGTAGATTTACCCATCATTGTCTTACTTGTTGCGTAAATTGTTTCTCTTAAAGCTTTTGTGTGCACTCATTTCAACCAACCCCCCCTTTCTGTTACTTGTTACTTGAATCGATAATTGCATCTAAAACCTCAAACTCTCTTGGGTTCGACCCTTACTTATCTACTATACTTGTTTTTAGTGCTAAGTTGGGATTTACTTTTGATTGGGTATAGACGACCATAGAAATACCATCAGTCACTGAGTGTGGGATAAATGGGAGCACCATCACATCACGGTTGAGGAGATGGCTACATGTTACGGCCCTGGATATACCTGCACCGACGATTATATGGCGTGGTATAAAGACCGATCGCACCGGTTTATACGCCCAGGTGCTCAGTAGATGGGAACTAATGATATATGAATCTCTGGCATCCCCAAGTTCGAAGTATTTCCTTCTTTCCGACGATATAGTGGGACATATGTGTAGTTGCACGCACTGTGCACTACGACAATACACTACAATGCAGTCGCAACTAAACACCCCATGTCCGTCACAACAAACCAGAATTCTTGTGGTGCAAAACCATTTCCATTCCATTCAAGTGCCATAATCGTATCATCGATGTTACGTTGATGAAAAAAACCCTCATGCAACTCGCGATGAGAAATGAGCTCTTCCAACATCAGTCGCCTAGTCATCCTCCATCCTTCGTCTATGTCTGTCCCGAAGATTGCATGATGTAGTGCTCTGAAACCACAGTTCTCATCCCCTCTAACATTATTCCAACTAATTACATACTCTTTCATCCAAATGGGAACCGCCTCAGGCCATTCTACTAAAATATCAGGGTTATGACTTGGAGTTTGCTTGGATATAGTTCTCTTTGAAGGAGTTTTGGGTGGTAAATTGGTATTAGGAGATGGACTTGACACTGGTATAGGTTTCTTTCGGGGTCGACCTCTTTGTTTTTTGGGTGGGGTACCTCCTAGCTCCCAATCGGATGACAATCTTTTGTTTAGACTGTCCTTCGATCTTCCTTTAGTCACAACCCTAGCAGGTTTCCGCAAACTGGTCCTCTCCGGAAAAACAGTTTTTATAGCTTTATTTACAACTCCCAACTATCGAGTAGGGCTCAGGTTTGGAAAACCTTTCTCGCAGAACTCCGTCATTAGATTTCTTGCAACTCGACACACGTCTCGTCCTTTTTTTGATTCCGGAACCACGTCATCGACATCTAACTTTTTTCAGAATTCATGCACATCTGTAAGAGGGATAGACATTTCTTTCTTCATATAACCCCAAATAAAGTGCATACACGACAGACCATGAGTCGTCGAAAATGAATATGTGCAAGGACCATCGGGCTTGTCAGCACGAGCTTTATTGTACTGATCGATAATAAGTAAAAAAAACTTTGAGGGAGATGTTGTGGTGCAACGACTGAAATTGTTTAACACAAGAAGTCCATGTTATCTTTTTTGACATGCTCTCGTTGAACGAACCGAGGATCTTATCCAACTGAATCCTCATCAAAGAGTGATAGAACCTGAAAATTGTATCCAACTTCGCAGAATTTGTTTTCATGAATTGTTTCAGAACAGAGTGCAGTTTCTACCCTGTTGAGAAATAAAAGAGTTAACGTCAAATCGGGTAAATAAAAATTTTTAATTGCTTTGAAATACGTACCTATTCGTCGTGTTACTTTTGAAGTTCAGATATTGATCCGTCCACGCGGAAACAATTCGTCTCTTGTAAGGATCTAGCCATTGCGTCCTCACATATTGCAGAAGATGTCCTCTCCTTTTCCACTTGTTTTCAAGTTCATTTAACCGTCTCTCGTAAGACTCTTCCGTTTTGGATGTAAATAAACCCGAGTAACTATTGGCAAATATTCGAGCGAGTTCTTTATTCATGTGATTATTCTTTGCCCTTCCTTCAATGTTTTTGAATATGTGACGGCGACATAAAAGAAACTGAATTTTTGGGAAAATACGATCAAGTGCGTTCATAAGAGCTTTCTCTCGATCCGTCACAATTGTAGTTGGTGTCCTCTCGACGCGCCTACAAAGCTTTGCAAGTTGCTCAATCGCCCAGACATAATTCTCTTCCTTCTCCGTGGATAGAAATGCACCAGCAACGTTAAAGTTCATCCATGTCGATGTAAACCCAACAATTTCAAAAAATGGCATCTTGTATGTGTAAAAAAAATAACATCAAAGCGTTAAGTTTACATACATAAAAAAAGGACATCTTACGGAAAAGTAAACAACTGTGAAAGCTTACATGTTGGTGTTGTATGTTGAGTCCATTACTAATACGTAAGGGAATGCCTTAAGGAGGGCAACTGATTCCGGATGTGCGAAGAATATGTCGCTAACTTCACCGTCCTTGTTTCCCCTATGCTCACAGAAATAGCCCTCTTTACGACATCCGAAAAAGAATTGTTGAGCGATTGTCCTTTGATCTAAACCTTCTTTACGTAATTTTTGTCTGTGGTTGTAGATTTGTCTCATCCTGGTGTTGTTACCTTTATCAATGCTCAAAGCACTTGCAATTTGGGCAGGGGTGCAATTACTGGTCCACATGTTCTTTACTAACTTCTTCTCCTCGTCATTCATCCTTCCCACTAATGCATGACCCTTTAAATTTCTTCCAAACTTGTGGTTGTGGACACCACACTGCACGTGAACTATCCATAAACCTTGGTAAGTCTCAAAAACCTTAATCATGAATTCACACCCGCTTTTCTTCGTCGATGAATTCTTTCTCTGAGCTGGCTGCACCTTTTTTGGGTTGTATGCTCCATATTTCTCGCACGACAACCATGTCTTTCCCAAACTACCGAGGACGGACTTCTGTACCCGACAAACAGAAAAAACCATGTTATTTTATTGTCCGACTTTTCGAACCCATCCTATTACCTCTCTCGACTATTGAAGCTTAAGTCGGTTGTGAACAAGCTAGAATAATCATTACTCGTCGCTTTTGAGGCGGATGCATTTACGTTATCTGTTGATCCTTCATCAATGCTAAGATTATCAACGTCCGCATCTATCTCCTCTAAACCCTAAAAAAATGTGTTCAATTTGTTAAAGTGTTGTCCGTTACGGACAAACGATTTCTGTCCGTGACGGACAAAAGGTCACCGTCCATAACGGACAGGAACCGTTTGTCCGTAACGGTCAAAAGGTCACCGTCCGTAACGGACATAAATCGTTTGTCTGTAACGGACAGACATACACAAACCAAGGTTCTTTAAAAACATGGCTATAATCGATCAATGCTTAAAAATCTAAATTCAAACACGGTTAATGATTTCAACTTTAATGATCAAAATAAACAAAACTTATTTACCTCAATATAATCTTCGTCTTCGTTCTCAAAACTCAACGATATTTCTTCATCATCAATATCATAATCTTCCTCGTATGACATTGTTAAGTTGCTTTTTCAAAAAGAATAAACTTTACGAGGAGATGGTTGAATGAGGGTTGGAGGGGATTGACTACGGTTTTTATAGGATGAAAAAAATTGATTTAGGGTTATTAAATTATGGAAACAAAAGATATTATTTATCCAAAAATAAGATTTATGGTTTTTTATTTATGGAAATAAATATATTATTTATCTAACCGTAAATAAGATTTATGCTTATTAAATTATGGAAATAAAGATATTATTTATCCAAAAATAAGATTTATGGTTTTTAATTTATGTAAATAAATATATTATTTATCTATCCGTAAATAAGATTTATGCTTGTTAAATTATGGAAATAAAGATATTATTTATCCGAAAATAATTTTTTTAATTTAATCAAAAATAAAATAAAGATATTATTTATCCGAAAATAAAATAAAATAAAGATATTATTTATCTATTTGTAAAATAGATTTATGCTTGTCCGTCACGGACAACTTCGAAAAAATACTAAATAGCGCACATTTGTCCGTGACGGACAAATGTGCAGTATTAGTAAAAAAATATGCGTTAAATAACAGCGGCCTATCTTTTTTATTTTCCTTTATTATTAAAATTTTGGAGTGATCTTATTTTCATAATCTCCTTTCTTTTCTTATTTTTCTTATTGAACGAAAAAGTAGTAGTTTTTCTTGGTTGGTTAAAAAAAATTGTTAAATGATAGTTTTTATGAGTAAACATGAGGAAAACAATTACCTTAAAATATAATAATATAAAACCATGAATTGTGACATGTCATGAAAATTGATAAGATATTTATTTAAAGTTTATTTTAATAATATATTTTGTCAAATAAAAACCATAAAATAATAAATCAACAAAAACCAAAATAAATATTAAAAAAGGAAAATTTTGGTTTGTATCTTGTGGTTTGGAATTTTTTGAATTTTGTCCAACACTTTTTTTATAGTTCAGTTCATGCCCTTGTGTTTTTATACGTTTTCGAATTTTGCTCAATTTCGTCCAAAATTATAGCTCTGTTAGTCCCAAAAAATTAAAAATAAAAAAAAATGTGAAATAGAGAAATCCAATCGTTATAATCAATATAAAGGCCATCATGGACCAAGATCCAAATGGATCAATCTTGTTGGGAGGCAATTGTTTTGGTTTAGAAAGTAGACAACGACCTCTTCCCTATTCTCCTCGAGCCACATCCCCAACAAAAAATATGGTTCTCTTCTCCACTCTGCTTCTCCTCATCTAGTTCGAAAAATAATGATTGCCTTGCCTCTGGTTCTCCTCTCCGGGTTTGAAAAATTGAAGGAGAAATCGATTATCTTACTTCTCTCCAGGTTCGTAAAATCGAAGGAGAAATCGATTGCCCTATGTTTGAAAGTCTTCCTCTCCTCTTCACCATCTCCCGATGTGAAACGATATTGTGTAAGCTTCTAGAGATGGAAGAAACGATACATATCAAATTTTAGTGCTAGCCTGTATATGTTTACGGGTATGTAGCCGTCGATTCTATTTTTACTTTTTGAAGAAATCTCCTTTAATTAATTTGCATAGAGTTCTCATAATCAAACTCTAAACACATGTAATTGATTATGTTCATTAGTATGCTCAAGTAAATATCCCAATCCATCTATTTTTTTAGTCTATAATTATGCTCATTTTTGCTATTTTGTAAGAGGAAACTTTTTTTGAAAAGAACAAGTAAAATATGCGAGAACCTCCAATTAAAACTCATTTTAAGTTATTGTTTAAATTAGATGCATAAAAGTGTAAGTTTCTTTATTGAAAGTTGTAAGATGTATAAAACTTATATTTGTATTTGTTGATTTGGGTATATGTCCATCCTAGTTTGTGAATATATGGTGATTGAGAGTTCGTCGATTTTTTCAAACAAGGGAAATCATTTTTTTCCTTTGATTTTTCGCCCTTGAGAGGAAAACCTAGCAGAGGCAAAGCAATCGATTTTTTTCGAACCTGGAGAAGGCAACCGATTTATTTTCGAGTCAGGAGATAGGTTTTCTCGAGCTTAGATAGTAGAAGCATAATATAGGGGAGAAGCAAAAAAATATTTGTTCCATAGGAGAATAGAGGAGAGGCCGTCCAAACCAAGGCAATTGATTTCTCTCCACTTTTTTTTGTTCTTCTACTTTTTTCAAATTTTTTTCAAATTTTTTTAGACTAACAGATAGGCTAACTGAGTTATAGTTTTGGACAGAATAGGGATGTTCGCTCCATGTGCGTGTGCAAAGAAGTCTTTAATTTATATCTTGAATATATACCTGACGATAAGCGAACCTGTAGTGTACAGATCTATCGCAGTTAGGGCTTATATTCCGGAGTCGATCTCAAGGATTTGGTGAGAATAAATTCAACAAAGTAATATAACTTTAGAAGCTTGCAATAACAATCATCAAAAGCAAAGACAAGATTATATAATATGATTGGGAAACACAGATTCTAGAGATCAAAAAATCCAATTGTGGTTTCGACTCAAGATTTCTTAAGGATAAACGTGGGCAAAGCTGAGGTTACAAAGGGAAGGTATTTCTACGATGGGTAGATCACCAGGTAAGTCTCACTACCCACTTTCCCAAACCAAAGGTCCTATCACTGGGTAAGTCTCAAGGAACTAAGGAAAGGTACGAGTACTCAAACCAACACACTCACCTAAGGGTCTAGAACTAACCATCACTAGGTAAGTCTCATGTTAACTCTCAAAGGTATGATGAAGGCACATTCAAACCCTAACAAAGGATATACCTTTGTTACCGAGCACTCATCATTATCGGTAAACAAGAAAGGAATCACCTGGTAAGTCTCATCCTAGGCTTGTATGTAAACCAGGAAAGATGCAACAAAGATAGGATTTGGCAAACTATAACCTAAACTCAAGATTCGGACAAGCCGTGGGTCGTCTCGTGAGTTCTTATTGATCTCGGTCGAGATGAATCCAAGAACATCCCGAGACGGGGTTCGGTTTAGGGTTAACTCAACCTTCAAGATTTACTCACGATAAAGATCTATTCTTTCATCGTATATACTACAACCTTCAATCGCAGGGGTTTAGCCAACAACCATCATTATCAAGCAATCAAATATACAATCAAGAATATCAAGAAAATCAAACCAAACACTCAACAAAGGTATCTCAATTATCAAAGGCAAACAAACCAACAATAGTCTCAATAATGTGTTCCAAAGAATATGATAACAACTCACTAGTAACTTTCCAAGAAAATCTCACAATCTCTTCTTCCTTGAATCCTTAGCAATCCTTCCTTAAATCTTTTCCTTCCAATATCCGTCTTTCCGTTCGTACATGATCTTTCGGCTCCAGCCTTGGACGGTTCCTTTCTTAACTTCACCCTCCCTTCTTATAGAAGAATTTTAGGTTTAAAAATATTTTATTTTCCTTGGGTTGTGGGCCGTCGACCTCGATCCAGATCAAGTGGGCCGTCTCGGTCGAGGTGCATGACTGTATCGGTCCGAGGTCAGTAGTAAACTACGTGCATGCCTTCGTTTCTTCAACTGAATCCTTCCTTCATCCTTCCAATATAGTTCCTGCTTTTCTACTTGTCCTTCCTAATGCTCCATAATGTAGCTCATATCTTCCTTGGACTTCAATGCTCCATTTTGACCCAAAATATGCCTTATTCCCTACAAATACAATCAAACGTGGTATAGACTTTGATTCTTGCAAAGTAAACGTATAATGACATAATCATCAAGAATATACATCTATGCATGCAGAATTATGATGAGAAAGAGTCAAAAACATATCCGAAATATAGACAATAATTCATGCTATAAAAATATCCCATACTTGCCTCTTGCTTATCCCAAGTAAGGTTCAAATCTTAGATACAAGATAAAATGAATTAAAATCTGTTAAGATCGATTAAAAACTCTAGAAAAAACTTTTGGTTGTGTGCTCCAACTCATAGGTCACCCTTAGAGAATGCTTCATAGCTATTAATAATCAATTATATGGGCAAAACAAGTTATAGACATAAGAAAGCTAATCATACTTCATACAAGATAAAAGAATGTGTAGCAAACCATACTCATCAAAATCAATCATGAATAATCTAGTTTAAACCACAAAGTCAAACAACATGCTCAAGGTCTCAAGGACTTCCAATCAATGGTCAAGAAACGTGTTAGGGATGGAATGTATAAATGATATTGTGGTGCTAAATCCGGGAAAGGGATAAGAACTTCACAACTTTGAACTTCACTTCATCAACAAGATTTTCTTACTTCTTTTCAACATATTTCTTTACTTTTCACTTTTTGAGAACATGGACAAAGGTGCACGATAACCGAAGCCTTGGAGATCAGCTAATCTCAATTTCTCGAGATGCTTCAAACCTTGATGCACATACCATGACCCGTTAGGACTGTCAATCAATCAGACTTTGGCAAGACACAAACACCCGGCTATGTGAATGGTGCCGAGTTACTCATCCTCATGGCTAACATCTCCAAACCTATTGTTTTCTAACACTTCTCCACCCTTCAACATCAACTTTCACTTGCTTTTTCACTTTCTTGCTTCCAAATTCCCAGATAGGTAGAGGAAGGCTAATATATATCAATGAGGAGCTAAAAACATGATCAAGAAGAGGAAGAAAGAAAACGAAATGCCTTAATCATTCCAATAAGAATGTGAGAGAACTTATAACGTAGTTTCAACCTTCAAATTCAACATGATTTGGATAAGATAACTCACTAAGCATGCTCAAATTTCAAGTAAAGCATTCAAACATTAAATACGTCATAAATTGTTTCAAACACATAGAGATCATAGAAACTAACTAGCAATCAATTTTCATCATGGGACAGCTAGTGTGGAAGCACAAAATTTTCTCAAATTTCAGGTTTTCGAAACCAATCTCGGTCGAGATGCGTACGGACAAACAAGGTACTAGACCGAGGTAAGCTCCTGTGGTGGTCACCTTGTTTGGCCATAAGCATTTCGGTTGAAACATATTTTTTTTTCAAACCAGTTTTGCATGTTTTTTCGATCAAAAATCCTGATGTAATGCATGTAATGTACAATATATCCTTAAGGCACATAATGGAAGCGATAGAAATAGTCATAAGCGCAATAGTCAGTTATTACATACCCATAGTATCATAATATCTCAAAGCACCCCATACTTAGGACACATCATCCCGATGGGTATAAGAAGTCAAGAGAAAAGCACTTACAATGTCTAATGTAGAACCGCAAAATAAGAAGTGAAAATAAAGCATCAACTCCGTGGAAGACTCGATCATGCATCTGGAAGAGTAGGAGGGTGGAACGGGTACAAAGAGGGATCGAAGAGATGACCCATCAGATGCTGGAATTGCAGCTCCATCATTCGGCGCTGATAATGGTGACTCTCCTGCATCTCTCGCCTCACGGCACTAATCTCGCCGGTCTGTGTGTCAAGGTGCTCCCCATATCCGTACGAGGAGTACGAAATGACTGGTGAGGTCGTCAATCCTCTAGAGGGCCTCAGGATCGCGGCGGCGGCGTTGGTGGCACTGTCGGTGCTGCGGCATCTCCGGTGCTGGAGTCTTTGGGGCAGGATGGTCGTCCTCCGTCTCCTCATCATCGTCCACCAGCTTGATCACCGGGGCACTCGGACCAGTAGTGTCCGTCCCGGTGTCCATAGACACTCCAACATCCTCCGCATCGACGCTTTCCATGCCAAACTCCGCATTAATATCTACCTCCCGCACATAAGACTGTCAAATCCTTGACTAGTTGTTCGGGTTTGAGACCGCGAATTGTGAAGACCAAGGAACGCGTCATGGAGCTCTAGTCTCCCAAGGCATGGCCACGTATAGTGGACCACGACCTCGAGGAACCACTGTTCGCCACTTAGCGTGCGTGCAAATAAGCTTTAATTATAAAACTAGAAATCAAGCAAGCGAACCCGCACTGTACGGATCGATATAGTTGAGCAAGAATTCCAGAGTATCGAACACAGGGATTTGGGGGGAACAAATTCAATTGTAGATTATCAAGCAAGTAAATGTAAGAGCTTTTCGAATTATTGGGAAAACAACAATCCTAAAGATCCAAGTATCCAGCTGTGGCAATCGATTCAAGATATACTAATGATATAAGGACAGAATTGAGATATGCAAAGGTATGCTAATGTAAGGTAATCGTACGGTGAAGTTCCAAAAATCTTATATGACTCACCTACAAGACACTCTCTATAAAGGTTGTTGAGGCTTCAATATAGAAAGGTTCTAAAGGTAAGAATTAATGTCAAATACCCAAACTTGTAATCCAAGGATCAAGACTAACTAAACCGATTAAGGTAGTGACACTCACAATCGAGGTAGAGGTTGCTGAGGCTTCACTACCACCTAGAAAAGGCAAGCCAAGACTAAGTTAAAGCAAATCTTTAACTTTGGATTAAAGTAAAAGCAGGTTCGTAACTTAACACAAAATTACGGGTAGTTCTTGAGTTCCACGGCCGTGGAAGCTCAAGAACATACCGTGGATTAGGTTCGTCGGCGATTCTCTCTAACTCTCAGGATCCAATCTATTTACGATCGATCTATCATTATCTAAGCCACAACTATCAACCCTTCACCTTAGAATTGTTAAGGGTTTTTAGCCAACAATAGTCCTAATGATATCAAATTCAAGGTTTAAAAGATTGAAATATGAAAACTTCCGAAAACCTTCAATAACTTCCAAATCAGTCTCAAAGTCACAATCAAGAACAATAATCGTCACTAGATTCGGAATAGAACAAACAATCAAAGTCTTAGATAAGAAGGAAGAACGAGATGTCAATTCGTCTTCTAAATCAAACCTAAGTAAGAAGCGAAATCTTCTTACGAACAATCTTCCGAATCTTCGATCTTCCGTCAATCCGGAAATCACAACAGCGATGCGCCAAAATCTCTCAACACAACTTCCGCCAAATGCGAAATTAGGGCAATTCCAAGCGTAAGCGTAAGATGTGTCTATGCGTAAGCGAAGGTGACAGAATCTCTCTTCGTCCGTCCTTTTATAGTGTAAGATAGACTATCGGCCCGGCCCAATTGCGTAGGAGATCGTGGCTTAAAGTGTGGCAAAAAAGATCGCCAAGATCACGGTCGTGGAAGGGTTCCACGGCCGTAATTTAGAGCGTGGAAATCAACACGGTTTGAACCATCTTCTCCACGGCCGTAGAAGTTACTGGAATGAACCACGCTTCCTAACCATGGTTCCATGGCCATGGACTTGAACGTGGAAAGTAGTACGGCCGTATTTTAGAGCGTGGTTTAGGGCAAGAACGTGATTCTTCCTTAGCCTGGTGCATTCCTCAAGTTGGCACTCCCTTGGTTCCTATGAATGTCCTCAATCCATGGACATGCTCAATCAACTCTATCCTTGCTCAATTCCATTCGGAAATAGCTCTCTATTACCTAAAATCAACATAAAGCTTGTGTAGATCTCTATATCGACATTATAGATAAACTAGCTCACAAATGCATCAATGTTCAATCAATGACTATCAATATGGATCAAATACACTTAGAAAACGTGCCTAAAACATCACAATATTTCATGTTAACAAATAACCCCATACTTGCCACTTGCTTGTCCCTAAGCAAGGTCTTTCAAAAAGCTTTTAAAACAAGAGTTAGGATGAAATATGTGTACCTTCTCAAAGCAATACTTCTTTTGGATGAATGTGCCTTCTAAACAATGGATCATTCTCAAATCTTACTTCATTCGTTTATAAGACTTTTATACACTTAATCAAAGAGTAAAGAGTAAAGAAAAATCATGAATCAATTGAACTTCCATACAAGCATCATAACCTTCAAACATTATCAAAATCAATCATAAGAACTTCAATTTAGATCACCAAGTCATATAACATTCTTTTGATCTTAAGGACTTTCAAAGAAAATGGTCTAGAATGTGGAAAGGGAAGGAAACTTTTAGGGAATGTGGTGCATAAATCCGGGAAAATGGATAACAACTCTTTTCTTTTTTCTCTTGCGGTTTCCGCACACTTTCAACTTAGAGCTTCGCTCTCTTCCTTTCATTTTTCGACTTTACTTTTGGAGTTATGGATAGAGGTGCACAAAAACCGAAGCCTAGGAGATTGGCGTTTCTCAATTTTTATGAGATGCCTCAAACCCTTAGCGCACATACCATAATCCGCTAGGAATATCGCTCAATCCGACTTTGGCAAGACACAAACACCCGGCTATGTGAATGGTGCCGAGTTACTCATCGTCATGATTGACTTCCCCAAACCTACAATTTCTTTCTATTCTTTTGATTGCAAATAATTGCTTTCAAGGCCCTCCCACATCAAACATGCCAATATCAATCAACTCCTCCAAATTCCCGGATAGGTAAAGGAGGTCATAATTTCAATGAGGGGCTAAATGATCAAAGAAAGAAGAAAGAAAAATCGAATTGCCTTAATCATCTCAACAAGAAGTACAAGAACTTATAGTGTGATTTCAACTTCAATTTCTCAACATGATTTAGGCAACATTCATCACATTATGAGACTTGTAAAAGAGGTATAATCAACACATTCAATTTCTTTTCAATTCACTAATCGTTTAAGCATGCAATTGTCATCAAACTTAATTCACAAGTAGCGATTATCATAGAAATCATCTCAATTCCTTAGAAGCACAAAATTTTCAAACTATATCAATTTTTATGGGTTTTTCAAACTCTTTTTCATGCAATGCAATAATGAAACGTGCAACAATATTATGAACATGCAAGATAGTTTCGATAGAAGCAAACATAGTGAGTAAGAGTTATTACAAACTTTTAGTCACACCCCACCCCATACTTGGAACAAACATTGTCCCTAATGTTCAAATAAAAGAAAGAAAAGAAAAGAAAAGAAAGAAAAAGACTCACAAAACGGCGGTGGAGCGGCTAAAGCTATCGGTCATGCAAATCATCACTGTGGCGCCGGTGGAGGCGGGAATGGAGAGAAGCTGGAGTCGTAGTGCCGCCCAAACTGCTGGCGGTAGACGTCTCTCATCATGTGATCGAGGTCGTCCATGCGTCCATCTCTAGCATCGGCTCGAATCTCCAATGCTCCTACTCTGTCAGAAAGGCTAGTAGCCCAATCTGGCATCTGCTCATACCATCCCCGAGCATGACTATACCACCCCGGTGCATCGGACGGTGCTGGTGCTAATGGCTACTGTGCGGACCATGGAGGTGGAGCTCCGTACCATGCAGGAGGTGTATCCATCCACGTAGGTCTCTCACTCACGCTGGCACGGCGAGAAGACGATCCTGAAGCTCTGGCGGGGCGTGGAGAACGTCTAGGCACATCAGAAGCAATGTCCGGCTGATCCGGAAACGTGCCAAACTCCTGCTCTGCTCATCCTCCTCCCTCATACTGATCCCTCATCTCCTCCTCCTCAACTACGGGCGGTGGTGGGACATACGGAGGAGCTACAATCCTGTTCGCATGCATAGCAACGAACGTCTCCTTCCAATTATGGCGTCCAGCCATAATGGAGTACTCCTGTAGCCACTCAATACCCCTACCCGTCCTGCTCTCCCAAGGCATGGCTGCATAAGGCGGACCTCTATGTGTAGGGAAGATGAGACCTCTAGTCATGAAGGCCTGAAGTCCTAGGGGTACGGCTGGTATGCGTGTACATGCAGAAAAATCAACCCCCAACATCTTAGCAAGATGGGTAACTATCCCACCATATCCAATGTTGCCCTTCCTCTTGTTCTTAAGCTTGCTCATGGTAGCAGCTAAGAGGGTGGCGCAGTCAGCTCGGCGCCCATACAACATAGAATACAACAGAAAGAGCTCATCCGTCTTGATCTTTTGAGGTGTCTCCGTCCTAGGGAAGAGACACTCCGAAAGAACACGGTGAGCAATCTTCAAGGCTAAGTGATACATCAACTTAGCCTTGGTGTCAGCTGGTTGCCAGCGGTCCTCGCTGGCGTAAATCATGGCAACCTCCTCCCAAAAATCTTTGACGTAAACGCCACTAGGAAAACGACCATTGAAGGTCTCATGGAACCCAAAGAAGGTTCCGAACTCCCGGATGGAGAAATCATAGTTTCTTTCCATAAGACGGAAAGAAACGGTCCTATCCACGTGGTTGTGCTCAAACGATGTCACAACCTCTCTCGTGATCTCCTCATAAGCGTCTTCTCGGATAGCCGAGAAGACAATAAGTCCGGCTCTATCCAAGAGCCAAGTAAGGTCATCTATGATGTTAAGAGGAGCTAAATCCTCTAACAATAAGTACCTAGGTCCAATCACAACCCTCTCATGGATCCTCTCGAGTGGATCGAGGTGATCCTCATGAATGGTCGGTACTCTAGGGCTAGGAGGTGCGGGTGATGAAGGTGAGGATGGAGGTGAAGGGGAGGAAGGTGGTGGTGCTCTAGAGGATGAAGAGGAAGAGGGGTTACCCTTCCTCCTTTTTGTTCTGCTCATTCTTCTTCTCCTTAATTCTCCCAGAAACTCTCCTCACGAAGTCCATCACTTTTAAAATCACGGTCTGTTCTTGGTATTTCCACGGCCGTGGAACTGACAGAGATCGTGATTCGTCTCGACTTTTCTCAAATTTCAACAAACAGCACTCAAACTCAGCAATCAGGCAGCCCTAGTCTAATTCCTTCCAATTTCAATCAGTTCTCCTATAATTTCTAGCAAAAACGAACCCAAATTGACAAAGATCAAGAAGAGTGGAAAAAACCTAGGTTTCGGATTTTAAAATCCGAATTGTGCGTTCCTTGGTGATTCGCCGCTCGATTCGTTGCTTGGATCTCGTTGGTGGTCAAATTTGCTTCAATTTGGAACGAAGAATCGTTGAAAACGATTAACGAACGAAGATTTGGGAGGAAGGGCGTGGAATCGGCGATTTGGGTCGTGGAATTGGGTATTTGTGAAGTGTTTTTGTGAAGAACGTGGTTTATATAGTGACAGGCAAAATTTTGAAAATCACGGTCTGTCGGGGTGTTCCACGGCCGTGGAAATGTACGGAACCGTGGTTTTGGTGATTTTTCAAAGGCTTTTGGAAATTACGGTCACTGTAGCTGTCACGACCGTGGTTTAGGCCGTGGAACTCTCTGTAATGCTCCAAAGTCCAAGTTTCGTCACGTTTCTTCAAAATTACGCTTCCCTTTTCCTTTTCCATCGTTCCTACATCCAAAAACACGAACATACCGGAAGGAATCAAAGGCAAAATAAAACAAAAACGTCTAAACTAAGCTAAACTATGAATCGAAAACAAAAGCAAAAACGCAATACCTTGGGTTGCCTCCCAAGAAGCGCTTTGTTTAAGGTCCGTAGCTAGACCAGCTTCACACTTATTCGAGTGCGGTGGGCGCGAACTCTTCAGCTTGGAGTTCCGGCGTATACTTCTTGAGTCGTTGACTGTTCACCTTAAAGCTTCCGCCCGCTTCACCCCATACTTCAACTGCACCATGGGGAAAAATACGCTTAATTAGAAAAGGTCCGGTCCAACGAGATTTAAGCTTACCTAGAAAGAGACGAAGCCTTGAATTGAAGAGGAGAACTTGATCTCCTTCTTTGAAGTCCTTTGGAATGATATGCTTATCATGCCAACGTTTTGCTCTCTCCTTATAAATCTTAGCGTTCTCATAGGCGTTCAACCGGAGTTCTTCCAGCTCATTAAGGCCCAAGAGACGTTTCTCTCCCGCTTCCTTCATGCCAAAATTCAACCACTTGATGGCCCAAAACGCTTTGTGCTCCAACTCCACCGGTAAGTGACAAGACTTCCCATACACAAGGTTGTATGGTGTGGTTCCTATGGGAGTCTTGTACGCAGTCCGGTACGCCCACAATGCATCATCAAGCTTCAAGGATCAATCCTTCCTAGTCCTTGAAACCGTCTTCTCTAGAATTCCTTTGATCTCCCGATTTGAGATCTCAACTTGTCCACTAGTTTGTGGATGATAAGGGGTGGCGATCTTGTGAGTAACCCCATACTTAGCTAGAAGAGCTTCAAAGCGCCGGGCAATGAAGTGAGAACCTCCATCACTAATGATAGTCCTTGGTGTCCCAAATCGCGGGAAGATGGTCTTGTTAAAGAACTTAACCACCATCATGGCATCATTGGTGGGAGAGGCAATCGCTTCCACCCATCTAGAAACATAATCCACCGCCAAGAGTATGTATTGGTTTCCACAAGAGGATGGGAACGGTCCCATAAAATCTACTCCCCAAACATCGAAAATCTCCACCTCTTGGATGTTGTTGAGAGGCATCTCATTCATCCTAGAGATATTACCTGTTCTTTGACAAGCGTCGCAGCAAGAAACAAAGGATTGCACATCTTTAAATAAAGTAGGCCAAAAGAATCCAGATTGCAATACCTTTGCGCTAGTCTTGTTCGAACTAGCGTGTCCTCCACATGGTAGTGAGTGACAATGGCGGATGACACTTTGCATCTCATCTTCCGGCACACATCGCCGAATAATGCCATCCGGACCTCTCTTAAAAAGGAGAGGTTCATTCCAAAAGTATTCCCGTACATCCTTAAAGAACTTTCTTTGTGCGTAGGATAATTCGGGCGGTATCTCTTGACAAACCAAATAGTTAACAAAATCAGCAAACCATGGTTCGTTACCTTTGGAGATCACATCGATGCACTCCTCAATGATATGTAGGTGTTCGTCCGGGAAGGAGTCATCTATAGGTAAGTGTTCGTCCTCTAGATGTGTTAGGCGACTCAAATGATCCGCAACAGAATTTTCTGAACCTTTCTTGTCGCGGATCTCAAGATCGAACTCTTGTAGGAGAAGAATCCATCTAATTAGCCTTGGCTTCGCATCCTTCTTTGCAAGGAGGTACCGGATCGCAGCATGATCCGTGTAGACAATCACCTTTGCACCTACAAGATAAGAGCGAAACTTGTCAATAGCATAAACAATGGCTAAAAATTCCTTTTCCGTAGTGGCGTAGTTGAGCTACGCTTCATCTAGCGTCTTGCTAGCATAGTATATGGCATGGGTTCGCCCTTCCTTTCGTTGTCCATGAACAGCTCCTATAGCTACGTCACTAGCATCGCACATAACCTCAAAGGGAAGGTTCCAATCCGGAGGTTGGATAATAGGTGCTGAAATTAGAGCCTCCCGGATCATATTGAACGCATCTAAACATTCTTGCGAAAACTCAAAAACCGCATCCTTCATCAATAGATTAATAAGAGGTTTCGATATTTTAGAGAAATCCTTAATGAAACGCCTATAGAATCCAGCATGTCCTAGGAAACTTCTTATCCCTTTCACCGAAGTTAGGGGAGGAAGCTTTTCTATAGTCTCTATTTTCGCCTTATCCACCTCAATCCCTCTACTAGAGATTAAGTGTCCTAAAACAATTCCTTCCTTAACCATGAATTGACACTTCTCCCAATTAAGAACTAGGTTAGTGTCTTCACACCTTTGTAAAACAAGAGCAAGGTTAGAAAGACAATTGTGAAAAGAGGAACCGTATACGGAGAAGTCATCCATGAAGACTTCCATGATTTCCTCAATGTATTCGGAGAAGATGGCCATCATGCACCTTTGAAAGGTGGTTGGGGCGTTGCAAAGCCCGAACGGCATTCTCCTATAAGCGAACGTACCCCATGGGCACGTGAATGTGGTCTTCTCTTGATCATCCGGTGTATCGGAATCTGAAAGAAACCACTATAACCGTCAAGATAGCAAAAATGTGAATGTTGTGCTAACCTTTCAAGCATTTGATCGATGAATGGCAATGGGAAGTGATCCTTCCTCGTCGCATTGTTAAGCTTGCGGTAGTCTATGCACATCCGCCATCCCGTTACGGTTCGGGTAGGAATGAGTTCGTTGTTCTTGTTGGTGATGACTGTCATTCCTCCCTTCTTCGGAACTACTTGAACCGGACTCACCCACTTACTATCGGAGATAGGATAGATGATACATGCATCAAGAAGTTTAAGAATTTCCTTCTTGACAACCTCCTTCATGGTCGGATTTAACCGCCTTTGAGGTTGTCTTGAAGTCCTAAAGTCCTCTTCCATTAGTATTTTATGCATGCAAAGGGAAGGTTTGATTCCTACTAAGTCCTCAATAGTATATCCTAAAGCTTTTCTATGTTTCCTAAGGACAACCATGAGCTCATTATGTTCATCTATGCTTAGATCGGAACTAACAATAACCGGAAAGGTAGAATTAGGTCCTAAAAAAGCGTACCTTAGATGAGTAGGAAGTGGCTTTAGTTCCATTGCTTTCGGAGCTTCCAATGGTTCTTGTGGAGCTTCCGATGCTTCCTTAGAAGTGTCTAAGGAAGTAGAAGGTGTAGGAGAAGAATCAAGAGAAGTTGAAGAAGAGGTACGATCACCCTCTTCCACGGCCAAAATTACGGTTTCCATACATCTTCCACGGCCGTGGTTTAGGGTGTGGAAAGGGAATACGGTTGCTCTGCTTTCTCCACGACCGTATAACTCTCTGGAGTGGGACACGGTTTGGTTGGTGAAATCCACGGCCGTGGAATATAGTGTATGGCCGTGGATTCTCACGTTTTCTCCCTCATCGTGGAGCATCTCAAATTCCACTTCACCCACTTCTTCTTGGATATTGAATATATCCTCATCAAAGATTGGCTCCTTCACTAGAGTGGAAAGAACAAACTCTACCTTCTCCTCTCCTATGTCAAAGGCGAGTCTAGCATTCTTGCAATCGACTATGCAGCCGGAAGTTGCAAGAAACGGTCTTCCGAGTATGATCGGGACCGGACTGTCTGCAGGAATGTCAAGCACAACAAAATCAATGGGAACAAAGAATTTACCTAGCTTGACCGGGACGTCTTCTACAATACCGACGAGGCGAGTGATGGATCGATCCGCCATGTACAACGTCATCTTCACCGGTTTAGGGTCGCCTAAACCGATCTTCCTACATAATGCAAATGGTATGATGCTCACACTTGCTCCTAAGTCACATAAAGCGCCATATGTGACATCTCTCACTCCTATAGGAATGCAAAACGACCCCGGATCCTTTAGCTTTGGGGGCATTTTCTCCTTCATGGTTTTGATGAGATCCGAAGAATCCGAACTCATCTTAACCTCTCCAAAGTCCTCTAACTTTCTCTTGTTAGAGAGGATCTCTTTTAAGAACTTGCCATAAGCCGGCATACCTACAATAACATCAATGAAAGGTATATTAATATGCAGCTTGCTCATGAGTTCTATAAACTTACCAAATTGTTTATCTAGACGCGCTCTCGCTCTAGATTGAGGGAATGGTAGGGGAGGTTTGTAAGCCGGAGGAGGAACGTAGACACCTTCCTTCTCCTTCCCCTTCTCTTTGTCTTTCTCAACGGGGACTTCAACAAACTTAGGCTGCGGATCGGTGGTAGTCACTCCGCTCCTAGTTGTGATTGCCATCACCCTTCCCTTAGGGTTGTCCTCCGTCTTTCCTGGAAGTTTCCCTTAATTCCTAGGAACTTTCTCCGCTTGACTGAACATTTGGTTTTCTAAAACCTTTTGGGCTTTATCAACCTTAGAAATTTGATCATCAACCTTAATGATGCGGTTCTCCAACCCTTGAAGCTTTCCCAAGATCGTTTCCAACATGGGATCGGACTTCTCCTTCCCCGAAGTGTTTCCTCCATTAGATGTTTGCCCCTGGCTTTTCAAAGGAGTAGAGGAAGAGGAAGGTGGAGTTAGTGAATTCGAATTGGAAGGATAAGAGTTAACGGAATTTTGTTGATTGGAGCGCCAATTGTTGTTGTTTGAACCCCTATTGTTGTTCCAATTATTGTTCCGGTTGTTGTTGTTGCCATTCCAATTGTTCCGGTTGTTGTTCCGGTTATTGTTGTTGCGGTTTGTATTCTCTCCACCGTTATTGTTGTTGCCCAAGTAGCCAACATCCTTCCCTTGTTGCTTTGGGAAGTTGGTCTTGATAGCTTCCTTAAACTCTTTAATCTCATTGTTGAGAGAAAAGATTTGAGTTTGAGCTTCATGTGTGAGCTTTGCTCCTTGCTCTACACGATTTCCCTCAACTTTCCGGTGGGAATACTTCTCTATGACTCTTGCTTGCTTCTCAATGAAGTCCCAAGCGTCATCTTCTCTCATGTCCATGAATGTACCACATGAGAGGGATTGGAGCTTGAATTGTGTCTCCACATCCAGCCTCTTATAGTATATCTCCAGCAATGCAAGCTTGGATATGCCATGATGAGGGCAACCCAATAACAAATCTTGAAACCTTTCCCATGATTGAAACAAACTTTTGTTAGATCTTATGGAAAATGCATTAATCTTACCTCTAAGTTCTGCCGTTTTGGATGGCGGAAAGAACTTAGTGAGGAACTCCGCGGAAAGATCCTCCCATGTCTCAAGCTTTCCACTTGGAAGAGCTTGATACCAAGACAATGCTTTCCCCTTCAAAGAGAAGAAGAAAGGCTTGAGCTTATAGTTGTTGGTAGTTGCATTTTTCGGTCTCATTGTCTCCATCATACACTCAAAGTTTTGCAAGTGTTGGTGTGGAGATTCAGCGCTTGTCCCGCCAAATTGGTTTTGGCGAACAAGAGTAATAACTTGAGGGTTGAAGCTAAACCATTGTACATCATCAGCATCAAAGTTCACACCTAAACGGCGTGGTTGCTGCGTTGGATCCATCCTTTGGCCAAGAGTTCTTGGCTCTTCATCCACGCGGTTCAGCCTTACATTCCTAGGTGGAACGCGGCGTCGGTTTGCGGTTGTCCGTGGAGCGAATGGATTCGCATTGATCCTTGGATCAATCTCCTCTAATGGTGGCATGGAAGAGTCACTATCTTCAGCGGATGAATGGCCTCTATTCGACCTTAAGGATCTCCTTGAGGATTTCTTGCTACCCTTATTCTTAAGATTGCTTAGTTCTATCCTCATCTGGAACATCATATCTTTTAGATCGTCAACTTGAGATTGATGACGATCCATTTCATCCCGGCGAATCTTCTCATTCCATTGGAGTTGAGCTTCTTTCTCCGCTAACTCCGATTGAAGATCACGTTCGTGTTCATCAACCATTTTCTTTTCCTTACGCTTTTGCCTTAAAGTCCTCTCAAGCTCTTGATCAAGAGGTAAGAGATCCTCGGTGTTCCTAGACCTGCGCATGCACTCAAAGAAATATCAAATAACGAGAGCAAGCTCCCAAGCTTGACAACTGGCAACCGAATTCGGCCTAAACCAAATCCCCGGCAACGGCGCCAAAAACTTGTTCGCCACTTAGCGTGCGTGCAAATAAGCTTTAATTATAAAACTAGAAATCAAGCAAGCGAACCCGCAGTGTACGGATCGATATAGTTGAGCAAGAATTCCAGAGTATCGAACTCAGGGATTTGGGGAAAACAAATTCAATTGTAGATTATCAAGCGAGTAAATGTAAGAAGCTTTTCAAGTATTGGGAAAACAACAATCCTAAAGATCCAAGTATCCAGCTGTGGCAATCGATTCAAGATATACTAATGATGTAAAGACAGAATTGAGATATGCAAAGGTATGCTAATGTAAGGTAATCGTACGGTGAAGTTCCAAAAACCTTATATGACTAACCTACAAGACACTCTCTATAAAGGTTGTTGAGGCTTCAATATAGAAAGGTTCTAAAGGTAAGAATTAATGTCAAATACCCAAACTTGTAATCCAAAGATCAAGACTAACTAAACCGATTAAGGTTGTGACACTCACAATCGAGGTAGAGGTTGCTGAGGCTTCACTACCACCTAGAAAAGGCAAGTCAAGACTAAGTTAAAGCAAATCTTTAACTTTGGATTAAAGTAAAAGCAGGTTCGTAACTTAACACAAAATTACGGGTAGTTCTTGAGTTCCACGGCCGTGGAAGCTCAAGAACAGACCGTGGATTAGGTTCGTCGGCGATTCTCTCTAACTCTCAGGATCCAATCTATTTACGATCGATCTATCATTATCTAAGCCACAACTATCAACCCTTCACCTTAGAATTGTTAAGGGTTTTTAGCCAACAATAGTCATAATGATATCAAATTCAAGGTTTAAAAGATTGAAAGATGAAAACTTCCGAAAACCTTCAATAACTTCCAAATCAGTCTCAAAGTCACAATCAAGAACAATAATCGTCACTAGATTCGGAATAGAACAAACAAACAAAGTCTTAGATAAGAAGGAAGAACGGGATGTCAATCCGTCTTCTAAATCAAACCTAAGTAAGAAGCGAAATCTTCTTACGAACAATCTTCCGAATCTTCGATCTTCCGTCAATCCGGAAATCACAACAGCGATGCGCCAAAATCTCTCAACACAACTTCCGCCAAATGCGAAATTAGGGCAATTCCAAGCGTAAGCGTAAGATGTGTCTATGCGTAAGCGAAGGTGACGGAATCTCTCTTCGTCCGTCCTTTTATAGTGTAAGATAGAATATCGGCCCGGCCCAATTGCGTAGGAGATCGTGGCTTAAAGTGTGGCGAAAAAGATCGCCAAGATCACGGTCGTGGAAGGGTTCCACGGCCGTAATTTAGAGCGTGGAAATCAACACGGTTTGAACCATCTTCTCCACGGCCGTAGAAGTTACTGGAATGAACCACGCTTCCTAACCATGGTTCCACGGCCGTGGACTTGAACGTGGAAAGTAGTACGGCCGTATTTTAGAGCGTGGTTTAGGGCAAGAACGTGATTCTTCCTTAGCCTCGTGCATTCCTCAAGTTGGCACTCCCTTGGCTCCTATGAATGTCCTCAATCCTTGGACATGCTCAATCAACTCTATCCTTGCTCAATTCCGTTTGGAAATAGCTCTCAATTACCTAAAATCAACATAAAGCTTGTGTAGATCTCTATATCGACATTATAGATAAACTAGCTCACAAATGCATCAATGCTCAATCAATGACTATCGATATGGATCAAATACACTTAAAAAACGTGCCTAAAACATCACAATATTTCATGCTAACAACCACTATGCTACGTGTGATAAACTCATGCAGCCCTAGTGGTTTGGCCTTAGCGGCCAACGTGCAAGCTGAGAGATCATTCCCCATTTGGCTGGCGATGTGAGTCACCAACCCCCCAAAGCAAATGTCTCTCCCTTCTTCTTGGACTTCACCTTGTGCAGTTCCTCTATCAACATGGTGGAAAAATATGGTATCCCACCTGTCATCATATAGAAGAGAAGAAGTAACTCACCTTGACGGATCTTTTGTGGTGTCTCCGTACGGGCAAGCAACATCTCGCTCAAAATCTTGTGAGCGATCTGGAAAGCAACATGGTAGACGTTCTTTTCCTTGGAGTCACCTGTTTGCCATTGATTGGAACTCGAGGTGACAAGAGCGATGTTGTTCCAGAACGTTTGTGCCTCTCTCCTAGAAGGGAAATTAGTTACGGTGGGTGGCAAAAATCCGAACAGTTCCCCGAAATTTTCTACTATGAAGGCATACTCCTTGTTCATTAGCAGAAACTTCACTCCCTTGTATTCCGGCACGTGTGTGACGGAACTGATGAACTCAAATGTCGGCTCCAAATAAGGCGGTGCTTAGATGGTAATAAACTGCTCAAGACCAACTAAGGATATCATCCTCTGCAAATCATCGACGTGAAGGTAGTTGAAGTCCTCAACATCGACGTAACGGGGAGGGGGGCAATAACTGGACGGGAGCAAATCCGGTCGTAATCCTTTTGGAAACAACCTACGGTGATCGGTATCTGTGGTGTTGTTAGAGGTGAGGGGGAATGGTGTTCATCGTCGGAGCGGTCATGGATTGCTAGTTGCCTGTTTGAACGACACATTTTTCTCACTTTTAGGGTTTGATCTCGGTCTGTTCTTGAGGGTTTCTCGGTTGAGATGCCTGGGTTCAACCGAGAAGGACAACACTTCGATCAAAATCACTATTCTATAAGCTTTTTTTCCCAAATTTCACTACCAATTCCCTCTTAAGGGGTTCCTCGTTTAATTTAGAGCCAAAGAACATCGAAAATGAGTGAGAAACGGGGATTTTGAGAGTTAGGGGTGGTTTCGGTCGAGGAAGTGCCAGGATAGATGAGGGAATGAGGAGAGAGAGTGTTCTTCTCCTTTTATACCCTTCAAAAAATTCAACTGCATCTCGGTTGAGATGGTTGTCAGTGCCCGAGGTGGTCAATCGAGGTGATTCCCTGTTGCTCTCATCTCGGCTGACTCAGATGTGTCTCGCTCGAGATGATCTGATGGCTTCCAAGATGGCTTTTAGTTTCCGTTCTTTTCTCGGCTCTTAAACTATAACTCTGTCCATTTGCTTCTCCTTAGTTATTTTCCTTGAGTTGTACCTAGCTCCTTTCATCATGGACACAAAAAAACTACTCTAAACTAAACTACAAAGCAAGAAAAAAAGCAATACCATGGGTTGCCTCCCAAGAAGCGCTTGATTTAAGGTCGCTAGTTAGACCAACCAATTTATGTTCATGTGAGATGCATGGATGCAATCTCCTCAACCGAGGGTTCCGGTATGTGTTTCTTCAGCCTACGCCCGTAGACCTTGAAGGTTCCGCAATGTTCACCCCATACTTCAACTACACCATGAGAAAAAATATTTTTTATAATAAAAGTTCCTATCCATTTAGATTTTAGTTTATTGGGGAAGAGGTGAAAGTGATAATCTAACAGAAGAACAAATTCTCCTTCTTTGAGTCCTTTTTGAGTAATATGCTTGTCTTGCCACTTCTTTGTCCTTTCTTTGTAGATCTTCGCAACTCTTGCGATCATCCTGCGAAGTAGCGGTTTCACATTCCTATTATTGTCTTGTAAAGCTTTGGAAGAGGTAGGGTTGGGGTTTACAACGTTCGCAATCATCGAATGAGGAAGATTCGAGGATCCAAGTATCTTGTTTCCCTTAGAAGATTAAGTGTCTCGATCGAGACCTAGTCCGAGGTTGAGATAGTCCTTCGTCTCCTCTTCAATTCCTTAAAAAACAGTCGTTGGATCTTTTTCCAAGGCTTCTAGGCTATGTATATCTGCATCACAAGAAATATCTCTATCATACTAAAACTTAGAACTCTTTCGAGAGAATCTTTAATAAGGATAGAGCTAACCAATTCTCGTGATTCCTCTTCGTCATAGATCACAAAGTGCATCATATGTGACCTCTCCTACTCCAATCGGGATGCAAAATGATCCCGTATCTCGCAACTTGGGTGGCATTTTCTCCTTCATGATCTGTAAAGTTTTGATGATCTAGAAGACATCTTCATCTCACCAAAATCTTCCAGCTTCCTTTTGTTAGAGAGGATCTCCTTTAAGAACTTCCCATAAGCGAGCATACCTAGGATAGCATCAATGAAAGGTATGTTAATATGGAGTTTACTCATAAGGTCTAGAAACTTTTCGAAGTGCTTGTCTAAACATGCTCTCGCTCTAGACTGCGGAAACGGTAGTGGAGGCTTGTAAGCTGGAGGGTGTTCGTAAACTTCTTCTTTATCCTTCACCTCGGTTGACCCCTTTGTGTTTCAGTCGAGATCCAATCCGAGTTGCCCTCCTGTTGCATTCTCCTCGGTTGACCCAAAAGTCACCTTGGTCGAGACGGGCTACTTTACAACTTCGTTTGATCGAGGTACTAGGTCGGTTGTCTTCACACCACTCCTTGTGGTAATTGCCATCACTTGGCCCTTTGGGTTATTCTCCGTACGTCCGGAAAGTTTTCCTTGATCTCTAGGAACTTCTTCGGCCTTGCTAAACACTTGATTTTCTAGGGCTTTGTGTGCATTAGAAATTGAAGTAACTGTATTTTTCAATCCATTCATCTTTCCCATCAAAGTTTCAAGCATTGCCTCCAACTTATTCTTGGGTGGCTGACTTGAACTAGATGACGGTTCCTGGCTTTTTAATGGAGTGGAAGAAGAAGGTGGAGTTAGAGCATTATCAACATGGGAATAAGGATTACCAGAATTATTTTGATTGGATCTCCAATGTTGTAGTTCCGGTTGTTGTTGTTGTTGTTGTTGTTGTTGTGGTTGTTGTTGTTGTTGTTGTAGTTGTTGTTCTTATTCCCTTGGTAGTTTCCTCTCCCAACATACCCAACGTCTTGCTCTTTGGGTTGTTGTGCTTGTGTCTTCAAGAGCTCCTTCAATGACTTCATCATTGTTAAGAGCGTTGATTTGAGCAACACTAACTCCCATGCTTCATCAACTGGTTTATCCATGAACGTTCCAACTGAAAGTGATTGGAGTTTGAATTGCGTTTTCGCATCCAAACCCTTGAAGTAGATAACTAGCAAATCAATCTTTGGAATCCATGATGAGGGCAATCCAGCAAAAGGTCCTTGAACCTTTCCCATAACTTAAAAAGACTTTCACCATCCTTCATCACAAATGCATTTATTTTCCCCTCAATTTCGCTGTTTTTTTATGGCGGAAAGAACATGGTGAGAAACTTCGCGGTCATATCCTCCCATGTGTTAACCCTTCCAGTTGGAAGCGATTAATACCATGCAATTGCTTTATCCTTAAAAGAAAAAAAAAAAGAAAACACGTAATTTATAATTGTTATTGTCACATCTAGAAGGTCTCAAGGTTTCCATGAGGATTTCATAGTTTTGCAAGTGTTGATGTGGTGACTCTCTCTCCATTCCTCCAAAACGATTATGTTGAATCATTGTAATGACTTGTGGTCTAAACTCATATTCTCCCAAAGCTAGATTACCTAAGTTGACGCCGGGACGGCGTAGTTGTTGGACGAGATCCATCCGTTGACCAAGTGTTTGCGGGATATCCACAAACGGGTCAACTCTCAACCCTCGGGGGAGGTGGTGGTGGCGGCACATAGGCGGGTGCCAGTGGATTCACTACTACTTTAGCATCTCTCTCTCTTTCTTCAGTCGCTTGTTGAATGGACTCCCTTAATTCAGCCATTTTAGTCCGCAGTTGCTCCTGTTGAGCGATTGTTTCAGCTCCCTCTCTCTAACTAGAACTTCATCTCGTAACTTTAATTGGTCAAAAGCATCTTCCTACTCAGCTTTGTAGTTTCTTTCTTCTTCGTTGTTTTCAACCATTTTAGCTTCTCTTAATCTCTTCTTATATGCCTTTTCTGGTTCAGGATCGTAAGGAACGATTTCTTTACTAGCACGAGTTCTTCGCATAAACCTAAGAAAAGATCTAGCAAGAACACTCAAGTAGAATGATCAGTATTAAAGCAAGAAGTTTCCAAGCTATACAACCGTCCATTGTATTTGGTCTTGATCAAATCCCCGACAACGGCGCAAAAAACTTGTTCACTTCAAGAGGTGTGTGTGCAAAGAAGTCTTAAATTTATATCCTGAATATATACCTAACGATAAGCCAACCCGCAGTGTACGGATATATCGTAGTAAGGGCTTATATGCCAGAGTCGATCTCAGGAATTTGGTGAGAATAAATTCAACAAAGTAATCTAACTTTAGAAGCATGCAATAACAATGATCAAAAGCAAAGACAAGATTATATAATATGATTGGGGACGCAGATTCTAGAGATCAAAGAATCCAGTTGTGGTTTCGACTCAAGATTTCTTAAGGATAAGCGTGGACAAAGCTGAGGTTGTGAAGAGAAGGAATTTCTACGATGGGGTAGATCACCGGGTAAGTCTCACTTCCCACTTTCCCAAACCAAATGTCCTATCACCAGGTAAATCTCAAGGAACTAAGGAAAGGTACGAGTACTCAAACCAACACACTCACCTAAGGGTATAAAACTAACCATCACCGGGTAAGTCTCAGATTAACTCTCAAAGGCAGGATGAAGGCACACCCAAACCCTAACAAAGGATATACCTTTGTTACCTAACACTCATCATCATCGGTAAACAAGCAAGAAATCACCGGGTAAGTCTCATCCTAGGCTTGCATGTAAACTAGAAAAGGTGCAACAAGGATAGGATTTGGCAAACTATAACCTAAACTCAAGATTCGGACAAGCTGTGGGTCGTCTCATGCAGTTCTTATTGATCTCGGTCGATATGACTCCAAGAAGATCCCGAGACGGGGTTCGGTTTAGGGTTAACTCAACCTTCAAGATCCACTCACGATAAAGATATATTCTTTCATCGTCTATACCACAACCTTCAACCAATCACCCTAGAATCGCAGGGGGTTTAGCCAACAATCATCATTATCAAGCAATCAAATATATAATCAAGAATGTCAAGAAAAGCAAACCAAACACTCAACAAAGATATCTCAATTATCAAAGGCAAACAAACCAACAATAGTCTCAATAATGTGTTCCAAAGAATATGATAACAACTCACTAGCAACTTTTCAAGAAAATCTCACAGTCTCTTCTTCCTACTTGAATCCTAAGCAATCCTTCCTTAGATCTTTTCCTTTCAATAGCCGTCTTTATGTCCGTACGTGATCTTTCGGCTCCAGCCTTGGGCGATCCCTTTCTTAACATTCACCCTCAATTCTTATAGAAGAATTTTAGGTTAAATAATATTTTATTTTTCTTGGGCCGTGGGCCGTTGACCTTGATCCAGACCCAGTGGGCCGTCTCGGTCGAGGTGCATGACTGTATCGGTCTGAGGTCCGTAGTAAACTACGTGCATGCCTTCGTTTCTTCGACTGAATCCTTCATTCATCCTTCCAATATAGTTCACGCTTTTCTATTTGTCCTTCATAATGCTCCATAATGTAGCTACATATCTTCCTTGGACTTCAATGCTCCATTTTGACCCAAAATACGCCTTATTCCCTACAAATACAATTAAACATGGTGTAGACCTCGATTCTTGCAAAGTAAACGAATAATGACATAATCATCAAGAATATACATTCATGCATGCAGAATTATGAAGAGAAAGCGTCAAAAACATATCCAAAATATAGACAATAATTCATGCTATCAAGGGCATTATCCGGAACTGTAAAAAATACAAGGGTACAATCCGAACTATAAAAAAATGTTTGAAAAATTCCAAAAAATATCAAACAATAGGGATACCAACTAAAAATTTTCAGAAAACAAAAAAAAAATCAAGAACATCCAACTCAAAGAGGTATTATCAAACTAAAGATGAAGGTGAGAAAAACTCAGGGATGAAACGAGCATGACAATAACTTGTGATAGAAGAGACTAAAGTGGTGTCTAAACGTGGAGGAGAAGGATGATAGAAACTCAAATATGAAAAAAGTGACACCTTTTGAAAACGAATATCATACAACGTTTCTCGTCTAGATGAGAAATATTTGGAGACCACAATCAACAAGAAGCGCGTCACTACAATCTCATCTAAAACAAATTGCTCAAAATTTAAATTTAAGAACAACTTCAAAATATAAAGATCTACCAACATTGAGGAAGATAAAGTTAAATAATCGTTGGATCGTGTGTTAGTTATTACAAGTAGGGACGTCCCAATGAGATGTCCCTAGACAACGAAAATAGTAATAACTATGCAAAATATAAAAGTTAAGATCCAAACAAGAATTTATAGTGAAAAACTCAAATTACCAACAATTAACTAAGATCAAAACCACTCCCTTCCTAATTTCACTAGGTTGGACTTTATAAGAAAATTTATTGATTACTTATCTTTGATCACACCGTAGTTCTCACTACACTCTTGTCAATCAAAATAACATAATTCAATACAATGTGTAGTATGTAGTCCTGTTATGCAAACTCCCGGAAAGGTTATCTCATCGTCTCTTGGTTCAAGCTACTTTGGATGTCCTCTCATCACTTCTTAGCTTGACCTTCACTTTACCTCTATGTAGGTATGTATATATGTGTGTGTATTATAAGGGACAACCCTAAGACTAGGGATAAACTAGTTTATATATCCTCCTTAAGATTTATCCTAACATAACTAGGATATATCCTTAAAAAAATTAGGCTAAAATAAACAAAACAAGATCCAATAAAATTCCTAAGATAGATTTTCCTAAGAAAAATTAAATCTCAAGTATTCAAGATCTTCCATGAATAAAGCTAACGTGTATATGTTTCTTGTAAGGCAATCGGTCTTTCCATTATAACTCAGAATTCCTTGGTTCTCTTGCATTAGTGGGCGTTTTCTTCTGTTTGAGTTTTGACGTCTTGTCATAGACGTCTTACTTGTGATGCCTTATTGGGATGTTCTTTGTTCTTGAAACTTAAACTCAAAACGTTAGAACGTTCATATGGAGTCCTTATAGGAACTCTAGATCTAGAAAGACGTCCAACAATTTCAACTTTTTTTACATTGACAAACCATTCTAGCAATTAAGCACAATAATATCACAAGATCACAATAAGTATATCAAAAAATTACATATGATAATATGAAAGTTGAATGAGGGAATAAGGATCAAATTAGTTTATAAATTCTCCCTTAACTCTCTCTAGTTTTATTTCACTGGAATTCCATGATTTTCAATAAGCTCGATAATTCCTTAGAACTCACTAGAATTTCCCCTAAGGACGTTCACCAGTACGATAAGTCACTTTTACTTTTAGGCCTCCCTATCTGATTTCCCTTTTTACTTACATATTCACTTTTCTATTTTCTTTTTGACATCATCAAATAGAAATATATAGGTGTAAAACACAACGCTTGGAGTTGCGGTCACATATTTGTAAAAAGGGTGTTGGTTGAATCGACTCAATTGAGAGCAAAACTTTGAGCATTTTGTTCAACTCTCGTCTCTTAATAAACCCAGTTTTGGCATGAACTTCATTGATCATTCGGAGAACCTTAACCAACGATGGACATTCCTCCGAAGATAGTTCCATTTTAGTTCCGAAAGGACTAGAATGTTTGTATTGACATGAAAATACGAGTATACCTCCAAAACAACAAATTGAAGGAAATATACTTTAAATATATGTGAATCCTACTTATATGCTCAAAAGATGGATAATAACAAGACGATAAACCATGCTAAAATAGATTTTATCACATGTGGAGATTGAGGTTTGGAAGAAAAGGGTTCCATTGGACCTCTCAAGGCCCTTAAGCTTGGTCTTGATGACCTTAACTCGCTTCAACACCTGCACCACGTCCGCATCCTTCCTAGCATGAAACCTCAACCTTGGAATTTCCATGATTTTCAATAAGATCTCAAATTTCTTAGAATTCCCACTTTGGATGTTCAGCCGTACGTTTAGTCACTTTGATCTTTAGTCATCTTTATTTGGTAACGATTTCCCTTCTTCTAACATATTTAGGGCATGTTTGGTTCCAACTCCGGAAACGAAAACGGAATGAAAACGAATTTAGTCCATATGTATATCCTTATTCACGAAATTTTATGGAATCATTCCTTGTGGTTTCATACAAAATGCACTTGCTTCCATACATTTTGTTTCCCTCTAGGGTATCAAAAGTAATCAAATTCTACTCCAATTACTTAAAAGCACAAGGAATGATTCCAAAAACTTTCATGAATAGGGGTATACGTATAAACTAGATTCGTTTCCATTCCATTTCCGATTCCGGAGTTAAAACCAAACGGACCCTCGGTTTACTTTTTCCCCTTCTGGCAAACATATAGAGCAAATAAGCATGATAAATAAAGCATGGTCAATGTAAATCAAATTATATTTTTCATTAGGGACTCAGAGCAAAACAATCATACAAAATTGATAAATAGGCACATTTATCGGACTTTTACAAACACCTCAAAAACAAACAACTCACACACAAGGAGATAATAGTAGGGTTAGGCGAAGCAAAGGGATAAGTAGGGTAGATTTTGGGTCATAGAACGCAGGTTGATTAGCGTGTTAGGGTAGGTTATGGACCCTAGGACGCATGTAGATTAACGTCTTACGGTAAGTTTTGGGTCTATGACATTGGTAGATTAGCATCCTAGGAAGTAATATGAAGGGATGAAATAAGGAGTTGAAAACCCTCCTCTCTTCTTGGTCTTTGTTTTGTTAGGTTGGCGATAACAGCGCCCCAGTAGGGTCGACACTAGGGCGTCTGTAGTTTGGCGTGATAGTAGCTTCCGCCATCACCGGCGGCGATGACGCACATGTAGGATTTGTGATTTAGGATTTGTTTATATAGAAATTTATGAACCGCATGTTACTTATTTCATTGATTAAAAGACAAACGATAAATTAACATATAAAGAATAAACTCAACAAATTATTCATATCGATGCATTTCTAACACAAATAAAATTTGTAAACGAACTGTCTCCAAAGCGGGGTTTTACACTCAATTTCTATCTCAATAGAAATATGTTTCTCAATGCCAATTAAAGCAATAATTTAAACTATACGGTTCAAATGGATCAATGGTCTCACAAAAAGAAACAAAACACACACATCACTTTCAAAACACACATGAAAATCGATTATAAATCGGCTTGGCTCCAGAAAACCTACAACCTAAACCAGAAACTTTGAGCTTCCCAGCCAATTTTAAAGCTAGCCATAGCAACCAAGAATACACCTCTTCTCTTTACAATAACTTGACAATTGGTGATATATAAATTGATTACATAATATTTCACAAACAAAAAGAGCATATTAAAGAGAGGAAATAAAACTCTTCACCACCCTACAACAAAAATCAACCTCCAAAGAGCAAATCTAATTATACTTCCTAAACGACGTCGTCTCATCCTCATTTGTTTCAGCTTCTCTACGGCTTCAAGAAAGTTGTTGTCAAGATAGGAAGCAAAATGACGAGAACAAGAACAATACCAAGAATGATGGCAATGCAAGTCCACTTCCTCGAACTCTTTTGGTGT
Source organism: Fagopyrum esculentum (assembly GCA_033239045.1). Classification (NCBI taxonomy): domain Eukaryota; kingdom Viridiplantae; phylum Streptophyta; class Magnoliopsida; order Caryophyllales; family Polygonaceae; genus Fagopyrum; species Fagopyrum esculentum. The sequence continues at coordinate 112,046,799 of BSUD01000008.1, forward strand.
TTGCGCGCCGTTTGGAGCTCATCCGCTCCCCTCCTGACAAACGAACTTGCGTGAGCAACGTTCTTCTCTATGTCATTCAGCTGCACTCCTTGTGACTCCACCAACGCCGCCATGTCCAAGAACACTTGATGAAGCTCTACCAAGTTCCTTTCTATCTCCTTTATCGCGTCATGCCTTTCTTGAATCTCTTGTACCGTGTCCATTATTTGTCCTCGGCCCTGTTCTTGGATCGCCTTTTGTAGAATTGCTTCGCTTTGCCCGCTCGAAATCAGGTTCTCGATCGTCTCTTCATCCGCCTTCTCTCCTAGATTCATAAACATAAGGAATACAACCTAAAATCAATTGACTATAGGAGGAATATATTCGTCTCTTTATCATTTTAAAAGAGTCTTTTTAAGTCGGGTTGTATGGACACTTGACAATCTCCTTATACTTGCTGTTTTTGGTATATGATATCTTTGAAGATGATCATCCTAAAGCATTAAAAAACATGAAATAGTGAGCAGAATTTATGTTGGACCGTGCCTGTTACCGTGAAATATCTCCTTTGAACAGTCTCTTTGTACTCCTCGGCCATCTTAGCTCTAAGAGCCTGAAAATCATCCATCATATCCTTGAGCTTAGTCCCAAGTCCTCCTACAACCGAACACCTCGTCCTATCGGTCGAAGATCCAGGCCCGCAGCCAGGAAGCCTCCGGTTAGCCGCATTAGACCTCTCAAGGCCCTCAAGCTTGGTCTTGATAACCTTAACTCGCCTCAGCACCTGCACCACGTCCGCATCCATCTTGGCACGAAGATCCTTGACCGCATTAGCATTCGTGGCCACCTTACACTCCTCGTTATTGTCCTGAAGCCTCTTGTAGAGCTTCTCCACCGACTTCATGTCTTCCTTCACACCCTCGACATCCTCGAAGAACTTGTCGAGATTCGCAGCCTCTCCTGCGCCTGGTGTGGCTTGCAGCTCCAAGTCATCGAGGTGGTTCTGTTCCTTGAGATCCGTGTATCTTCGGAACGAGCTGGAGAATAGATCGTTCATCTTCTGATTGGGGATTTGTTTTCAGCCCTTGATAATCCGGGTTGTATAGGGCCAGGAGGGATCAATGTTTGATCATGGGCAGCATATATATGAGAGCTGACTTAATTATATTTGAAAATCATAGTCTAGACAACTGGCCAGGGAAGCTGAATGCTAATTAAGCATAGACATAAAGACGTGACATTTACATGGAATATTGAACTAATATTATTACAAAAGTACTTGAAGGTATAAGTTTATTATAAGCAGAGCAACTATTAATGAAAGAGGAAATCAAAGAGCGGAATTAATTTGCATAATGATCAGCTTCTCTGTGAAGAATTCATGATGGGCACCTTCCAATAAGGTGATAATGTGTGCCCTCAACTAAGGCAACACTTTAACATGCGAAGCACTAGCAATAATTTATACAAAAACAGTGATTAAGGAAGTATTAATCAATCAAATGACCATACAAAATCTAGCAAACATAAGTGCTTGTATTGACAGAAGATCAGCAGTAATCATTTACATGAGTACATGACAAATAAGTATAACCCAGAAAGTATTTCCCATGAGACCAATGACTCTTAGGGATGAAGATCAATTTTCAGGTCTAAGTAGCTGAACAGTAAACTCAAAATGATAGAAGATAATTATACTACTAGAACTGAAAGTCTGGTAAAATATAGAGGAATTACATGGTCCAAAAAATATTAAGTGAAAATAAAACTTAATGCATCATGCACGTATTGTACCTGTAACCAAACATTACAACAAGAACATAGCATGTTAATAGCACATTGTTCATGTTTCGGCCAATGTTCTACTAATTCGTTCATCTCTCACTCCCATCATCTTCCTCTCTCAATAGGAGTGCGAATGTAAAGTATGTCCCATGTATCTAAAGGGCAATCCCTGTTAGAAGAATATCTAGTCCTTCCTTTACAACCTTGCTGGCTTTTCATATAAAGCTCCATGCCGTCAAAAGAAATTGAGGTAATCCGAAATCAATGAACATTACATTGCTGTAACAAAGGATGGGAATAGTCAACATACTTGTCCCATAGTGGCTTGTACTTCTCTATCCCAATCTTCAACCATGGCTTTGAATTTCCATTGTAGTGCAGAACCGCCCCCTTTGCTATCACTTTGGCGTCTACACTTGTGTACCCTAAACCCAACACATGCCATGAAGAATCTAATGGTTCTGTTAGTCCGTAGAAAGTCAACAATCCTGGTGGGAGGGTACCAAGTTTCCATAACGTACGGTCTACGTTCTTTTCCTGCCAATAGTGATAGATTCCAGTTACATTCCTTTTCCTCCATTCCACCAGATCAAATACATTCATCCCAAATGCCCACCCACATGCATCCGGGTCAAAATGGGACCGTATCAGAGGGTGAGAGTAGTTCAAGTACTTGTGATACCGATGAAAGGTCTCTGTGCATGTCTCTACTGCTCCGTTGACATTACCGTTAAGATCAATGGAGAATAGACCAGAGAGATCCTTCTGAACCACAACATCGTCATCAAGGAACACCACCCTCTTCAGGGTGGGGAAAACTTCGGGTATGTAGAACCTGAGGTGATTAAGCATTGACAGGTACTTGGGATTTCGGAACTTGATTGGTGTCTGGTTGTCAACTTTGCTGCCCGAGAAATAATATTTAGTGGTCTCTGAATCTTGAAGCTGCTTTAGAACCGGGACGTAGGAAGCATTGAGCCAACTGAAGTCTTCAATCTTTCGAACATCAACAGCCACACCCCTGAAGTCATTCATCGCGAACCAGGCCTTCATTGGAGCATAGTTTACTTCATCAGTTATGAGGTGGAATACAACTTTATCCGGATCTTTCGAGTTCATAGCAGTTGAATTAACAACCACTGAAGTTGCAAGAATATTGTCAGAGAAGACACAAAAATGGTAGTAACTACTATCTTCAAGCTTCCGCATATTTTGCTTTCTTGCTAAAGACTTCCCCGGCTGGTCATGGCCTCTAAACCACTCATTTGTAAGTCGAACACCCAGGCAGTACAGACTTTTAGGAACTTCTTCTGCTGCTATTTGTCCATACTTGGCACTTTTGTCATTCACGGTACTCATTTGTTCTTCAAGGGCTTGGATTTTTGCTTTCAATCTCATAATCATAGTGGCACTGTCATAATGGAATTGCTCCGCTTGGTAGAGTAGAAGTGCCATGTCACGGATTGCATTTTCTGATTCCCCTATGGTTAAGGGGCTTCGCCTGGTGGCAGCGTTGGAGAGAAGAATCTGGGAATTGCGGATCTGAGCACTTAGCTCCCATGCAAACTGGAGATTGCTGCTTTCTTTAGCAATCACAACAAGAGATTTCGCTAAAGAAATTTGGTCATGAAGTTGCCTTGTGATTGATTTAGGGCTCAGCATCTCCTCCGTAACATTAAGGCCTTCTAAACTTCTGTCCTGCCTATAAGATCTCTAAACAAATAGAAGCAGGTGCAGAGTTTTAGAGCATGATAAACACCGTTTCTTTAAGAGCTGACATGAAGAAAATATTAAGAATGAACCAACAACAGCCAGCATATGATTAAGAGATCATGCAACTGAATCACATTTTAAGATGAAAAAGTAAAAAACAAAAAATAATATGATAAAGTCATACAATTTAAAGGTGCAAACAAGACAAACAAAATTTGGAATTGTAGATCCACTGAAGAGTGACAACATCAGAAGCAAACAAGACAAACAAAATTTGGAAACAAGACAAACCAAAAAATAATATGATGAAGAAAATATTAAGAATGAACCAACAACAGCCAGCATATGATTAAGAGATCATGCAACTGAATCAAATTTTAAGATGAAAAAGTAAAAACCAAAAAATAATATGATAAAGTCATACAATTTAAAGGTGCAAACAAGACAAACAAAATTTGGAATTGTAGATCCACTGAAGAGTGACAACATCAGGTCACTTCCCTCTAGCATCCCCGGGAATTGTGTTAAGCATATACGAAATAGAAAATTCCTCAAGAGAGTAATAAATCGTGATCTCTTTCACTATGAAATTCAAGAATAATCAGAAAATCTAAGAATGTTGAGACACACAACTGTGTAACTTTACTGCCAGGCGATATATTCTTTACAGCACTTCTTCAACCCTCAAATGTAACTATGTAAGTCAGAACAGAGTGACAGACGACGCTGAAGGGCAATGTGATAGAATATAATTTCACTTTGAAGCTCTTGTGGTAATCTACATGCCTAGTGTCATAAAATATTGCAGCATCCTATACATCTAGCATTTAAAATGTACGTCAGACAAAAAAGGTGTAACTAGACTTGTCAATAAGAATGACGCAGCATTGGGATCCTTACAACTAGCGGGTATCAGTTATCAAACAGTTAACCATCTCAATGTCTAATAATTATACAAAGCAGAATGTTTAATTGAGTTAGTTCTTGCTTGAAGAACATGAATAAGTTCAAGCCAGAAATATGAATTTTGAACAACGAGCTGCCAGTAAATTCACTTCCAGTTGTTGGATCCAAATTCCATAATATGTTTATTAACGATTAGTTATTATTTACTAGTTTGAGTATTATCTTAATCAAAGGAGGTCAATACAAAAAGTCAAAAGTAATAGAATTACAATGTCTCCAAGATTGTCATTTCCCCAAACTGTTATGATCTAAAATTAACTCCAGGAACATAAACACTTATAAAACAACAATTACTGCAAACTCACTCAAAATCAGCAGAGGTTTACATCGAATTCAAAAATCCTACAAGCAAACTCATTAGAGATAGCTTAATAAGCCCGCATACAATGAGCTGAAAATACCGCGTTAAGCAGGATACAAAGTGTTCTTTTAGGACTTTTTTTACAGAACAGCCTTATTTATAAGGTCCTTATAATGAATTTTACCCAATGTCCCTTAATGTTACTCTTATTTTCTATAACAGAAATCTCTTTAACAGGTCTGATTATATAATGCCACGTCTTGGATTTCAAGGAATGGAGTATTTAAATATATTTTTCAAATTGTGACAATATAATTCAGATACCACCTGAAGCTCTGAGTTAAATTACCGCAAACTCCTAAGACCTGCGGAGCTCATATACCATACATGTTTATTAGATACTTGTGCATCACAAGTTGATATAACACTCAGTATATAAACCAAGTTTAGTGTGTTCTTCTTCTATACTTTCTAGTGCTTTCAAAAAAATCGCTAAATGATAATATTTAGCAACTCGATAACATTGATGATTGGTGTCATAAAGTGTATTTCTAGATGACTTTTCACTTAGTTTAAATTCTAGCGCAACTCAAGACAAACTCATAGAGGAAAGGCATCAAGATGACTTCCACAAAACCCCAATGCAAATATATGATATTTGTACCCACTTCTACAGTTTGCTCTTGTTTCAGCCTTCTTTATGTTCAATTGGAAAAATATCTTCTAGTTTTTGGAAGATATGAATGACATGACTCATATCTTGTCATTTGGAGAAGTATTAAAGTGAATCATGAAAATGGAAGGACAAAGGTTTATGGGAATAGGAGAAATAAAATTGCTTAAGAGGAGGAAATGAAGTATCAACCTTCATTTCTTCAAGTAGGATTGTAGTTTTTCAGGTTAGTATGCATACTCAACTTTTTAAACTTCAAAAATAACCATAGTGCATCTCAGTTATCTCAGATCCAACCAATTGCAATCATCCAAGTTCCAAACCCCACAGTTAGATGTAAGGTTTCAGAAAACATTCAAAGGAAGGTAGTTTCTAAACCAGTAAGTGAATACAAATAGTCATTGAATTTATACTCCGCTTTTAAGCCCCAATTATGCATGCATTTGAAGATGTACACAAATGCTCAAACAACAACAACAAAATTAACCAAAGGAAAGAGAGGAGGCAGAAGAAACAGGTTAAGTAGCAAAACAGGAATTAAAAAAAATAAGTGACAAGCATTCAAGTAGGTATCTGCCTACAAATCGAATCATCAGCAAATAACATATGCAAATCACTGAGCAAACTACATTCCATTTCTATCCCATCAAACAAGGAAGTCAAAGAAAAATGCACAAACAGGAGAGATCAGATCCAGCAGTAGCAGAAAACGAAAGAGAACCAAGCTAACCGAAAATCACAAAACTATTTGCTTACCTTGGTAAAAGCCTGGCGAGTAGAAGGTTGGCTATCCTTGCCGAGCAGAACAAAGAAGAAGAGAACCACTACAAATCCAAACAATACCACCCAGGCTAAGTTGGAGTATCTCCGCCTCGTCTGCCGACCAAAGCTTTGATTTCTACGCCTCAACTCCCTCATCTCTCTCATCTCTGAATCTACAGAGAACAGATCCACACAAAACCTCTACTCAATGCTGAATCACGCGGGAAATTAGGCAAAATTGAATCAGCAGAAGAGTAGGGGAGGAAATCAGATTCGGAAGATCAAAAGGTAGAAACCGGAAAGTGATCGACGTACGGGGATAGAGATCTGGAAGCAATTGAATTGAGAAGTTTGTGATGTCGAATTCCAAGGATTAGGGGAGAAGCTTGAAATGGAGAGGGGACATTGAAGAGCGAAGTTAAGAGTGCATTTAGTGAAGAAAGGCTCTTGTGATTCAGGCACGAAAACGAAGTGGTCGCCGTTCTCTCCTTCTATTGTCCTTTCTTTGTCGTATTCTCTTGTGCCTGCTGTTTATCTCCAAGGATCTATCTAGTTTAGTAGTTTATCCCCTCTTGTCCTAATCATATTATTACTCACTTGATAATATTAAGGGCCCGTTTGGAAGCTCTAGGAATCATTCCCGGTAACGGAATGATTCCGAATCAATCAAAAAATACGTTTGGTTAAAGGTCTTTTATCACATGAAAGTAATCTCATCATTTCCATTTCCATTCCTAACCCTTATCTAATTCCATTTCGTTTCCATTCCAACCCTCCAACCAAACGGGCACTAAAAGGCTACTAAAATTATACTTGAAATTTTAATACCCAATTTACACAATAAACGTGAGTTTGATTTATCCAATCTATCTTACATTGGTCATCGAACCTTGTTCACCTCTCGCCATCGGACCCTCTTCGCCTCCCGTTGATACCTCCAGTGAAGAATCAACCACCAAATCCTCGCAAAACCACATTAGAGAGATCGGAGAAATAACACAGATAAATGGAGTTCATTTGGTTTTGTACATAGAGCATAGATTTAATTGAATATTTTCTGAAAAAAAATTTAAAAAAAGAGATTGGATTTTGTTTCTCCATCTATTATTTCTTCCAATTTAACCCCTCTCTCCTATTTTAGAAGTACAATTGATTTTTTTTAATTTTTTTGTAATTATAGGTTTTAGTGGGATAAGAGACCTAGTTTGTATCTCACTAAAAAAAAGTACTATTACACCATTATCCCAACTACCAAAAATTTTTTTATAAAATAGTGTTTACTATGTATTGCATTACAGTTTCACGGAAAAAATGTTGAATTTGAACATTCTAAATTCTTCTAATAACATTGATATTTATGTGTCAAGCTAGTAAGGAGTGGCATTTAGGGAGGTTCTTTCTCAAGAGTATCATGGACGTGGAGTCAACTTCTAGAACCACCTTCCTATGACCGTTATTCCAAACATTTTGTTGGTCATGCACTACGCCAAACACTATCAACGGTACTAAAACATCCCGAATTTTGAGAGGAAGTTTAAGACACTATTTGGCATAAGATTAGTCTACGGACTCCTAGGATAACTTGACAACGAGACTAATACTTAGATCTTACAACAAGAACATGACAAATACACACAACATTCAACTTGTCATAACACTTGAAAACAAACATTATCCATGTAACTACAATTTCAAACACAACCACAATATAGCAAAGACTCCATCCACACAAGCAACTCTCCATCACCGACATACAACATAGGGAGTATATAAGCAAATGTCACTATGCATTCAAAAGCAACCAGAATATTCTTGCAAGAAGACACATAACAACACAACTCATTCATGTGGCCCACCATCTCTGGCCTAGTCAGCAACCATACTATTAAGAGCTATGGTAATACAATATAGAAGATTACATAAACGAGTCATCGTGTCAATCAAACTCAGTTTACAAAAGAGTAATATGTATGCATGCATTACATAGTAATACAAACATTCCATGAAGTATAATACTCTTACTCAACTAAGTCTAAAGGTATCAAATATTAGTAATAACCTCAAGTACATAATATAACCAAAATGGTGGCAGAACAATTCATAAACCTCATGCAGAAGCACTTCAGGACTTGTACATCATCAGAAACGAAGAAGAGAAGATGACTCTAAAACATCCAAAAGAGAGTGAGGAGAGGAAGACCAGATTATTGGATCGACAAAAGATATATTGGACCGATCGGTTTTCCCAAACCTTATCCAAATTGGATTTGGTTTCCGGGTTCGGAACTGATGACCAAAACCAACTTTGATTTTCACGTGTGCATGGGCATCCGATCATGTGTACATGGAGAGCGGGTTGTACGATTCCTTGGACTCGTTAGAAGAAGAATTCAAATGGCTAAATTGGATCTAGTTGGAATCATGTACAAACCATAATTAAAACATTTTTAATGTGATGGGTTGTTTTTTTATAATTGGGTATATATGATAGTTTAAAGCTCATCACTCTTCAAATTTCTTTTGGATTATTAAAGGCCGATTAGAGAAGGTGATGTCATTTATTCATGCTCATTTTAGATAGTAGATTCACGCATTTCACGTTTATTTTGGCATGTTTTGCATGCATATAGTGCATAAACAATTCATACGATAGTGTCTACTTCGGTTTATTTCGTATTTCAGGCGTTCGAGGCCAATAGAGTTATCGCCTTCTCTTCTACAATATACAAATTTCCACCATCGGCTTTCGTACCCTAAGGCCGATTGGCCCTATTGTTCGAGACTGATCGACTAGCTCGTTATCGAGTCTTTGATAACGCATTTGAATTTTGTTCACGTGTGTCTAGTTAATTCTCATCTTTTTCAGGTCTAGAGAGTCAAAATGCATTTATCTATAATATGAATTGATTTTATAGTGTTGCATGTATGTTTATATGAGTTATGGTAATCTTTGGGTTATTCCTCACAAAATGTGGTGTTGATGGCAAAATGCGAGAGCAAAGTCATCCATGCCTTCAGTTGAGTTTCATATGAAGAATAAGTGACGTCTTGGGTACGTGACAACCAACTAGGGTGACAGTCATTGATGTATGTCATGGAAAGTCCTAACCACGTGACAATCGGACGAAGTAATTTCCCGCATAACTAGACTTATATTCACAGGGCCGTCTCAATGATTTCGGAGGCCTCGTGCTAAAAAATAATTAACGTATTTTTAAAAAAAATTAAAACTATATTATATTATTTAAAGTCATTAGTAGCATTTTATTAACTATATTTTATATGCTAAAAATTAATTTTAATAAGACTGAAATAATACTTTTAATAGGCATTATAGGTTAAACAAAAAATAAAATTTCAAAGAAAAGGTCAAAAAGCAAAAATTATTAATATTAATTTGTGCTTTAGTAATAAGGTGTAACATATTGTACCGTAAGTAAAAGTAAAACAATAAAAATAATGATGAGAAGGGGCCACAATAATAAAAGAAACTGTTTTTTTTTTTAACTATATAGAGGCTCTCGAAATTCCGGGGCCCTGTTCACAAGAACCGGTAGAATCGGTCACGAGCTGGGCTTGTCTATTCAATTGTGGAATTTTCAATTGAGATCTATCTTATATGCATGTTGTGGTGATCAGAATTCTGCAATTTCTTTATTGATTGACATCTTATACTCTATTATCCTACATTCAAATTATTAGGTTTTGGTTCCAATAAAAATACAATCTTTTCCCTCTACCTTTTTGTTAATAATTTATGTTGCTTTATAAGAAGGCCGATCGATATGTGCCCTATATGGCCAATTGGTCTTACCTAAGTACTTCACTCTTTTCACCTTGATTTTGTTTATGTTTTCTTATTTATTTATTTCATATCAAAGTTTGTGTATTTGGCCGATGGACTTTACTAAGGTCGATCGGCCTTACTTGGTTAATGTCTTCGATCCGCTTTGTTTTACTTTTTATATATATTCAGTTTATTGTCGATTTTAGTTTCTTTATTAATTTGTCAAAACAATACACCAATTTTTTCCAGGTTCAATTATGGCTATGTATACTACAGTGAATCTTGTAATTTATTTGCGAGATATGAGACTTTACACTTCAGCTTTCATTAGCAATCACTAGCACGCTCATAGTGAACTTGCGACTTTGTTTTTGCTTATCGAATGTTCCCGGTTGCCCTTTCAAGCCTTGCTCATCATTATAATGTGACCACCTCTCTTTGATGGAGTTGAGCTAAGCAAAACCCGAATTTTGGTGGAAGGATGGGGAGATGAAGTGGAAGAGTTGGTGTGAAAGGTAGTGATTACTTGTTGGGTCGTTCGAGAGCAACAGAGAAGAGGCACGTGGCGATACATTGACGATGAATGTGCAAAAGTTATACTAGAAATGAACCACGTAGCAACCAAAGCATATAATTGTAAAGTTGAGTCTTCAAAAAGAAAATGTTATAGGCACACATAAGACATACGCACATGAAAACACTCTCTATTGTTACAAATTAATAAACGCCAAATGGTTCAAACCCTAATACACCTTCCGGCCACCACCATGGCTTCTCTTTTGGAGCTTTTCTTCTTCATGGGATGACCTCCCTTTCAAAACTTATTGCTACTGCCATCAATCAACAATCATTCCCCGATTTTAGTTATAACTTTCTTTCGTAATGTTACAAATAAGGCCAACTAGGCCACTATCCTCCCTTCCACGTCAATAGCCGCCTAACCCTAACAACTTCAACAAAACAGCATCTGTCAACAACAACCAACAACTTTAAGTGTGATCCAAAGTTCTCAACATCTATTTGTTGAGTACTTTGTGAGAAATGAGAATACTAGGGATTCCACTATCTCTATCAAGCTTTATCCCTGTTTTTTTGTTAAAGTAGTGATAAAGGCGGATTCCAATCCATGAACCTCTCTTGTGCTTCCATGACTATCCACTTTACTCGTGGCCGACAGTCTGACCTCTGCTCTTGATCGGCTTGTTCAGCTTCACATCTTCTCTCAATTTTGTCATTCCCTTGGCCTATTGGCGAACTTTGTGTTCTCTTTTTTATGGCTTTTGACGTCTTCTTCTTGAAGGTACAACCATGAAGGCGTTTGTGGAGGTTTCTCGGTGTACTCTTGGGTGATCGTATCCTCCTTCCTACCCTTGATGGCTAGGTTTTTGTCCCCTATCCCTTGCGTCAATGCACAACTCCATTTTCTTTGCATTTTGTTTCCAGCGGCAAGTTTTTTACTAGGTTTCGTCAGCCTTCATCTTGCGCCTATTTCCTCTTGGTTTATTAATCGGGCCTTATGGTCTAATTTTAAAATCTCTTTGTTACGCTAATTTGGTTATGAAAAAAAATTAAGACAATCTAAGTTTTACAATCTTGACCTACCAACACCAATCTCTAGGCCTAACGAGTGAATTTAATAAATAATGTCGTGGTGAAAGATAAAAGTTGATTTGTGGATGGACTTTAATGACAAATTTACCAAAAAAAATCAATTATAAAAGCACATAAATATACAAATAGAAAATGATAGGCGCGGGGAATATAGAAGTAAATTTAATAATCGAAAGTTGTGATAAGCTTTTCAATATTAGAAAAAAAAAATTCTAAAATAAATAATAGACAAAATTTAATTTATTAAAATAAGTTTATACACCAAATAAGTATAAGCTTTTAAATTTTTAAAAGCCCCTTAAAGTGTATAGAAAACACCTTATTGAACGTGTCTTTTAATATTTTGTACAATTGGTTTATATGTATTTTGTTATACTTGTTAATTTGTGTATTATGCACAATTTTAGTAATATATTTAATTAATTATACATATATTTGAACTAATAGAACAATTTATTTACCTAGTAGTATAAAAGATCAAAATACATAACAATACAAAAGTTTTTGTAATATTCGAAAATTTATTTTCGATTTTTTTTCCGAGTCAAACCTAGTTTCAACAAATTTTATTTTTACATGATAATTACTATCATGAGTCAAGATTTTTATCCTTACTTGTGAAATTATTACTCACGTGGATTATACTTATAACAAGTGATATATTCTTTTAATAATTGAGGAGATGGGTCTTGTTGAGGATCACTACACCAGCTGGGTCAGCCCACTATTGTCCTCAGCAGCCGGCCCTACTTTCTCCACATTCGGCCTCAATCTTTGAAACAATTTGGTTTACTAGACTTTTTCTACTTTTTGTGTTTAGTAAATGTACCCTTTAAGAGAAAAGTGTGTAGAGTTTAAAAATAAATACAAAAGGTTGGGGTACATTTAATTAATTGAAACATTAAAAAGTCTATTTATTACTCTAATTTTTCAAAAAGTCCTAGTTACCAAAATTGTCCTCTATCTTTTTCTCTCGACCCAGCCGTTACATTCTTTCCATTATCTCTTCTTCAATATCTAAAAGAGAAAAATTTTTAAACAGTACCTCATCCTTTAGGCTGACTAAACTTTAGTCTTCCGTCGTTTAAACTATCAGAACGGTACCTAACCTATTGAGCCCGACCAAAGATTAGTACCTCGATCATTGTTCACACGTTAAACCATTTGAACGGTGTTAAATATCAGGGCAAAATTGTCCTATTACCTAATGTATTGTTCTATTTTTTTAATTTAAATTTTTTTTTGAGGGCCTTTTTTTGCAAAATCTCCAATTTTTCCCCAAACCCTAATTTTCTCTCGCCTCAATCCCACCGCCTCTCAAATCTCTATATCCCCTCTTCTTAGATTTCCTTAGCTTTCGAGATGGTGATTATTTGGCTTGAGGATGAAGGTGAAAACCCATAAATGCCTCGTTGAAAGTAGCAGCATCACGGTGTCACCTCCAGCTGCGAGCCTCGAACATCTACCCTGGCTTCTTTCGGTGACTTATCATCCATCTTCCTAACAACAAGTTTCTCTCTGAATTGAGGACGAATCATGCTAAGTCTTTGCCAGAAAATCTTTGGAGCAGTATCCATTGTCCCACTCAGGCCCGAGAACACATTAGGAGCAGGGTCAACACTTTCATTCCTCTTCTCACTCAGCATAGGCAGAGTTGCAACTGGGTCATCAACCCTAACTAGCAGCGAAGAAGACGAGAAAGAAAGCTTGACAACCTGCACTATCTACAAGCTCTCTGGCACTAATCTAACGAACCCTAATTCAACACTCCAAAGTCAGTAGGGATCAAAACAATAGTTTGAATTGTACAGATTTGGCAAGAAATGACCTCACACAAAAATCAGAGTTTGATTTCAGCAAATCCGAGACCTACACATGCTTCCTTGACTCGATGCACTTCCCAGGACCTCCTTGTCCTTTCAGAAAAGAGAAGTACATTGACACCAGGAAAAGCATCTCAAGATCGCTAACCCTATCGAGCCTACAAGCAAAATAGTCATCAGCCGAACCCCCAAACAAGGCATTCAATTTCTGTACAACCCTCTTCTTCATCTTTTGTTGACCTTCATCCTCAAACCAAAAGCTAAGAATTCAAGCCACAACTTGTAATTTGTGGTGGTTCATCGAGAGAAGCCATGGATACTCATCAAAGAAGGCCCTCAAAAAAGGAAATTAAAAATGAAATAGTATATTGACAATTTTACCCTGATATTTACCACTGTTCAGATGATGTAACGTGTGAACAGTGATCGAGTACTAATCTTTAGTCTTCGGGCTCAATAGGTGAGATATCGGTATTAAAGTTTAGTAAGCCTAAAATATGTATCGTTTAGCTAATATACCCACGTATTTCTCTCTCCTCATAACCAACACCCTACAGAAGCCTTCCATTTTACATAGATTGCCCGTGAGCCCTAGCTTCCCTTCATTCCAAGCCTCGGGTGCACCACCGACCTCTCCTTCAGCGATTCAGCAGCGGCGGAGACAAAGCAACACCATCTCAGCAAGGTGAGTCTTCCCGTTCTTTCTTCTCCCCTCACTTTGCCTTGCCTTGCCTTGTTATTGAGAGGATACACCTATGTGAACCAGACGAAGACGGCGAGAAGCCTTCCAGTCTTACACCAGTCGCCGGCAAAGATCTTTCTAGCCCTAATCGCAGTCGATAAGGATCCGAAGTCGTGCCATCACCGATCGACATCGTCGAGGCTCGAACAGACTTCTCTTGGTAATTGTTTCGACGACAAGCCAAGCCTCCCCCTTTCCTCCCATGAGTTGAGTCGAGACCAGGGTTGTCGATCGAACCGTGCTCATACCAATTAGTCTCTCTAGTTGGACGTGGGCCGACTACGTTACTTTGTATTAGGGACCCTTGTTGGGGAAGAGGTGGTGATAGGCTTGGAATAGGGTTGAGGGCACTTGTACGAGGGATACGGCGGTATGAAGTGGAAGATTTGTGATGTTGTTGGGGTACTGTTGTTTTGTATTAGAATTGTTTTAAATTTATAGTGATAGCTCATTCATGATATGTTGATGATTAAGGGAACTGATTGTTATAGACTCATATTTGTTAAGTAGATTAGGCTAATCCTAGTTAAGGCTCTTGACCTTAGTGGCATATATCGCGTACTTATATGAATCGTTCCACGTCTTGTTATTCTATAGATTAGTACGTTAGTATAGACTACACTAACAAGCGTTCTAGTTCTTGTGTCAAGTTTTATACGAGAAAGAAAATAAGATTTTGGGGATTTAGTTGAAATGTTGGTGTTAGCTAAGTATGTCTTATGTTAGATTGAAGGGAAGTTGGGAAGTCCTTCAAACTCCATCATTCTTTTATTTTAGAGTTAGATGTAACGTCTTGGACTCTAGACTTCTTTTGAATCCTTCCGGACCTAGGGATGAAATCGTCTTTTTCATATATGAGGCTAGTTTGGTTCCTTCCCTTAGAGGATCTTGTTAACTTAACAGTTGGAAACTTCTAAGATGTCTGGATATGTATTGATCCCTGTTAACTTAACAGGTAAGTCCTTTGGGCTTACTTAGCTGTTTTCATATATGAATTGATCATATGAGTGGTGTTTGCTATATGAAATATAGTATGCTTATGATATTGATTACCGGCGTATTATTGGCACAAAAGAAATGGGCGGTGACATCATCTGCTCAGCTCTTGCGAGAGACTAGGAGGTTCTCCGCGACAAGGCCAAACTTGATAGACGGGGAGAGTACTGACCCACTCCAGATGGTATACGGGTCGGTGTGTCAAACCATTCCATTTGGATAAAGGGACGAAGGCGAGAGTCATAGACTTTTCGTGCCACAAGTGTAATTGGAAAATGAGTGTATGACGTTAATAAAAATAATTAAACGAATTATGTGATAGCATGCTCTTTGTTTATATTCTTGTTTTATATGTGTTTCTGCTTATGTGTTCTTCTTATATATGAATGGTTAGCTGATAGTTTATCCGTGTTGATTAAATGCTTTGCAGGATAGGGTAGCTGCGGAGTGATCCTGATGGTGTGGTCAGCCGGGGTTCCCGTACGTTGTAGGACGGGTGGTCATTTAATTGCTTTATTTCTTTATTACGTTAGTACCGTGGTCTTGAGTTATCGTTATACTCGGCCGTGAGTCTGTTATTTATCTTGTCATTTCATAATTTATTCAATTTTTGGCATTTTAACATTTGTGTCTTGTTTTAAGGTCCAGTAATATTGTTGTCGAGCTAGGATCGGGACCCATTGTGGAGTTCTAACCCGTAGCACCCCGATTTTGAGATTTGGGGTATTACAATTTTTATCAAATATAACAAACAAATAACACAAGAAAGTATCAACTTATAGTGCAAAATATTTGAAATAACAGCATACATGTTTTAAGCTAACAAATAGTAGAATAAATATGTACAAATAAAACAATTCAAAAAAATAACTTAAGAATAGTTATAAAAAAAAGACATATGAACTAATAGGAAGAAAATTTGATCCGATAATATAAAAATGTTTGAATTGATAATATAGAAATTAGACTAAAATTGTATAAAGAGTATTTAAAAAAATACAAAAAGTTACTCAAATATCATTTTAATTCATCGATCGATGGTTTATTTTCAAGAAACGTAATTTTTGATTGATTCGGAATCATTTTGTTAGCGGAAATGATCCAAGTGCTTCCAAACGGGCCTAAACTATTGATTATAAATTCATATATTACAAAAGTTTAATTCATTTTCCATAATTTTGTTCTGCCAATATTTCACCCTAAATTTAAAGATGTGGAATGAATATCTTACATTATACAATTCATGTGAACATATGTCAAACTCATTTCCAATAGAAGAAATAATGTTGTTATTGTATGGTAAGTTCTATTCGTACCCACATAAACATGCTATTCGTACCCAGTATCCGACTACGCCTCTCGTAATCGTAGTCGATACTCAGAAAGTGACTACGCTTGCGAGACGCGTAGGCGTAGTCGAAGTTATTCTCTTTTTTTTGAATCAGAAAGTGACTACGCTTGCGAGAAGCGTAGGCGTAGTCACTTTCTGATTCAAAAAAAGAGAATAACTTTGACTACGCTTCTCGCAGGCGTATAATGGATACGAATAGCATGTTTATGTGGGTACGAATAGCAAACTCGTTATTGTATACTTATACACGTGAAATTTTTTACATTTCTACTGTTATGTTTCAATCAAAATGAATAATTAGATTTTATTTTTTAATGATTTCATTTTATTTCGTCTTCTTTATCTCCATTCTCATTTTTCATCTACGACTCGCAATATTATATTTACCCTTAAGTTAATGTTGATACTTTAGTAACTTTACCCCCTTCAAAATACAGAATATTTAAATTTAAGGTTTAAAAAAAAGAAAAGAAAAATGTATTAGGCTTTTTATTTTAGTTTCAATTAAGGATCTAGAGCATGCCCAATTTCGGTTATTACTAGATCGGATAGCGAAATGGGCCATAGGCCCGACTCTTGGAAAGCCCAACTAATTTGAAGAGGAAACTGGAAAGTGTATAGATGGTGTACATTACTAATTTTGATTTAAAATTCTTATACAAATGTGATAAATAATGGGGTGGGCATGGGACGGGACGGGGTAGGGACGAGCGTTCCGTCCCGTAAGTTATTTATGAGACGGTACGGGACGGGATTTATGACTTTTTTTCTTCGTCCTGCGCTAGGCCTTGTCCCACGTGGCACAGGACGAGACGAGACGGA
Organism: Fagopyrum esculentum; assembly: GCA_033239045.1. NCBI lineage: Eukaryota > Viridiplantae > Streptophyta > Magnoliopsida > Caryophyllales > Polygonaceae > Fagopyrum > Fagopyrum esculentum. The sequence goes on from BSUD01000008.1 coordinate 112,064,110, forward strand.
GCGGGACGAATCCTGCGCAAATTATGCACCGATTATATTCAATATGTATGCTTGTTTTCTCTCATGTTTAAAGACACAAATGATCGGGAAAAAAAACTCGATACCTAATTATCGATTCATGACGCCTACATTAGTAGTTAATACATTGAAAACAAATACAAATTACATCAAAGTGTCTTACCGATTCACATTTAAAAAATAACAAAAAATAATTTACAGAAAATTACATTTATTTAACTATCGATTACAATTGTGGGAATCCACAAATACAAGGGTGGTGGAATGGACTAGATCAAGGGCGGCGATGAAACGGACTGGAGCAAGGCGGGGATAGAACGGCCCAGAGCAACGAGGCGAACGGACTAAACTAAGGGAGAGCAGAACCTCTAGTATTTTAGATCCAACCAAATGAGTCGTAAAGAATGAGTGAATGATTGATGAAAAATTATCGAACTAATAATTTTGAAAATATAAAAATACTTTTAAAAAATTATAATTTATGTATGATATTTATCTATATAATATATATATATATATAATTATTTATATATAAATGCGGGACGGGGCGGGATTAACGGGGATGGGAAGTCTCCGTCCCGCAAATTATTCATGGGACGGGACAGGACTGGGTGCACTTTTTTTTTTCCAAATCCCGCCGGGATCGGGACGAGACCGGGACGGAACGGGATTAAGCGGGATTTATGTCCACCCCTAATAAATATACTTATAGATGATAACGTGTCATTTGAGTAACTCGGTGGAATTTAAAATTCGTGTAACTTTGAAACTTAACAAAATGACTCTTTATTTTCGAGAAATGAGCAATTCTATTTAAATTTATGAGAGTGATTTGTAAATATACCGGTTATAGTACGGAGTAATTTGGAACATTAAATGATTTTTTTCTGAGAGAGATAAACAAAATGGTGAATCGAGAGGTCGAAAGAATCCAATGTCAATAAAGGCAAACGAACAAACTACAGCACAAAATAAAAAGAGTGAAGGCGAAGGAGAACAACAACAACACGAAGATGTAAAGCATCTCTCAAAGATGAAGGGGATAATGGCCAAGTCAAAGCACTATCAAAATAGCACCGTTGGTTGCATGTATGACATGACTCGAACTCTTGGGAAAGTGAAAGACGAGAATTCGAGGAATAGTCTCTCATCAAAAGAAACCGTCATGAAAACACACCACCACGACCGCAATCTAGACACGACTCTAAACATACAACGAGATCTGTAGAAGAGCTTAAAAACATGAAGATGTCAAATTCCACCTCGACAAAACCCTCTATTTTATTCATAAAGGAGCTTTTCGCTCAATTTTGTTCAACTTCAAATATCGATTCAAATAAGGAAATTCATTTCCGGTTTTCAAGTTCATCAGATAAAAGCTTTAGTCAAATGAGATTCCATAGACCAAAACATGGTCTGAATTTGTCACTCTTGGTCGAGAAATTGTGTTCGTATAGAGTTATGGGGAAAGAACCAAAATCAAATATGATCTAACACCAAGAACCGCATTGGTTGGTATAGAGAGTCTCCCAAAGCTCAAGATCCCCCGCAACTTAGTTCATGAAAAACTGGAAAAGTTGAGTTATGAGTTCACAATTTAAGTTCGGGAGAAAGAATCTAAACTCTTTCGATGAAACTCTCAAGTAAGGGATCAATTCACATGTAGGGATTGTATTGGATTATGTTGAAAATTAGGGATTAATTTGAAACCCTTGCTTTTATTCATTTTGGGATTCCGGTTATTTATTCAAAATAACATGATTTAGTTTTGTTGTTGTTAAGGTAGTATATACGACTAAAGAAAAACAAGATCTTTTGCTCTTATTCAGGTTGTTCTTCCACTTAAATTAAAGGTCGAGTGTTAGTAGATGTTTTTCGGTGACGAGTTGTTTTGTGGTCAAATAATAGATTTGATCAAAATAAAGGTTCATGCTTTCAACTGTTCATATAGGTTAGTTTTGAGGGAAATTTCAAATAAGGCCGAATATTAAAGGTACAAGAAAACAAGTAGAAGATGAGACATGTATAAGCAAATAAAACTAAAAGATTAGGTTGATTTTAGAAATACAATTTACGAAAGTAGATTAATAAAAAGATAGGGGACATTTTATTTTAGAAGATAATCTAACAATAAAGTTGATCAAAACAAAGAACAGTTGTTACGCTTAGGATGTGTGCACACAAAAAGCCTTAAATTTATACTCGTTATATTTCTCCTAACTCCTAGCGAACCCGCAGTGTACGGGACGTTTTGTAGTTGGGATAGTATTCCGAGGTCGAACACAAAGACTGAGGTGAGATTGGATCGATCGGTGACTAAAGATAGTGAAGGTCTAAGCTAAGAAAAGAGAAAGAAATAAAGAAATGAAAATCTCAATGTTTTTGGTTTGGTTTTTAGGTGATCAATCAAAGATCACAAATCATGCGAAATCAACAATCAACTAAGCTAACACCACAAGTAAACAAAGAAATACAAAATATGTAATCAAAGGGAGAAAAGGCGGATTCTAGGGGTTGGAAATTTCGGTTATGGCATTGGACTCAAGGTATCTAATCATTACTTGGATTAACCATAATATGTTGAGAGCAAGTGTTTCTAGATTGGGATCAATCACCGGGTAGGTCTCATGGTCCACTAGTCCGTTCCTAAGTTCTCATCACCGGGTAAGTCTCAAAGAGCCTAAGGATAGGAATTCTACACAAACTGGATGGTATTCTAGGGATCTAACCTCTCTTTACCGGGTAAGTCTCAAAAAGGCAAGTCCTAAACAACATTCCTAGCACACTCAGTCCAATAGTGGCTTATTAGGCTCACTACTACCTAGAGTTCGTTATCTTTGGTATCTAAGAGCAAGAATCACCGGGTAGGTCTCTTCTAACACTTAGTTTCTAACGCTAGGTCACCCTAGGATAGATTTAACTCAACAAACACTAGGATTTCAACAATCTAACGACCTAACACTTGGATCTATCATTACAAGCAAATTCATCAAAATCACGGGATGTTCATCAAGGTCCACGGCCGTGGTTTGTCTAGAACAAACCGTGGATTCTAACAGTGACTTGGTTCAATCAAACGAATCATCCAAGTATACATTTAAGTCTATTCTATCATAGTCCAAGCCATAACCATCCTTTCCTTACCCTAGAATCGCATCTATTTAGCCAACAACATACATCATCACAATCAAAATCAAGCATAAAATCATGGCTTCCATTTGCAAGATAATGAAAAGAAAGAGATGAACGAATAGAACAAGTAAAACCAAGCTGAATATGAGAATTAGAAAGACTCACAACCCTTCAAAAGAAGGTTTAATCGATTCTTACAACCTTAGAATATGAATCCGATAGTCTTCTCTCTAAAATCTATTAAGGCTAACAATGGTGTGTTCTTCTCTTCTTCTCTAATGGAACTTTTCTTCTCCTCCAAGGGTAGCTCCAATCCCAACTTCCAATTGAGAGAATCTTTCTTGTTGAGAGTGTATGAGAGAATGGTAGTGAGGTGTCCCTCTCTTCAGCCTTGCAGGACCACCTATTTATCCTACAAATTTGCAAGAGTCGGCCATGAAGATCGTGGCACAGCTGTCACAACCGTCTGGCAAAAACCACGGTCTAATTCCACGCCCGTGGAAGTCCTAGTGACCGTGGTTTTGATGCCTCAGCTTGTTTTGGATCATTAAGTCACGATTTGGTGCATGGCATGCAACAACAAGGTCTCATGAGTCCTCCTTAGCCTCTAGCTTGCATCCTAATGAGTCCGAAGGTGTGTCATCTCGAGGAACGATCCTCGAATGTATAGATTGAGCTTCTAAATCTCTCAAAATACCTACAAAGCAAATGCAAAAGTCCGTGTAGACGTCTATCTCGAGAAAATACATGAATTGAGTGCAAACGTCGTGAACTAGTGCTAAACCATGCATGAATGAGTGGAAAAACTATCTAAATGAGTGTCTAAACCATGCAATTTCGAATATTAGAGGTACAAGAAAACAAGTAGAAGATGAGACATGTATAAGCAAATAAAACTAAAAGATTAGGTTGATTTTAGAAATACAATTTACGAAAGTAGATTAATAAAAAGATAGGGGACATTTTATTTTAGAACATAATCTAACAATAAAGTTGATCAAAACAAAGAACAGTTAATTATATTCGACTTGACAAACACATACCACTTAAAAATCACAAATACAACTCTAAATTTTTTTTAAATACCTCATGTTTTCTTTGCAAGAGTTAAAATATTAAAAAATTTACCTTCTCAAAGAACACTACAACTAAAAAACAAGAAAACCAAAAAACATGATAGCAAAATAACATAAGAAATAAGAGGCATACATTGGAAGACGATTTTGCAAGGAGATGATGGTGGAAAAACAAAACAAAATAAAAGGAGATGCCGAGAAAATTAAAAAATAAAATATGATAGTAAAAAACAAAACAAAGAAAGAGATGAAAAAATAAGAAGAAAAAAAATCACCCCTCTATATTTTCTTCTAAACTTATAGGTAGAAGACGAGTTTTTCTCAAAACATAGTTTTTTTTTCCATGTCGTGAGAAGGTTTTTATGATTCACCTTTTGTAGTTTTTAGTTAGAGAAACACACATGTTCTATTCAAGGGAGCTTTCATGGGTAATGGGGTGACGTGAAAGTGGAAACAAAACCTAACCTAATTATTTTGCTCGGGTATAATTCAATTTATATATGTATGTGTTATTGGCACAATAAGATTGTTAAAAGAAATAAGGGTTGAATTCAAATCTCCTATTGGTTATTCAACATCACCGCACAAAACACAATAAATTGATCTCTACGTGCATTTGTTCGAATTTGTTCATCGATTTAAAATTTGCTCAAAAGAGAGTTACCAAATTTGTTATGTTGTTCAACCTCAAGACATATAGTTCAAAATTATCGTTTTTTAGATTTGTTTGGCTTAAACTAGTGTTTTGGGATAAAACTGTATTTTGACTTGTAATAAAAAAAAGTTAATGGACAATTTTGACTTTTTGGATCCAAAACAGTCATATAAAATGAAAATCATCAATAAAATCAGCGTTTCTAAAATACATCCTAAAACACTAAACACTAGTGTTTCTGACCATGTCAAACACTGGTTAAATTAAATAAAAAATAAAAACACACTAAAACACTAGTGTTTGTGGCTTAGCAAACACAATTTTAATCTCAATTATCCATTCTTTGTATGAGAAAATTGTCACTTCTTACATAAGAAAGATTCTTCACTTGACTCTAACACCGTATATATACGATTCGTTCTTAAAATTGAACAGACTTAAACCGAACATCTCTTACCGAATCGAGTCCGAATAACTCGACTCACACGCATAACCAAGTCCTCCACAATGTCACGGGCTTATTTGGATTGGGGGGTCGGAGATAAGGCTAAAATATATTAGTTAATCTCAAAGTGCTAATGTTTGGAATGACATTAATCGACCGACCACAAATTTAAAATCCAAACATTTGCATCATAGAAAGTTACATCCTTCCAACTAGTCTTGATTGCTTACATTACACATCCACACATAAAAAAGAGTGAAACAATACCATTATGATAACATTTAGGATAAGGTTCAATATTAGTACTTAATTGTCAATTTATATTCAATCAATTAAACAAGCATAAAACCATGTCCTTTTCGTTATTAAATACAATCAAATCCCGATTGTCTTGATTGCTCTAACATCATGGTTACATATATATAATTGCTTGACACATACTTTTTTGGTATTTATGGATTTTAAATATTCAGACTATATTTACAAGCATTATTGCCACTATTAAAAATACAGAATTAGAGTGAGAAAATTGATGTAGAAGGGCCCTTTTTGTATCCATGATACAAAATAGGCCCTTCTAATTTTCTTCCAAAAAATAAATCAAAATGAAATTATAAATCAGCTTTAATAAGGTAGTTATTTAAGGGCAAATTAGTAATGTAGTATAATAACTGCCTAAAAGTTAAAGGATAATAAAATTAAAAATCAACGCCACATTATATTAAAAAATATTATTAAAAAAGTCAGTATACAACAGCAGGTTAAACTAGTTAAAAAATAAAAGTTAAGCGCTAGTAGCCTAAACTTGAAGATATCCGTTTGTTGTGAATTAAGAGATATTTTAATAGTTATATAGTTTAAGCAGATACATAAAAATCAACGCCACATAAATTTAACAACTACATAATATTAACAGATACATAAATTATGTTCGTCACCTTTGTCATTACTGACACATAAATTTAACAACTACATAATATTAGCAGATACATAAATTATGTTCGTCACCTTCATCATTACTGACACTCAGCACATAAAAATCAACGCCACATAAATTTAACAACTACATAATATTTAGCAGATACATAAATTATGTTCGTCACCTTCGTCATTACTGACACATAAATTTAACAACTACATAATATTAGCAGATACATAAATTATGTTCGTCACCTTCATCATTACTGAGATACATAATTTATGTATCTGCTAATATTACGTAGTTGTTAAATTTATGTAGGGGACCACGTTTACAAGGAAAGTATATTTGTTATCCTAACAACATCCTTATTTGTAGGGGACCACATTAAATAACCATATTTATTTAAAAAATTGTCACATCATATTTTTATTTAAAAAATTGATATACAAAAAAAATATATGTAGGGACCACGTTTACAAGCAAAGTATATTTGCTATCTTAACAACATCCTTATTTGTAGGGGACCACATTAAATAACCATATTTATTTAAAAAATTGCCACATCATATTTTTTATTTCCAGCAGGGGTATCATCTTATTTGGGAATTAATCTTTATCATAAAATTACTAGGGGCCTACTTTATATACATTTTTACAAAAGAGGCTAGTTAATCTACATTAAAACATAATTAGCTTACTTCCCCTTTTATCTCAATTAGAGTTGACAATATTTTTCGAATGAAAATAAATATAAAGATTTCAAAACTGCGTCTAAAAATTACTTGATTAATACTCCTTCTTATCATAATTAACCGTCAATTTAGCCTTTGACACAATTTTTAAAAAATTATTAAATAATATAGATTTTGTAAACTTTTTCTAAATTTTATCACTTATTTAATATTCAACCTTTTTTAACCAATAAGAAAGATTTTAGAACTAAAATTAATCATTTACACTAATTTTCAAGAACATTTCTTATAATTATTGTTAATTTATTGGCCTAAAAAACTTAAAACGACAGATAATTGTGAACAAATTTACAATACTAAAACGTCATTTATTTATGATTGGAGGGAGTACTAAACTATATTTACTAAAAGCTACAGAATTATCACAAACATGTTTCATGATTAGTTTAAAAGGTTTCTTATCCTGTAACCTAACATAAATTTCATTTTGAATAAATAATTTTAATTGTTATATTTATTTCACTTTTAAACGCGATATTTAATATATTTGTAAGTTCAACATAAATTTACAGAAGTGGATGTACCGCTATGTGACGGTTTATAATTATCCAAAATAATATGATATTTTTGTCGATTGGGCCAGTTTTGTTTACTATCAACTTACAAATAGTTTTTAGTTAAAATCGTAAACTTAAGCAATTGATAATCAGAGAGTTCAATAACGTGGGGAGATTCGTTTTACAACTTTGTGAAGAAATTTATAAGCTAGAAATCTTGAACGAGTAATAACTAAGCGTCGTGTCCCAACAAGTGAAACACAATATATAAAACCCTATGAGAAGGTTTATTTTTTTTGGAAAAAAAAAAACTTTCGTTTTTCTTTATTCAATTCATAATCTATTCGAACTAACGACACTAACAACCGTGAGGTCATCTACTCGCCAAAAACTTGTACCTTTTCTATCTTATTTTTATGTTAATATGTAGTGTGTCAATAATTACTAAAATGGACTATATAATATTACATTTTTTATGAAATATATACCATAAGTTTGATCACTTTAATTTTGGCCAATATTATTCTTCATTATTAAATATTGACCTAAATATTTGTAATATATTAAGGTCTTATATTAGTTTGTTTGCTTGGACAAGCAATTACATGACAAATACTTTTGCTCGCCTCGCAACTAAGATGAGCTGTACGTTATTCTATATTTTCATCTCCTTCAAATTATTTATATAATCTAAAAGGTTCATTTATAATAATAATAAAAAAAGAATAATTTGGTTGATGGCAAAACGGTGCACAGTCTTTATGCAGCAACTTTGAGATACATAATTGTACACAGAGAAGATACAAACAGAAAAGAAATTACAAGCACATAATTAAACATACAATTTGACACTAATTAAACCACGCTTAAATTTAAACACTCTTCTGTTCTTCCCTAATTTTTTACATCAGGGACGAAGATAATCAAGCATTGCTCCTGAAAGATCCAAGTGCCTTGATGGCTCCTGCTCTCAGGATATATTGATGGTAGATCGCTGCAATGGCTGCTCCGATGAATGGTCCAACCCAGAATATCCACTGCAAATCAAAAGATCAATTAAAATCATCGTCACCAAATTTCTACTCAAGTAATAAAGATCAAATCAAGACAAATTGCCCTACGTGATCATCCCAAGCTTTCTTGTCGTTGAAGATGACAGCCGCTCCGAAACTCCTGGCCGGGTTGATTCCGGTTCCGGTGATCGGAATTGTCGCCAAGTGAACCATGAACACCGCAAATCCAATTGGTAGCGGCGCCAAAACCTATAATATATATATAGAAAATGTCAAAAAGGAATAATTAAAATTAAATAGTCTAGTAAATAAATTTTGATTGGACTTACGGGGACGTGGGAGTCTCTGGCGTTTCTCTTGGGGTCGGTGGCGGAGAAGACGGTGTAAACAAGAACAAAAGTACCGATGATCTCAGCGGCTAAACCAGTGCCTTTGCTGTAACCAGAAGCAAGCTCGTTAGCGCCGCCGCCGTATTTATCGTAGTAGGCTGATTGGAAAGCCTTAACTAATCCAACGCCGGAGATGGCGCCGAGGCACTGGGCAACTATGTACAACACCGCCCTCGTCAACGACACCTTGCGTGCGAGAAACAACCCGAATGTCACAGCTGGGTTTATGTGTCCTCCGGAGATCCCGGCGGTGCAGTAGACGAGGACAAAGATCATGCCACCGAAAGCCCAAGCGATACCGAGAATTCCGACGCCGGCGCATTCGTCGGTGGAGGATTGGCTCTTGTAGCCGATGACAGTGAGAACAGTGATGTAAAGGAAAAGTAAGGTTGCTATGAACTCGGCGATGATAGCTCTGTAGAAAGACCATTGACCGAGCTCCACCACGTCGATTAGCGGCGCTGGTGGTGGGTCATGGTAGTCCTTGGCTGAGAACTCGGCCGCCGCTCCTTCCAAATCCTTGGTCATTTCTCCTTTAGTGGATTACTGGATGAGTTGCGGTGTGTTGTGTGTGAGAGGAGAGTGGAGAAGTGGAGGCCTATTTATATTTACTTATTTACCCTTCTAGTTACTTGGGGGTGCAAGTTTTATTTTAATTTTAATTTTTTTTATATTTGATTAGTGGACGTGCTTTGTATTTGTGGTAATCATCCAAATTATGAGGCTATGAACTCCATTTTTAGTTTATTAGCCGCCCAATGACTTCATGATAATGATTTTTAGTGACTATATTTTGTTTGCTTAGCTAGCGTGGGCCCAAGCTATTCAAATTTGCTATGTGTAAATAATTAGCGTGCTAATTATAAAATTAAGAGTGTAATTAATTGCCTGTATTATTTTCTAGCTATTAAATTATAGTCTGGATCATTTTGTTTAAATTCCTCAAATTATGATTGTCCCAAAAATCCAATAATATATCATATCCCCATATCGGTATATATTATCTATCTGGCTTGCTATATCTCTTCAAATTCAATAATAACATCTTTCTGTATTATCGTTATATTTTTTTATAGAAAAAGAAATGGGAAGTCATAACTTTTCGGTAAGTTTCATTTTTTCTAAATTCAAAGAGTAAAATCTTCTTATTGCGATATATTTACAATAAATTTTCTAAATTTCTTTTTGTTAATAACCATCAAATTGTTTCCGTCAAACAGTTGTTTTGAATAGCTTCTCAATCATATTAAATTGGATAAGTAAAATGATAGAGGCTAGGATTTCCATCGGCTCTTATTGACAGGGTTGTAGTACATCTTGAACGAGTCAGGTAGCAATTAAACTCGACTTTTTTTAAGCAAATTGAGCTCATATCAGACTTAAATTTTAAACCAACTTTAAAAATTTGTTAATATTTAACTTGTTTCGAACATGAACGGTTCGGACTGAGCTCGACTAACTTGTTTAGTATAACACTTTAAAGTGTTAATATCACCGAACTTTGAAAGAATATAATTCTTATAATATGTATACAAATGACTTGCTTTATTAGAATAAGAATATAACATATATATACACTATTGTGAATAACGGTAACGTTAAACTAGGAAAAAGACTTAACATAATAATCCCTAGATGGTAAGCGAATATATACATATAATATATATTTTCTATTAACATTCCCCCTCAAGTTGGGGCATGTATATCTAAAATTCCCAACTTGCTTAAAAGACGTTGGAATAAGTGCTGGCCAAGAGCTTTGGTGAAGATATCCGCAAGTTGATTGTTGGACCGAATGTGTAGAGTTTTGATTGTTTTCTTTTGAACCTCATCACGAACAACATGACAGTCGACCTCAATGTGTTTAGTACGTTCATGAAACACTGGATTAGAGGCAATGTGTAGAGCTGCCTGATTGTCACACCAAAGGTTGATAGGTTGATTGTGAACAACACCCAAGGAAGCTAGTAGAGTTTTGATCCATTTGACTTCACAAGTTGTTGATGCCATTGCGCGATACTCAGCCTCCGCGGATGACCTTGACACCGTATTTTGCTTCTTAGTTTTCCAGGAGATGGGTGACTTGTCAAGAAAAATCACAAAACCCGTTATAGACCGACGAGTTAAAGGACAAGAAGCATAGTCCGAATCACAATAAGCATTAATTTGAAATGTACTCGTATTGGATAGTAAGATACCCTGACCTGGATTATTCTTTAAGTACCGCAAGACTCGTAAACCTGCATTCCAATGTTGTATGGTAGGAGTTTGTAAAAACTGGGATAAAATATGTACTGAATAGGTGATGTCGGGTCTAGTTATTGTAAGGTATACTAGTCGACCGACCAGTCGGCGATACTTTTCTGGATCAGTAAACACAGCCGAGTCATCCTGAGCCAAACGGTGCCCTGGCTCGATGGGGAACTGAACTGGTCTTGATCCTAAAGTACATGTTTCGGACAAAATATCTAGAACATATTTCTTTTGAGCAAGGACCAAACCTTGAGGAGTATGTGTAACTTCTATACCTAAAAAAAAACGTAGTTTACCTAGATCCTTCATATGAAAACATGATTTGAGGTAGTCCTTGAAACGAGAAATTGCAGAAGAATCATTACCCGTTATAATTAAATCGTCAACATAAATTAATATGTGGATACGAATACCTTGGCGAGTATACGTGAAGAGTGAGTAATCTGCTTTCGATTGAACAAATCCAACGTGACCAAGTGCTTTACTGAGTTTATGAAACCAGTTGCGAGGGGATTGTCTTAATCCATAAATTGATTTGTTGAGTTTGCATACTTTATTTGGATCCGAAATGTTGAATCCAGGGGGCAAGGTCATATAAACGTCTTCATGCAGGTCGCCATGCAAAAATGCATTATGTACGTCCATCTGGTGTAATTCCCACCGATTACTTGATGCGACTGCAAGAAAAATTTTAACGGACACAGGTTTAGCAACCGGTGCAAATGTTTCATTATAATCAATACCTGGCCGTTGTCGATTGCCTAATGCAACTAATCGTGCTTTATGTCTTTCGATCGATCCGTCGACATTGAGCTTCGTTTTATAAACCCATCGACATCCAATAGTTTTCTGGTCTGGTGGAAGTGGAACGAGAGTCCATGTGCGATTGTTTTGAAGAGCGTCAATTTCCAAACGCATAGCCTTGCGCCATTCTGGCAAAGCCATGGCCTTCTTATATGATGATGGGTCATTGATGGAATATGCTGTCTTCATGTAGCACAAATAGGAAGGAGATAAGTTAGAGATCTGGAAAACATTCGAGAGAGGGTATGTACACTTACCTGTAGATACCGACTGAGGCGAGGATACCTTGGTAGAGTGTGTTGGTAATAAATGATTACAATGAAAATCACGTAGACGTGTATTAGGGATGGGAATCCGAGTACTACGGCGTATGGTAGGTATGTCCTCGTTGATTTGGGAAGGTTCAGTAGAAGAGGAAATAGAAGGTGATGTATCAGAAGAAGAATCATCGCCAGAAGGTAAGGATTGATTGGAGGGAAGGGAATCTGTTATGGATGGATCGGTATGATCAGAAGAGGAAAGAGAGGTATTGGTAATAGTAGGTAGACGATTTTCAATTGGAATAGATGGATCTGGAGAATCATCGTTAGAAGAAGAAGGTAGAAGATCGATAATAGGATATTGAGAAGATGACGAGATTTCCAAATTAGAGGAAGATACGGACTGATTTTCGGGGACAAGATCTGCAGAATTGGTGGACGGATTATGAGGAACAAGAGGAATATCATTTTCGTTTAAATTGGAATGAATATTCGCAGAAGAGGAAGGGGCTGTAAAAATGGTTTGTGCGCTAGTTTGAGAAGGAAAGAGATCTCCTGCTAGCGTAGAAGGAAAGGGAGGAAAAATAGGGTTTTGTTGAATAGATAAATGCTCTTTATTAAAATTTAAATTAATTATAGAATTATTTGCTGAAATATTTTCTGGATTTGAAAAAGGAAACGTATTCTCATAAAAAAATACATCCCGAGATACAAAAATATTTTTAGTTTCCAAATCGAATAAACGCCAACCTTTTTGACTAACCGGATAACCAATAAATATACATTTGCGAGATCGTGCGGAAAATTTATTTAAATTCTTTGGTAACGTTGATGCGTAAGCCAAACAACCAAAAATACGTAAATGTTGATAATCCGGTGTTTTTTTGAAAAACATTTCGAAAGGAGATTTATTTTTAAATTTTTTGTTGGAGTCCGATTTATCACATAACAAGCAGTTAAAACCGCATGCCCCCAAAATTCAATAGGTAAATGGGATTGAAAGATTAACGCCCGTGCTACATTTAAAAGATGTCGATGTTTACGTTCAACGCGACCATTTTGTTGTGGAGTATATGTGCATGAGGTTTCATGAAGAATACCTTTGTCGGAAAACAATTTTTGAAGTTTGAAAAATTCTGAACCATTATCTGTTCTAACCCGTTTAATATTTATATTAAATTGAGTTTGAATCATTTTGATAAAATTTTGGAAAATTGTAAAAACTTCATTTTTTGATTTCAAAAGATACACCCATGTAATTCTTGAACAATCATCGACAATTGTTAAAAAATAAGAAGATCCACATAAAGCCGGAATTCGATATGGACCCCAAAGATCACAATGAACTAGATCAAATAAATTTTCGGAATGAGATAAACTTTGAGGAAACGAAGAACGAGTCTGTTTTGCTCTATGACAAATATCGCAAGGATCATTGTTAGAGGAACGTAAACTGATATTATTTGTGTCCAAATTTATAATATCCAAAGACGGATGACCCAAACGTTTATGCCAAATGTTTGACACAAAAGATTGCGGATCGACTCTAATTGCCGCGGAAATAGGAAACTTAAAATTTGAAAATCGAAGCCAAAACACCCCATCCTTAGGTTCACCCGCTCCAATCAGCATCCGCGAAGCTAGGTCCTGAATCACACATAATTTCGATGTTAATATAACTTTGCAATTAAAATCATTTGTTAGACAAACTAATGATATCAAATTACATTTTAATCCGGGAACATATAAAACATTACGAAGTTGAAAATATTGGCTAAGAATAATGGTTCCCGCTTGATTAGCGTTTTGCAATAATCCGTTAGGCAATTTAATAGCATATGAATTTACCGTTTTTAAATCGGAAAATAAATTAACATTACCCGTCATATGGAAAGATGCACCGCTATCTAATATCCAAAAATTCGATTCGATAATACCTGACATCGATTCATTTGAAGTTGCATGGAATTGTTTGAATTTTTCCAACAAATCAGCCCACTGAGCATTTGTTATTTCATTCCCAAGATTCATGCGGTCCTCATTTGTGAATGTAGCAGCCGACACAGCAGAAGCATGTCCAGTTTGGTCTGCATGACTGGATGACTGCGTCACTGGAGCTTTCCCTGCAGGATGGCGATTAACAGTAACCGAAGGTGCCGCAGGGGTGTGGCGAGATCCGGCGCCGTTGGAACCGTCTTTTCCTTTGCCATTACTCCACCATTCCGGATAACCGACAATTTTGAAACATTGATCCTTTGTGTGGCCTGTTTTATTACAATGGAAACATTGTAAATTAGTTTTGTATTGATTACCTTGACCGAATTTGTTTACGGATCGCGCCGCCATAGCCATAGAATCTGCTCGAATTTCGATTTCCTTAGCTGCCAAGTGAGTACACTCCTCTTGGATCGTTAAAGAGTATACTTTATTCAACGTTGGTAGCACCTCTTTAGATATGATACTTGAACGAAGAGTTTGATACGAATCATCTAATCCGATAAGGAATTGATGAGTTCGTTCTTCCTCTCGTTCCGTAGCAAGTAACTTTGAGCACGGGTTGCAAATCATCTTTGATGACGGGAGCGATGCGTTGAGTTCGTCCCACATACGTCGGAGTCGTCCATAATATAAAGAGACTGATTGTCCTTGTTGCCGACATTGACTTATATCCGCACGTAGCTTCAAGATCCGTGGTCCGTTGCCTATGGAATAACGTTGCTCCAGTTCCATCCATAAGTCGCGGGCGGTATCTAGATTTGACACCGTGGTACGGACGGACGAATCCGTAGTTTGTAAAATCCAGCCGACTATCATGGAGTTCACGGGACCCCAGTGTTGAAAATCCGTAGAAGTTTCATTCGGACATGTGATTGAACCATCAATGAATCCAAGCTTTCGTTTGGCTCGGAAAGCATTCATTAAATTCCTTTTCCATTCGGAAAAGTTTGTTTCACCTTTGAGGATCACTGAAATAAGAGATATTCCAAGATGATCCGAAGGATGTAGGTAGTAGGGATTGGTTGTTTCAAGAGCAACCATACTCGATTTTTTGCGGAACGTGTTTTGTTTGGAGATCGTTTGAAGCCTGATACCATGAAAGAATATAATTCTTATAATATGTATACAAATGACTTGCTTTATTAGAATAAGAATATAACATATATATACACTATTGTGAATAACGGTAACGTTAAACTAGGAAAAAGACTTAACATAATAATCCCTAGATGGTAAGCGAATATATACATATAATATATATTTTCTATTAACAAACTTTGGTCAAACGAGCTGAACTTTGACATGTTCAATCTAAACTTTAACTTGACTATAAAAATGTGCTAATATTCGACTCAATTAGAAATAAGCGAGTTTAAACAGAGTTTTTTAATAACCCGAGTATGAGTAGCTCGTCTCATATAACAACATTCTTTTTTTTTTAAAACAAAAAGCGGTTATGTTGGTTGGTCTAATTTCTAGAAGTAGTCCAACCTAAAACATTCTTTCGAATAAGAACACGAAGTTTGGAATCATCGGAAAATTAGTGTTGGGATTCGATATTCCGAAATGGATCAGTCGGTCGGCAACATAGTTGATTTCTCTGAACACATACTTAACATGGGATTCGTCAAAGAAGAGAAGATCTAGTTTGGAGTCGGATATAATTATTTCGATCTTCCAAGGACAATTTCACAATTCTTGGATTGTCTTGATAACACACAAGTTAACACCCTCAATTTAATGTTTTTTTAAAATTTTTTTAATTTATTGTTTCTTGCAAGCCATAACAAAGCGCAAAAGCTCCAACTTTAATTACCGAGTCAAAAATTATTTTTCTTTGCATTCATGCTAATCACTTCTCCGTTGTGATTCCGAATCACAAAATCGTTGGATGTTATTCCCGAGTCGAGTTTAGATCCGTCAAAATTAAGTTAATGGAATCCAAGGCTAACTGGTTTATTCCATTTAATGTTTTTTTTTAGGTTAATCTATGAGTTTCTGATTACTTCAAGACACCAAATTTACATCGAACTAGAAGGAAGACGGGCAACAAATTGTGCCGCCAATCCTTTCTGAATAGCGAATCCGATCCTCCTAAAAACAACATCATAAGACCTAAGAGACATAACGTTTCCATGCAAAACCCGTTGCACCCTCTTGAGAATCTCAATAGCATCGGGCGCAAGGAAACCAAAGGTGTCAAAAGCGAACGGAAGAAACACATGTTGATTTTCAATACAAGCTTTCTCATGTATAACCACCTTCGCAGAAGCCGCACTAAGCGCCGCCTTACCCACCACAAATGGTCCACTACCCAAACAAACAAGTGGGGAAACTCCAGTCAAATCGATGCAAGCATGCTTTCCACCCGCCCATCCAAACACCAAGACATCCGCCGGCCTCAAGGTGGATCTCCCCTCACATGGGTCAGTCAAGAATGACACAGACGCCTACTTGTTAACCGAGACCCCTGCCCTCCTAAACACATCACACAACACATCACGAACCAAATCATGCCTATATTTGAAGTCATGAAGCTCTTTACAATGAACTGCATGCTCTCCAAAAGAATCTACAATTCTCCGACAATTTAATGTTGTTTTTCTTCATTGTGATATGTTTTGTATTTTTTGTTATTGGTTTGAAATCAAAGTCTTCTTCGTCTTTTATGCGGTTTTCCCAGTTGTGGAGCTCATTCTTAACGAAATTTTAAGATATTATGATCCAATCTAATGATTTCATTATTAAAGATTAATTTATTTTTAAAAAAATTAGATGGTCCACCGTATAGTTTTAAGGGTAGTTAGTTTGTTGAGCACAATTTTATTTTAATTTGTTGAGCCCAAATTCATATAGCAACATTGATCATAAAAGAAGTCGGGCACGCTTACGTGGTTCGGGATCATTTCGGGAGTTTGATACCGACATTTTTGTTAGTGCGCCGGACACATTCTGACACACCTTTCTCTATCTCCAATTTTTGTACAATTAGATTAGCAAACAAGTAAATAGATGGAGAGAGGTTGCGTTAGCTAGGCCATTAAGATTAACTAGTATTTTTGGAAGTGTTTGTGTTTTAAAAACACTAATTACTATTTATTTGACTTAAACTAGTGTTTTCTATTATTTTGAGAAAAACTCGTATATTGACTTATAATAAGTGAAAAAAGCTAATGAACAATTTTATCTTTTTGCACCCAAAACTTTTATCTGAAACGAAAATAATGAATAAAATCAGTGTTTTTTAAACATACCCTAAAACAATAGTGATTTTGACAGTATCAAACACTTGTCAAATTTCAAAAATTAAAATAAAAACACAAAGCAAAAGTTTAAACTTCCAATATTGAAGCTTTTGCAAAGTAAATTGGGAGAGAGAAAAGGTTTAACTTTTAATGAATGGAATTGTGTAGAATGTAGGTTGATTGGCAATGAGTAGTTTATAATGTTTGGTGAATTATTGTTCGTCGTCGTCCTTAGACGACGGAATCTTAAGACAACACACACACAATCAAAACCCTAAATATTGACGACTTCCAACTCAGTCTTGCAAGGCATGTTAACCGCCCCACTCATTTGCATGTTCTTCACATGCCTTCTATATTTGCTTTTCTATACCATATTCACACAATCAAATTTATAAATAAAATTTATAAATATTTGACCGTGTAACCCCACAATTCATCTACTAGTGTATTACCCGCACTTTGTGCGGGTTCAGTTTTAATAAATATTTAATACTTAAAAATTTATATGAATGTTTTTGTAAAAATGAAATTATAATCAATATTATGATTTTTAATTCTCTTTTAATATTTATCTCTTCTAATTAATTATATTTTTAAATTGATTTGTTAAGATATGTTTATTGGTAAAAAAAATCGTAAAAATTTAAAACCATTTTTATAAAAATATTTATTAAAAAAATTTACAAATCAATTTTCAATTTATATTAATATTTTTAAAAATAATTTTGTAGGTTTCGAGAAACCTACAAAATTTATATTAAAACGTAGCAATAGAGTCTTATGCTTTAATATATATATAAGATATAAGATACTTTCTCAATGCTCCACGCAAATCTTACATCTTTACATAGGATGATGATTTCACATGTCGACAATAAATACCCGATCATCCAATCTTACGAAAAATGGACAAAAATCCGTTAAACTTTGAAGTTTAGAGCATCCACGTCCATCCTTTCCTACTTGCTCAAGTAAATGTGGGATCTTATTAAAATTTGCTCAAGTAAATTAATTCTATCTTTTGGTCAAGCGATATCAGTTTTTAGATGTAATATTTTGCTTCATCAATTTATTTTTACCTTCTTGTAAAATAGTTTTTTTTATATGTATTTACAACCAATAATAACGTACCACGTATTGTTATCTAATTCGTTTATCTTTTAACCAAATATAATGTGTCATATATCGTTATCGACTCGATATTGTACAAGATTTCCGATAGACTATGATGATTTTTGATAAGATATCGACGAATAAAGAATTGAGATGCGTCAGATATCACGTTGTATATTCACAACATTGTGAATAATCGAAGCAAATATCTCAACTATCAACCTACTTCACCCTTTAATGAAATGTGACTAGCAAGTGTTGAACATGATGCCTTTATGCCGCCAAACATTCATCCCATTTTTGCAAGAGGAGCTTGAACTTGTTGTAGTGAGAAGCAAGTGCGATCCGAGTTCATGGTTCCTTCGGAGGATTCTCATCCGGTGCTAGCATGTGTTGAACACACGAAAACTCACATGACCCACCCGCTTTATCTTTTTGGCTTGTTGTATTTTTTATTTTGGATATTTATTGGCTAATAGCATTGTACTTAGAACTTGATATATGTACACTCTTACATTACTTTCAATTAGATTTGTTTTTTTTCCCTTTATTTTCATTAAAATGTTTGATCTACTACATATTTTACAATAGAACGCCCAAAAACTCACTTGATATAGGTACACTCTTATATTAGTTTCAATTTGATTTTGTGTCAAGTGTCAACAAGTCCAAGATAGTTGCACTTGAGGGGGAGTGTTGAGATGTGTGGAATGTCTCACATCGACAATATAATAATGTGTGAACCTAATATCTAAGTCTTAGGGCTACTCTTCTTATCGCCAATTGGCTGTAGAATGGAACCCAAAAGATTGTGTGTAGGTTCACTTTGACGTGCATCCCCTCCACGTCTTAGGCCTGCTCGATATAAATGATAATTCAACAAGATGCGACCATGTCTTATAATATTGATCAATCAAGAATCACCAACTATATTCAGTTCCTACACAGTTGCGAACACGAATTTGTAGGGAATCTAAAAACTCAAAACCCTAACCGGCCTTAAATTGTAGGTATGGATCGCAAAACCCCCCAAAAGAAGTGTTGAGTGTTGAGATCTAGGGCTCATGCCTTTGACAACTGCACTCAAACAATCACCTTCAAGCTCAAGAATCAATAAAGACTGAAGAAAAAACAAAAGAGACGTTCTCACTAGCAAATAAACAAAAGAGAAACATATAGGAAGATTGTACACAAGAATTATGATTTGAGAGATATAGAAAGAGGAACATGATGTGGATTTTAAAAAAGAAGAAGAATATGAACATTAGAAGAGTTTGAAAATCCAACGTCGTCCAAAGAGCAAGGTTGAAAAACTGGACGAAGACGGTGAATTGGAAGAAAGAAGAAGAGGCGTGTTCAGAGCAAAACAGGAGACGAACGTGTCAAGTTAATGACATTATTGTAATTCATAGAATATGGGATGAGTGTTTGCATCAAAACTATCTCAACAAGGGTAAAAGAGGAAGTGCATTGTTTCAAGGAGGACTCTTCCTTATAATGTAATAAGAAAATAAGGATATTAATTAAATCTTATGTTATTTATAATAACATTTTGTTTTCTCTTTCTAGATTTTCATTAGAATATTTGATATATTATTGATTTTACAAATTATACGTAGAACACCCGAAAATTCACATCATTTATCTGCTTAATCTGTTCAACTCGTTATAATTTGTTTATTTTGGATATTTCTTGGCTAATAACATTGTTCTTGAACTTGATAACTTGTGCAATCTTATGTTGTTTTCAGATAGATTTTAGTGTTTTTTCCATCTTGCTTTTCGTTAGAATGTTTGATCTATTGTATATGTTACAAAAAATGTGTTGAACACCTGAGGTGGTAGAGAAGGCCCAGTACGGCGGTTCATGGGCCGAAACATGGGCCTCAGATTTGGGCCCAAAAATGTAAGAGAAACACTTGGTACGATGAAGTGAACCCTGTCCAGGTGGAACTCGGTGCAAAGTAGCAAACCACAAGCGGCACCACCTAGGCGGTAGGCACCTACTGGTCAGAATTTTGTTCCGTACACGACCGACCGGTAGAGGCTGGGAAGTCTCTTTCTCCCTTTCTTCCTTTCTCTCTGTCTCCTGAAGAACGTGCTGATCTCTTCTCTCACTAAGTCGAAGAAAGGGGATTGTCAACGACTTCGATCCGGAGGCACAAAAATGGCATCCGATTCGAGCTCGTCTTCCTCATCTGGAGCCGAGGATTCCGTCGATCAAAACCCTAGCCCAACCCTCGAGCCCGCATTGGCCGACCCGGAGGACGAGATGGCGGACGAGGTACTCGCAGTTGACGAGGCTCCCCCGCCGGCCGATGATTCCGGCGACGATACGAACGACAACGAACTAGTGGAGGAAGTTGAGGTAGGCG
The DNA here is from genome assembly GCA_033239045.1 of Fagopyrum esculentum. Classification (NCBI taxonomy): domain Eukaryota; kingdom Viridiplantae; phylum Streptophyta; class Magnoliopsida; order Caryophyllales; family Polygonaceae; genus Fagopyrum; species Fagopyrum esculentum. Next base: position 112,085,060 of record BSUD01000008.1, read on the forward strand.
ATCATGCGCCGGAAATTGAGGCTGGGGACGCGGAGGATGATGCTCGGGAATGTGGTGAGATATCGGTCGACTCGGAAGAGGTGGCGGTGGTGGTGGAGGAGATTGCAGAGGCGAAGGAGAGTGATTCGTTTCGATTCGGTGAGGATTGGAGGGAGGTGAATTCGGAGCATCTTGGACCCGAGGAAGCGCGCGCTAGCCCTAGCAGTAGCGGGTATGCTGGTGAGAGAGGGACTAGTAGTGATGGGAGTGCTTCTGGAATTGAGGAGATTGGGGAAGACGAAATCCGCGAGGTGAGGGAAGATGAATTGACCAACGGGATCACTGACTGGCGATCAGCCTGGGTTCCGGGGAAGAAACACGTCGATGAGGTCAGTTTCGTTTTGCGTTTTCTGTTGCATTGTCTAGTATTGGACCATATTGCGTTATGGTTCATTTCTTACAGATTAAATTGTTGATTTCTCGAAATTCTGTTGGAAACCACGCTGCATGGAATTGAACTAATGTAAATGATAGATACTGACATACTGTCAGAGCCGCAGTGTCCATAATGTGTTTTGTTTGGTAGAGTTTAGGGCCTTTAGGCTTGTGTTGGTTTACCTTTTTAATATGGGTGTAGTAAAATCCTTGGGAAAAGGTGGGAAGGCGAGATTGGAATACTTAGGATTGGAGTTAACCAGCGGTAAAAAAAATGGTTTGAGGAGCAATGTTGATAAAATTACACTAAGCTCCAGGCTGTTTACTGTAATAATACGTGTATCTGTTGAATGGGGCACTTCATCAGCTACTTGAGTGCTAGCTTCGGTGCTGGTCCTAAGCAGTAACATGAACAGGTTAAGCTCTACTGAAATGGATTGGAAGCAGAATTGACACATCCTCTGATATTTGACCATTTTTTTAGTGGGAACAATAAGTACATGAACTTGGATTAACTTACATTGTATTTGTGCTGGATATAGTTTTATTGTGGTGTCCCTCGGTTGATCTGAAACTGAAAGTGATGCATGCTTCTTTTTAATAGACCGGTCTCCTTAATAGGGAAAAAAGGAGTTTTTAACAGATACTTCGTTAAGCCTATACCGGAGTTTTACCTAATCAATTATTTCCCTTCTATATTGAGTGAATTTGAATCTATCTCTTCCTCTTGGGGTTTGCAGCTCTGTTGAATGATATTCTGAACATAGGTGATTCATATATTTCTCAATTACAAGGGAAGTCTGCAGCTTATCTTTTTATTAGGGGCATGAAAGCATATGGTGCTTAGCTTTTCGGACATTATATCTCCTTTTCTTTTTTGTTCTTTTCATGCTTGAGTTAACAATAAAATTTCCAAATTCATCAACAAGCAAACTTTTCTCACAAATGAAGGTGAAAGGAACCAGGTAGGATCAGTATTCTTGTCACTCCTGGATGTTCCCTGTGAGATTCTTTACTTGACCAATACTTCAATGCTTCAGATTCTGGGAAACCAGCTGTACTTGATGGCTGTCAATCTGTCGTGCTATAATGATTTTTTTCTTTTGTCTTGATAACTATGTCTTCAGAATTCAAAAAAAAAAAAAGAAAAAGAAAAAGAAAGGGCTATGTATCTTTCTGGGAGTTGTTTACAAGTTGATCAAACTAAGAAGTTGGTTGATGACCCAGAGTTTTTCCTTTCTCTTTTTACCTTGAGCTTCCTCAATGGAGAGAGCATGCATGGTGTGCTACGACATCCACCAGTGGCTATTTTTGGATGGATAAATCTATGTCTGGCTAACTTCCCAAAGGTTATACCTTTGGTGTCTGTGTAAGTCTCTTGGAACTAGTATTAAGTATTGGTCTGCAGCACTTCTAGGGGATACAACTACACAAGTGAAGCTTATATGTTAGCGTTGCAACTTGGGGTTGCCTTGTATGAGTTGAGTTTGTGGATAAGTTCGTGAATAGGGTATTTTTTGGGTTGGAAGGAGAGTCAGCACTCTCCACAGGTTTGTGGATAGGGTATGAGACTGCTGATTCATGAACAAGTTTGTAGAGAAGAACTTTCTGTTATAATGGACAAACTCATCAAAAGTCGTTCATGTGAGAAATTGAAAATAGGAGTTCCAATTGCATAAACATTATTTGGGGAATGTTTAGAGGATGTTCTTGTTAAACCCATTTTGTTTTGTATGAAGCAGTAAGCAACATCCTGGATCTTGGCCCATGTAAACCATAACTCCATAAGTATGCTTCACAGGATTTCATGGTAGAGCCTAATTTTTCAACTTCCAGATGGGAAGTTTGGTTGCATGACGTACATGATAATTTTCCTTCTCTTCTACTTCTTTTGTCTCTACTGTTATGCCATAATGTTATCTCTAGTTATTAGGATTAAAGAATAGTAGATTACTAGATTTGTTGCTAGAACTAAAAAAAGTAAGATATTCTAGGATAGTTTCAAAATGATATTTATCCCATAAAAATGAAGTGATCTGTGATAAAGGATATAGGAAACTTATAACTCCCTCCTGTTGTTATTTAGAATTCTAAAATTTTGGTGTTTAGATCAATACAACCCGATGAGCATTACTTAACCTAGCATTGTTCTGCCTTGATTATGCCAGATCATTGAGATCCCCTTTAGCTAGCTAAGTTTACTTCATTGGGATTTTCTTGAACTAGTATGCATTTGTATGCTTTGGTCGAATGCACTGGTGGCATGGTGATAAAAAAACTCTTTCCTTGCTCTATGCTGCTAGTTCTTCACCTATCCCCTTTGAGCCCAACAATGCACTCCTGTAAATTAAAAACAAAATACCACAAAAATACTCTTTCCCTGCTCTATGCTGCTAGTTGTTTCAGATATCCCCTTTGAGCCCAACAATGCAATGCTGCTAATTTAAAAACAAAATACCACAAAACTGGTTTGTGGACTGAAGGTAAGACATTATAATAATAATAATGTCATATTTGTTTCATATTCGTGTCTGCTGTTATAGCGAAGTAGCAATGTGCAAATAATAAGCATATGACATGCAGGATGATGCATCTCTTTCATGGAGGAAGAGGAAAAAACACTATTTCATCCTGAGCCACTCTGGGAAGCCTATTTATTCCAGGTTTTCATCTACTATCTGGAAGCCGCGGGGTCTTGATTGTTTATGTTTAGTTTAACACTTGATGTATATATGAGATGCTCAACATGCTAAATAACTTTGGTTTTAAATCTTATATGGAAACAAGATATGGAGATGAGCATAGGCTTGCTGGATTTTCTGCAACTCTACAAGCCATAATTTCTTTCGTGGAGAATGGGTTTGTTACTGCCAACTACTACACACGTCTTTCCTCATAATATTTTTGCACTTGAGCTTTTGTTTTTACCCCTATGAACAAGCAACAGTGATTGAATTGGAATAAGATATTACTGTGAGTAATCGCTCCTCTTATCTCTTCTCAGGGGTGATAAGGTGAAAATGGTTAGGGCTGGAAAACACCAGGTGAGTAATCATGCTCTTTTTTTTTTTTGTTTCGGGTTGAAAATTTATTTTGAACATGGACTTAAATAGTTTTTGAGCTGATGTTCTCTCAGACACAAATTTATGGATCATTTTTTCTTTAGCTCAGTCTAGCAAAATGATTGCTATTGTAGTTACTGCATAAATCTTCTGCTGTAAAATCTACAACTGAGTTGCAATGGCCAAGAGTTTTTCACTAATTTTGTACTCTTAAGAAGCTGTCACACTCCTGGAGCAGTATCTTGGGATTGAATTCCATGGAAGTTGTGTGTTTTGCTTACTTGACTATGGCAAGATTGAATTATCTAGCCTCCCCTTTGTTTGATAAAATGTAATCATGTTAGCCAACTAAGGTCTGGATGAAATGTTACGATCCTCCCTCCCCTTTGAGCAGGAAATACAGAACACCAAGAATAGAATTTGCAGTACCTTTTCTAAGACAAATTTATCAGCAATCTGTTTTAAGGGTCGGCCTAAGCTACCTCGAAACCTTGACTGTCTTTCCTTAAAACATTCATATTGGAAATTAGGAACTTCTACTAAAAGGGAACTTTGTTTCTCTCTGCTCATTAGATGAAGAGTGTTGTCTGGTGTTTGTCCATACATTTTAAGGTATTGCTCATAACCAATTGTTTCAGATATTGATGTTACTTAAGAATTTCTGCCACGAGGTTGTACTGCCGTAGAAATGAGGAGATCCTTTCATTCTTCTTTTTTTTGCTAAGTGACCTTAAATACGTGTTTAACTTTTTGCATGGGTGATATGTTTATTCATGTCCTTTTGGGCCTGCTTCTATGTATGTGCTTCAACTGCTGTTTTGTTGTAGGCATGGACCTGTGACAGAGGTCCATGCCTGTGGAGTATTTTGTTGCATGGGTGATATGTTTATTTATGTCATTCCCCATACTTAACGTTGTAGGCATATGCTCTGATAGAAATAATGAGCTTTTTGTATGTTTATTCAATGGCTTGTAAATGCAGAACTTATGTTCTAGGTAATAAGTCAACATCTCACTTGTTTTCCCCTTCAGGTAGTGTTTCTTGTAAAGGGGCCTATTTACTTGGTCTGCATAAGCTGTACAGAGGAGCCTTATGAGTCATTAAGGGGACAGTTGGAACTTTTATACGGTCAGGTAGTCAGAATATTCTTTAAAAACCAATATGGAAGAGAAAAGAATCACTTCTGCTAGAATGTATAATTCTAAATCTGACATCCTAGTGTCAATATGCAGATGATACTGATTTTGACAAAGTCGGTAAATAGATGCTTTGAGAAGAACCCTAAGTTTGATATGACACCTTTGCTTGGTGGGACTGATGTTGTATTCTCTTCACTCATCCATTCCTTCGGCTGGTTTGTTTTTTTCTTTCTAATTCCTGCTTGCCACTTGAATTTGTGAGATGAACTACTTAAGTTGTTCCAGTTATTGTAATATTTTCTCTTTCATGTTCATTTTCTGCTCTTTTTTTTTATAATTTTTTTCTCTTTTCATTTTTAGCTGTAGAAGACAACTTTAGAAATTTATGCAGAATCTAGGTATCCCTTGATTCTTAAATATTCTGGGTAAGATAGAGGATGTATATTCCTTTGTAATATAAATGGTGTGTTAATAATGATTTTAAATCTAATTGAAAGACCTTTGTAATATAAACAGTGTGATAATATTGATTTTTAATGTTCATTTCTGAGCCTAGACCAAACAATGGTTTGAGAAATAGATGCAAAATTGTATGAAAAACTAAAGTTTATTTCTAGCGAAGCATACATTGGACTTTCACTTTCTAAATGGATAAGTAGTTTATGTCAAACAAACATACAAAATTTAAATTAGGGAGATGGGCCATTACATAGTGACTCACCAATTGTTACAGAATGCCTCATGTTATGTTGCTGAAAATATTTCCTTCTGTGACTGTAGAATCACCTTTATTAACTACTAATTTAATGACTGCGTGTTTAATTATCTATGGGATCTGCTTTCAGGAACCCGGCTACTTTTCTACATGCATATACATGTCTACCGCTTGCTTATCCTACTAGGCAAGCAGCAGGCGCTGTATTGCAAGATGTTGCTGATTCTGGTGTCCTTTTTGCAATTTTGATGAGTAAAGACAAGGTCCTTTCTCTTGATCGAATTCTGCTTTGATGTCCAAGTAGGTTCTGGATATTTCTTTCTTTTGATGTTATAAAGCTCAACTACAGGTTGTCAGCCTAGTTGGTGCACAAAAAGCTTCACTTCATCCAGATGATATGCTGTTACTTTCCAATTTTGTCATGTCATCAGACTCTTTCAGGTGGGTTAAACCACTCTTGGTGTTTACACCTCGTGCCCTTTACCTATAGTCTTATCACCCATTTACTTGTTTCTCGTGAAGGCTTAGATTGTATTGTCATTAGTTGTCAATGGATCCTGTTATAGCTTGTCTCTCATCACTTCTAAAGAGGATGTGAAATGCTGATGAATTTCCTTTTGAGTTTGTAGCATTACTTGTTCGTCATTTTTTGGAATTTGATTCTTTTTTCTAGTTCTTACATTGTGATGACTGCAAATCTGTATCTAACTTTCAAGTTACTATGGCTATAATACAGGACATCAGAGTCTTTCTCGCCTATTTGCTTGCCAAGATATAATCCAATGGCTTTCCTATATGCCTATGTTCATTATTTAGATGTAAGCTGTACTTTCTGCTCAAAATCTTTATTTTATAATCTTGAGTTATAAAAGTTGCTCAACATGCAGAGCTTAGTAGTTTTTTTTTTTACAAATGACTTAACCATAAAACGTATATGTACGATTGAACATATCCTGATTTATTATTTGATTCAAATTTTACTCCGCTGCAGGTAGAAACATACTTGATGCTGCTTACTACTAGTTCAGATGCTTTTTACCATCTGAAAGAATCCAGGTAAACTTCACTTTTGTAGTTGAACATTTGATCTGGAGCTCAAAAACTGACACATAAAGTCTGCTTTTCTGAGGAATATTATCCTTGTTTCTCATTATCTCTTGCTCAAGGTTGAGTTGACCTATAGCATCAAAATACGCCGAAAATGAGAAATATGGATGTGTTTTTTTTTGGTGTAGAGATCGGTTTTACTACCAACATATGACAACATAACTTCTTTTTGTTGCTGCAAGTGACTGAACTGTATTTACTACAACAGGGTACGTATTGAATCTGTTCTTTTGAAGTCCAACGTTCTTAGTGAAGTTCAACGGTCAATGCTGGATGGTGGTATGCATGTTGAAGATTTGCCTGCAGATGCATCCCCTCAATCTGCACCGGTTTCTCCTCATATAGGCCAGCCTCCTCCAGAGAGTTTCAGGCATTCATTTTCTGGGACCGGTGGCCCAGCTGGGCTGTGGCATTTCATGTACCGTAGTATTTATTTGGACCAGTATGTGTCTTCTGAATTCTCAGCTCCAATCAGTACTCCTCAACAGCAGAAAAGGTATGCAACAACCTTGACACTATTCTACATAAACTTACCTGTAGCAAATTCAAGGTCTTGTGACATTAGGTTGAATTGTATCATTTTTGCATCACAGATTGTATAGACAATACCAGAAGCTTTATGCTTCTATGTATGACAAAGGAGTCGGTCCTCACAAAACTCAGTTCAGAAGAGATGAAAATTATGGTGATCGTCTATTTCCTTTGTTGAACTTTATTCTCTTATGACATCTGTTATGTTTCTGACATCTGTTATGTTCCATTTTGATAGTTCTACTCTGCTGGGTGACACCGGACTTTGAGCTTTATGCTGCTTTTGACCCCCTTGCAGACAAAGTAAGATTTCTTCTAATCTATACTACGCCCAGAGAATATATTTTGCAAATCTGTTCAGTCTTTTATGAAGGTAAGTATCTATGATTATCGGACAGGCATTGGCAATCAAGACATGCAACCGCGTATGCCAGTGGGTAAAAGACGTTGAGAACGAGATTTTCTTGCTGGGAGCTAGCCCCTTTTCATGGTAAAGACTATGCTGGCTTTCAGGTCCTAAATAAAATCCTGCAAACAAAATTTTTGCCACGTAGGTTTTCCCCTCCTTTCAAAAGTATATAATATCTATAGTCACTTACACAGCCAACATTCCCTATCACCTTGTTTCCCCTGCGACTGTATTAAGCCTCCATCACAATTCATCTTTGGTATTCTGGTTAGATTATTTGAACCTTTTCTGTACTGTTTCCATCTTCAGCAGTTTGGGTGTTGTTGAGCTTTTGACATTTTTTAATATATGCGTGTTCAAACTTATTCATTGAAGAAGATAGAGTACTTTATAGAAATTATACTGCAAATTATGTTATAGTTTCTTTAACTATTCCCCTCTTTTTACTTGACAGGTAATTTTAATACTCTTATACACTATTTTGTTTGGCAAGGGTTACACAGATATGCTTATTACCTTGTAGAATCTATACTAATTTATTATTCTTCTTTTTTTTGGATCAAAATTCATTGAGAATTATAATGGTTTTGACATTATCATCATTTCTAGCTAGCTTCTTGATGTGATTTGAGTCATTTGACATGATATACCGGTTTGGTGAATATGCTCAAAATTTTCAAATTTACCCACCTCAATTTATCTAAAATAGAATGGGGTAAACATGGGCTAGGTTAATTGACATCTGTTGTGGGCTATGGTCTACTTGGGAGATGAAATCGTATAATATCAGGATTGCAATCGGATTTACTAGTGTATAATTGATGTGCATTGAGATTGCACATCAATGTGCAGTCTTAGTGCGCTTAAGGGTTGAGTTTTACTTTTTTTTGGAGTATGACCGGCTCGGTCCGGCTGCACTGTGTTTAGTAGTTTGATGTTATTTAACACCTCCCTACAGTAGTTGGTTTTCACTTGAGATCAGCGTTCACTTTTGTTTTTGGGTGAGCAAGTGTGTTGATGTTACCCGCTAAACAAAGAATCTTCATCATTTTGCCCCGTCAAATGAATGCTCCTTTGATTCCATCACAACTTTGTTGAATTACTCTTCTTTTTTTGTGTTCAGATGTTGAATGAGCATTTTTGCTGACAAGTTGCTAGTTTTAGCCATAAAAAGCAGGATAAAAATCATTAAATACTCTCTCCGTTTACTTTTGTCTGTCCAAATCTTATAATGATTTCAAACCAAAATGTTCATCTTCAACAATTTTAGGACCTCAGTCATACTTGAGCAAATTTTGACAGCAAAAAAAGTCCAAAGACTTTATACCCGAGATTTTCATAAAACAAAAAGAAATATTAACTCATCAAGTGATTAACAAACGAGGTTTAGTCAAATTTAAAAAAGAAGGGGGCACTTAGTTGTATTGGTAAATGATTTTGGTTCTGTAACCAATTTGGGGGCCTCAGAATTGAAAAGAAAAAAAATGAAAAGACATGAAAAATATAAAGGAAAAGAGTTTGTTCCCCACTTAAACGTACCTCCACCACCATAAAATTAATTATTATTAAAATCGAAATAAATAGGAAGTCGTGTTTTTATGACGTTACCCATACTCATAAATGACGCTCTAACCCTTTATTCAAACCTTAGTTTTTTTAAATGTTAATAACTCAAGTATCTTACTTGCACTTACAAAGATAAGTTCTTGAAGCCCTTTCCTCAATTTAATACTTTCAACTATTCATTAAAAGATTTGTGAATTTCTCAACCAAAATAGAAATAGTGTCTTTTTTTATTTTGAAGTGAAGATGAAAGTATGGGTGGGAAGTGGAAAGAATAGAAGGGGTAGTATCGTAATTACCCAACATAGATGTTGAAAGATTCCAATATCTGACCACAGCACTAGTAGTAGCACTACTAGAATGGCCATTAAAAGGAGGCAACCATCTATTGTGGAAGTCATCATTCCTTTTTATTGCCTTCACATTACTCAATATTTACATTTTTTTATTACATTTACCATATATATATATGATCATCATCCATGCCTTCCAAAAATTACTGAAGACATATCTTACTACAAAATAGATATTAAAATCATTCACACACACACAAGTTTGACACTTGTTTAAAGTACTAATATTCAAATTACTCAAGACAAATGACCCATACAGCTGTATATGTATTGACATTCACATTTAGGTTTTTCAGTCAATTACGTGTGACTTCTTCTTTAATTCTCACAACAAATCCAACTTTAACCATATTATTAAATGTATTCCAATATGTTAAAGTGAGGTCAAACAAGTCATCTAAATATTTTTTAAAATTTATCTACTAATTGTTATTTTGGACTTTTAGTTTTTTTTTTACAAAATAACTGCTATCATAAAAATAAAATATATATAATTTTCTTGTATGTGATTAGAGGTTTATTACGAAAGTGAAAAGGTATAAAAATAAATGAGAATAGCGCGCATTAGGCTCAAACCCAACACGAAAACCCGGCGAGGTTCCATCCTAAAACCAATTAACAATAAGAGGAGTAGCCCACCAACCTTATATACTATGCTCGGAGTGTCCACATCTTTCGATGTGGGACCTTATTATCTCCAACAAGTTTATCCATCTTCTATTTTTATCATCTTTTGATATATTAGGCATGTTTAGTGTTTATACAAAAATGTTATTTTCATAGTTTTTATAAAAATATGTAAATTGGGGTACACTAACAAATATTGTGAAAATATAACCTAGGAGAAGTTTTAGTTAGGGTATTATGTGTAGACTATTACAAAAAATTTCTTAAACAAAAGAAAAAAAATGTTTAAATTATGTTCCACAAACCTATTAGTCAATGTGTTCCGAAAGTTATTATTGCAAGAAATCATATAAAAATAGCTATCGTTTTAATTAAAATTTAAAAATTAAGTGTTCGTTTGGTTGGAGCAGTGGAATAGAAACGGAATGGAATCGGATAAGGGTAAGGAAAGGAAATGGAAATGGTAAGATTACTTTCATGTGTTAATAAACCTATAATCAAACGAAATTTTTGAGTCATTCGGAATCATTCCGTTACCGGGAATGATTCCTACCCCTACCAAACGGGCCCTAAATCTTATTTAATTTAAAATTATAATGTGCAAATGGCTTACCATTAATATTAGGGCCTGTTTACTAGAAGTTGTATTTTTATGGGTTTATAAACTAAATGGGTTTATATGGGCTTATGGTTTATTTTCGGGTTTATAAACTCGATCAGTTTATACATATTATTTCGATAAGGATGTTTACTTAAGGTTTTTTTTTTGGTTTATTTTAGTGCAAAATACATTTTTACCCCTAAAAAGATTAAAGAATAATCCAATATATATATGAATAGGAGGGTAATCAAAAAATCAAATCTCGAAGGTATAGTTGTGGACGACAATAATGTGGTTGTTTTGAAAGAAAGAAATTTCACGGGTGTGAATGTTAGGGTCGGATTTGTAAAGATACGAATGAGGGCAATTTCGGGTATACAGAATAAATAAACTCATCCCAGAAAAATAACCTTGGATTGAGGAGGTTATTTTCTAGAGGTTTATAAACCCAAATAATCCCATTAAAAAATAAACCCATTAACATGTAAACACCCACTTAGTAGAAAACAAGTAGTTGTATCAATATTTGTATTTTACTATATAACAAATACGTACACTTGAACTATTTTTAATTGGGACAACTGAGTAAGGGGGTTTCTTTTATTTATGAGGTAAACTAATCCCTTTTTAAGTGTCGTAGACAAATTAAGCCCTTAAGCTAAGAGGAAAATGGTTAACAAAATCTTTTGTTTTTGTTAAAGTAAATTAAAGACCCATTTAAAATCAAAGACTTCTCAATTCAGCGATATCGAATTATATTTAGGTTTTGATGATCAACAAACTTACAAACCCCATATGAATAATCTAAGGGTCCGTTTGGTTCCAACTCCGGAAACAGAAACGAAAACGGAATGGAAACGAATTTAGTCCATATGTATATCCTTATTCATTAAATTTATGGAATCATTCCTAATGTAAAATGCACTTGCTTCCTCACATTTTGTTACCCTATAGGGTATCAAAAATAATTAAACTCTACTCAAATTACTTCAAATCACAAGGAATGTTACCAAAAACTTTCATGAATAAGGGTATAAGTATGGACTAGATTTGTTTCCATTCCGTTTTCGATTTCAAAGTTAAAACCAAACGGGCCCTAAGTATGTATTTGAGTTTACATTTCATGATCTTATAAAATACCGGAAAAAAATTTCAATGATGAAGTATTTGGTTTAGAAAAATATAAAGAAGTTTGTATAAGGAGAGAATCCGGATTCTCTAGACTCAACACTCATGGAAATACATAATCAACACATGACTTGTATGAGTTTTCATGGATTGCCTCAAACTAATATTCAGAAGGTTGTAACATGAGTGAAAACGTTGCGTGATCTTTTTTAATGGATGTTTGTCCCTGGAGGGACACCGGTCCCTAGCGAGAACATCTAGAACACATTGTATTTAGGGATTTTATGTTTAGAAATGAAGATCAACACTCTTTATCTTTGAAAGAATATATATTGCTTCCCTAAGAAGATGAGATGATTTTGTTATATTAGGAAAGTTGTTATCTAGAAAATTATAACATCTTATTTTGTATATTTTAGTCAAGTATTTTATAGAGATTTTATTCTAACTAATTTAGTTAGGATATTACATATTGCAAGAGATCAAACAGAAGAATTGCAGATCGGACTGCTAAATTCACAACGTAGCATTTATTAACTTGTAACTGATGTGCACTGCGACTACGCGTCATAGTTGGATTTTCTTTTTAAATTTTCGGATTTTTTTCCAAAAAATGTTGACGATGACGCGCATTGTGACTGTGTGTCAATGTCGGATTTTTTTATTTTTCTATCGTGCAATGAGACTACGAAGTCATATATTGACGCACATTGCGACTGTGTGTTAGTTATGCGTTAGTAAATCCGACGTCATGTATTTAACAACCCTCAACTTTAGAGTTCGAGGCGTTCAAGAAGCTTGAAGGAAGAACACAAAGGTTTTTCGGGCATTGGGTTAACTTATCTAGGTTCAAAAGAGTGTAGTATGAGCGCTACCGTGTAACCAAAATAAGTAATTAATAAGCGTATGCTTGAAGACCAACCTAACAAAGCTAGAAAGTGGGTGATTTTTATTTTAAATTACTAGTTGGTAATTTGAGGTTTCCACTATACACAATCATGTTAATTGATGTGTCTCGAATAAGAGAATATATACCGCAAGTGCACAATAAATTTAATTGTAGTATATGATAAGAATCAAGGTCGTATCCACAAAGACTTTGGTTGTTTGATTGACAATTGAGTTCTCAAAAGTTTAAGTAAAGAGAAAAATAAAAGATATACACATGAGAAGTGAATTAAAACGGTTGAGTCAAGTGAAAGCTGTAAAATATAATAGGTGAGACTCTAGGATTGAAAGATAAGCTCTTCAATCTAAATTGATATATAATTCAATGAAAGCAATCAATCATGCAATATGGTACATGATCCACACACCTTTTGAGTGTGTGACAATCAATAAACATATGCGTTTTCGTGATTAATGCAATCAACATGAACCTAAGCACTAAGATCACGATCATATAAATGAATTGTGGTTTGCTCTCACATTGAATATCTCATGACACAAGCAAACGCATATGAATGAAATACAACACACTAGGAAGCAATTATGCTCTCGCCTTTGATCATTTCTAACACTTTTCTAGCATCTCAACATCGCATTCCAACTAGACATTTACCTCTCGGTTGAGGCATAGAAGCAATACCGGCCTAGAGCTTTCAACAACTAAATCAAGATACAATCCTAAGGTGATAGTGCTTGTCACTCAATACAATCAACAAAGAAATCCAAATTCTATCTAATGTTCAAACTATAAGTTCATTACCTCTAGAGACATACTAAAATCAAGCATATATTCACCAAGCATTCATGAACACAATCAAATCATTACACTTCAACCATAGATTGAGTTCTCATTCATAATCTTAGAAAAGATATATATCTAACTAGACATGAGAGAAAAATAAATAAAATATAAAAGAAGTAAGAAATGACTATAAATAACTAGTCTTCGGCCGGAGAGGTTTATTGCACAAAAAGGCCGGGACGCAGGCTCCCGAAGAGGGAAGCCCAACGAATGTCAGATGCAAAGCCCCGCACCTCATTAAGATCATATTGGCATACTCTCCTAAAAAAAAAAGAGCAGACCCCTATAATCAGCGATTGGTGGTTAGTCCTACCAATTCATGATGTTCAACTAATTCATCGGATTAATTCATTCAATCATACTAGACATTGATATGTTTTGGCAGTTTCATCAAGAGATTTCAATCACCTTGTGAGATCATGGAATGATTTAACCAATCAACGTATACATTGTTATGGTTACTGCTAATCAAAGGAACATAAGCACCATAAAATATGATCATATCATTTATTGCATCATGCTCTCACACGAGCTATCAACAAATACAATTAAGGCTTTCATGGATGTATTAAAACACATTAGGAGATTTAATATTGCTCTCACTTTAGACAATTCCTAATTCATATTCTAGTTTTCTAACAATGCAACTCATCTAGATGTTTACCTTTTAGTCAAGACCTAAATGAGAAACCTAACAATAAGAGCACACGTTCAAACATTCATGAGATGAAATAATTACAAAAACCCCAACATTAACCAACTCATGTTAAATTCAAGAATGTAGGCTAAAATCCTAAGTTAGAAATCCCTAGAATATAATATGACTAAAACCATATACTTGCATGTCTCTTGTTCATAAACAAACACTAATCAAAGCCAAACAACCATGGATTAGGGCTTTCACACAAATCCTATAAAAAGGATTTAGTGACCCATATTGCGAATGAAGTCAAAGCAAGTGATAACAATCAAAGTAGGTCTTTTCCCATCATCATTCTATTCTATTATCTACCTTTTTGAGCTTAATAAACATACATTTTTGCTCTATTTCCTTTATATTCCTATTTTGTAGATCTACTAGTTGGTATATGTAATTGTAGCCATTTGAGGTATTTGCAAATCACAATTGACACATCTATAGTTGAATGTCCTTATACACAGTAAGGGCCTCCCTACGGTCAATGAAGTCAGGGTCAAGAGAGAATTGATTGAAGTGAGAGAGTGAAGTGAAGAACATCAGGAGAAAATGTATGAGTGTTCAATTGGGGCCCAGGTCAGCCGATGACCCTCTTCTCTCTTCTACACTAGAGCCCAAAATGACCACCCGTTGTTACAAGGAGAATCTTGGAGTAATTCTAGGCCGAACCCACAACTTAGGCTCAGGAGGTCGGACGATAGACTTGCTCGACCTGCTTGTATCGACGTCTTGTTTTATTTCCTTTATTTCAGTCTTATCTTTTAGTCCAATCTTAATCTTATTAGAAGATGATATAAAGTAGATTCGATCCTATCTTAATAGAATAGGATTGAGGGAGATTTAGGGTTTTTTGGCTCTTTCCAGACCCTATAAGCAAAGCTCTTCGACCATTACGTTACGTACCTCCTTTTCCACGTTTTTCCATAGTTTATGTAGTTGATTCTCTATGGAGTTCAGACGCTGCCGCCTAGTTCGGACGAGGGGCTCCTCTTTTGATCATTAATAAAGTTTGTCTTCTTTTTCTGAGGTGCGTATGAGTAGGGATTATACATGAGACAAGTTTCTCAGCTCGCGTTCGGCTCGTCAAAAGCTCGGCTCGTTTATAATTGAGCTGAGCATGAGCATGTCAATGCTCGGCTCGTTCGGGTAAAGCTCGGCTCGGCTTGTTCGGCTAAAATAACACTATATGAGCATTATTTTAGACGAGCTACTCGGGTTCGGCTTGGGCTCGGCTTGTAAAAATCTCGGCTCGGGCTCTGCTCGTATAACACCCCAATGTGTGAGTAATCCTTCTCTGTTTTAAGGTTTGGTGAACCTGACTTGCATTGGTCTATGATATCAAACTGATTGTATTGATTGTATATTTATGAGTTATGGTAGTATGAATTGTATTATATGAAAGGGTGACCTTGACTTTAAAGGACAACATAGTCCTCAGACCTCAATACTTCGTTTAATGTGATATTTCGGCAACTGTCTTGGGTACGTGACAATCATGGTGACAATATTGATGTACCGCGAGCAATAGACCTAACCACGTATGACAATCAACGAAGTTGTTTTTACATAACTATATTTTACTTACAATATTATGTATTTGCCTTGTGAGATCTGTCATATGCTTGTTGTGGTGATCTAGATTCTGAAATGTTTTACCTCTATTGATACAAGTTGCTTTACTATTCTCCCCTTCAACTCTTATTTCGAACATTCTAAAAATCCAAACGTTTTCCCTTCTTTCCATTCTTATTATAAATTGTTTTACGAGACCGTCGGGAGATTTCCCCAAGGCAAGTCGGATGACTTATCCCATCTAAGTTTGGGATTTTACTCCGATTTTGTCTCTAGTTATGTCCTTATTATTCTCTAGTAGTTTAACAGAGTTTTTCCTCGGTCGACCTGACCCAGGCCGAACGACCTCTTGTCCTTGCTTTGCTTTTTGGCTTATTTATGTGAACCTTTCTCTTTGTATTTATTTTGTCTACTTGATTTAATGGTTTTGGTTTTTTAACTTTTTATCAAAGTGAGACATTATCTTCCCCGTGTTTGACCCTGACCCTTTGTACTACATGTCTTTTAAGTATTTACTAGACACAAGGTTAACACTCTCATCAGCAAGCAAATAACATCATTCTAGGTAGATAAAGAGAATATCTAAACATCTAAACAAGATTTAAGAAAGAAAAAAAAATAGAAAAAAGAGATTACCAAACAAAAAGTTTAATAGTTTTTTCAATCTTCTCGCAAAAGTTTTTTAAAAGGTTTTCTCCAAGAATAGAAAAAATAGCCTTTTTAGATCTAAAGCTTTGGGGTTTGATATGTGAAATAAGGATGGATCGAGTCATTTGAAGTCTAATGTATTTATATCAAGTATTGGAACCATGACCCCCCAACACGAAACAAGACAAAAATACAAGCAAAAATATTTCAACACCATTTTGTCTACCTCGATCCAGTAGACCAAGGCAGTGTGTCTAAAAGCAGCTACCCCGTCCAAGGTGGTTGTCATATTTGGTCTTCTTGGTGTTTTTGCTCTCGATACATCTATTTTGGCCAGTTTTTGAGGTCTTCCTTGAGTATTCACCTATCAATGTAAACTACAAAGTTGTAACCCTTCGAAATACATTTCCAACGAGTACTTGTAGGAATTCTAATTTATTCCGAGGCCTACTTCATTTTACCGAAAGTGCGCTAAAACGGCTTCTAGGCCTTCGTGTGTTCACGCGTCTTTATTGTTTGCTTCATGGTTCTTATATGGAACTTCCAAACATCCATACTTGTCATCTATAAGTGTCTCGTTGATTGTTAATGATTCTTAGCCTCATTTAATGCTTCTAAATGCTTCGACATTGACCCGGTTTTGACTTAATGACTCATTTTGACTTTTTGATCATTTAAAGCTCATGGATGCTTCAAATCATACCTATAATACATCACAAAGAAAGTAGACATCCAATAGACATATATAGATCATGATGGAATAAACGGATGCATACTTCATGCAATTCTAATCCTAAACTAAGACTAAATTCATCTAAATAGTAAGCATGAAAATATATTATCATTAATCTACTTAAGTACTTTAAAATTGTTTCCGCTGCAAGGACTTCTCATTGAGACGTCCTTAAGGTAATTCTAACAATCTACACATTCCAACGATTGATATCAAAGCTTAGTCGCTCTAGATTGTGTTATTTGCATTTTTTTTCCAAGATGTTTGACTCAACAAAGATAGAGCTAGGAAAAAGAAGCTTCAAAGCTCTGTTGATTAAGCCATGACAATACGATTGGTTGCAAAAACAAATGGAGTACATCGTCACGTCGAAGGACTATTAGTGTTGACAAATCATAGAACTTGGTGATTTAGTAGGTGACTTGGAAAAGGAAAGAAATGCATGTGATGGAAAGGACTACAAGAATCTGAAAAGAATTACGCCGCCCTTCATTATTTACTGGGTGCTCTTAGTGAAGAGGACATCACGAAAGTTATTGGCTTCACAACGACCAAAACTATGTGGGAGTTCATCAAGCACGTGCATAAATGAAATCCTTATTACATGAATCAAAGAATATTTGCTCTTACATCCGATTTCCTATTTTTAAGATCATCCATAGTGACTGTTTTTCACACATATTTTTTTAATACTCTCTTCATCACATCGAATTAAAAAACACACTCTATTTTTTCTCCACATTCATGATTTTAACTCTCATTTCTTAACTTTATATTTATTAATACAATATGTTTATTAATTTTTTAAAATATGCTTTTAATTATTTATAGTTATGTTTATTTTTATTGTTATATAGTAAATGTATAAGTAAATTAGTAATAAGTGAGATTTCCAATGAAACACTTGATAAAAAATGAAGTGCATACAAATGCATTAAAAGTAAAAATTTTAAACTTAATATTAAAAACATAAAAATATAAATATACCGATACATATGAAATCATACATAAAATTACTATTTTTAAACTCATCATTGAACTAGTGCATTACTTATATTAAATAATTAGATAGTTATTTTTTAATGCATTCAAAAATAGTTCATGTATAATGATTTGAGATGTATTCTTTTTCTGTGTTCAATTAATAATTTTATAATTAATAACGATATTATCATTATATTTATACATTACTTAGATTACTTGTTTCTTATAAGAAAACAATCACTCGAAATATATCCAATATTATACTCTATGCGTAAAGACAAATACATTATGAATAATAAAAAAAAGTTTCAAAATATACTTATTTTAACGAGAATATACAATTAATTGTAAAGCAAAACAAATTAAAATTTTGAACCGTTGATCTTACCTATGATCTAATGGTCCCCCCTCCCTCTTGTGCCACGTGGCTTTTATTTTTATGTTTTCTTGTTTCTAACCATATTATCATCTTTCACATGTCAGGTTTGTTTATAAACAAAAATTACACTTTTTATAATAAATTATTATTTAAAGTTGTTTAAAAACAACGTTGTGGGTGGTCTAAGGATGATGGATAGTGACGAGATTATCTCTAAGTACCAATTTAGATATCTTACTATTTGTAAAATTAAAATTTTGTTTGAAAACGGATCTTAACCTTAATCAAACAAGTTTGCTTTCACTAAAGGTGTTATTTGTAAAAGCAATGAAGTCAAGGAGAGTTATGTGGTTCCTACCAAAAAAGGGAGAGTTATGTGGAATAATCGTGGACCGTTTGATCAGTGTTGAAGTTTGATTAATTTTGAATAGAACTCGTGGCCAAAAGCGGACATGAGAAGATATCTAAGGAAATATCTCTTAAGATCGTTCATGTTAAGAGAATTTTTGAGGATGTAAGGAAATTGTCATTTTGCAAGAAGTTGTCATAATAAAGAAATCAATGAAAAGGGTAAAGAAATTGAACAAACATTCGTGCCATCATGGAAAAAGATTTTGAAAATGAAGTTGACACTAAAGTACCTACTAGGGATGTATACCTAATGCCGCATGATAACATTGAGAAGGTATTGTAAATTGAGGTAAAAGATGAGCCTTTGCATACATATAATGGGAAGGAAAGTCTCATTAAGATTATTGAAAAATTTTGGACTAAAAAGAACATTATCTTTGAAAAATTTGAGATCAAGCATTTCGAACTTAACCATGGGTAATGAAGATTGTTTAATAAGGTTGAGTCCCTTGAACTTGAAATCGTATAGGCTAACATTACTTGATTTTCTATACATACCCTTATAATGTCTAAACGTCATACTCTAGAAGAAAGCCTTAAGCTTGTGGTAGAATGTAACACCCCAAGTTCTGGGAACTTGAAGCGCTACAGGCTAGGACCGCACAATGGGTCCCGAACCTCAGAGTAGCAACAACAAACGGATCTTACAACAAAGCACAGACGAATGAAAACCAAAACTTAATATAAAACCAAAGGTTCAAACAGAAGAAAACACAAAAGCTCTATAGCCGGGTCAAAAGGGAAACAACAAACAAAACCAAAAATCCAATCCCGTCCTATAATGTACGGGAACCCTGGCTGACCACACCATCCGGATCACTCAGTAGCATCCTGAACCTGTGGAACATCTACAACGACGGTATAAACCGTTAGCTAACATTCTAAGTATAAGCAAGAGTGTAAAGGCACAAACACACATAAGGTACAAAAAACACATAGCATGCTTACACATCAACCGGTTATCATCTATCATTAAGGTTATTCATTACTAATTCAACTTCTTTTGTCACACGAGAATCTCCCGAAACTCGTCTCCGCTTCCGTCTACCAATAGGAATAGATCAGTACTATCTGCTACCTACGGGTCTGGGTTGTAAGAGCACATTCTAGTATCCTGTAGAACTAGACAAGTGGTCACCGCCCGGGTATAATACACTTGGGTCATTTAAGGGTAACAAAGGGTGAATCCTATTTCCAATTATCTGTTATAAACATGATAGCAACACAAACAAGCCAAAACAATCCAACTAATACGCGGAATGAAGCTAAGTAAGTCCAAGGAACTTACCTCACACGAAGGTAACCCAAAAGATCAGCAAACAACTCAGAAACACACAAGGAAGCTCAGTTTCCCTCAGGTTAGGAGCAAGGAAAGCCTGTACGAACAAGCAACACGAGTCAGGAATGAAACGGTTGCTAGAAGTCTATGACTTCTAGTCTCAAAGATCTCTAAGAGATCAACACATGCTAAGGGCTCAACCTTAGTCTTACAACAACTCAAGGGAACAAGGAACAACCATAAGGAACCAAGGAAGGAACGAGGAAAGGAAGGAGGGAAGCAACTCACCAAAGACGTGAGTCACTGCAGAGAAACCGCAGGGGCGGTTAGACAGATGCGCAGGGGCGGCTGAACAGAGGCGCAAGGGCGGCTGTGACAGAGGCGCAGGGGCGGCTCTATGCAGGCGCAGGGGCGGATTTTCGTTAGAAGCTACTGTCTGGCTTCTCTTCGACAAATCTCACAGCAGGGGCAACCAAAGCTCGAACCTTTGGTTCCAACACGTCAAGACTCAACTCCAGAGAGCCTGAGAATAACGAAGGGTCAACAACGGAACACTCCACAAGAATCAAGGCTCAAGCTTGATCCTTGAGAAGAAGAAAAGAGAAGAAAGCAAGGAAGAAACCAAACAGAAGGAGAAGGCATGCAGCACTGTAAGAACGTGAGGAAGAACCAGGAAGGAATGAACTTACACGTTCAGCGAAGTCGCAGGAAGCAAAGGACGGTTGCACCTCTCTAGGGTTTGAAGACGATAGCAAGGAACGGGAAAAAGGAGAGAAGGAAGAGAATATATAGGAGGGTTGGAACGCTAGACGGAAAGGGCGTCTAGGGTTAGAAAGAAACAAGGAAACCGGTCCATAAGATAGAATATCGGGTATTCTATCTATGGAAAAAAGATAAAACGACAAAAACAGATCGGCGCAATCTGTCGCACGATCCGCAGGGGCGGATCTCACAGCCGCAGGGGTGTCTGGCCGCGGGGGCGGCCCTCTTTACCGCAGGGGCGGTGAAGGCAAAAACCTAGGATCTTACATCAGATCCCCCTAAAAAGAAGTTTCGTCCCGAAACTTGAAAAAGCCAAACGATCACAACAACACACAGAAACAGAATTGAGCTCATATATTCTCATTCGGGGCACGTAACACAAAACGTCACACAAAAGCGTTCACAACGCAACAAAGGAAAAACCAAACAACCGACTAAGCTAAAGGTGCAACAAGCTCAACGTAAAACTCCGGATAATTCCTCTAGATATTATCCTCTGTCTCCCAAGTTGCCTCATCAGCTCCTCGCCTCGACCACTGTATCTTCATCATCGGTATGTCCTTCGAACGCAAGAGTCTCGTACTACGCTCTAAGACAGCCACCGGGTGCTCTACAAACGTGTGGTCTGGATCGATCACAAGATCCTCATAAATGACGATGTGTATCGGGTCAGGTATGTACTCTCGTAGCTGAGACACATGGAAAACTGGGTGAACACCCTCGAGTCTCGGTGGCAACGCAAGTTTGTATGCTGCCTCTCCAACTCGCTCAAGAATCTCGAACGGTCCAACATATCTAGGACTCAGCTTCCCTTTGACACCAAAACGTCTGACGCCTCGTGTCGGGGATACTCTCAACCAAACCTGAGCTCCAACTCTGAACTCTAGAGGTTTGCGCCTCTTATCTGCATAAGACTTCTGTCGGCTCTGTGCTGCTAACATCCGCTCTCGGATCACTGCTACTCGAGCAATGTCATCCTGAATCTGCTCGGGTGCTACTCCATTGGCACTATTGGGCTCGTCCCAACACAGCGGTGTACGACATTTCTGTCCATATAAAGCCTCATAAGGAGCCATCTTGATCGATGCGTGCCAACTGTTGTTATATGAAAACTCCACTAAGGGAAGGTGATTTGGCCACACATGTCCCCAACCTAACACACAGGCTTGTAACATGTCCTCCAAAGTCTGGATGGTCCGCTCAGACTGACCATCGGTCTGAGGATGATAAGCAGTCGTGAACTGTAGACTCGTACCTAGGGCGGCATGAACCTGCTGCCAGAACCTCGAAGTGAACCGTCCGTCTCTGTCAGAGACTATAGTCCTACGTACTCCATGAAGTCTCACTATCTGTCTCGTGAACTCCTCTACTAATCGACTCACCGACCACGTTTTCTTGATCGGAATGAAACGTGCAGTCTTCGTTAGTCGATCTACTATGACCCAAATAGCATCAAAATCACGACTCGGTCTCAAACCAATCACAAAATCCGTAGAGATGTCTTCCCACTTCCACTGAGGGACGGGAAGTGGGTGTAGCTCGCCTCCTGGTCTATGATGCTTGATCTTGACCTGTTGACATGTCGCACATTGAGCTACATATCTCGTGACATCTGGCTTCAGACCTCCCCACCAGTAAGAGCGTCTGATATCCTGATACATCTTACTCGCACCAGGGTGTACTGAGTAAGGTGAAGAGTGAGCTTCCTGAAGGATCCTCTGTCTCAACTCTCGATCTGACGGCACACAAACACGCTCCTGGCGTCTCAAAACTCCGTCAGTACCAACTGTAAACTGTGGTGCCTCTCCTCGAGACATCCAATCTCGGATTTGTGTCAAAGTTGGGCAACTCTCCTGCTTCTGTCGGATTTCGGCCAACAGATCAGGTACTATCTCCAAGGTGGACAACTGGTTGTCAGAATCTGGGAAGTAGATATCCATCTCTAGCCATGCCAAATCTCGTTGTAACTGTGGCTGAGCTGTCAGCCTAGCGATCGCTATCTCCCGGGAAGTCTTCCTACTGAGGGCATCTACTACCACATTAGCCTTTTCCGGGTGGTATAATATCTCAAGATCAAAGTCCTTGATCAACTCTAACCATCTGCGTTGGCGGTTATTCAACTCCCGTTGAGTGAATATGTACTTCAGACTCTTATGGTCTGTGAAAATCTGACACGTGGCTCCGTACATATAATGTCTTCAAATCTTCAAAGCATGAACAACAACAGCTAACTCAAGACCATGGGTAGGGTAATTCTCCTCGTACGTCTTCAGCTGTCGAGACGCATAAGCAATCATCTTTCCCCTCTACATCAAAACACATCCTAAGCCCAACTTGGATGCGTCATTGTAAACCACAAAATCCTCAATGCCCTCTGGCTGAGCTAGGATAGGAGCAGAGGTCAATCTCTTCTTCAGCTCCTCGAAGCTCTGCAGGCACGACTCAGACCATACGAACCTCGTAGACTTCCGCATCAAGGAAGTGAGCAGTCGGGCGATAACTGAAAAGCCCTCAACAAAACGCCTGTAGTAGCCTGCCAATCCTAAGAAGTTGCGAACCTCCTTGACGTTCTTAGGTGGCGGCCAGGAAGCTACTGACTCAATCTTCGCTGGATCTACCTTGATCCCTTCAACTGAAACGATGTGACCAAGGAATGCTACCCCGGTCATCCAAAACTCGCACTTAGAGAGCTTGGCGTAGAGCTCTCTATCCTGTAAGACCTGAAGAACGATCATCAAGTGTCCTGCATGCTCCTCTCTACTGCGGGAGTAAACCAGAATGTTGTCGATGAAGACAACTACAAACCGGTCTAGAAAGTCGATGAAGATGTTGTTCATCAACTCCATGAAGAATGTAGGCGCATTCGTAAGCCCAAATGACATCACTACAAACTCGTAGTGTCCATATCTAGTCTGAAATGCCGTCTTGACTACATCCTGCTCTCTCACCCTCAGTTGGTGATATCCTGATCTCAGATCGATCCTCGAAAACACTGAAGTTCCATGCAGCTGATCCAAAAGATCATCAATACGGGACAATGGGTACTTGTTCTTGATCGTCACCTTGTTCAGTTCTCGGTAGTCGATACACAACCTCATTGACCCATCCTTCTTCTTGACGAAGAGAACTGGTGCACCCCAAGAAGATACACTAGGGTGGATGAAGCCCTTCTCTTCTAACTCCTCGAGCTGCTTCTTCAACTCAAGCATCTCGATAGGCGCCATACGATAAGGAGCCTTAGAGATCGGTCTCGTACGGGCTCTAGATAAATGCCAAAGTCTACACTCCGTTGTGGAGGTAAACCTGATGGCTCTCCAAAGACGTCCACAAACTTGCAAGCTATTGGAATTTCCTCCAAAGCTGGACTAGTACTATCCTTCATGGCATAGTACCAAAAAATCTCACATCCTTGACTGATAAGTCTCGCAGCTCGAACTGCACTGATAACTGCACCAGTCTTCCCGAGATCCCATCCTTTGAAGATCTCAACATGACCTGCATCTGTAGCTACCGTCACTATCCTCTTGCCGATGTCCAAAACTGCTCGATGTCGATCCATCCAATCCATGCCCAGAATAACTTCTTCATGTACTAAGTACATGACGAATAAGTTAGCTGGCCAATCGCGACTTCCCAATCTAATAGGGCAATCGCGAACTTCTCGAGTACCTCGTATCTTACCCCTATCGGGTAATCCTATAAAGAAGGGTCTACCATCTACAATAACTAAGGCCAATCTATCTACACATGCATCAAATATAAAAAAATGCGTAGCACCAGTATCGAAAAGAACTCTGACAGGAAAACCATTAATGTGAATGGTACCTGTAGCTACTGGCGCTGACGGCTCTACAACACTCCTCAACTCGTACACTCTAGCTGATGCATCTCTAGTGTCTGCAGATCCACCAACACGTCCTCTACCTCTCCCCTGTCCCGGAGTGGAACCTTGAGGAGCGGCAGAACCTGAAACTCTCTGTTGCTACTGCTGGTACTGAGATCTCTGTCCTCCTCTAACAACACTAGCAGGTGAAGAACCTTGTTGAGATAGCGCATTGCCCTGACGACAAAACGCAACTTTGTGTCCGGGCTTGCCACAAGAAAAGCAAGTCACTGCTGGCTTCTTGCAGTCAGCTCGGATGTGTCCAGCTACTCCGTAGTTATGATACTGCCGTCCTTTGTCAGAACTTTGCTGGAAACTAGAACGCCCAAGCGTCTAACTACGCCCAAAACCAGCTGCTCCAGCTCCAGCACTGGCTGATCCAGTCTTCTGTCTCTTCTCATGACCTCTTGTTTGAGAAGCTCTCCTCTGACCAGGTCGGTCTCTCTCATAAGCAGAAGCTCTATCCTGGTAGTCCGCCAAAGACTCACAACGGAAACCAGTAAGATTAGAGCGTGTCGATTCTCTCAACCTCCGAGAGAAAAGGTAAACATGTTGATCCTCCGGTGGTGTGGACGGACCTAGCAACGCCAACTCGTCCTGAAACTTGAGGATTATCTCAGCAATAGGCAAATCCTCGAATCCAGCCTCAAGAAAATCCTAAAGACGATCCCTTCTCATGGCTGCAGGGCAATATCGATCTCTGATCACTATCTTCATCTGCTCATAACTGGTGACCTTACTACGAATGGTTCTTCACCAAGAATGAGCCTGATCCTTCAGCAATGTATGTGCTATGTTGACTCGACGTCCCTCAGGGCAACCGATAGCCTCCATAGCAAAATCCACCTGTCCTAGCCACTGCTCCACCTCCAAGTCAGTCCTTCCCATGAAGACGGGAAATTTCAGCTGGTCAAAAGCCTTCAACCAACTGTCAGGCTTTGGCTCTTTTCCCTCAGCCGGCGCTCTACCAACCTCAACAACTCCGGCAGACGGGGCAACAACTTGTGTAGCTCTCTGCGAAACCTCAGCCGATCTTGCAGGAATTGGCGGCACTGGTGCTGGTCCTCCAGTCCTGATAGTCTCCTCAACCCTTTGCACATAGTCGCGAAATGCAGAAGCTCCAATAGACACTCGTGCGGACTCTGTTGATGGCGCTCTCTGTGCTCCAGACCTAGCAGCGGTCCCATTTCCAGCCTCAGAAAAATGCTCTCAGCAACTTCTTCAGCAAACGCCTCAGCGATAGGCGGATCAGCAATTGGGGCTTGGCCCTACCCTCTAGCTAGTGGAGGTCTTCCTGCACGTCCTCGTCCACGGATGGCAGGTGGAAGTGGTGGTCGACCCCTTCCTCGCCCCATAGCAGATGTAGCTCTAGTACGCGTCATCTGCTATAAGGATAGATATATAAGACTACATATATAGATATAAGGCCACGCTACAGCTAAAGTAAAAGTCCAGAAAAAGCACACATAAAGGCCAACACGTAAGAAACTACACTGCTGAGATCCGCGGAGGTAGTGGTGGTCGCTCGTACATCTATTCCAGACCGAAAGGTTAAAAACAAAAACCCCCTTTTGAAAACGTTAGACCCCTTGTGGGTTCTATTTATTTATCCATCTGACCTTTAGAAGATTTTGAGTGCCATTTTTGCCAACCTAGACCTTTGATACCATATTGTAACACCCCAAGTTCTGGGAACTTGAAGCGCTACGGGCTAGGACCGCACAATGGGTCCCGACCCTCAGAGTAGCAACATCAAACGGATCTTACAACAAGGCACAGACGAATGAAAACCAAAACTTAATATAAAACAAAGGTTCAAACAGAAGAAAACACAAAAGCTCTACAGCCGGGTCAAAAGGGAAGCAACAAACGAAACCAAAAATCCAATCCCGTCCTATAATGTATGGGAACCCCGGCTGAGCACACCGTCCGGATCACTCAACAACATCCTGAACCTGCGGAACATCTACAACGACGGTATAAACCGTTAGCTAACATTCTAGGTATAAGCAAGAGTGTAAAGGCACAAACACACATAAGGTACAGAAAACACATAGCATGCTTACACATCAAACGGTTATTATGTTTTATTAAGGCTATCCATTACTAATTCAACTTCTTTTGTCACACGAGAATCTCCTAAAACTCGTCTCCGCTTCCGTCTACCAATAGGAATAGATCAGTACTATCTGTTACCTACGGGTCTGGGTTGCAAGAGCACATTCTAGTCTCTTGTAGAACTAGACAAGTGGTCACCGCCCGGTTATAATACATTTGGGCCATTTAAGGGTAACAAAGGGTGAATCCTATTTCCAATTATCCGTTATAAACATGATAGAAACACAAACAAGCCAAAACAATCCAACTAATACGCGGAATGAAGCTAAGTAAGTCCAAGGGACTTACCTCACAAGAAGGTAACCCAAAAGATCAGCGAACAACTCGAAAACACACAAGGAAGCTCGGTTTCCCTCAGGAAAGGAGCAAGGAAAGCCTGTACGAACAAGCAACACGAGTCAGGAACAAAACGGTTGCTAGAAGTCTATGACTTCTAGTCTCAAAGATCTCTAAGAGATCAACACATGCTAAGGGCTCAACCTTAGTCTTACAACAACTCAGGGGAACAAGGAACAACCATAAGGAACCAAGGAAGGAACGAGGGAAACAACTCACCAAAGACGTGAGTCACTGCAGAGAAACCGCAGGGGCGGTTAGACATATGCGCAGGGGCGGCTGAACAGAGGCACAAGGGCGGCTGTGACAGAGGCACATGGGCGGCTCTGTGTAGGCGCAGGGGCGGATCTTCGTCAAAAGCTACTGTCGGGCTTCTCTTTGACATATCTCACAGCAGGGGCAACCAAAGCTCGAACCTTTGGTTCCAACACGTCAAGACTCAACTCCAAAGAGCCTGAGAACAACGAAGGGTCGACAACGGAACACTCCACAAGAATCAAGGCTCAAGCTTGATCCTTGAGAAGAAGAAAAGAGAAGAACTTAAGGAAGAAACCAAACAGAAGGAGAAGGCATGCAACACTGTAAGAACGTGAGGAAGAACTAGGAAGGAATGAACTTACACGTTCAGCGAAGTCGTAGGAAGCAAAGGACGGCTGCAGCTCTCTAGGGTTTGAAGACGATAGCAAGGAACGGGAAAAAGGAGAGAAAGAAGAGAATATATAGGAGGGTTGGAACGCTAGACGGAAAGGGCGTCTAGGGTTAGAAAGAAACAAGGAAACCGGCCCATAAATTAGAATATCAGGTATTCTATCTATGGAAGAAAGATAAAATGAAGAAAACAGATCGGCGCGATCTGTCGCACGATCCGCAGGGGTGGATCTCACAGCCGTGGGGGCGGCTGACCGCAGGGGCGACCCTCTTTACCGCAAGGGCGGTGAAGGCAGAAACCTAGGATCTTACATAGAAGCTAGGAAAACTATTAAGAATTCCCTAATTGAGATTAAGAAAGAAAATGTTGAGCTTTCGATGAAACTAGAAGTCTTAAGGAATTAGTTGCCTTAACCGTCATTAAGGTTAAGACAAAATTTAAGGAGACCTTTGGTTGTAGAAGTTACGGTTTAGGGCCTTTATGCTATATTGGAGAAGAAACATGTGGAGAATTTAAGTCTAGTTTCATTGATAAGGATATTAGTGAGTCACGTGCTACAATGACTCAAAAGTTTACTAAGAAGAGTGATTATCTTGAAGACAAAGTTAGAGTTCTAAAAAACAATAAGAAAATCATTGTACTCTAGGCCAATATGACACTCTCTTTATCTTCAACAAGCATGTGGCACCATGTCTAAGACTATTGGTTTTCATAAACTCAAGAATCCAAGAAAACCTATACTAGTAAGGGCAAGTATGTTAATCTTAGTAGATGAAACATTTGTTGAACTTGTGCTAATAATTGTCATAACAAAAAAGATTACACTCACAAGAAGAAAATGTGGCCTACTTATTATCAAATGTGAATGAACAACAAAAGTATCATTATCTTGTACCTAAGGGATCACAAACTTGTTTGGATCCGGACATTCTAAGTCTTTTTACTATACCAAGGAAGAGGGACGTTTAAAGAAACTTCTTGTGGTACATTGACAGTGGATGTTCTACACAAATAACACAATATGCTAACAAAATTCTCTTCACTAGATTTGTTCTCTAGAGGGAAACATTTTATTTGGAGACAATATCAAACTACACATCAAAGGGATTGGTACAATTGATCATACTGAGAAAATCTAAGTAAGTGAGGTAAGCTTTGTGGAAAACCTTAGTTTTAATCTTTTGCGTGTTACTAAGATTTGTGACCAAAGAGAACCTAGTAATGATGATCAAGAAGGAGTGCATTGCATTAGATGCTACTTACGAATAAGTACTATTGAAGGGTCGTCGATTGAACAATGTGTACATTGTGGACCTTGAGTGCCCTTACAAGAACCAAGTAGAATGGTGTCCATTGTTGAGGACACCTATGGTGTAAGAGAGCTCTTGTTCTTGGACTTCCACAAGTGAAAGGCACCAAGAAAGGTATGTGTGAGCCATGCGTAAAAGGTAAATAAGTAAATCTTCTTTAAGCTCAAAAACATTGTAAGCTCTTCTAGCGTTCTTGAATTGATCTACACGGATCTTCTTGGTCCTATTAGACTTAGAAGTAGAGGGGAAATAAGTACGTGTTTGTTATTGTTGATAATTTCTCTAGGTGCACATGGACAATATTTCTTCTGAAACAAGGATGAAGCATTTGATGGATTTGAGTCCCTTATCAAGGTACTTGAGAGATATGGACTTTAAGCTCAAGGACATTCACTCCGATCATGACATTAAATTCCAAAAGTCCAATTTTAATCTTATTAAAATGATTACGTTGTGGCTTAAATTTTATGCTCCAATGACTTCCCAATAAAATAGTGTAGCTAAGAGAAATTTTAGGTCCCATGAAGATATGACTAGGACAATGATGATTTGAAGCTCTCTTCCAAGAATATACCGGGTTGAGGCTATGCTATATCTTGAATCGAGCCTCAATACATATCATGTTAGACAAGACACCATGTGAACTTCTCAAGGGATGTAAGTGCAACATTTCCTATTTACTAACTTTTGGATGCAAGTACTTTGTACACAACAATAGGAAGGAAAGTCTAAGATAATTTGACCCTAGAAGTGATGAAGGAATCTTCCTTGGATACTCATAAGCAAGACATACAAAGTACTTAACAAGAGTACATCCTGTTAGGGGAAAGCATTCGTGTGATTTTTAATGAAATATTATTTTCTTCTTCTTCTTCTTCTTCTTCTAACTTGCAAGACACTCCTATGTATCATGATACTCATATTCAAACGAGGAGGAAAGATTTTGATAAAGAAGAAGCCAACACTATAGGTGAAGGTACTCACTACTCAAGAAGTATCAATATCTGCCGAATCAAAATTACCTATACGAAATTAAGCTAGATCCGAGGGGGAACAAGATGGCGATGAGTCTGAGGGGGTATGGAGACGATGATGTTGAAGATGTTCCTCCAATTTGAGCACTTCAACAAAGAAAGGATTATCTACTTGATAATTTGCTAAGTACAAAGTACAAAAATAATTACTATTTTATATACAATATTTAATTTAACAAATCTTGTACAAGACACGAACATTAAACTAATGATAATTTCAAAAACAAAAAACGAATTAGTTATACTAGACATCACAAATATACCGAGAGCACGCATAAAACGAAAGACGTAAAAGTAACTAAACAAAGAAAAATCAAAATTAAAAAATAACATAAAAATAATTAATATTAAATAATATACGAAAACTGTGAAAAACTAGACATATATTATGATTTATATGAGAATAATCTTTTATTATATTAAATTTACTTTGATATATAATAGATTGATTTGACAATGAATATCCCAAAAACTTAGTTTTGTAGATAAATTAATAAAAAAAAGTCTTAGCATAATTTAATTTATTATAAAATACTACGTTACTAAAATTGGTTTGGTAACATGATATATATATTTTGCTTATTGAAATAAGATTGACTTTATAGAAGCCATGCACCAATATAATATGAGCATTATTCATTATTTATTAAGGCAATTACTATATATGTATATACAATCCAATCAATGCAACCTCGTTAAACTTGGAGCACGTGATTAAGGAATAGGATACAAATTTATTCCCCACTACGTGCTCCCTAACTTCAACACAATAATTATTTTAATTCAAATTACCATTAAATGTAAACATATTTTATGTTAAACTACACTAAACCATGTTAATACACGTACTTTGCACTCAACACTTTTAATAAACACACTCATTTTATTTTATTTTATTATATCAAATTTTTACACCAAATTAATGTTTTATCATTAGTACAATATAATAATACGCCATTTTTTCTTCTTTTATTATTAGTGACAGATACATGCAACATTTTTTTATTAAAAATAAATCTTCACAGAGATAATAAAACTATAAAAAATAATGCAGCAAGTAAACACGTATTCCCTGACAATTAAATTTTACATTTAGTAAAAATTACTTGTTCGACTAGGATTGTTGTATTTATTACATAATAATTTTTTAATACAATATATATATATATATATATATATATATATATTGTACAAATCAAATTGTCAAGGTGTACTTTATTTTATAATCATCCATAAAAGTTCATTTAATATTAAAACTTTCTAAAAATAAAAATAAGATATTAACTATTTTTAAAAATGACACTTATATTTAGTACTCCCTCCGATAAAAAATAAGTGTCGTTTTAGCATTAGAAATTTGATCATAATTATCTGTCATTTTAAGTTTTTTAGGCCAATAAATGTACAATAATAACAATAATTATAAGAAATGTTCTTGAAAATTGGTATAAATGATTAATTTTAGTTCTAAAATCTTTCTTATTGGTTTAAAATAAGATTGAATATTAGATAAGTGATAAGATTTAGAAAAAATTTACAAAATTTATGTTATTTAATAGTTTTTTTTTAAAATTATGTCAAAGACTGATAGTTAATTATGATAAGAGGGAATATATTTTTTGGTTTTTTATATAATTTTACTTAATATGTATGAAAAATAATAATTATCTATTTTAATGTTTCTCAATGTAGATTGTACGAACAACTTTTTTGAATTATTTTTTTATATCAATTTAATATAGGCTAATTTATATACTTTCCATCATATAATATTTAAAAAATGCTATAAATTGTTGATACATAATATATTAATTTTATTTATTTATTTTACATACTCTTTTTGTTTTTAGATATATGACAATAGATAGTTAAAATTTTGATTCACGGTATATAATAATATATCTAATATTAATAATTTAATTTTCATATTTATAATCTTAAATATTTTTTTATTAATATTTATGTTTATAAAATATTAATTTTTTTTATTCTTATATTACTGTAATAAGTGTGATTTTTGTTATATAATAACCTACATTGAGAAGTGGAGACTTTGGAGTGTAATAATTAATAAATTATTTAAATATATTAGTTGAATAGATTATTTGAATATAGATAGTTGAAATTCAAAAAGTAAATTGATTAAGTAAATGCTATCTCTCTCTTCTTTATTGCGTTGCATGCTCCCAAAAACCATTAAACACCCAACAAACCCCCTTTACTCTCCTTCCCCTTTTGCTTCTCTCTCTCTCTTTCCCAACCCCAATTTGTGCCCCTCTTTTCCACCACCATCTCTGCAACTCCTCCCTCAAAAACCCTAAAACCCATCGCTTTGATCGAAGATCTCATCCTCACATTCTCCGCAATCGCCCAGGAGACGCTGCGTTTACGATTCAATCGGGCCGCCGGAGAAGGCAGAGATATACATATAGGAGATACAGAGATGTATAAGAACCAGCTACAAGAGCTGGCACAGAGGAGCTGCTTCAATTTGCCTTCATACACTTGTATAAGGGAAGGCCCTGACCATGCTCCTCGCTTCAAAGCCGTTGTCACCTTCAACGGCGAATCCTTTGAGAGCCCTCACTTCTTCTCCACTCTTCGCCAGGCTGAGCACGCTGCTGCTGAGGTCGCCCTCGCCTCTCTCTCCTCCCGTGGCCCCTCTCATTCACTCGCCGCTCGAATCCTCGTAAGCTTCTCTTCTTAAAATCTCTCTCTTTCTCTTCGTCTGTTGTGCTACCATGTGGAATTACTAGAATAGCCTTGATCAGAGGTCTTTTTTTCTGTGGTCTGGGGAATGTTAGGGTACTTTCGTGATATGAACATGAAAAAAGGGCCAGAACGCCTCTTCTCATGAGTCATGGTTGTTTGTGGGGTGGTGGTGGACCGGTGATGTCAGAGATACTTGTGTTTGAGACATGTTTTTGAGAGAATTTTATACATGTTTTATACAGAAGCATGAATATATAATTTTGCCCTCGGTATTTGCCTTTCTTTTCTTGCTTGAATGTCGTTCTTGGTGATCTAGTAGTCTAAAGATTGCCGTCCGTAGCTAGTATGTGCAGATCTGAAAGTCCAAACACCTTGAGCTACTTAACAGTAACACAAACGTTATGTTCTTATTCTGTAATCAAATGGTTACATTGGCTCTGATTAGCTCAAGCTTGAGGATGCGGGTTTCCATCCAAAGTTCCTATTTTTACAAGGTTGCTGGATGCGTCAATTATCATTGTGCGTCGTTTCCTTCTAGAAAAGTATGAATAGACAGAAATCTAATAACGTTTTTGTTTTGTTTTGTTTACTGGGATCAACACATAGTAGTTTTTGATCCACTGAAGGTAGATTATAGTTGTGGTAGGTGAGGATGCATTGTCATCTGTGGTCCTAAATCTGGTTTTTGTCTACATTATATATTTATTTCTGTACCAATATATTTTTTCAAAGGTCAATGGGGTTGGACTTGAGTGATCATAAGAAATCAAACAATGGACTAATCACGAAAACGATAGTCTCAACTCTGAAACGCACTACATCTGAGTTATCTGACTATCCGATGGAAGTCTATTCTTTTTCACTATAGGGTCTGTGTGGGTAAATGTGAACATGGAGCTACAAGTCTATAGTTCCTCTAATCTTTTTTCTACAACTACTGAACTACATCGAGCTTGAATTATGTGTTGTTTGATAATGTGGGTTCTATGATAGATCCCTTTATGAGAAAGAAGAGGAAATACAGATAATTTGATAGTTGATACCTTATCTGTTTGTAATCTTCAAATCATTTGCTTTCTTCAAAATTTTGTTGTCAGTTGATACCTTGTCCGTTTATGACCTAGAGATCATTTGCATTCTTGCAAATTTTGCTTTCAGTTTGAATTAGAAATATGTTTATTTTCGAGCCATAGCCTCCAATCTCACTCCATGCTTATGGCAAGACAACTAGCCTATTATTGTAGTTGATAGTGTAGTCTCTGGTTTCTTGTTGTGTTATTAATGTGCGAAGATACTGAAAAGTGAAAACTGTAGCACATGCTTTTGTAAATTGTTATAATTTCAGACCAGGAAATTGATTTGACTCACTTGGTTTTACTCACTTACCCTCCTCAAAGTTTGCAGTGGAAACATATATCTTATCATTACATAAGCATGTCAGTAATGCATGCGGCTAAATATGTGTGGTTAAGTTGCAGTTCAAGCTGTTTGTAAGCCAGCTAATTATGGCGGTTGCAGAAATGTGCCTTTCTTTATCACTAAGCAGTCCGCTCTCATGCTGCAGAGCAGTGCATTAGATGTCTATTAGTTTCTATTTAACAATTTTCTTTTCTCAATTACTCTCTCAAGACTTGTCAATTTGAGTTTTTTTTTTGTTTTTTTTATGCATACAATTTTAAACAGCATATATTAGTTTATACGTCTTGTTTGGCGATTGATAGAGGATTTTTATGATCAGGATGAAACGGGGGTTTACAAGAATCTCTTGCAAGAGATTTCACAAAGAGTTGGAGCTCCATTGCCATATTATACTACTTTCCGGTCAGGCCTAGGCCACCAACCTGTCTTTACAGGTAATGTGGAACTAGCTGGAATCATATTCACTGGGGAGCCTGCCAAAAATAAGAAGCAAGCAGAAAAGAATGCAGCTTTGGCAGCATGGACATCACTAAAGCAGTGTAAGCATTTTGGTCTATCAAATTTGGAAGAATTCATGCATTCTCTTTCTATAGACTAGATCATTCCATTATCTTCAGCATTTTGAACTGATAAAATTGAGACGGTTTAGTACAAGCACATGCATAGGATGTATATACTGCAGAACGCCAAAATAAGATCATGTTCTTCTATCTTGCACATCTAAGAGAGTTAGCAGGCTAGTTCATGCTTCAGCATGTGTCTTCATATAGGTCTTCCGAGCATTTCACATGGAGTGGTTCTGCAAATAACTAGTTTTCAAATTTAATTGGTGAAGGCAGAAAAATAAAATTCGTACTTCGATTTTAATGATTCATGATGGGTCACCATCCATTGACCATGGTCTTGGAACATGAATAGTTACATTTTAATGAGTTTAGGTTATTGAAGACTGTATACTAGTTGACTGTTTAATTAGAGTGATGCTTCATTGATTATTGTTTCTGAAACTTTGCTGTATTTTTTTTTCCTTTAATGTAAACAGTGGCAGCACAATCATCAAACTCACCATCCGAAGCAGAGTTTACTGATGAGATGGAACAGGTCACAATAGCTCGGGCATTGTTGAATTATCGGTTAAAAGAAAAGATGAAAGGTCATTCTTCCAACAGGCCGTGTGTATTCCCTCAGAAGTTCCCGGTCCAAAGCCCTAGACCGTCAAGTCCACAACGCCCTCCTGCAGCCACCTCTAAGATCCTTCCCTTCCTATGCCAGAAACAGCATCCCAAGAACCGCTCAGCATCTTCGACATCATCAATTGACAACTCACCTTACTCATTTTCCCAGCCTAGGTTGCCTGAAAACCCCGGGTCTCCTACTGTTGGAAGTGGACGCCGATACTCTACAGTTGGAGCTCCTCCTCCTTACATCCCTAGGGCCTCATCGTGCCGTGGAATGGCTCCACCTATCACTATTAGAAATGCAGTACCTTGTTTCTCTGCACCCCCTAGGGCTCCACCAGTCCGTGTCGTTCCTCCAGTTTGCATCAGGTCAGTTATCCCAGTCCATGCTGCTCCTCCTCCACCAAGAAAAGTGGACCCACCGACAGCAGTGATAGATCCAAGGCCCCACAAAGCAACAACAGATGGAACTGAACTGACCAAAAAGCCAGATCTAAAGCCCGAGAAAAGCGAGGATTGCTGTGCAGTTTCCAAGATGGCAACGACCAACGGCAAGGAAGACGAAGCTGGTGCAGGGAACGCAAGTGCAAACCTCCATGATGCTATAGAGGAACTATTGAAGCAACTAGAGGTGTGACGAGTTGGCACAAACGGTTTCCTATCAAGTTTAGGAACATTTTGTATGTAGAGGAAGAGTTTTCTGACTTTGTTGCATTTTGGTCTTGTTCATCTTTACTATCGCCCCCTTGTCTTACATTCTTAGACTGGTTTCTTGGTGGTAGCTAATATTGCACTTTTGTTGTCAGTTGAAGTTTGATTTTGTCATAGCACATGTCATTGGCAGCTGAGAGACCTTTATTATGATCAGTGGCCTCTACAGTCTACATGTCACCTTGGAGCTGACCATATGATCTCTCGAGCATGCCCTTTCAACCTAGGAACCATAGGACGATCAAAATCAAAATCAAACGTTTGGGTTTTTTTCTAGCCAATCTGTATGCAGTAAGCATACCAAGCTAAGTGACATGGAAGGTAAAAAGAACATGCAATCCGATATAAGTTGAACGATTATAACATAAAGATTGGATCATAGATGAATTAAAACTACTTTATTCATTCAATTTAGTTGCTCCAACGATTGCTTTGATCATAAGTTAAATGGGGAGTAACAATTCCTGAACTTTATTGACAAAACTAGAACGAAACTACAGAGTCTAGACTTGATTATATCCAGGACAGGCCGTCGAAAAGGTGGGTATGAACAAAGTTAGAAGCCCGACTGGGCCGAAAAGTCCGGCCTACCAAATCCGTCGGTCCGGATCGGGGCACCAATTATACATTCATTCAGTCGAGACCTACCCACGGATGACGGACCTACCATATGAAAGAAAGACTGGAGAACTTATCCATAAAA
Organism: Fagopyrum esculentum; assembly: GCA_033239045.1. NCBI lineage: Eukaryota > Viridiplantae > Streptophyta > Magnoliopsida > Caryophyllales > Polygonaceae > Fagopyrum > Fagopyrum esculentum. The sequence continues at coordinate 112,121,978 of BSUD01000008.1, forward strand.
CTAATTTCACAAATCGACGCCATACTATGCACAAGTTGGAAATTTGCATTTGTGAAAAGTTCATGCAATATCTCGTAATTTAACACAGGACTATAGAAGACGTATGCGTTGGTTGAAATTCGAAACGACAGTGACGCCGCCCAGCTGCCCTCGCCCGCAATCACCCCGGATTCTTCTGCCATTTTGGCAATAAAGTCCCGCCCCAGAGATAATCGTCTCGTGGTATGAAATTGAAATTCATTCTTTAGGGTTTTTTTATGTGTTTCTTTGATATTTGATTTCTGATTTTTGGAGTGCTGGGTTGTGCTTCACACTATCGCAGTTCCGTATACGGTTCATAACCATTCAATCTAAATATTTCATTTTGATATGTCCTGTGTCTCTACGTCTCTGTTCTACATTTAGGGTTTCATTCCATGGTGAAAAGGGCTGTTCTTGTATTTGTTTCAAACTCACTGAGCATATGAGTTTAGGGCTGTAAGCATTCTTTGACTACGCAGTTAAAATTGGCTCTTTTTATAGTATCTGAGGAAATTGTACATTAGCAGTCTGCAAAGCTCGTGCTATATAAAAACAATTATGACTACATTGGATATCATTTAGATTTAATTTGACTGGTCGATAATTATATTTTGCTACATTAATTTGCACGTTGCTCATTTCTGTTAGAAATTTTATTTTTGTTTTTAGCCTGTTGGATGAAGCAAAGATGTATGTGCTTTTTCATTTTTGGTAGAGAATGACTTGCAATTTGAAGCATGAGTGGCAGTTTAGAGACATGTGTTGTTTCTGTGTGCTTGGTACAATATGAAAACATGAGAGCTAGAATATAATCTTATATGATCTCACTTTATTTATGTTTTCTCATCCATGTTGCTTCTTTATGCTCTTACATAGCTAAGAATAAGGTTGATCTTATTCTGGCCTGGAACTGCCTGACTGGAATAGGCTAGGATTGATTATATTGGATTCAGGTTGATGTGTTCAGTCTTGGTTTGCACTAGAATATACTAAGCTTTGTTTTTCTGAATATGGTGGGTAAAAAGTCATTTCTTTCCGCCTAGTTCGGCTTGGCTTAATATTTTAATGAAGTTTTTTTGTTTTACCCAAAAAGTATAATATAAGTAAATTGGTTTTCCGTTCTGTAAATCCCAGTCCTATTTCAGTGTTTTTTTCTTCTTCATCTTTTTGGCCCGTTCCAAATCCAAACCAATCCCAGTACAGTGAAAATAAGTATCTTGTATCAGTTGTATGTAATCTATTCTTTACTGAAATGTCTGTCTAATCTTATTTATATTGTAGTGAATGTTTCAGGGCTATTGTACTGAAAGGCCACATTTCTGTTGTTGTAATTGATGTTTTGGTGTTTCTAGGAACTAATTGTGCACAATGGCGGGTGGCGAGCATGTAGAGAATCAATCTTCATGTTCTGTATCAAATTCATCTCCAACTACCGTCATGCCATCAAAAAGGCAAACCTCACAGCCTTGTATCCCTTGTTCACCTCTTCGTGCTTTGCCAGCTCCATTTGCACGCGAAGAGTGTAGCCATCCTCCTTTCACTGCATTGCCGCTTCCATCTTCACATAAGCGTAGAAAACTTAAATCAGCAGTCTGGAACCACTTTGAGAAAATGATAGTTGATGGCTTAGAAAAAGCACAATGTTTGCGCTGTGGTCAACTATTGTCAGCTACTAGCAAGAATGGGACTTCACACCTTAAAGATCATATTAACATAAGGTGTAGTAAGAAGGATCTGACTCTTGATTTGCATCAGCCGTTATTAAACTGGAATAGCAAATTGGAATCATCAGATGTGATAACAAGGGTGGAAACCCATCCTTTCAATCAAGAATTATCATTGAAGGAGCTAATAAACATGGTTGTTATGCATGAGTATCCCTTATCTATAGTTGACCATATTGGCTTTAAGAGATTTATTGTTAGCTTAAATCCAAACTTCAAGTTCATTACTCGTGAAATTTTGAAAGATAATATAATGGAGATGTTTGCAACCGAAAGAGCAGCACTTAAAAAGCTCTTTCAGGATCATGATGGAAGAATTGCCATCACAGTTGACATGTGGACTGCTTCTCATCAAAAGAGGGGCTATATGGTTGTCACATCCCACTTTATTGATCATCAGTGGGTTTTGCGCAATAGAACTCTGAGGTAAATACTAAGAACTTTAGTTATCATCGTAACCTTAAATTATATTTTGCTCATTTCTTTTAATGTCTTGTCAACTTGCTAATTGACCTCATTGTTTTTTCTAAGAGCCCACTCCATCCCCTTGTACTACTACAAAGTTGATATATATCATTGCTAATATATATAGGGTTGCTCATGTGCCCTGCCCACAAACAAAAGAAGTGCTTGCTAGAGTGTTGTTCCATACTCTGGACCAATATAACATTGCTGAAAAGACCTCTGTTGTGGTTGTGGATAATTGTTCTGTAAATGATGCTATGGTACAAATATTCCGCGAGAGGATTGGTTCAGAATATCTTATGGTGCGTGGTGACTTTTTCCATATCCTTTGTGGTGCAGACCTATTGAATATGCTTGTGCAAGATGCTTTGAATGTGATTGGCACAGGAATTGAGAGGATACGTAGTTGTGTTTGGTATTGGTCTTCAAATGCAAAGAGAATTGATACGTTTGAATGTAAGGCTAGATCTTTGAGGATTAATTGCTCTAGGAAATTGGTCCTTGGCTGCAAAACAAGATGGAACTCCACTTATTTAATGCTTCAAAGTGCATTGCAATACAAGGAGGTGTTTGCTATGCTGAAGACTCAAGATCCCGATCTTTTGATTGAGCTTCCTAGTGATGATGAGTGGAATTTGGCTGCTATTGTTTATGAGAAGTTGGAAACTTTTTATAAGGCGACCAAGTTATTTTCTGGTAGAACATATGCAACTGCTAATTTGTTCTTTTGTGATGTCTGCGAAATCAAAATTGCTGTGAATTCTTGGGTATCAAGTCCTGATCAAGTTATCAGGGATATGTCTGCGAGTATGGTTGAGAAGTTTGATAGGTATTGGTCGACTGTCAATGGGATTCTGGCCATTGCTGCCATTTTTGATCCTAGAAAAAAATTGGAATGTGTTGAGTTCTATTTCAATGAAATTTATGGTGATATGGCCTTTGATGAAGTTGAGCGGGTAAAATCACTATTGTACGATATTTTATACGAGTATCAAGAAAAGGCCCCCTCAAGTAGTGAAGACCACAATTCTAACGTTGGTGTGCTTGGAAAGAAACATTCAAGGTCAACCACTGATCCTCCTACTTCTCAAGCTAGTACCATTGGTATAGAATGCCAATGGAGTTTGGCTAAGAAAAATATAAAGAAGAAGGCAAACCTGCGGTTTGAGTTAGACCACTATCTCAATGATCCAGTGTTACCCGAGAGTGATCAGTTTGATGTCCTTGTATTTTGGAAAAATGATCTGAAACATCCAAACTTAAGTAAGATTGCTAGGGATGTTTTGGCAATCCCTGCTGCTGTTGTTGCTTCTGAGAGTGCGTTTGATGTTGATGGGCGCACGGTGAGTCCTCATCGTTCAAAACTTCATGTGGATACCGTGGAAGCATTAATGTGCATGCGAAGTTGGATCACTGAAGGTTGCGCAGGTATATATAATATGATTGGTTGTTTTCTTCTGCTTTTAATTGCATTTCCACAATGTGTGGCAATTTTAATGTCAGGTCACGTTGACGATGCACAAGCATGTGCTACTTTCTTGGAGGATCTGGACGTAGACTTGGGAGGAAAAGTGACTAGCTACGATGACGACCAACGAGATATATACCTGGAGATGGCGATGGACATGGACTTCTGTTAGTTGTTTTTTCATGTGTTTTAGTTTTTATACGCATGAGTACAAGCTAATAGCCAGAAATTGAAGAGATGCCCTTGTGGCTGGAATATTTAAAATCTGTCACTGTGAACTCTGTTGTTGACTTGTTTGTAGTTTATTAAATGTGAATTTATCCCGTCAATTATATGGCCGATTTACATTTGCTTCTTTGTACCAAATGAGGAGCTGCTGTTAAACCTGTCATAACAGGTTCTTGTTTTCTTTGGGGCTGGCTTTTTGGTGGTCTGTGAGCCTCTCTTCTTTGTTGAGTTTCTCCTTGCCTTCTTTGGTGGGTATATGGGCATTGCTCTTTTAGTGGACGTTTTCCTTTACGTTGTTCGACTATCGGTTCCAACCGGTTTCTTGAAGAGAGGCGTTTGGTGTTGTGATGAATTGGAAAACTGAAATATCCATTCAGGTAATCCGATATTTCACAGATAGTTGGATTTGTCACTCATGAATTCAACTTGGATTTTGCTGAAACACCAGCAATATCCAAAACTGCAGTTCATCTCATTTTGTACTATCCATTGGAGCAAATTTGGATGATTATGTAATCTATCCACACTTCTTTATATTTGAAAATGAATGAACACGTTTGAAGCGTTTATAATTTTATTTTGATTTTTTCTATTTTGTACAAGGTTTGATCTTTTTCGGTTGGTGCTCTTCAAATTTGATGTTTATCGGATCTGATGGAGAGCATAAACCCAAATCAATAAATAAAAGTCTTCTCCGTCTCCCTTGTGATGGCTTTGCAATCGATCGTCTCCACGGGCAAGTCTTCCACCACGGTATGCAATCCATCGTCTCTGTCTTTATAATTTCTTCTCTTCTTTGCTGTTTAAACCCAATATCAGAACTAATTTATTCATTCGTTGTTGTTTAAATGTCAGAACTCCCATGGTTTGTTGTTTATTTTCCTTGGTAGATGTTTAAATATCAGATCCCTCTTGAGCTGAACTTGGTAATAATATGAGTCTCGTTCCCACTTTCTTGCTCCAGTCGTCCCTGACGAGTACAACATCGATGCGTTGTCCTTTTGCGTCACTTTCTCCTTTCATCTACTCTCAACGGGCCTACTCTTCATCAGTTCCCGCAAAGTTGCAGAATTTTGAATCCAAATGAAGATGGTATATGCTAGTCGTGGGTCGCAAACCTAAACCGCCGGTTTGATCTTCAAACCGCCGGTTTGGTCCATTTTTTTTTAAAAAAAAAATAAAAAAAAACCAAACCGGCGGTTTAGGTTTGGCCAAAGGCCAAACCTAAACCTAAACCGTAAACCCACGGTTTGGCCAAACCGGCAAACCTAAACCGCCGGTTTGGGCCGGTTCACAAACCGCCGGTTTGGCGGTTTGGTTCAAACCGGACCCAACTCTAGTATATGCGTCATCAATTTCTAAATTTGAATTCAGAAACAAATATGGGACGAATCCAAATGAAACAAATTTTTTTTAAAAAAATTGGTGGAAAGGAGGGATAATGTCTCTAACGTATCTAAATGCGCTTTTATTGATAGGAAAAAAGGTCAACTACACCCTTCGACGAGTCATACAATACATTCTATATAATAGGAAGGTTTATAGCAAAACTATCAATAAAATTTGTTACTCTATTCGTTTGGATATTCTAATATCTTTTTAAGAAGTCTTAGCACATATGTACCAGGGCTATGGTCATCTTGAAAAGCTTAATGACCAATTGAGTATTTGTTTCAATAATTACTGATCGGAAACCTAACTCTCAAGCAATCCTAAGGTCATGTGACATACCTCATATTTCATCCATGGGAACGAAACATATTCCTAGGTTGACATCATACCCTCTCAACCATTCTCATGCATTACTCTTAACATACTTGCCGTAACAGCTTTACCGTCGTTATTTTTGGAGCCATCCGTGTTAACCATGATGAAGCCATCGGGAGGAGGTTCCCAAGCGACGTTAATAACACTCTTTAAGTTTCTTATATGTCCCTTGTCTCTTCTGGTCCAAATTTCTATGTACTCCTTGGCTCTCTCCGCGATGGTCCGACTTCTATTCCCATCGTTGATTTTGTTGTTAAAAATCTTCTCGTTTCTCCACTTTCAAGTCCACTTGCTCCAAGCATAAAACTAGGGGTGGTGTAAGAGATAACAATCTATTGATGAATTCACCCTTGAATGTATTTACTGATGAGATTACGAGTATAAATAGTACAATCGTTTACAGAGAGGTGCAGATATCCTAGGCTATAATTTAGGATAATGGATGACTGGTGGCATCCAATCAGGAGCTAATTAACAACTGAATGGACCAATTCCTACTCCTCCTAAGTCGTAGCTTATCACCCCGGCAAGACCAAGTGCAGGTCGGACTTGGAGCTTGGAACGTAGGTAGGTCATCCTGTCTTTGGACAACGGTTTTGTAAAAATATCTGCCAACTGATCATGTGAAGAGACTCGGGCTATCTTTAACGAACCGGACTCGACCTGTTCCCTAACGAAATGGAAATCAAGCTGAATGTGCTTTGAGCGTGTACTTATTACTGAATTTTTGTAGATGAACGTGGCCTCGACATTATCACAAAAGAGAACTGGAGGAAGAGTGACCGGAAGCTGAAGATCACGGATAAGCTGCCTGAGCCAAAGAAGTTCAGCTAAAGTGTAGGCTAAGGCTCTATACTCCGCTTCAATGCTTGATCTGGCCACAAATCGTTGTTGCGGGATGTCCAACTGATAAGGTTGTGGCCGTGGAAGATAGCAAAACCATATTGGGAGCGACAATCGTCGAGATCCGAGACCCAACTGACATCCGAGTAGGCAAGAAGGGATGTTGCTTTTGTCGGCTGAAACTGTAGATTGTGAGAAAGTGTGCCATTTAGGTACCTTAGGATAGGTTTGACAACTTGCCAATGGAGAGTGGTAGGAGTGTGCATGTACTGGCAGACCCGGTTTACTACAAATGAGATGTCGGGACGGGTTATTGTGGCGTATTGAAGAGAGCCCACCGTTTTTCTGTAGAGAGTAGGATCAGCAAAGGGTTCACTGCCTTTGAGTAGACGTGTGGAGGGGTCAACCGGGGTGGAAATGGGCTTTGAATCCAACATCTTGCTCCGATGAAGAATATCTCTAATGTAACTTGACTGAGAGAGAGTGAGGCCCGTTGATTTATTGACTATCTAAAGACCAAGGAAGTGATGAAGATTGCCAAGGCCCTTGAGAGCAAAGGTGGAGTGAAGAGTGGCAATGAAGCCTTGGATGATGGTGGAGCAACTACCTGTAATGATCAAGTCATCGACATACACGAGTATATAAATGGTTGCAGCAGGAGTAATATGAACAAATAATGAGGTGTCGGATTGGCATGCCTTGAAGCCATTGGAGACGAGGAAGGCCTTGAGTTTGTTGAACCATGCCCTAGGGGCTTGCTTGAGTCCGTAGAGAGCCTTGTGCAAACGGCAAACATGTGTTGGCCTGGACGGATCAACGAATCCTTTTGGTTGCTCCATGTAAACTTCCTCGTTAAGGTCACCGTTGAGAAAAGCGTTGTTGATGTCGATTTGTCTGATGGTCCAATGATTTGAAAGAGCAACTGAGAGTACTAACCGAATCGTTGAATACTTGACAACCGGGCTAAAAGTTTCAAAGTAGTCTATCCCTTCTTCTTGGCTGAACCCCTTAGCTACCAACCGGGCCTTGTAGCGATGAATGAAGTTGTCCGAGTGTCTCTTGATCCTGAAAATCCATTTGCAACCTACAAGATTAGTATTTCGGGATGGGGATCGATAGACCAAGTATTATTCCTCATAAGAGCATCATATTCTTGGTTGATCGCAGATTGCCAATATTCTGATCTTAAGGCTTGTGTTATTATGGTTGGTTCGGTGGGAGATAGAGGTGGGTCGCAAACCTAAACCGGAGGCCAAACCTAAACCTAAACCGGCAAATCTTGAACCGCCGGTTTAGGTTTAACCTAAACCGGCGGTTTGGCGGTTTGGCACATGAATTTAAAAAAGAAAAAAAAAATAATATATATATATATATATATATATATATATATATATATATATATATATATATATATATAAGTATAATATATATTAATTAAAAACTTATTCATTTGTTATTTTATATTTTATACATAGAATTTTTTTTATAATTTATATTTTATACATAGAATTTTTTACATAACTATGCTTTTATAATTTTTTATACATAGAATTTTTTTTCTTTTTACAATAGCATTTAAATAGAATTAGTAAGTAAATAAAAGAAAGCAACTAAAATAAAATAACTAACAAAAAAACAACAAATCAAACTCAAATTTTTTATACATTGAATTTTTTTCAATTACATTAGCTTTTGAATAAAATAATTACATAGTAAAAGAAATTACTAACTAAAATAAAAGAAAGAAGCAACTAAAATAAAATTACTAACTAACATACAACAAAGCAAACCAAATTTTTTCATACATTGAATAAAATAATTACATAGTAAAAAAAATTACTAACTACAAGTCTACAATAAAATAAAGCAAGCTAAATTTTATACATTCAATTTTTTTTATTACATATTTACATTAGTATTTGAAATTTTGAATAGAACTAAATGAAAAAAAAAAGGGAAAGGGCTTGAACCGGTTTCCCGGTTGCCTACGTATCCTCTTGGGGTTTAAGAGGAATCAAAGCATACGTAGTTCTCTTACCTTTACTTACCTTTTTTCGGACTTCCGAGTTGTTTTCGTAACCCCCTTACCTTTGCGTCTCGGACTCGGAAGTAGTGGCCGGATCATCGGAGTTGGAATCCGATGATCTATCATAAGCGGGTGCATTCCGTTGTTGCCTCCTCCCCGCCCTTATCCAATCTTGAACACATACTTGAGCCTCCAATTTATCGGGCTTCAATTGACTCCTCTTGTAGCTTAGCATGTTTCCTCCTTGACTAAAAGCTTGCTCCACGGCCACCGTTGATGCGAGAACGACCATAATTTGTTGCACAATCTTAGCTAATGTTGGATACTTTGGGGCCATCGCTTTCCAATATTGTAAAACTTCAAAACTATCAATATCACCATCAAAACTAAAAGGAGTAGTTAGAAAATCTTCAAATTCCGCACTTGCGGATGAATGTCTAGGTGTTTTAGTTCTTTTAGATAAAATTTGTCTAGCTTTAGAAAGAATAGAAGGAGAAGAAGAAGAAGAAGAGGGTGGAGGAGTTGTTTGTGTAGAAGCACTAGCACTAGTTTCAAATAAAGTAAGTAATTTAGTAATTTCAACACGAACATTACTAATAATATTATTAACGTTCTTAATAGAAGATAAACCTAAACATTCATAATAAGCATTTAAAAATTCCGTAACACCATCAATTTTAAGTCTAGGATCGAAAACGGCGGCAATAAGATAAACTACGGGAACGTCATCATAATATTTTAGCCATTTTGTTTTCATTTCGGCCGTAGCATATTTAAGTGATTCTAAACCTAAACCGGTTTGTAAAGCCTTGACAACATTTACGGCTATTTCTAAAAAACAACAAGAAGTAGGAATGTAAACATAACTTAATGTATTAGTAGCATCACTAAAAACTTTTAAAACACTACAAATATCAAAACAAGTTTGCCAAATACTTTCATCATCTAAAATAGACCAAGAAATAAATTGTGAAGAAAATTCTTGTAAAACATCTTTATAACGAATAGCTTGAGTAAGTAGTTTATAGGTTGAGTTCCACCGAGTTCCAATATCTTTCGAAAAAGCAATCGGAGGAAAAAAACTTTCAATACAAGTTGATCTCCATTTTCTTCTTAATTCGGTTGAATGCCAAATATGTTCAATTACATCGGTTATAGGTTCTAACATTTCATGTAAAACTTTTAGGCCATCTTGAACACTTAAATTTAAAATATGACATGCACATCTTTGGTGAGTAAAAGAAGTTTTTATAAGTTGACCCGCATTTCCCACTAAATGGTTAACGGCGCGGGTGTTAGCGGAAGCATTATCAAATGAGTATGAAAAAACACGATTTTGTAAATTAAATTCTTGTAAAACCGTTTTTATTAAATTAGCAATGTTGACGGCACTATGTCTTTCATTAAAATGGCGATATGCAATAACAAATTTATGCAAGTACATATCATTATCGATAAAATGTAAAGTGATGCCCATGTAAAAATATTTTTGTGATAAAGTACTCCAAATATCACTACAAATTGAAACTTGATGCGAAAAAGATTGTAAAACCGTAAGAATTTTTTGTTTTTCTTGTTCTAAGAATGAGAAACTAATTTCGAAACTTGTTTACGAGAAGTTGGTTTATAAGCCGGTTGGAGATAAGTAGTGTTATATTCTCTTACATTAATAGATTCCGCATAAGAAAATGGAAAAGCTTCGGATGCAATTAAGTTGGCTAATCCTAAAGATTCATCAACATGATTATAATTAAATAAAGAAGATTGAGAGGAAGAGGATGCAAACCCGTGGGACAATTGAGTTTGTCCCCGTGATATTCCGAGCTTCTCCGGATGAGTCTTTTGCATGTGGGTTTGCAAAGTCCCGTATCCGCCCTTCGCCTTCCACTTGTACACCTTCGGACAATAATTACACGTAACTTGGCAATGATCGTCCATCACCGGACCCTTCTTGTAATGTTTGGTGAACATGTCGGAGGTGAGCATTTTCGGTGGAGGGGCTTGTCGGAATGGCCCTTCACCTTGTGGAACTTGTGGAACTTGTGGCATTTCCGAATCCGGCGGTTGAGTCTCGCTTTCTTGTGTGCTAGGAAAGAAAGCGGGAGTCGGAGTGAAGTCGTAGTCGCTTGGGTAATCCGGGTTTGCCATTTCGAAAGATCAAGAATACGAGAAAGAGAATACGAGATGGAGATTGAGAGTAGTAATAGATAGATGAGAATGTTGGTGTGAGTTAAATGGAATAATTGTATGGTATTTATAGGAATTGTGGGTATTAATTTTTTTTTTAATTAAACTAATAATACAAAACAAAAAACAAAATTTAAACATCCAACGGCTCGAATAGCCGTTGGAAAGTGGGGCCCACCGGCTAATAGCCGTTGTGGGCCAAAGGTCTCTTTTTTTTTTGCCAAACCGCCGGTTTGGCCAAAAAAAATTTTTAAAAAAATAAAAAATTGGCTCAAACCGGCGGTTAACCACCGGTTTGAACCGCCGGTTTAGGTTTGGTCTAGAACCAAACCTAAACCTAAACCGCAAACCGCCGGTTCAACCAAACCGGCAAACCTAAACCGCCGGTTTGGTCAAACCGGCGGTTTGCGCCGGTTCACAAACCGCCGGTTCGGCGGTTTGGTTTGAACCGGCCACACCTCTAGTGGGAGAGGACGATGGAAGGGAGGTGATGAGGGCTTTTGGTCTTAATGAGTTGGTGCTAGCCCTAGTGGACATGTGATGTTGGTTATTTTCAGCAAGCCTGAAGTAGCTGGGAGGCAGATTTGGATTGGGCTGGCGGGCCCAAGATGAGTGGGTGTGATGTTGGTACCTAGGTGTTGTTGGGCTAGGGATTGGAGTAACATTGGGAGATGGTGGAGATGGAATATGTGGAGGAGGTGACGGTAGAGAGGCCAAATCAAGGAGGGATTGGTTGGTGGGTGGGGATTGGGTTGTGTTTGGTGGGCAGACGCATGGGCCGGTGGAGGTAGCGAATGGAAACGAATCCTCATTAAAAACCACGTGGCGGGAGACATAGATCCAAGAGGTGGACTTGTGGTAGCATAGATAGCCTTTGTGAGTTGAATTGTAGCCGATGAAAACACACGGGAGAGAGCAGAAATCCATTTTGGTTGTGTTGTAAGGACGAAGGAACGGGTAGCATAAGCAACCAAAAGTTTTCAAGAAGGCAAAATCCGGGTTTTTGTTGTATAGTTTTTGATAAGGGGAGATGATACGGGGATTAACCCGTCGAGCCGGATCTAGCACCATCAACACGAGAAGCTGGAGAACGACACCTTGAAACTCATAGTTGCGGAAGCTTGTAAACTTTTTTGTGGAAAGGGAAACTAAAACTACGAAAGGGAAAGATAGGAGGCAAGCAAACTATGCTACCCTTGAACCAACCCATTGATACAACCAGCCAATAACCAATACCACAAACGGGTACAACCCATGGGCTAGATCGATCAAGAACCGAATCCAAGAACGACACAACCCTCTCGTCTATAAGGCGATAGACAGATTATGAGGAACCCATCCCAAACAATGCAAAGCGCCATGGCTAAAGAACCAAAACACAATTGCAAATGATGTGATAAACCCGCTCATCGAGTAATCTAGACCCATCTCACAAAACCCATACAACTCGGGCTCCAATCTCCATTGGAGGGCGAGAGGAAAAGACGTTCAATCAAATCAAGGGCACCACAAGGGTTGCTTATCCATTGCATCAAAAACGTTCATTACAATGAGGGAGAAGTTCCCTTAAATAGGCAAATGCCAAAAACTAAAAAAAACTAAACCAACAATTAATAAAACTAAAATAACTAAGAAATAAAATATTGAACCGGCTTTAAAAATGCAAGTGAACTGGTCCCAAATAAACACACTTAACCCTAATTAAAACAAATACAATTAGGCAACTAATGATTACAAGCTTCAGCATTAATCAGCTTCTTCGTCTTCGGTTCCGCATCAGGAGATGTATTGGAGGATTGGTGTGATGGTACGATTATGGAGGTATGTATCCGTTTTAAAGGCGTGTTCCCAAAAATGTTGTGGTAGAGACGAATGGGCTAAGAGGGTGAGGCCTTTTTCAACAATGACCCGGTTCCGTCTTTCAACGGCCCCGTTTTGCTCTTGCGTATAGGGACAAGAAATGCGGTGGGATATGCCATTTGTATGGAGAAATGTGGAGACGTTTCGGTATACGCCACCCCATTCGGATTGTAGGCTTTTAATGTCACACTGAAATTTGGTTTTCACCATTGTTCTAAAGGATAAATGTTTGGAGAACCTGTGATTTGTGTGATAAGAAATAAATCCAGACAAATTTTGTACAATCATCCACAAAGTGCAAAAAATAACGATTGCCATTAATAGAAAGGTGCGGGGAGGGGCCCCAAACATCGGAATAAACAAGTTCAAAGGGTTTTAAAACTAAAATATGCGATGGTAGAAGGTGAAGACGGTGACTTTTGTCTAGTTGACATGGGTCACAAATAGTAGGCAAGTTATTTGTTGTCAAAGGAAGATTGAAAGTCGAAACCAAGCGCCGTAGAATGTGGAATGAGGATGGCCAAGCCTGCGATGCCAATGGTGAAGAGTGGTGCGGACGACAGTGAGTACTTGGGGAGGTGTGGTTGTGGGCGTGGCAGCAGGAATGCGGTACAAGTCATGATCAACGTCCCCTCTGAGGAAGATTTGTCCCTAAAATTTCTTAACACAACAAGAGTGAGGCCAAAACTCCATCATAACATTGTTATTCCGGCAAAGTTTAAGGACACTAATCCATTGCTTGGTGAATTGAGGGACAACCAGAACATTAGGCAATCTTAGATTATGCAAAGAACAAGAGCCAATATGAGAAATAGATAGATGGTTACCGTTCCCGACTTGGAGTTTGTCGGGTCCCGAATACTCATCCGTCACTATTAACTTGCGGAAGTCCGGGAAAGCGTGGTATGTTGCCCCAATGTCAAAGTACCACGCCGGGTCGATGGAGGACGTGCTATTGAATTCAGCAAGGTTGGCTTGTTTGGGAGACTCCTTGGGATTGGGCTTGCGTGAGGGAAACTCAGCTTGGTTATTGCGTTGCCAACAATCTATGGCCTCATGGCCAGGCTTGCTACAGAGCTGACATTGGGGACGACGACTGCGGCCGTCCTGACTTCGTGAGTCGAAGAGCAAGAGCCTCCAAAGGAGCCAAAGTTGGAGGGACGACTGGATGTGTTGGCCGACAAAGGAGACGCAACAGTTGGGGCAGTAGGGGTCGGCAGCATAGGCTGAGATATGGATTGATGAGCAAGGTCACGGGCCATCTTTTCCTCCTCTTGGTAGAGGAGCCCGATAAGATCATCGACCTTCAGATTGGCGGAGTGCATCATGAACGACGTGATGAAGGAACTGTAGGAGGAATCCAGACCATGTAAGAGATAGCCGATAAGGTCCTTATCCGAGACGTGCTGCTGGTCTGCGGCTAGGGCATCAACGATTGCGCGCATCTTTTCAACGTAGTCGGTCATTGAAAGCGCACCTTTGGTCATGGATTGAAGTTGCAGCTTCATAGAGATGCGACGGGCTTTGGATTGAGCATGAAAGTTCTTTTCGAGTATGAGCCGGGCGAGTTGAGAAGAGGTGGAGCGGACAACTGAGAAAAGAGCTCTCTCAGATAGAGTGGATTTGATCCACAAAAGCACAAAACGATCCTACTTTTTCCATTGAGTGAAAGCAGGATTAGGAATGGTCGGACCGGTGGTATCGGGGTTAGCAATGGTGGACGGTGGTGGGGATGGATCGAGGACAAAGTGTTCGAGATCGAAAGTCTCTAGGGCAGAGATAATGGTGGTCCTCCAAAGAGAGTAGTTATCCGTGTCTAGTTTAATGTTAATGGATGGGATTTGAAAGTTAAGAGAGGAAGTGGTTCCATCTGCGGCGGCCAAAAGACGCTGAGTGGTGGCCATGGTGAATTAGGTGAGAAGGAGAGAGGGTAGAGAAAAATAGTACAATTATTTACAGAGAGGTGCATATATCCTAGGCTATAATTTAGGATAGTGGATGGGTGGTGGCATCCAATCAGGAGCTAATTAACAACTGAATGAACCTATTCCTACTCCTCCTAAGTCGTAGCTTATCAGGTGGGCATGGGACAAGACGGGACTGGATAGGGGTCGTCCCGCGTCCCATCTCGCAATTTATTTGCGGAACGGTACGGGACGGGATTTATGACTTTTTTTCTTCGTCTCGCGCAGGCCTTGTCCCATGTGGGACGGGACGGGATGGAACGGGATAAATCTCGCTCAAATTATGCACCGATTATATTCAATATGTATGCTTGTTTTCTCTCATGTTTAAAGACACAAATGATCGGGAAAAAAACTCGATACCTAATTATCGATTCATGACGCATACATTAGTAGTTAATACATTGAAAACAAATTCAAGTTACATCAAAGTGTCTTATCGATTGACATTTAAAAAATAACAACAAATAATTTACAGAAAATTTTATTTAGTTAACTATCGATTACAATTGTGGGAATCCACAAATACAAGGGCGATAGATCGGACTAGAGCAATGGCGGCGATGGAACGGACTAGAGCAAGGGTGGCGATGGAACGGACCAGAGCAAGGCAGCGAACAGATTAAACCAAGGGATAACAGAACCTCTAGTATTTTAGATCCAACCAAATGAGTCGCAAAGAATGAATGAATGATTGATGAAAAATTATCGAACTAATAATTTTGAAAATATAAAAATATTTTTATAAAAAATTATAATTTATGTATGATATTTATCTATATATATATATATATATTATTTATATATTAATGCGGGACGGGATGGGATTAACCGGGATGGGAAGTCTCCGTCTTGCAAATTTTTCACGGGATGGGACGGGACGGGATATACATTTTTTTTCCAAATCCCACCAGGATCGGGATGGGATCGGGACGGGACCGGGATGGGACGGGATTAAGCAGGATTTATGTCCACCCCTACATAAAACATTTGCCTCGTGAGATGTGTAATCCATAATCCCGTATTGTCTCTCTTACAATTTTCAAAGGATTGAATTTGGTGTCGTCTCTTCCTTTCTTCTTGCCTTCCTACATAATATCTATACTATATTAAAAGTGAGACATCCTCAAATGAATAGTATGCTTCCAATTTTACCCTTATAACCTCAAATGAATAGTATGCTTCCAATTTTACCCTTATGATTAACTATTTGACTATTTTATCCTCATCCTTTGTAGAAATTACAATCGTCCTTTTTTAACACGTGTTCTATCAAGTCTCAATATCTTTGCCTGATTCAACACGTAGCCATGACTTTTGCCAGCTTCTTCACCGTCTCCCTTCTCTTTTATTGTGAAGGTATAGGAAAGTAGATTGTCCACTCCACACCATCACCACCTACGGCGATTTCCTCATCAAACCCTAGAGCTTTGATTCATCCCTTCACCCTCTTCACCAAGTTCTTCTTCTAAGCTTTTCTCTCCACCGTCTTCGCTCGTCTCTTCAGTCGTTGCCTTCCAATGACGTCTCATTTACCCTAAGGTACCAATGCGTAGATGATACACGGAACTCATATAGGAATTCACCCTAATTCAACACTTTCCTTTCTGGAATGTCATGCTCGTGTTTTGATTTTCAAGTGGGATACCGCTCTTCAATTTTGACGGGTTTTCAATCTCGAGTTCTTCTTCTTCCTTTTCTCTTAATCCTCATTTTTCCTTAATCGCTTAAGGAACTTTGATTTTAGAGTTTTCGCTCAAATATGATCCACTTTCGCTCAATGCAAGAAAGGAGAGGTCACCGATCTGAAGCAGCTACTTCGGCCGCTAGACGAAAGCCGAGCCCCAGGCGTAGACGATACAAAGCAAAACTTCTACAAGAAGGTGATTTCCTACATGACAATCGGAATCGATGCATGTCTCTGCTCTCTTCAGCGAGATGGTGATGTGCTCCTCAACTTCTAATATTCTTCTGAAGAAGATGTGTTATCTCTACGTTTTGCAGTTATTGTTGTGCTTTGAGATGTTGGCTTATTTCAAAGGATGACATTTGGGTGCTCCCACTTTGCAACTTCAAAACTTTCTCAAGTCTCATTTTGGAGTTCTGAAAGTATTCGATGGGGTTTATACGAACTGAGTTTTGATTAGGGTGGAGTATCTTGCTCCTCCACTTCAGCTTTTGACTCATTAAAGAAGACAAGTCGATTCCTAAGTTATAGTACTTAATCCAGATTGTGTTTGGATCCATCTCTAGAGATCAAGCAAATTCCTAAGGTCTATTTAGATCTTGAATCTGGTGATGGTGAGGGTTACTTCGCCATGGTGCTTGTTCAAACCCCCATGTTCAATGAAAGTGAGGTAAATGCTCTGATCCGTGTGTTGGTTTGTGTCTGCGCAATCGAGGGTCAAGAGGAGAAGCTAATAGCTTTAAACTATTACAAACAATTGAGGACCAACTTTGCTTCAAAGGGTATAGTACTCAATAAATCTCTCTTTCTCTTCCTCTTTTATTGATTGCGTCTTCTTCTTATTTTACAGATTCAATAGTATTACTATTTGGATGTTCGTTGATTTCATTGATCAATAAACCTCTTTCTTCATTTAGCATGCTTTATTAACTGTCTTCTTGTTCAGGTAATTGTAGAGAGGTCACATGAAATCAGCTAATAAGAGAAATTGGCAAAAAAGAAAAAAGATTTTGATCATCATATCTTGAAATGATTTTACTTACATTTCCTTAATTCCTCTGGCTCTTTTTTCAAAGATTATATGTCTTGCAAGATAACATCTGCCTCCTCTTCTTCTTCTTACCATTTCAGTATATGCCCACTCTGTCGAGCTGATGTTTTCCTCAGCAACCACCCTCTGACTACAAATGTTGAAGCTTAAGCTTAGCAATAATCCTTATACATATAAATGTAAAATAACAGGTTTACCCTTTTCCTTCTGAACTCAATCCTTTATTTATTTTCATTTTTACATCCACTTACTGACAGTTGTTCTCCTTCACACAACAAAACTACAAGAATTAGTGAAGCACATTGCATTTGAATAGCAAAGTTTTTTCTACTTACGGTGCATGTATATTGTAATATATTGTGAATTGTGAGAGTTTGATATCTCACTTAAAGTGTATGGTATTAAATTGCTGAATTTCGTTTATTGTATATGAAATAGAGATTATTTTTGCATAATTTAGTGGTTTTTAGGTTTGATTTTAATACTTTGAAATTTTGTAAATTGATCGACTAAATGAATAATCAGGAACTAGGATTAGAAAGCACGCATTATCTATTCAGTTTAGTCAAAAATTTTCATTCCTGATTAGTTAGCTTGAAGTTTGAATTTTTTTTCGTCCATGTAGAAAAGACCTCGAGTTGAAGGGCTTCATCTCATCATCTTCCATATATGGCTTCCATGATTGTTGCAACTTAGGTACAAGCTTTCAGCGGCACTAATTTTGGTTTTTTGGCCTCGGCTTCCACTGTCAACTATGGGTTTCTAATGCTTCGTGGCAACTGCTGTCATGGCGTAGTACGAAGTAGCTTATCTGTCAATCTTCAGTCGTTGAATGAAAGGTTTTCTAGAATGAACAGTTTCTTGGCTAATTTTGCTTTGGATTGGAGCCGTTTGCTTTTCTGGGCACATATAGACGGAGGGCGGTGCCTCTTGTGGTGGTGACATCTACAAAAAAAAAGCGATTGGTAGGTTACTACGTACCTGGTTTATATAAGTGTTGATACTATTGATTTGGCTAGGGTTATGTTAGTATTTTCTTTCACTTGGTGGTACGCTCATGATAAAATAGCTACGGCAATTAGTTCTGTTTGTTGTATGTTTCTGCTTTTCTTGTTACTAATTGTGTGCTATTTCGTATTTAATTCGAATTTTCTGCATCAATTACAGGTTCAAATTAATGTTCACAGACGTCTATGTTCGTTGTTATGGTGTTTGATTGTATTAAGGTTTTCACTGCAACATGCTAGACTGAATTTTGGCTTAGAACACAAATATATTAATATTCTTTGCTTGCTTCTAAGAAAATTTAGTTGATTGCTTCTAGATGCAGGATATTTGATTCACCTGGTACGGATTTGATTGACTCAAAAGTGTATAGTGCATCTGAGTTTAAAAACAACCGTGATGGCTGCGAAACAATGAGTAAAGATCAGGATGGCAATGTTTGGGACATGACACAAAGAGAAGAAGACATCCTTCTACAGGACTTTGACCGTCGAATGCCTTTTTGCAAGTTTCAGGTTGGTAAATGTCTTCTTACACTAGCATTTAACAACTCTTTCATATTTTCTGGCATGCTTTCTTTAAGGCTATTGTGCAGTTTTGATCCATGCAATTTGATCTACCTTGAATCCTTGATGATACAAGAATATATTTTAGACAAAAGGATCTTTAGACCATGTTAACATGTTGATACATCATAGACTTTATAAAAGAAGTGGTCTATCTTTAGAATGTTGATATAATAATTGATCATCGGTCATATACTATGTTCCTCCTATTTGCGGTCTACAAAATTTGGTAATAGATCTGAAAGGCACTACTTGTTAAGGCTTTGAAATATCATGCTTGATATATCTTAGACTTTTAAAAGAAGTGGTCTACAAATTTGTATACTTAAAATTCCATTTTCAGTCTAAACTAACATATATTTTAGCAACTTTTCAGATACTTTCTCTTTGTTGTAGGAACACATTTGAAGAGCAACATAAACAACTACTATACGGGAGCCAATTGATGAAAGAACGATTCCTAGCATAACCTTCTTGTAGTCTAACAATAGTTTACCAGATTATGTAATAGTTTGATGTATTGTGTTTATTGTACTTGCATACTTTGTACTTGTCAGAATTTTTTTAGTATGGCATAATTCAACCGTAAGGTTGATGTCTCGTTTTAGTGTAACATCGATCTCGTTTATATTTATCACTTTCTTACGTTCACCGTTTAACTATAAATTTTACAATTCATTTCAATAAAATATTTTTTCATTTTAACCCTTAGCCGACATAATTTACGAGTATAAGTTACGACGCGCGTGCGTAGCACGCTCGTCCACACTAGTTTTCCCAAGGGTGAAGGAATTAAAATTGCTTTATGTTAAACGGACTGAATTTCAACCATCAAATATCAATGAAAAAAGTGGTAAACATTTGGAAAAGTGCAAGGTTAATATTATCTTAGAGTCACTGTCAAATAAGTCAATCCCTTCTTCGAAAGGAGTTCTTGAAAAGGATTTACCCATTCAAACTGAAAGATTTTCAATTCAGCATGCAAACTTAGCATGTTCTTGCAAATTTTAAAAAAGTCCAAACTTGTATTGATTTTGTAATTATCTTGTAGGCAAACTTCAATTCAGCAAACAAACTTATAAATCAATGAGTCTAAAAGAAATTCAGTTGAGCATCATGTGAACCTGTAGACGGTTATCACTGGGATGAATCTACTCCTGATATCCCATCCATGAACCTTCAAATATGGAAGACGCATGACCAATTGAGAATTTTTTTCAATAATTACTAATCAGAAACCTAACTCCCAAGCAATCCTAAGGTCATGTGCCATACCCTACATTTCAGCCATGGGGACGGAACATATTCCTAGGTTGACACCGTACTCTCTCAACCATTCTCCTGCATTATTCTTAACACACCTGCCGTAATAGCTTTACCGTTGTTATTCTTGGAGTCATCCGTGTTTACCTCGATGAAGCCATCGGGAAGAGGTTCCCAAGCGACGATAACAACACTCTTCAAGTTTCTTATATGGCCTTGATGAAACCATTCTTCTGCATTATTCTTAATACATCTGCCGCAGTAGCTTTACCGCCGTTATTCTTGGTGTCGTCTCCTCCTCTATTCTTGTCTTCCTACATATTATTTTCCCAAGGGTGAAGGAATTAAAATTGTTGTATCCTAAATGGTCTGAATTTCAACCATCAGACAATATTGAAAAAGTGGTAAATAACTGGAAGAGTGCAAGATTAATATTCTCTTAGAGCCACTGTCAAATAAGTCAATCACGTCTTCGAAAGAAGTTCTTGAAAAGGATTCACCCATTCAAACTAAAAGACTTTTAGTTCAACGTGCAAACGGTGCGTGCTCTTGCAGTTTTTAAAAAAGTCCAAACTTGTATTGATTTTGTAATTATCTTCTAGGCAAACTAAAGTTCAACAAACAAACTTGTAAATCAATGAGTTTAAATAAATTCGGTTGTCTTGTGAACCTGTAGACGGTTATCACTGGGATGAATCTTCTCTTGATCTCCCATCCGTGAACATGCGAATTTGGAAGACACATGGCCCATTTGTAACATTGAAGATGAAACACAAAGAAACAAGATGACGGAACACGAGAGAGAGAAAAGAAGAGAAGAGGGTCGATTCTTAGAAAAAGAGGGAAGAAATCGTACTAGAGAGTGAAAATAAATGGGGTAAGAATGAGATTTGTATAGGCATCATCCCTATAATCGAGTATAATTGGTACTTAGTGAGTTTCGAACTCTAGGTGACAAGACCTCCCACCCACCTTTATAACAGTCGGACTAATTGAACTTGTGTATACTCTTGTTGATACACATAATTAATACATAGTGTTGATACACAATTTCAATTACACATTGTTAATACAAAATTTCAATTACAATGTTAAATTACGTTGTTAATAAAATCGGTCATTTTCCAATTACACAAGTCTGGCTGTTTAAACAAGGTTGAGTTACACAAGCTCAAACGAGTTGCACAAGCACAAAAGTCCATCATTTACACAAGGTAGAGTAACACAAGTACAATCCCATCGAGTTACACAAGTCCAAGCCCATTGAGTTGGACTTGTGTGGAAGTAACATAAGATGTGGGAAGAGGAATGCTTACTAGTAACTCTCCTGAATCGTTCAACTTTGGCGGTGTTGGGCTTCTAATTGTGATGTTAATATTTTTTTTGGGCTGAGTATCAAAGCTTCCCAAGGATGGCCCATTCTTATCAAACATGGAAAAGTTCAAGGCAATGGGCGGGAGATTAACTTGACCATTCAAATTTTTTAGGAGTAAATCTTTTGTTGTAACAGGCAAGGCAAGTTCCTTATCTTTTCGGGATTCCATTGAATCAATCTGGGTCATTTATTATAATTTACCCTAAATTCATAAAATCCCAATTAGGGTTTTGTGGATCCCTCAAATGCGGTTGCGACGTTGGTAGCTAACTTGCCGGAGCATCGTAGGCGGCTGTGGAGGTTGTTGGCGGAGTTTGTTATGAACGGCGGTGGCGGAGCATCCACGCCACTTATTGCTTCGGCAGGATCGGGTGCGAGTTGAATAAGCCGATATGAAGAACTCGGCGATGGCGGAGGAAAGAGGTAGTTGTGGGGGTTGTTGGAACGACTCCACACAAAGTTCTTTATTTTTGGTATCATATTCAGATTCCAAATCCATGTGTCATCATATTGGGTTATTCCTTTCGTTTGTGTAGGAGTTGTATTGAAGCTTTGGTGGAAACCCCCCCCCATTCTTGCTAGGCGCCCAATATAATCTATCTTGGATATTATTGATGGGTAATGGATAGCTTATAATTCTATCCACAATAACTTGTGGGATTAGTGGTCCAATTGGTTTCTGATTTTATCCTGGTCTCATTTATCGTTTATAATAAATGAACTCACTATTTTCCTCTCATTTATATTCAAGTTCTTATTTGAGACGTACTGCTCTAGCGGTTGTCCAGATATCCATGAGTCTTTTCATAGCTTGACCGTATGACCATCCCCAACATTCCATCTGAACCCCTTTCAAAATTTTGGTCGTAAATTCATTCATTTTTCCATTGTCGTGATGTATTTATTCCCGTTTTCTAGTACCATAATCGGCTTGCTTTTAGTTACTTTTCCTCAAATACTTTGACCTAGATGTTTTGTGGTTCCGCCATAATTTTTCATAGAAGTTTGATTTATAGCGCGTTGTTCATATCTTCTTCTTTTCTTATTCCTACCCCTCTATCTCCTTTGGTTTGCAAATCTTGTCCAACTAATTACTAGGTGAAAATTCACTCCTTTATTCTAAAAGAATTGTGTGTTAATTTGGTCAAGCTCTTTATGAATGGTCGATGGTAGCATGAAACTTTGCATTATGAAGTTGGGTTTTGCAATAAGATTTGTTTTGATCAAGACCTTTCTTCCTTCATTGGAAAGAGAAGTTGATTTCCATTTAGTCAGATTGTCTTGATCTTAATATAACATCCTCGAATATAGATTTTGATGCGGGGTTGATGCCGTAATTTTTCGATCTAGATTGAAAGTCCTCAAATCGTACAACAGAAGGAACTCTCGGTTGAATTAAGCAAAATCTCGGGCGATATTTAGACAAGAACAGGAGAGATTTCTTATAAATCTGGATGCGAAATAATGAATGATATGGAAAGATAAGAAGATGATGATATGGAATAATAAATGATAAATATAGGAAGATAGGACTATAATAAGACATGCAAAGAACCTTGACCAATTATGTGTCAAAAACCTAAAAAAAGAATTACCTTTAACCTTCCTTCTTTAACCTTACACAAGCTTTCTAAATAAGACAAGCACAAGGAGGGACTAGTCTGACTTGTAGCACCAACCTTCAAAAATATTAACACACACAAGAACAACCTAGCAAAAACTCACAACTTTTCAATCAAAAACTCTCATTTTGATTTAATAGAATTGATAAAAGGCAAATCCCGTGAGCGAAGTCACAAGTATCTCACAATAATGTGGAATTCAATAATCACAACTAAGCTATCTAATAATCTCCCCCTCTAAGGCTATTTATAAGGAATATCTTTTTATGTAAACTAAAAAAGATATCTTTTAAAAGATAATCTAAAAAAAATATTTTCAAAAGATATAAAAAATAATCTCAAAGATAGGATCAAAAACTAAAAACTTCCTTAAGGAAAGAAAATATAAAAGATAGTTGCCAAAATTAAAATATATTTGGCCGAATCTTCTAGCATGCGCCAGAGACGACATATCGGGTAGAATCTCGGCCGATATTCCTGAGTGTTGGTCGAGATTTTGCATCTGCCATGCAATCTTCCACTATATCAATTCCTCCCATGTTTGTAGCATGTAATCGACCTTTCCTTGAGTTTCTTTTGCTCCTGGATTAGTGAATGATCCATGTAATGGAGGTGTAGATGCTATCAAGGATGGTCCCACATCATATTGCCCTTCTTGAAAATGATTCGATTGTGAATCATAGCCTTGCTGATCACAAATCACACAATGACTCAAGTATGGCAGCTTTTGGACTGGATTAATTTCATGGAATGAAGTCATCAACTTCTTCTTCCTCATCTGTTCCACCTCGATATGTACATCAACTCGTACATTCCTCGATACGAACAATTCGGATTGACGAATGGTCCATACTCCAAGTTCCTTGGCTCATCGGAAGGTCTCTAGAACTTTGAAGCACTTGGGGTATTAAAATTTTCATCATATTGTACAAGAAAGGCAAATCTCGAATGATCTCCTCAAATCTCGGGCGAGATTTCTTGTTTGGGGTCAAGATTTTCACTGTGATTCCATAGATAGCCTCGGATGATGAAATGGTACTTCCTGCGGATTTGAGGATCTCTGTCCGCAACTATTTCTTGTTCCTCCTCTAGCTTTGCACATGCTTCCTTATAGACCTTTGTGACAATGTCCTCCTGTTTTCTGCAATCACAATTACTCTCTCTACTAAAGATAATGGTATAAGATCAAAGAAAGTCATGGAGAATAACTTAATCACAAAATCATCATAGTTTAAAGCTAGATAAGAATCATCATTCCTAGAGTAAGCACGACTAATAGGAGATAACAATATAATATCAAAAAATATAATTTCTCCCCTTCTTAGCTTAGTTAACTCCTCAAATAAGCTCATGTTAGGATCTTTCCATGGAGCTTCCTTCCTCATGGATAATTTGCGATAACCACTTCTAGGAGCGATGTTACTAGATGGAGGCTCCTTGTATAACTCGTCCATAAGGTTAGAAAGAAACCTTGAAGGGATGGGGTGAGGTCCTACAAATTGTAATCGAAATAATCGACGACAATAGCTTATCTCGGGTAAGAATATTGGCCGAGATTTATGGAAATTGGCCGAGATTTCTTCTCTGGAATGAAATCTTGTTTTCCTATGCCGTGGTTCTGTTCTGATTATGGTAGAAGTTCCTTCACCACACTCTTCTGGAATTCTTAGCGCGTTGACTTTGTGTATATCCTTCTTCTTGACACTGTCATCTTGCAATCCTACAATAAATCTCACTCGCTTTCTCTTGGATAACGGTACAAGATTAAGGTTTGAAAGAAGTAATGTATTAACAAAGCCATGACAATGCAAAGCAAACAACACTCTATCCAATCTTAAACATGCATAACATCTTTCTTATGGTAATCTGCACATCGTGCACTACATAAAACTTAGGTTTTGTGTATTGGATTAAAGGCACATGAGAAGATAGATTACTAGGACTTTGTACTAAAGAACAATCCAAAGATGAATGCAACAACTTAGGGTCATGCACATTATATTCAAGAGAATGTTCATCCATACGTATATATATATGTCATGCTTATCATCATCAATTTTAGTCATCAAATCAGATTTCGATAACTCCAAAGGATCACTCATAGAAACTAGAGTTTTAAAATCACTAATCTCTATAGTTTGGATAACCTCCATTGGTGATTTCTCCGTTTGGGATTAGGAAACTCGCGATTCCCTTGCGGTCAACTATTTATTCAACTCTTCCAACGCGGCTATTATCTTGTTAACCCAAGGTCTCTCGGGTGGGGTGACTTGTGAAGCCTCCCTTGGTGGAATCCCCTCGACCTTCTCAATTTGGTTACATGCTGGATGAGATCTCATTGATTCATAGTCTTGTCCTCTCATGAGACATTGATCATATCTAGGATGATCCCACTTATCATGGAAATTAACAAACTTCGGAGCATTAGGTATATTATTATATTGATTTAAATAGGTCATATCTTGCTCATAACAGGCTCGTGAATGGGGTTCCGAGGATGGAGCTCTGTATGATACTCGCGAATGCCCATCATCTTCATTTATGGATCTTGGTCGAGTATGATTTAATCTCAAATGAGAAGAATCTCGGTATACACCTCAGGCGACATTTTTCACTGGGGGCCAAGATGTCCACTGGAGCGAGATTATGTCTTCTCTAATCGTTTATTCAAATTTGTAATAGTGGATTGGTTTTCCCTTATTGTTAACTTTGCGTCTAGGGTCGTAATAGTGTTCGAAAGTTATTTTTAACATGGTCATGAATTTGGGACTATCCAAATCACTCCTTTTAGAACCAGTCATCCTGCACAATCACATAAAGTAACAACAAACGTGTGACGTAAGTGAAAACGAGGGCTTCTTTGCTTGTTTTCTCTCACATTCACACTTTGTTGTGAATCACAAGCTATTATGATGTAATTGTCTTGGATGGATTAAAGCTTCCTTACCAATCGATGCACTAGCTTTCACTAGAACATACTTGGATGCCTCAAGTAGTCAACTTGTGTTCGGAAGAAGGTTCTTGTGTTGAAAGATAGTGAAAGGACCTTAAATGGATCAAGGTGGGTATAGAAAAGGCACACAAGAGATTAAGAAGAGAGAAAGACGTACCTTGAACCTGCATAGTTGGAGAGAGATAGCCGATATTGGTTTTGGAAATGGCTAAGACTCTTAAGTGGATCAAGGTGGGTATAGAAACTCTTCTTTTGACGTACTCTTGCACATGTGGCACTTTGATACTTCATATTAAGCCTCAAAATTTTCTCAAAAAATGGACAACAATAGCAATCTCAGGTGAAAATCTCAGCCAAGATTTTGTATGAACTGGCCGAGATTCTTGAAAAATCGATACTTTATGTTGACGTTTAATCACTTTTGGGGTTGCTACTCCTTGGTTGTCTTGTGATCTGTAACTGCTGGAGAAGCGTATATATCGTTGCTTTGACAAGGATGGATAAGATCTCACCTAATAGATAAGATCTCAACTTTTAAGCACAAACTTTGATCGCACTTAGGGTTGGGCGAGGTTTCAAGTTTAATGGTTGGCTTGTGTTTGACTGTGGCATTTCTCTCTTCTAAAACTTGCACAAGTCAATGCACGTTAATCTCAAATAATCTCGCAAAGATGGCGAACAAGAAAAGACTCAACTTTTATAAGACTCAAAGAAGACTCAAAATAAAATTTGACTTAAACTTGAAACATACTTCAATCGATTAGCTACAATACCACTATAATGCGGGGTTGATGCTATAGTTTCCCGATCTAGATTGAAAGTCCTCAAATTGAACAATAGAAGGAAATCTCGGTTGAATTAAGAAAAATATCGGGCGATATTTATACAAGAACAGATTGAGATTTCTTATAAATCAGAATGCGGAATAATGGATGATATAGAAAGATAAGAAGATGATAATATGGAATGATAAATATAGGAAGATAGGACTATTATAAGACTTGCAAAGAACCTTAACCAATTACATGTCAAAACCCTAAACAAAGAATTATCTTTCACCCTTCCTTCTTTAACCTTACACAAGTCTTCTAAATAAGACAAGCACAAGTAGGGACTAGTGTGACTTGTAGCACCAACCTTCAAAAAGATTAACGCACACAAGAACAACCTAGTAAAGATTCACAACTTTTCAATCAAAAACTCTCCTTTTGATTGAATATAAATAATAAAATACAAACCCCGTGAGCGAAGTCACAAGTATCTCCCTCTAAGGCTATTTATAAGAGAGATCTTTCTATGTAAACTAATAAAGATATCTTTTAAAAGATAATCTAAAAAAGATATCTTTTCAAAAGATATAAAAAACAATCTCAAAGATAGGATCAAAATTAAAAGATCTTTGACCGGATCTTTGACCGGATCTTCTAGCATGCGCCAGAGATGAAATATCGGGGGGAATCTCTGCCGAGATTCTTGAGTGTTGGCCGAGATTTTGCATCTTCCATGCAATCTTCCACTCTATCGATTCCTTACATGTTCGCAGTTTGTAAGCGACCTTTCCTTGAGTTTCTCTTGCTCTTGGATTAACGAATGCTCCATGTAATGTAGGTGTAGATGCTATCAAGGATGGTCTCGCATCAGATTTATTTACTCATCCGTTGATAATTGGACAACCTAGATACTTCTCAAGGCAAGTGCTCGAGGAAATACCAATGTTTTGTTGTAAATTTCTTTTAGCCCCATTAACAATATTTCTAGTTGTTTGGAAAGATGATTTATGACAATTTTCTTTTTGTCCCGAAAGTTGGCAATAGTTTATTAGAACTTGTATCACTTGATTGCAAGTTGTTGTTTTAGCTTTCGCAAAGATTATAATATCATCAGCGAATGCAAGAAATGAGATAACCGTTCATGCTCTCATGATAGGGAATCCAATACTTTTTCAGTTTTCGTTACTTGCTCTTTGAATATTCCTAGCTAGTACCTCGGCTCCTAAGTTAAAGAGCATCGGTGACAGAGAGCCCCCTTGGTGTAGACCTCTTTTAGGGTGTAGCATTTTGGTCGGGTTATCGATGATTAGGATGGAGTAGAAAACTATAGAAATACTCTCCTTGATCCACCCTATAAATTTGCTCGAGAATCCAAATTTTCTTAAAACTATTATAATGAAGTGTCATTCTACCATATCGTATGTCTTTTTCATATCAAGTTTATTACCGCATATCCTTCTTTTCCTCTTTGGATCAAAATCCATGAAATATTTTAATGGGCTATCAAAATATTGTTATGTATCGATCTGTTTTGGGTGAATGCACCTTGTAGTGGGTGAGTGAGTTTTTGGAGCACCCTTTTCAGTCTATTTGCCAGAATTTGTACAACAATTTTGTATATTGTCGAGCATAGGCTTATTGGTCTGTAATGGGTTGTTGAGGAAGGGCTATCGATTTTTGGGTTTAAGGGAATGAAAGTGTGGTTAATTTTTTTTTGGGATCATTTTTAGTTATGTAGAAGCTATTAACCGCTCTAGTTATAGAAGGACCTATAATGTGCCAATTTTTTGAAATTTCTTTTGTCGGCATTCCATCCGTTCTTGATGATTTGTCACTTCCAATATCAAATATCATATTTCTTATCTCCTCGTTTGTAAAAGTACTCATTAACTCCGTGTTATTTGTGTATGAGATTTCATGTTAGAATGATCTCCAAGTTACCTTTTTATTTTAGTTGGATTTATAGGGATTGCTTGAATCTCGCTCCATTCTCTTATTTTTAGGTCCCATTATTAATTTTATAAGGTCCAAACAATAACCTTGTTATTAAATTCTTGCAAAATACAAAATATAAGCCACCTTACTTTCAAAATGGAAAAAAATTAGAGGGCAATTGAAAATGAAAGTAGAACACCTATAGGTGTGATGTGCTCAATTTATCTTTAGTTTTTTTTTTAGATTCTAAACTTTTTTATGTCGGGCCAAGTTGCTTGCTTTAAATGTGTGATTGATTACTAAATGGCCTTTTTGAGTCAAAATATACGTACTCACCGTTGTTTTTCAAGAAAATTCACGTGTACTGTTTTCCGAAAAATATATCTAATTGTAATACTTATGCTTGTAATCTCCGTTCATTTCGTGTTTCGTTTCTTTCTACTCACTACTATACATGATTGCATGAACTTGTTCATCTTTGGGGTGTTTTATTTGGTGCTTAGGATGATTAGTCCATCCTAACAGCGTCAAAATATATCGATTGTGATATTATATAATCTATATACTATGTTAAAGCAAAAACATTCGAATTACGTGTCATTTTCTTATGCATTGGATGACACGTGTTTCTCATAATTTACGTTTTCTATTTAATTATATTTTATCTACTATATCTATTTTAATAATTAATTATATATCTATCATTAGCCAAAATTTAGTTATTTTTACCGAAATAAAATCCTACTAATCTAAAAAGATAGTATCAAACAAATTGATATTTTTACTATGTAAATATATTTAATTTTTATACAATAAAATCTCATACATTTCTCTCCTAATATAATCTATTTGGTAAATTTTATTGAAGGGATGGATTTTCAATATTTGAATAGGTGGTTATTATAAAGGAGATGATAATAGCACCCATTTTCACTTATAGTAGCCCCTAATTTTTTTTTTAATCATTTGGCCTCTCGCACCCTACGTAGGGTGCGAGAGGCTTAATTTTATATTTTTAAATTTTGGTCTCTTGCACATAGGGTGCGAGAGGCCAATTTTTTTTAATTTAATTTTATTATTTTTATTTAATCGAATAATTTGACCTCTCGCATCTTATGTGCGAGAACTTTTTGCTTTTTATATATGTGAAATGATTGATTTATTTATTTTTGAATGTGTTTTATATATTTTTTTGGCATTTTTTTCTCTCTCGCACGTAGGGTGCGATAGGCTTAAAAATTTATGGGTGCCGGTATTAAATTTATATGGGTCGGAATAAGGGCTTCTTATTATAACCGATAACAACGGATATTTGCATGTTGGGCATCTAGACGTTAATCGGTTGCTTGCTTGGGTTGTTTCTTTAACTATCGTAGGGTGATGCAATGTTAGAATTGTAGGATGATAAAACAGTACCTACACCTTACACCTACTCTGCTGCACATCTTCCACATTTGGAAGCCTCTATCAACCTATATACTGCTTCTGCTTCTACCCCTACCCCAACACACTATTCAAAATCAAATCTGAAAATCAATAAACAGGCCAGTAATTTATCGGGAATTTTAGAAGCAATGGCCAAACTCGTTAATTGTAACCACAACTACCTACGCGATGTGCGTAGTTGTGCTTGGATTCAAACTACGCGTTTGACGAGCGTAGTTGACATGAGCCCGTTGGAGCCGGTGAAAAATTGTTCGGTAATGGGAACCAAAGTTGAAGAATCTTTTTTTAGATCTAACTTTGTAACGGGAATCAAAGTTAATTTTTTTTTTTTAAATTCAACTACGCTTTCCATTAGTGTAGTTGGAGCTTTTTTTTTTTTAAATACAACTTCAACTACGCTTACCATAAGCGTAGTTAATCGGCTCCTATCGGCTTTGCATCGGCTCTAACTACGTACGCCACAAGCGTAGTTAGATTCCAGAGCTGAAAAATCAAACTACGCACTTCGCGTGCATAATCGTGATCATAATTAGTGATTTTCGCCGTTACATCTATCATCCGCCTCATTAATTACATGTTTTATATTCTTTCTTCGGTTCATTAGATTCTGAATCATCTTACGCTGAAATGTCACATCAAATATAAAAACAATTAATTTTAGATAAAACTTAACCAGATATATGAAGGCATCTAACCTGGATTTAAAAAAAAAAAAAAGAAAAGAAAAAAAGTATGCGGTACGTTAGACTTTATTTTATTGAACCTTTAGATTCACCAAACATGTAATGAATAATCTGTGTACTCAGTGACAATCACATCAATTATCAATTAAAAAAGAAAAAGAAAAGAGAGAAAAGGTGGTTTCTGTTTCCCTTTGTCAGTCCTTATCAGTATTTCACCCTCCTGTCTTCTTTTGGATTATTGCCTTTCAAGAACAACTCAGCCTAACAGAGGAACATGGCTATGGTGTCAACATTTTCTCTAGCTTTAAACTATTTTAATGGTGTCTGCTGTCTGCTTCTTGTTACAATTCTATAATCATCCTCTCATCAATGGAGTTTACCTCTCCTGTCCACTTCTACTAGTTTTTAGTTGCTGCTTTCATTTCAAATCTCTCCAAACTCAATTTCGAATTCTATCGGCATTTCATTCTGTATTCAATTTCGATTTCTTTTTCATCTGAAATGGAGATATCAGAAGAAGCGAGCATGGTGAACTTCCAGCTGTGGATGGCTTGCGCAGGAAGTATGGCCTATCTGCCACGCGTCCACTCCACCGTCTTTTACTTCCCGCAAGGACATCTCGAACACTCTCTCTCAATTGGAGCTACCGCCGTTCCCCGTTCTGCTCCACCAATTGTCCCCTCCCGCGTCACCTCCGTCAGATTCCTCGCTCGGCCCCGCACGGACGAGGTTTTCGCTAGAATCAGGCTTCTCCCGCTCAAATCCACGAACAATTTTCATGGCGGGAATCCGGTTGCAGAGGAGGAGGAGGAGAAGCTTCCTTCATTCTCGAAGACGTTAACGCAATCAGACGCGAACAACGGTGGCGGATTCTCCGTTCCTCGTTACTGCGCGGAGACGATATTCCCGAAGCTGGACTACTCGTCGGAGCCGCCGAATCAGACGCTCTCGGCTAGCGATATTCACGGCGTTGTCTGGAGGTTTCGTCATATATACCGCGGAACTCCTCGCCGGCATCTTCTTACTACTGGTTGGAGCTTCTTCGTCTCGCAGAAGAAGCTCGTCGCTGGAGATTCTGTCGTCTTCCTCCGCCATAGAAGCGGAGATGTTTCGATCGGGATCCGAAGAGCACGGAGACTGGAGATGCGTATGACGTCACTGATTCCGTCTTACCGCGAGTTCCGACCGGTGTTTAAAGGAGGGGGGAGGATGGAGGAGGAGGTAGTGGGGATGGCCGGAAGAGGAGTGGAGTTTGAGGTGGAGTATTACCCTAGGAGAAGGTCGCCTCCATTTGTGGTGGACGAGGCGGTGGTGAGGGAGGCGATGATGGTGAGGTGGTGCGCTGGGATGAGGTTGAAGATGCCGTTCGAGACGGATGATTCGGCGCGAGTGAGTTGGTTTAAAGGCACCGTTTCTGGTGTGAAGGTGGTTGATCCTGTCAATTGGCCTCATTCTCCATGGCGAGTTCTCCAGGTTCAAAATTCCTCCAAAATCTATGGACTAGTTGCTAAATTGTCATTGAAGATCGTACTTGTTGGATTCTAATCATAATTAGTAACTTAGATGCACCCCTGTCCCGCCTCTTTCTTTGGCTTTATGTTAGAAATTGCTATCTATATGGGCTGTCACTTGCTGTCACAAGGGGAACATCATAAGCAAACACTGTTGTATGCAAGGTCATGATCGTCAGGTTCTTGGTGTTGTTAGTTCCTTTGCTCAATTAGTCATGAAGCAATTCATTTGCCTTCCTTATTCCCCTCTAATTATCTTTAGAAGTCCTTGTTATGTTAGCATGTAAGCCAGTGAACTTTGCTTCTCTTTCGTTTGAATGGGAGTAGATGTTGTTTGACGCATTACAGACTTTACAGTTGACTACTTGCAAAAGCATGCTGATTTATCAATGGCACGGCTTTAGTTTTGCTATCAGAATGTCACAGTTAAGACCAATGACATTGACCTAAATTCTGTGTGCCATGTGATTAATTTCTGGTTGAAAGCTTCTAGTGTTTATCATGTCTTTAACACAGTGCTGGAAAGATGTGAATCTTTTCCCACTTTCTTATTGTTAATTTTCATGTGAGAATTGTTTATTATTCTGTGGTTGATCTCTATCTGGAGTAGGAACTTTCTGATGTCTTCTCTTGACTCACTATTTCTATTGCAGGTAGTGTGGGATGAGCCAGACTTGTTGGAGAATGTCAAGAGTGTCAATCCATGGCTGGTTGAATTAGCCTCCACCGAGCCCCCTACTTTAGTCCACCATCCATTACCCTTCTCACCACCCTTGGCTAAGCGGATCCGGATGCCTCAACATCCGGAGTTGCATTACAGTGGACAATTTTTAGCCCCATCATCTTCAGTCAACAATCCCTTGGGACCAAGCAGAAAACTGTCTGCAGGCATACAGGGAGCCAGGCATAATCATTTTGGTGATTTATGGTGGAATTACCATCATGATACTGTGATCAATATGAATAAACTACAAACTAGGCTGGTCAGTTCTGTGATACAAAGACAACCTTGCCAATCTGCAATATCAGCTGACTTCACCGTGGGGCAGGTAGATACGGGCAAAAACATACCCTGCTCGGTAACTATTGGTGGTTCCGGATCTGAACGGGTAGATACTGACCGCAAGAAGCCAGCCCAGTTATTGCTTTTTGGTCAAAGAATTGTCATCAAACAGGACAGTGTGTCCTGCAATTTGGACCTAAATGTTTCAGAACTCCAGAGTCCGGATAAAAATACGTCTGAAGTGAAAATAGAGAAGGCTTCTGAAATGCCTTTGCCTGTCCAAGAAACTGGACATTGCAAGGTATTCTTGGACACTGATGATGTTGGTCGATCTATTGATCTGTCAGCTTTCTACTCTTATGCAGAACTCTACGAAAGACTAGCTAATTTGTTTGAAGTTAAGCGCCCAGATATTTTCGCATGTGTGCTCTATCGTGATTCATCTGGAGTTGTCAAACGCATGGGAGATGAATCATTTAGGTACTCCCCTAAAATCTATGTTTACACTTTTGCACATTTATTTATTTTTAGAAGGTTGGAGGTCATCTTCTTTTCATTTTTCTGCCTGCACAGCCTATTTGATTGAGGCAGTTTGGCGAAGTAAGGGGATAAAAGGGGAAGGAGATATTTTGACTGCTTTCTTCCTGATAATTAAGTAAACGGATTTGTATATTGAAGATAAACTTATGGAATAAAGATTGAATTTCTTAGACAAATTAAACGCAGAACCTTTGTGTAGCTGAACTGCAAAAAAATGCAATAATATTATGACAATTCTGCAGAGGATTAGAGCGTTGGGAGTTTTTCTTGTGTTTGAAGCTTTGGGTGAGAACCACTAGTTTCACAAGTGGTGGGTGTGGTAGAAAGAAGTGTTGGGAGTAAGACCTAAAAAGGCACAACCAGTCAGAACACACATCTGAGGAGCTCTTATAGCCACGAGTTCTATTATTACAGTGTAGTGTAATAGCAGTAAAGGGGAATGTCTTCTGGCCGAGACAATGCTAAATACAAAGTGAGTAGACACCCTTAACCACAATTGATGCCTTTTTTCTAGTGGGTTTCTGTTGAGATGTGTGAATAATTTGTCCCACATCCAATATGCAAGATATGTGAGCCTAGCATTTAAGTGCAAGGATTACTCCTATTGGGAATTGTTTTAGGATAACACCCCTTGGGATTGTGTGCATGGCTCACCGGTGTGCAGCCCCTCTGCATCTTAGACCCGCCGGTTTATACAAAAAATAACTGTTTCCGTCACAAGCACATTGAATAACATTAAACCTTCATTCCCTTTAAACCCCACGCCCTGTAACCATATCTGATTCCCTCTCAATTCTCACTAAACAAAAATAGTTTTTTTGTCAAACACTGCATTTTGAGGTATCATGATACAAAAACTCAAATGTTTAAGTTACTGATTTAGGGGGCCATTGGTTTTCATTCCAGAAAATAGAACTTGGCGTTGGGAATGAATGATATGAACTCTTAGTGTTTGGTAAGGCTGGGAATAGAGTCAACTTGATTTCAAGGAATTAGGAATGGTTGATTGTTAGCAAATTTGAAGAGCTTGATTCCAACAGAGTATGGTACCAAATTTCAGAAATCCTGTTGGTTTGTCCTTGTTCCATCCTAAGTCTCCATTCCAACCTGATGTTGTATTGGTGGAATTATTATGTTTTATGGACATATCACTGTTAGAATCTTGCTTGCGTGACATTCTTTTAATAGATGAAAATAGAATATCAAAAAAGAAGTGTTGCTAGAACTGATCCACTTACCTTAAATGCTTTATTGTTTCAGGATAACATTACCAAGCGGCAAGCCGCATAATAGCAAACCATCATTTTTCCCTGATCAGCTCTTTTTGTCATATTTTCTTCTAACCGAGTCATATCAAGCTGCATTTTTCTACTAATCAAATCATATCACGGCCACGGAAAAATTATGAAACTTTCATTGTTAATGTATCCTATCCTACATTGAGTGGACAGTATTGTGGCAATCAATTCTTGTATTGGTGTTACTGATGAAAGATATCATTCTGTAAGCAAATGAAGCAACATTTCTTTTATGGTTCCCCTTGCAGTTCATTTAGAAGGATGACGAGAAGCTTAACTATCTTGTTGGGTGCAGGAAGTAAAATCCATGAAAGGTGTGCAATAATAACGCCTTACTAACAACTTGTTACATATAATAACAACATTGATAAGGTTAAAAAAATGTTGGTGTTTTCAGGAGAAGGTTGAGTGAGGACACGAACAGCGGAAGTGGATTGGACTATTCGGGCAACGGAGATCCCTTGAGCATATCAGCATAGTAACCAGGTATCGAAGAATCCCGGGCTGTAACTTTAAGTCAGAAAACCTGATGGTGTAGTATATACTACTGTTTTTATGGCATTTAATACTCATGTGGATACTGATGCCTTATATCTTTGTGTACACTGCCGTCTGCTGGACGTTCAAATTATCGATATGTGAAGAATATTGTGCGTAGAATTTGTTCTTTGCTTTGATTTGCAGTAATGCCATCACACTGGTCAAGTGTATGGTGATCAGATTTTGCATGTATGAAAAAGAATCAGTGGTAACATAGATTTGACATTGTGTCATATTCATAAGTACATCCTTAATTGAGTATGGACAGATGAAATTTGTGTAAAGTGGAATGGTCATTAAAACAAGACACAAGGGGTAAGACTCTTTAATGTAAGTCTTCAATCTTGTATCTTGATCTTAGGCCCATACAGTGCATGTGACATGTGATTTTGAATCGATACTGGCTTCCGCAATTTTTTAAAAAATAATAATTTGGTGGGCCCTATTGGCCTATGTTCTTCCTCTGCATAGAAGATGGCAATCAAGCGTGATGGGTAGGTCGAATTTTGGTCTGTTTAGTTTACGTCAAGATTGGTTAGATAACAAAAACCACACGTTCCTTCAAAAAAAAAAACCACATTTATCGGATTTGCAAAGAAAAACTTACACTGTACATCAGTTATATGTTAGTGATTTCGTCGTCCTTACAAATAGCAGTGATTTCGGTAATAGCAGTGTAAAAATGATGTAGCATGTTTTAGTTTGATGGTTGTTTATAGATCTAATATTGTTTTAGAATAAACGTTCATATGTAAGTACGTAATAGTTCAGTGGTAACATGCTTAGTGGTTCATATATGATATTTGGGGAAAAAAAAAACTTATGGAATCCACACCATTTGTTGTGACTTGTGGGGTAAATGAATTCGCAGTTCAAAGCCTCCGGAGATAGAAACATGCTCGTAACAACATACGGCCAAAAATGAGTTAGTATGGATAACACTTTATGCTCATATCGCAAATTCAATATATGATAATACTTGCCCCTTGTATAGACCTTGTCGGCAAGACATTCCGCCATAGGATAGCCATTTGTCGCAAGGGGATCAAGCAAGAAGAATTTGTTCTGTAAGAACAATCAAGGAGACACAATTTGACCCATAAGGCCATTGCACGGGAAGCAACCTTCCCGTAAGGGCCATGTGAGGTGAAGAAGTCTTCATGTTCCACGCGGACACGGATGTCTAATCCTTGCGACCTAAAAAATATTGAGGGCCCGTTTGGTTTTAAACCCGGAATCGGAAACGGAATGGAAACGAATATAGTATATACGTATGAAGGAATTGGAGTAGAGTTTGATTACTTTTGACACGGATGTCTAATTCGTTTTCATTCGTTTCCGTTTCCGGAGTTGGAACCAAACGGACTTTGAATGTTAATTTCAGTCCCAAATCGAATTCTGTATGTCTTTTTATTTTTACAATACCAACCAACTAAACAAAACACGATAACATTTTTGACCGAAATCAAAACTTTTCTTTCACGAAAATACTGATTTGGAATAAAAAGACTTTCTGAAACCTTTTAGTCTTGGGTATTGGGTTATATAAAATTAGATATTTGGGCTTCTAACATGGAAATTAGGGTCAAACAGTCGTTCTCCATCACATCGATATCCTCGGACAGTTTATTTTGATAACTTTTTCAAATTTCAGCCCATGTGATTTGGTTTTTGCCTGCCCTAATTACTTATAATACCTACTTTCCATTAGCAAATATATACGAAGAAGCTTATCAAGCACCACATGCATTCACAATATATAAAGCGTGCACATGCTTCACATAAATATTAACATATGCAGCGTCTTTCTCAGGTAAGTTACCCAATCAGCATTCAATTCGTTGTCTATTCAACTCTCTCAGCTGAGATGGATTTCTACCGGATTATCCTCCTTTGGTTGTAACTCCGGAAACGAAAACGGAATGGAACTGAATTTACTCCATATGTGTACCTAGTTCATGAATTATTCCAAAACTCTGAAAACAAAAACGAAATGGAAATGAATTTAATTCATGTGTATCTTGTTCATGAATTATTTTGGAATTATTCATTGTGGAGGTCTCATACAAAATTTATTTGTTTCTTCCTATTTTGTTTCACTATAGAGTATCAAAAGTAATCAAATTGTACTCCAATTAGTTCATACCACAAGGAATGAATCTAAAAAGTTTCATGAACAAACATATACGTATGAACTAAATTCGTTTTCATTCTGTTTCCGTTTTCAGAATTTAAACCAAACAGTCCCTACATGGTTATGGTGTGGGATGCAACACATAACCTCTCTTAGGGCTCACACCCGAACAAAGACGACAAAACTAACAAAGACTGGAATGAAAGCTCATTACAAATGCAAATGCGAGTTCATTCAAGCAAAGACGACAAAACTAACAAAGACAGAATGAAAGATCAGTACAAACGCAAATGCGAGTTCATTCAAACAATGCTGCAATTACAACTATCACAACTATATGAGCATGAATACCATGTACTTGAAATACAACTTGTAGAAGGTAAGAGAATGAAAGATGGCGTAAGAGAGTTTCCGTCCGGCATCCCCCTTACACCGATCAAGGGCATCCTCCACCTATCATGGTCCCAACAAAGCATTTGTAGATTAACAACATTTGACGATGAATTTTCAACGAACAAAACAAAGTATCAGAAAGTTACCAACACTTAACGCAAACCAAAGAGAAGGAAAACCAAAACTATGCTGTACATATGTCTGCTAGTCATCCCTTCTCAAGATGGAAAACTTATGATCACTCAAGAACAGCAACCTCTTGCTCAACCCTCCAGTAGTTTGCGTCGTTGAATTCCTTCATCCCTGCTGTGTTGTCATCGCCGGCATGCTCCTCTATTGAGGCTGTGGCTGCTTTTGAATTAAGGTTCTTCTTCAAGGGCCCCGCCTCCCCTACTATTCCTTCCTTCAGAGCATGTTCCATGGCCTTCTCGGTACCTTCTTGTTCCACACCCAGAAACTCAACATCCTCTTCGAACAATGAAGGGACGGGTGTGACTGTCTTGCTTGTGTCGGAATGTGGTGGGGATGCTTCGTTGCGTTCTGGAGAGGTTGAAGTTCCATTTGCTAGGATGGATTCTACACCTGAGGAGCTAATACTAGTAGGTTGCACGTTCTCGGTTGAGGTGGAATCAAGAAAGGGATTCAAAGAAGGCCTGCCAACTTCAGAATCTGATGGCTCCGGAAATGTGGCCCAATCAGCTGGTGGTATGTCTGCAAACGGGTTTGCGTGTCCTGTTGGTGTTTCGAACTGGAAGTGACCCACTTCTCTGTCTATGATCATCTTCTCGACCTCGGTGCTTGATCCTAATTCTGTAGAGTTTTGGTTTGAACCCGATGGATCATCCATATGATCTTTGGTTTCAACCAGCTCTTCATCCTCGCCTACTACCACTTCATCATCGCTACCGCTATTACCACTGCCAGCATTTTCGTTCAAGTAAATCTCATCCATGATGTCAGATAGGGTGGTGCTCACAGGAGCATTGTCAATCCTGTCGTCTCGGAAAGTGAACCAGTTTGAGTTTGTAAACAAACTGCAATGTTCGATATGAATATAAAGTTGTTATTAGATTATGATAATACCAGAGGGTTACAGCAAAACTTACATACACATGGCACAAAATATGGTAGTCTAATGAAGGATATGCGTAAATATGTAATAAAGGCCCAAGTAACTTCAACATACCTCCCTTGGTCATCGCCTAGCCGTAAAGAAGAGATTACAACTTCAGCAGAATCATCATTATAGTAGACATCCTGCATTTAAAGCGGATTAGAAGAAAAACGTGAGAGGAATGGCAAGGCATTTAAACATTTCCGAATGCTCAAACTTCATAATGACATCTAGAACAACAGAGCCCAATTAGCAAGAATGTACAACGTATACCTCATCGTCTCGATCAATAGCTCCATTGTCCTGTAAAGAATATTTTTCAACAAGAGCTGCATTACACTCCATTGAAATAAAGAAATAAAAAGACAGAAATATGTTACAAAATATATTTGAAGCTTCACAATAAGCAATACCTCTTCAGAACCCTCTGAAACAAACAAATCAGGTCGAAAAGCCTGGCTCAAATTATTAGCTAGAGCAGTTACATCATAATCTCTATCATGAAGTATATCATCGTCGCTGTCCCTTGTTCGGTCATGTAATGTCGTTGGACGCCTGCAGAACAATAGATGTGGTGGTGATGAGGGGGAAACTAAATTTCTTGAATCCTAAGCCAAAATTTTTCCATAGACTTAAGTTGAGCAATCAACTTAAGAACTAAGAATGTGTAATCTAAATAGTAGCCCAAGAAAGGCAAACAAACAACTCTTATCAAGTAGCTTCATGTAAGATACACATCTACGAATGTGGAGTGCTGGAAGAAATGTCAACACAAGTTATTTCAGGATCAAATAGTTTTAACAGGACACCATTTAAGAAACACAGCCTATAGGGCATTGCTTGTACTATTTAATTGCATATAATATGCAAGAGCTATCATCATATACTGATTATTCAATTATGTAGCTGCTCAAGATGCTAAATTCATAAGATAATATTGTCCAAAGAACATCATCAGCTTATTATAATAGAATGTGCCAATCCCTTCAACTGAAGAAGGTGAGGAATGAAACCCAAATAGAAGGGACGTCACATAATGCCTTCTCTTGTTGATTGTATAAGATACAACATAAGAAAAAATAATTACTTAAAGCATGCATGCATACCCACAACCCCATCGATAGACATTGCAAACCACATTGCGCTCCTGTAAAACAGTAGCCTGCCAGTCATTCCATTCGCTGTTTTCCTGAACACGATAAAAATGCAAATACATGAGAATAATATCCAGGAAATAAGAAAACATCAGCTCAGCATCGCTGTATTACTAGAATGGCAAAGAGTTTTGGACATGTTAACAAGAAGACAGTGATAGCATAACTGAAAGGTAAAAGTATTATGAACCCGCAAAAATGATGGTAAAGAACCACTCTTAGATCTTTGTTAGTATTCACAATTTATAACGAGTACAAAGGACAATTAAGGATTAAATAAATCTAAATTATATGAAATGATATCCTAACAAACCATACAGATTAAAACATAGGTTAACTAAGGTGAACTGAAAGTCTGTAACACAAATATAGAAAAAATGAATATTAAACTTGAACGAAAATGGCTTGCAAGTTGTTGGACACAGCAGAGGAGATACATAAGCAGAAGAAAACTTGGGAGTTCCCAGTGGTCAAGGCATCAGGTGTAGTGCCGGAAACTGGTGGAGGCGAACAAGTTGTATCATCGAGTTGAGAAAACAGGAGCGCTAGTCAGTAAACGCTGGTTGTCATTGTTGTACATTTGTTGGTGATTGAGGTGCAAATATAAGCTCTTCTTTTCTATTCCTTGTTTTTGAAATATAGGCTTCAACAGACCCGTGTTTAATTTGGATTCGGCAGAGCTGAGAGCCGTTGTTGGGCTCGGGCGGATCCTGGAGCCGTTGTTGGGATCGGCAGATCGAGAAGACCCGGGATCTGATCTTATTTGGATTGTGCAGACCCGAAAACCAAAGTGAATTGAGGCATTCACAACTGATTAGAACTCCTAAAATGGATGAGTTTGAGAAAGAAGGGTCGGAGAGAATAGAAGAAGCCATTGTTAAAAGAAGACAATAGTCGTCTAGTTTGTGTAGGCCATAAGGAATTCAAGCTTGAGTCGGTATGCTTTGTTAGATAAATGACTGTATATGTGGTGCAACAAGGGATTAGGGTATGCTTTGAGTCGGTATGCTTTGTTAGATAAATGACTGTATATGTGTCTAATAAAACCAAGTATACCCACCTTCAAAAGTTCCATGCAGTAAGAACTTATAAGGATGTAAGAAGATCAAAGAAACAAAAACAATTCATAATCCATTTTTAATATTGTCATATACTTCATACAAGGATCTTCAAAAGTCGAGAAATAGCAATCACCTGAAGGAAAGCTTGAATAAGCCCATTGTTCTGCCCCAGTTGAAGAATTTTGTTAGCAATACGAGTAATATGTCCGAGGTTCCCACTTCGGGGTGGTTGCTTACCAGGTGCAGGTACAGTAGGCTGCATTATCAAATTATAATAGCAAGTTAATGGAGGACAAATCCGTTTGCTAGGTTGCTCTGCATTATCAAAAACTACATACGGTTCCACAATTTTATATAAATCAAGTGAAAGATGTTTAAATATATGTTTATTTGTGCAAACTTTAACAGTAAACAGAAGTCAAGTGATTATAATGCAGCTCCACCAAATTTAGCCCCCAAGGTGGAAGCAACCGAAAGTAGCTTGATTCATCAGATTATCAAATAACAGGATTTTATATTTGTCAGAACATAGAAACCACAAATGCTAACAAGGGAAGCTGTAATAAAGAATTTGGCCCATTTTTTAATTTTCTAAAAGTATTAGACTTGCCTACAGATTGCAGTGGATAAGATAAACCTTTGGTTGTAGCCAAAAATTTGCCATTGTGTTAGTTATTAAATTGTTTCTAGTTTTCAGCTAAATCTGCAATTTTATTATTTCATAAGATCCATGGCACTAAATCTCTATTTTCAAGGTAGTTATAATCATTTCAGACTTGCAGAGAAGTTAAATATGCTGATGATTTTACTATATTTATAGCTCAAATTGTATTGAGTGGAAATATTATAGGATGTGTATTGTATAAATTTGAGCTGTATATATGGGAAACTCTTGTGCATTTATTTCACTCAATACAATTTTCTTATCCAAATTTGTAGACCATCATTTTCAATATGCAAACTCAGTATTACTTAACATCTATGTAGAAATCGGAAGCTAGAAATTTCTGAATTACCAAAAAATCTTCACTGTGGAGTTTTTCGCTTGCTCTAAGCTATGACAATTGACTTAAATGACATCTTCCAAAAATGATCATACAAATTTTGGGGCTTCCTAGCAGTAATAGATCAACTTTGGCAAATAAAAAAGGGGGAGTGTCTAATTAATCAAAATTTATACTCAAACCCATTTCCAATCAAGGATGGCAATGTTACAAGTTATAACAACATTTATCCTGCATAGATCAGAACAATATCAGAAGAGATGGCACAGCAAAGTAAAGTTGAGCACTATGTACCT
Organism: Fagopyrum esculentum; assembly: GCA_033239045.1. Lineage (NCBI taxonomy): Eukaryota > Viridiplantae > Streptophyta > Magnoliopsida > Caryophyllales > Polygonaceae > Fagopyrum > Fagopyrum esculentum. The sequence goes on from BSUD01000008.1 coordinate 112,164,935, forward strand.
GGTTTGGATCACCCAAGAGCAAAGGATTCGTGTCTGCTTGAAGAACTTTATTAATCAAATCACACTCTTTAAAGAGATGATCAACAATGTTACCATTCTTGCTTTCCATGCACGACAAAATTATGCTCTCAACGTGATGATGTAAAGCATTGTTGTATGGATACCTAGAGAAGACGCAACAGTAATTTCAGGTTACGATCAGACCAATGCTTCGTTATCACCTATTTTTTCATAAGGAAGAACTAAAAAAGTGTTACGGTCCCGGATGTAGGATCGAATCTCAGATAAGAGACACGAGTGATTTGTGGATAAAAGATTAGATGAAAGTGGATTGATGGATAGATGAAAGTGGAATGATGGATAGATGAAAGTAGAATGATGGATAGATGAAAGTAGACTCGTCCTAGACAGAGCCTCTTCCTAGGTATAACGTGTAAACCATCTTGGTTTAACGTTAGCCTCCTTTTGATTATAATTCTGCTTATCTTTTATTTCCTCCTAAAGGCCATATATATAGGCTGCTAATTAACAAAGGAAAATATAAATATGAAATCTTAACTGAAAGTAAAGATATCTCAAAGCTATAAACTAGAAAATATAAACTATCCTAAATCTAATAGATATAATATCTTTAATATTGAAATATCCTTTTTCTTAATATCTCCCTAAATCCAACCGTATCATCACATCTCCTCTCGATTTTGAGTTTGTCCTCAAACTCAAACTCCTGATCAATTCCTTGGGAGCGGCACCTGGTTTCCATGTCTCATCCTCCTGCATTTGCATCAAACTAAGCTCTGGTTTCCACCGTGGAATGTCTCCTTTCCACAAGCCTGATTTTCTGTTTAGGAAGGATTCATTACAGGAACTAAAATCCCACAAAATTGGCCCACCAGAAAACTCCGGTGACAGTAAAGTATATAATTCAGCAGGCGCACATAACTCCTGGCAAATACCCATGCTCAAGAAATCATCCCTTCTGTCCCCTCCTGATAACTGCATCCTAGACTGCACAGTAGAGACATTTTGGTTCAATTCGTAGAGGATTAGTGGCATTTCAACATCTGCAACGTTGTCTTGGTCAATGCTCGTTGTCTTTTCAAGTTGCAGCTTGATCACAGCCCCTTGTGAAACCATTTTCTTCCGCTCTAACGCTTGGGCCAAAACAATTGCGATTCTGAGATTCCCCGGTTGTTGAAGTTCCAGGTCAGCCTTGATTTCCTCTTTCAATCCCGCCATAAATAGGTGTACCTGTTGCTGCGTGGTCACACCAGAACTTCTTGCCAATAGTTGCTGAAACTGGCTTTCATACTCTTCAACAGACCCTTTTTGCTTGAGATTTTCCAATCCAAGGGACCCCAAGCTCCCTATGTTGTTAGAACCTTTTCCTTTTCCCAGAAAAGAATTTGACAGATCCGTCAAACGCCCTTCTAATGCTTTCTGACGAGTATCCATGTCTTGCATAAAAGCCTTCAACTTGGCTGCTAAATGTTCCGTGTCACCCATGAGATCTAGCTCTGATACCAAGTTGTTACGGTCCCGGATGTAGGATCGAATCTCAGATAAGAGACACGAGTGATTTGTGGATAAAAGATTAGATGAAAGTGGATTGATGGATAGATGAAAGTGGAATGATGGATAGATGAAAGTAGAATGATGGATAGATGAAAGTAGACTCGTCCTAGACAGAGCCTCTTCCTAGGTATAACGTGTAAACCATCTTGGTTTAACGTTAGCCTCCTTTTGATTATAATTCTGCTTATCTTTTATTTCCTCCTAAAGGCCATATATATAGGCTGCTAATTAACAAAGGAAAATATAAATATGAAATCTTAACTGAAAGTAAAGATATCTCAAAGCTATAAACTAGAAAATATAAACTATCCTAAATCTAATAGATATAATATCTTTAATATTGAAATATCCTTTTTCTTAATATCTCCCTAAATCCAACCGTATCAAAAAGTTCATCATGAAGAGGTCTAAAAAGTGAGAAAACTTTCCTTCTGATACTGATCAGAACAAACAAATTGTCATGGATAACAGTAGCAAGAGAAAAAAAAAACTCTATACAGCCTGCCCAAAATATTAATCCCAAAAGAAAATGTGTTTCTCAACGGATGTGAGAAAAGGAGTCTCAATAGATTAAAATTATATCCAAGCTCATCAACAACAAATATATATACCAAGCTACAAGTAACGGAGAGAATGGCAAATGCCTACTTACTCGAAGAACAAATCTATCACTCTTTTAATGGTCCCAGACTTAACCAATTCCTCTTCCGCAGCTACATTGCTAGCTTTCAACAAAACAGCAATGAACTCTACAATCTGCAATCAGTTCTCAAAAAGAAACGAATGTGTGAGTAAAAATGCTATCGAACATAGCACACAGTGAAGCTTAGGGATACATACACACATACACATATTTATGAAAAGGCATAGGGCCATTTTCTCGAGCCAAGTTCGTGCTCAACCTCATTCACACTCGAGCACAGTATGCTCAATTCTACAGTATCATCTACAGTTAGGGACATTTTCGTAAAATACATTCTAAATAAGCTACTTGGATTGTTAAAATCTCGGGTCCCCCTCGCAATGTGCTCATACTAACTTGTTTTGTAACCTGAACAAGCATACATGTATATCAGCTCAACAACTTGGGGCTCAAGTCAGGCTCAAATAGCCCAAAGTGTCAAAAACAGCATTTAATAAGTATCATTACAATAACTTTTTAAGAGTTAAAACTACGGAATCTTTTTTTTATGTATATATAGACCCAATGGGTCGAATAAACTTATAAACCCAACCTAGATATTTGCAGATCAATCAAGACCAGAAGTTCCAAAGCAGAAGGACAATATTTTCCCATTGGATCCCTGGTCATGTTTTAATATATCTACATAATATAAATAGTACTCCTTTTTCTGTGATTAAATTTCAATAGTTCATTAGATGGAAGCTACAAAACATTACGTGCATGGTACCAGCATCAAGAATTAACATTTTATTGATGCATAAATGAACTCCGTCTCATGGTTGATCTGTCACTATAGCTTAAATTGGAATGTATTATACAATAACTGAAAGCATATGTGAGGCTAATGTTGTCACCGACTAATTAGCCTCCTTAGATTTTAATTGTGCTTGTGCTTTAGGTTTCCATGTTCTAGAGTTTCCACCTGGCGATGCTTTAAGTTTGCTTTGCTAGTTGATCGCGGCTATATGATATTAGCCCATTTCATTTTCCAACAAAGTTTGCAAAAGTGCAGCTTCTCCTTCTACCAAGAAAAGCAATTTAAAGTATATGTAGGCTACTTAAGTACAATTAAACATAAAAAAGAGGAAGAGCGACTCAGCCTTATATAATTTCCAATAAAGTTTGCAAAAGTGCAGCTTCTCCTTCTACCAAGAAAAGCAATTGAAAGTATATGTAGGCTACTTAAGTACAATTAAACATAAAAAAAAGAGGAAGAGCAACTTAACAAATACTTAATTTTGTTAAAGAATAATTGTCATTTTGGCTATTTTTTCCTTCACTTTACACATTTACCCTTCTAATCATTAATACTTAGTTGTGATTTTCAATAAAGTAAAAAGTAAAGGAATGATTACGGGTAAAATGGTATATTTCATAGTCTTCTTAAGGGTGCAAAATGCTAAAACGACAATTATTTATGAACGGAGGGAGTAGTATGTAGACTGTCAAGGCAAGAAAGAAGCCAAACCTTAAGTCGATGCTTTCCAAGAGGAGGCCTTAACTCACCATACGGAGTAGGCAAAACTTTATCATCAGTTGAGATATTCAAAAGCATAAGCAGATTACCTGCATCAATATTGTAAACAGTATCAAACGTGCAGATATTTTAGGTCTAGGCAAAACACAAATGACATTAAAATAAAGACAATTTTTATTTACACCTAAAAAGGCAATGAAAATAATATAAACCTCAAACTTCAAGCCTTCAAGTGGAAATGAATATTATAGCAAAAAAGTTCCGAAAGGCAAATGACAAATCAAATATATTCAGCACCAACCTAGTTCAGGTAGCATGGCACTAACAGTTTCAGTATTTACTATGATGGGAGCTTCATACATATGTTGACCTCGTACAGAATGAATCAAAGACGAAACTGATCTTCTCGGATCGAGCAATGATATACATACAGATAGTGAATGCACAAGGCCAGATTTAGAATGCGAGTCTTCAAGCGCGTGGCCAAGAATCCTTGAAACAAAACTATAAAGGAAACAGATTCCTTTCTTAGTGACTACGTGTTCAAGAAATGGCAAGTATGAATGTCCAGCAAGAAGAGATTATTTATGTAGAAAACCTTGGACTAGAAAGTTGTGTGGCAATAGATGATCCTGTGTTTCGAGTAATAGCACATAGTGTTTCTGCAGCATTAGCTTGAACACCAGGGGAACTCTGAACCATGAAAGAGAATGAATGAGAATCGGTAACAATGAAGTAAGCAAAAGTGCAAAACATACTACTTTTTCGCAAACACGGTTTGAAATTGGACTATAACTCATCATGAGCATTTGCTACTTCACAGCCTATCCGCTAATGAAAATTAGAAAAAGATGGTAGATCAGGGCAAAATGAACTGCAAATACAAGAGACACGTTTAATCTGAAATATAGAGAAGCCACTTTAAAAGAATGGTCAAGGGAAAGATACTTTTCACAAGTAATTCAGATGGCACAAAGCCACAAATTAAGGAAGCACTAGCCAAAACTGAAGGCTCATACAAATGAAATAACACATTAAATAAAAACCTTCTACTTACAGATGGATTCAATTTATCCACAATCATCTCTAGCAGATTGCTATCAGACAGCCACTGCATTACATCCAGATAACTAGGATAAACATGGTCATCAGCGCCTACGAGCCGAACCAAAACCTGCACAGAGCACACCAACGAAGATTGTGTCTTTCAGATGAAGCCTCCAATAGAAGAATAAATTTGAAATTAAAGGCATCATCATAGTAAAACTAACAGAGCAGAAATGCCACCACCTCCATAATAGATGTGATTCCAATCAGATCAACTAATTGGCGAAGAACATCCTGGTGTGCCTGTCATAGAAATTAAATGTGTATCAATATCACCAAAAAGGAGACAAAAAATCGGAAGTTAAGTGGTGGCTGATATCACAAGTCTCAAATCCGGACATTTGAAAAGGTTTATAACTAACTCCAGCACTGGAGACCAAATGATGTTTGGCATTTTAGTATGGGAGGTCAAGTTTTTATCTTTCTCAATGCACATTTCATTAAGCCTGCACATTTGCCACAGAAACTCATTATCAGGTTGAGAATTGAGATACCTTGGCAACAATGAATCCCATTTCCAAACACTGGAATACCTACAGTTACCAAACTTCTAGTGTATTGCTCGCTTAAGGACGTACCTATAATGCGGGGAAAAAAAAACTTGACCCAGTGTTTGGACATCCGTTAAGCATTTCTGAAGCAGAAACCAAAAACAAATACAAGATGACTTCAAAGTGTAGCCCAATGTTTTCAACAAAGTCATATCCCAACCTAGTACCTTCACTTCCCATTTTCTTCTCTATTTGAGCCTGATAAATCATAAATCTCTCATCTTCATACATTCCATAAAAATTATCTGCCCCGGGCTTAACTTCACCAACATAGTTTTTTCTTCTTGTGCTGACCTTGAAAGCAAGACATTTGTTTTCTCTCTGTTCAACGAGCTCATCCCAAGTTGGCATGTTGTCGTCTCTCAGTTCTCTCTCAGTCAACAACCACTTTTATTTACTGGAATTGTTATTCAAAAGGGGCAATAAGGATTGTCTCGATCCAGTATGTGCTCTTTGATATGTGTTTCCCCTGCCTCTATGTTGTTCTCAGTTCTCACTTCCAAAAACCCAACTCAGCATGAGCACTTTCCTTATAAATTATGATGCAGCATTTCATTCATGGATAAGAACCAGTGTTACATGGTACGTGGTTCGATTCGGAACGAGGTTCGAAAACGGATACGTGATTCGCTACCTCTACCGAATCGGGTACGATGGGTTCGATTAAGTATTTTTCTTTTTTTTTAAAAAAAATAAATTCTTAATAAACAAGGCAAATTAGATCTAAAAATGTTCAAAATTAAAATAAAATTTAAATTTAAATTTAAATTAAATTGATGTGCCGTGAAATCAGACTTTTCTTCTTCAATTCACTGCAACTTCCAATTTTTCATCTATAATGAAAAACAACTTCCAATTCTTCATCTTTAATGAACTACAACTTCCAATTCTTATCTTTAATGAACTACAACTTCCAAGATCTTCTTCTCCCTATATTGCATGCCTGTTCAATGAACTGCAACTTCCAGTTCTTCATCTTTAAATGGGTTCGTTAGATATTTCGATCCAGGTCGCGAACCCATCGTTCCGGTTCGCGAACGAACCACGATTGGGTTCGACGATTTCGGTTCGTGGTTCGCAGCACCGAACCACGAACCCAACTTCAATGATAAGAACATATAAACATTTAGGTGACAATTTGTGGTGGCCCACAACTCGGATGAGGTTTTAATGCACCAAACTCTATATCACATGTCTGTTTGTGACTTTCTCACTCGGAACCCTCTAGCACAAATCAGTTCCCAATACCCTGGTATGGGGTCCAGCTTAATCCATTCCTTGTCTAAGTCCCTACTTCAATGCCCGGTACACCAACAACCCTTCGGCTCTCTCTGTCATGTCTGATGACCCACTGTTTTGTCTTCTGCAAATCGATCCTCTTTGACCCCTCTATCTCCACGGCACTATTAACTCCACCTACAAAAACTTTTAGGTACTAGAAACAACTGTCCTTCTGCAAATTACGTACCCTTCAAAGGTTGAGAGGACAAGGACCAAGCAAAGGAGGATGTCCATGGTGGAACAAAGACGGGTGAAGAAGGGGAGGATGGGCTGAGGTGACAAAGAAGACAAAGGTCTCAGCTACGGACTGCTGGTGGTGGAATGTTGGTTTGGTTGAAATTATGTTTTAATGTTTTATATTTACAACCCTAATTTTATTCCTAAATCCAATGGAACACCCCCAATCATCTAAGTTCGAATCCAATTCTTATTTCCAAACCTATGTACTAAAATGCTACTCAAGGGAATACAAGTGATGAATGCAGGGAAGAAAGGAATTGTGACATCAAACTAAGATATAAGCCTAAACATGGACTTACTTGTACATAATTCATGAGTGGTACAGTCTTCCTTAGCATGAGGCAAACAACAACCTACATAAACAATCATGCATTAGGGAAAAAATTCAAATGTAAAAAAAAAAAAGAAAAGAGGGGGGATGCATCCGTGGGATATGGTACAAAGAGATTAAAAAAGGTGGGGTCTTTCTCACATCTGTCTTCATCAGTATGCAAAAGCATTCATGGAATACGAATATAAATACGGAACTCTTTTGTGAATACCTTGTTAAAATACCCAGCAAGCAAGGGGCTGTGAGATCGGTTTGGATCCAAAAATGAGAACAGTAAATCCATTAGCTGTAAGCAGAAGAAAAATAAACGATATCAAATAAGGTTCTATATTTGAAGTCTACAAAAATAAATTGCACAATACAACTACTTCACTTACCTCCTCATCTTCCACCAAAGTCCTCAAAATAACATCTATTTCACAGGTAAAGACTTCACATGCAACAAATGGGAACCTAATCAGACAAAGAAAGGTGAATCAAATTATTGAGTCGTGAATAAACTAGAAGCTGTTTGCTCGTCTAGAATGCTCTGGCATAACAATACGCAAGCAGATGAATTTGAGGGTTTAAACACAGAGCAAAGAGAAAATCCATGTAATAGGAATTCTATTGCATTCATCTAAATTTTGTTAGTACAAACGCATGTCCACTCAAATAAACATCCTGGGACCATTACAGCAAATCAAGGAAAACAAACAGTTGCAGCAGCAGTGATATTTTAATAAATTGAAGTCCAGTCCCTTAATAGAGGATTTCCAAATCATATATCCAATCTAGCAACTAAAGAACCACGAAACATGTCTTACATGGACTAATTGGATAAAAGTAAAGCATTGCCATAGACTCATCCATGAGTCAAATAATGTGATCATGGCATTGAATGCCAGGCAACTCATAGTATGTGATGAATAAAAAATTCAGAAAAGATCAAATGTTGCATTAATAGTGAGAGCACGTCATCATTTATGCTGAAGCCTTGTTCGCAAAACAAATGCAACCGGCCAAAAATTGTTTTGGGTTTCTATCAAAGCCTTTTTTGTCAGATCATTCATCTGGATATAGTCTACAATGAAAGATTCCCCATTAAAACTGATATATGACAAGTCACAAGTGTTTGGAGGATTACCCTAAAGAATAGCAACAGTACCACCATGGTGGAGAAAATAATAACAAACTTAATCTCAAACAAAAAACTAGAATTCAAAACAGTATTCATATGGCCACAAATCCAAATTGAAAGTAGAATTAAAACTAGAATTAGAAAGGATATTTCAGCATTTTCCTTTCTACTCTGAGATTAAAATGATTTTAAGAATGAACCCTTATTTCATTCTAGAAAAAAATTGTGGAGATTAAATCTTTTTGTCGATTGTAGAACGGAAGTCTAGTTAAGATAGCCAATGGTTGACAAAAGTACCAATTCAATAAAAGCCTGAAACGGGCTTATCAACATTATGCTTTCTAGTTTAAGAAAAAGTAAACTTCAATGTGAATGTGTCATTAACAAATCACTGGAATAACAGTTAGTTACAAGATTGTTTATATCATATGAAGCTATTTAACATATAACAAAGAGGAGTATGTTAATGTAACAACATAAAAGTATAAGCATCATACTTGAAGGTTCTGCTGCTATCAGCATCCTCAGAAGGTTCTTCAATGACATATCGCAGCAATTGCTCCACCTGTGTTCTATCTCGTAGACTGCATATGTATGTAAAAAATCTCAATTATTATCCAGATATATTTAACAAAAGAAAGATGAAGATGCAAATGGACAGAGGCTTAAATAGTAGCTATTAATTACAAATTAATCAGACGACTATTAAGAGCTTTGCATTCTTGGATTATTTCCTCTTCTTCTAGAAGCTCGTCCAAAGTGAAATTTTCCTTGTCTAACACCGCATCAACCTAGCCAAACCAAAAAAGACATGGAAGATAGTCAGACGACCAAGTAGACAACAACAACAACATTAATATAAGAATTTAAGACATAGAATCCATATGACACAAATTTACGATTAACTGGCAATTTCTTCACCCCACACATCTAACGGGACAAATGGGGCACATCAGCATAGTACTAATCAAACAAAAGTGTAAAGCCGAACAATGCATATTATAGATATTCATTTCAGTAGAATACAAATCAGAATAAGTTCACATTTATCATATAGCCAAACCTATGGATCCAAATCCTACCCCTTTAATATATGCACATGTTGATTGTGCTAGACTAGCCTGAACGTAACAAAAAAAGTTCTAATATGTCTATGACATTAAACTTTTTCTAATTCCCCGATAGTTTGAAGCACAATTTTACTATACCTCACCATCAAACAATAAAACATGAAATAACATTTTAGGATCTAATGCTACTACTACTACTACTACTACCCTTCACTCACCCTTTTTCATGCTTAATGAGCTACATAATCTTTTTTAATAATTAGCTTGTAAAAATATCTTTTGTATATTTTGAAGTATCGTGATGTCACTTTGTCAAATTTTTATTGTTTCTTATGCATCTAGAGAGACCGGGACTGGGAAAAAAACCACCCTGTTAAGATAAAAAGATATATAACTAATTGGGAAAATAGTATCTCGATACAAGCAAATTAAATGTGCTAGAAAGAACATAAAAAATCCTGGGTTGGTTTTCTTGATATCAATTCAACAACAGGGTTTTTAAGATATAGCAGAGTGTGAAAATAGGACAACAAGGGGGTGGGAAATAAAAAAAGAAGAAAGAAAACTGAGAAATCAAGTTTATAATGTTCATATTTCAACCACATTTGCAAAGATGACCAGGAACAAGACCCTCATGCTTAATATAGAATTCAATGGGAAACCAAATCCTAGTATAAACAAGGCGTAGGGTTCATTACTTTTTTTCCAAAAAAAAGGAAGATGAAGTTTTTATGTTTCAGAGTAAGAAAATAAGAAAGATATCAAAGAACCTGAGGTCAAATTTCTTAATGTTCAAGAGTGCTATCATTTAAAGAGTGAGTTAGCAACCACGCATATCTTTTGTTTGGTGCTCATTCATAAATACAGATTAGTTATCAAATACACTTTTGGGCTGAATTGTGGTTTGACACTCAGAACTCGTTTCCCCGGTTCTCTATCCACCTGCCTACATAGGAGTATTCCAATATTGATGGCTATCAGGAGGGGTTTCCGGCAAGAACATTGGTGTGGAAGCATTGTGTGGGAGAGTAGTGAATTGGGGAAAACAAATTGTGGTATCATACAACACTTCCGATGCAATTGTCTACTATGAAAAAAACATATCTCATGTCTTCGTAAATGAGCAGGCAAAGCGGCAAACAAAGCCTATTTGCTCCTCCAAATATAGATAGTTTGATTGAAAACGAAAACCGAGAATAATCAACGAATCGGGAAATGTCATTAATAAAACTGAGCAGCTATTGTAAGAATCTGAAAATAAACAAAAGGAAGATGTACAATAAATGCTGGAAAAACCACCACCAATCAACCTAGTTCACCCAGCATAACTTCAGCAAAGACTTTCTTAGAGATAATCAAAGAACCCGACTAAATCGAACAAAATATGTACAAATGAATCCGAAATGCCATAGTTGATCAGAACATAATTCAACTCACTGTCTTAGCTTCTTTAGCAGCTAAAGCCAACAAACTGAAAAGGTTGAAAAATCTACCGCAGCCTAAAGCGACATAAGAATTCAATACCAACTATACAGACACAATCAAGCTAACAAATCCTCAAATTTCAGCATCAGAACACTAAAAGGGAGATAATCGAGCAAAATTATATGAGTCAAGCAACAACTGAATGCAACAGCAACAAATCTGCTCGACATTAATTTTGAGGAAGAGTTGAAAATTTGTTAAGCAAAGAAACATAAGTAATATCTGTTCAACTCACGGGTGATGAAGCGGACAGAGCACTGAGCTTCCAAAACATGGTGAAGAGCTAAGAAATCCAATCAGAAGTTGGAGCTCTTGAAAATTAAAATAGATCTGACTCCTCAACTTTGACTTGAGGTTGAGGAGAGATAGATATATTCCAGACGAAGAGAAGCTGTGAGTAGAGAGTAAATCAGCAAAGGTAAGGCGAAAACCTATGAGGAGAGGGGAGAGAGGGAAAACCCTAAACTTCGAAAACGAACAGCACAGAGAGAGAAATGAGAGATCGAAACAGACGAGGGAGAAAGATGAAAAGGCTTTTTTTTCTTAAAAAGAAATAGAAAAGTAATTAAGATTGAGAGGAGGGGCACTAATATGGTACGGTCCACATATTCACGTACCAATTAAAACAATGGATTATTAAAAACGGTATTAAACTTCATTGTAGGAAAATGTGTTATAAATCATAATTATCGTTTAAATTTGTTATAACATCCACATTTTTATTTGAGCAATGGAGTTGTAACACCCCGAATCCGCGGGACTCGGGATGTCACATTGGGCTAGGATCTCACAATGGATCCTGACCCTAGCCTGACAACAAGTTCACTGGACCTTACAACATGGCACTGACAGATATAAAACAAATACATAAAACAGTATAAATTGTACAACCCAAAGTAAACAACAACATAGCCGAGTATATAAAACGACAACCTCACACAGGAGGTACAAAAGAACATCCTCACGAAGGAGGGGAACACAACAAACCCAAACCAACCACCTAATGTACGAGAGTCATCGGCCTGTCACCCTGCCAGATCACCCAGTAGCGCCTAACCTGTAAACATCTACAACACGGTATGAAACCGTTAGCTAACCATACATATATGAGGTAATGCATAAGCACAAACACAATCATGAAAGATAAACACCTCAGCATGCTATCACACATTTACCCATTTATTATCTTTATATAATAATCATTCACTCAAAAACCGTATATATATAGATAGATGAAAGTATGTGACACGAGGACCGATACATCCCCGCCTCTGAGTACAATGTCCAGCTGTACGAGTATCGGTCACACAATCCGTGTACCCTATGGGAGTGGATTGCGCCCTTCCTGTAAACCAGTCTGGCCTGACATCAGAGAACCTCCCAGACTCCACGGCGGGATGAAAGAGAAAGGTTATCACAGCCACGCAGTGGGGCAGTCAATAGAACATAGGTCGATAAAAACGACAACTCATGCTATCATAGCAAACATATAAAGCACACATCACTCATGCAAACACCCAATATAGGGATGGTAGCTAAGTAAGTCCTACGGACTTACCTCAACCTCGTACAAACTCAACCACGATCAACTCTACACTGGAGGGACAACACGGCCTATAAAAAGGCATAAAGAGATATATCAACCTCTATTCATCAAAGGGGTCACACCTAGACCCAAAGGGATCCATAAGGATCATACTCAATCTATAAGCCTCACAACCAACTAAACCTCAATATCTCAACATAACTCACAATTCCTCAAATCTCAAGGTAGTATCTAATCAACATTCCTCAATCTCAATTCTAATCCTAATTTAATTAATTAACCTATAATTAATTAATTAGATTTTGCCAAAATAACGTTTTGCCCGCAAGCAATTTCTAAACCCCTTGTCATCAGATTTCATCAAACAAACAACCCATAATCACCAGAATAATATAACGACCATAATGGAATTTCTAATAGTCCTATTTGACAAGCCTAAAGTCAATTTAGGCCAAATCGCAGTACGGAAAACGAATAAATTCATAACTTATTCGTTACTAACCCGATTGACGATCTGAAAGAAGATTCTGAATCACAACGACGCAGGCTACGTATGGACAACATCAAATTCATCGGAATCTGAGCGACGGAACCGTCCTGGTGACATATATGCTCGACCAGCCCTCCATATACTCGGAAATGCAGAAACTCGGTACCGATATGAAGAGAATGAAGAGAGGAATCCAGAAACTCAAATGGAATTGAAATCGAATTAGAAACGGAGGGTAGATCTGAGTTTGAAGGTTGAGAGAAATCAAAGCTTTTACGAGGAAACGTGAAATGAAATGAAGTAATAAAGGATTTTCCGCTATTTATAGTGAAGACGATAATTATCCTTTAGTAAAGTCGATAATTATCCTTTAACCGATCCAAAGGCGGGTCGAACCTCTTTCTCCAAACTTCTCGAGATTGGAACATTAAATCTGGAATATTGTAGGGATAATTATTCCACAACTGTTTCGGAAAACGTGTATTCCTAAGCCGTCTTTCTTAGCCGTTAAGAAACGAAATAGCGACTCTTTTGACCGTTTTGCCTCTCCATGTTATTTCATATCTAGGACATATCCGATGTCCTGATCATTTCTCTCAACTGCATTTTTATTAATTGGAGCTCCCAAATGCTCCAAATAACACCGGAGGGTAAAAATAATTACCCGGGGGAAAAAGTAAAAATTTCCCCAAATGTCCAAAATTGCGCCAGGAACATAACGGTGGGACTCTTACTCATCACTTGCGAAATCTACGCGAGTTATATGTCAATTACTATCAAAGATTAAGTTAATCAACATTAATTAGAATTCGGAAATCCTAACTATTACAGGAGTCATACTTATATTTGGAATTGAAATTGATATGAAGAATGCATAAGAAAGTGTCCCATAAAAGTATTTCAATAATAGTTTTATTATGTTTTAAATATGGCTTGGACATTTTTTTAATTTTGTAAAATTTTTTATACAAAACTTGTTAATATTTCAAAATAATCGTTGATATCACGGGCGTATAAGGGCGTGTTTACCTTGCGGGTTTATAAACTAAATGATAGTTTATAAACCTTTGCTGATTTTTGTGTAACCGTTTACCTTGCGGGTTTATAAACTAAATGATAGTTTATAAACCTTTGCTGATTTTGTGTAACCGTTTACCTTGCGGGTTTATAAACTAAATGATAGTTTATTTGGGTTTTTAAACCCGTAAAAAATAACCTTCTCAAGATGAGGTTATTTTTATTTGGGTTTTTAAACTCGTTAGTTTATAAACTAAGGGCCTGTTTAGTAAGGGTTTGGGTTTTTCTGGGTTTATAAACTCGACGAGTTTATACGAGTTTATGGTTTATTTTCGGGTTTATAAACTCGTCGGGTTTATATATTTTAATTTTGAAATGTTGTTTACATTGGGTTTATTGGGAGAATTTGACATACTAGGCTTTTTTTAGTTTATGTTTAAGAAAATGTACCCCAAATTTTTTACCACTTTCATTTAATAGTAGGTAAAAATTATTAACCCTTCTATTAGAAAGAAAGAATAAATAATGTTTGTTATTTGTTATATAAGTATAATTTTTAATTTTTAATTACTGAATTTGTTTTCTTTTATTATTTTTCTAGCCTTTTTTATTTATTTTTTATTTTCTTTTTTATTTTCTGGACTGAATTTCTCATACCGGAAATTCTCATACCAGAATTTTTTTCATACCAGAATTTTTTTCATACTAGAATTTTTTCATACCAGAATTTTTCATACCAGAAATTTCATACGAAAAGTTCATACCAGAAATTTCATTCCAGAAATTTCTGAATTAAAACTAGCGGCACAATCAACACTTGATCCTTGTGCTTTCTGTCCGCTATTTATTTTTGTTTACATAATACTTTTATTTTGAGACAATTTTAACATATAATTCTCCACTCAAATAATGTTCAACTCCTCCACGTCTTGTCAATTTGTCATTGTCAACTGGGAAAAAGAACAAGTCTTTTGGAAACCAAAAGAGACGAATGGACCCATTTTTGCAAACCGTCATCATATACGCAAATTACAATAAAAAAAATTGCAAAATTACAACGAGCCTTCTAAAATTTGCAAAATTAAATATTAGACAATTAAAAATTCATTCCGGTATGTAAATTTCGGTATGTAAATGTCCGGTATGTGAAATTCTGGTATGTGAAATTCCGGTATGTGAAAATCCGGTATGTGATAATTCCGGTATGTGAAAATCCGGTATGTGAAAATCCGGTATGTGAAATTCCGGTATGTGAAAATTATGGTATGTGAAAATTCCGGTATGTGAAAATCCGGTATGTGATAATTCCGGTATGTGATAATTCCGGTATGTAAAATTCCGGTCCGGTATGTGAAAATTCCGGTATGTGAAATTCTGGTATGTGGAAACTCCGGTATGTGATAATTCCGGTATGTGATAATTCCGGTATGTAAAATTCCGGTCCGGTATGTGAAAATTCCGGTATGTGAAATTCCGGTATGTGGAAATTCCGGTATGTAATAATTCCGGTATGTGATAATTCCGGTGTGTGAAAAAAATTCTTCATTCTAGAAAATAAATAAAAAATAAAGAAAATAAAAAAGAAAATAAAATTAATAAAAGAAAATAAAAAAAGAAATTCAGTTTTTAAAAAGCATTTGGAAGAAAGAAGAAAACAAGAGGATGGAGAAGGTTTGAAGGTAAAAAAAAATAAAAGGGGTATATTTACTTAATTGAAAAACAAAAAAGCCTACTTACTATCACTATTTCTCTAAATAGCCTACTAACCAAATTTGCCCGGGTTTATTTGTGGGTTTATTTTCGGCCAAATTACGTTTCTACCCCTTAAAAAATTACAGAACTACGATGAAAACCAAGGTTATAACCTTTCAAAGCCCTCAATGTTCTTCACTTCACGGATCTGGTGCCCTATCGACAGAGCTGGACGACGAACACCCAGACATGTTTGTTCTTCTGTTGTCTTCTTCCATTCCTTTTCTTCTTCGAGTTTTACTCTTCAACCGCCTTCTTCCATTCTTTTATTTTCGAATATACCTTATGAAGTTGATGTTTCACCCGGACATACCTGATGTTCTTATAGTTCATATTTGAAGTTTAATGTTTATTGGTTGTTGTTTCCAAATCCTTCATAGTCAGTTCATATTTGAAGTTGCAAACAGTGAGTTGCTTTGAGTGTTATTTTAGACTACAGATGCAGTCCAATATGAATTTTATGGGGGATAATAAATTGAAATCCTATCTAGTTGCTGGAAAAAAATTGAGTTTGATTGAACTTTACTATCTAGAAATCAGTTATCTCTAGTTGCAAACAGTGAGTTGCTTTGAGGGCTATTTAACGTCATGGTAAGCAAAAACAAAATTGTAAAATAAAATGTGAAGCAAATTGGATAGAATTGAATACGGTGATCTTGTGGAAGATAGGTTCTTTTGAAAAGCCTACATATCTAGTTGCTGGGGAAAATAGTTTGTTAAGCAAGATGACTCAATGTTCTTAGATATTATTGAATGTGAAATGTAGAGAAATTAGTAATTTGTTGAGTGTGAAATGTAGAGAAATTACTTGTGATGGATAATATTATTGAAATTTAAAAACCGTTATAGATTATATTATGTTATAGGTTTGTTTGTTAAGATTAGTTTGTGTGTTATGGAACAAAATTGTTTACATGATTTTGAACAGCAAATATGTCGGCCAACAACGAGAAAACAACGGGAAACACAAACCACAAATCATTCAATTGGACATATTAGATTACAAGGACTTTCCTTGAATTGCTATGTGATTATCAAAGACAAAATGGGAAGAAGAATGGGTTCAGTTGAATATCTTTGACGAACAATTTTGAGGAAAAGACTGGACATAAATGTAAGAAGGAGACACTGAAGAACAAGTTTAACACTCTAAGAGGGATATGGAAGTTGTGGTTGAAACTGAAGAACGGTGAAACGGGGTTGGGATGGGACTACGAGAGACACTGTATCGCAACGTCTCCCGAGTGGTGGTCAATGAAGCTTAAGTAAGTTCATCAAATTTAGTTTCAAATTGTAAGGTAAATTAATGTAATTTAATTTACCTAATATTTTACAATCATTGCAGAAGAAAAAAGATTACCGCGTTTTCAAGAAGCATGGCCTTCATCCGGAAGTAGAATCAATGATGGAATACCTTTTTGCGGGTACAGTTGTAACCGGGTCTCATTGTGTATCACCCTCAATGGATCCCTCTCCCTTTCCCATATTTGACACACAAGTGCCAACGGATGTTGAAGAATTTGGTGTTGATGATTGGGATGATTTGATCATAGAGAATGATGCACCTGACGTGCAAGATGTCCAGACATCACCTGATCCCATTCCCCCGCGTTCTAAAGGAAAGAAACAATACGGTACATCTTTTCAGGGAGTCAGTAAGCGTAGTGGAAGGAGGAGTACTGGTTCTTCATTGTATCATGATCATCTATCAACATCGCTGGATGCAACTAGAACTATGGTAGCATTGTGGGAGGCAGAGGAGAACGTTGTTGCACAAGGTCCTAACAAATTACTAAAGGAAACAGATGACTCAATGAAGACAATGTTAGATTTGGTCTCGGATGGATTAATGGTGAAAGGTTCGCCTTTGTGGTGCTTTTCTGCCACTTTACTTTTGACAGATATTGCTCGTGCTATGTTCAAGTCGATGCCCGACAATGAGTCTAGATTTCAATGGTTGGATTGGCAGTACAAGAAAGAAGAGAAGAAGGGTGCTTTGCCCTAAGTGACCTACGTTTAGTTATAGTTTCATCATGATTTGCAACTTGAGTACTCTTTATGTTGAACTTGTTTAATTTCGTGTTGACTTTCCTTGCCTCTTGTATGAGCTTCAATCAACTCTATGTAGTAGTTTTCGCTTATGAAAAATGTTTGGTTTGATTAATGTTTTGTTATTTTGTCTATGTGTTGGTATTTATTAATTTTGTTTAATTTCATTATCGGAGCAGGAAAATGTCGGGAGGTGGCACACGGCGCAAATTACAACGTCTCAGTTTGCGTCAATTGCAAAACGAGAGAGGTTTGTTTGCACGACACTACTACATGCAAGTCCATAAAATACGGACTTTCAATTCTTCTTACAATGGTTCTAGTTGGATGCACGATGTCCTAAACTCTAGTACATAGACGAGATGCATGAATGCATTTCGAATGGAGAAACATGTGTTACATGAGCTATGCAACACTCTAGTTAACGAGTATGGCTTGCGTGGTTCTCCACATATGCGTCCCCTTGAGAAGTTGGGGATATTCATATACACAATGGCTCAAGGGGTATCATACCGTACAGTTGCTGAGAGATTCCAACGATCTACACGAACTATTTCAATGGCTATTCATGAGATCCTTGAAGCCATTGTCGGCCGCAATAAAGGGTTTCGTGGTATGGCTAGAGATATTATTAAACCTAGAGACCCTTTGTTTGCTGAAGTGCCAAATCACATTCATAAGGACCAACGATATTCTCAATACTTCAAAGGGGCGATTGGTTGTATAGATGGCAATCATATAAGTGCTTGCATACTTGAGGCCGATCAGATACCTTATAGGGGACGGAAAGGGATATGAACATTCAACGTTATGGCGGTATGTGATTTTGATATGTTGTTCACCTTCGTTTCAGCTGGGTGGGAGGGATTAGCACATGATGCAAAGGTCTTCAAACAAGCGGTTAATACCCCGTCTATGACATTTCCACACCCACCACCGGGTAAGAATTCCGCTTAACTCGACAATGTTTTTCTTTCCATGTATTCCCACAAGCGGTTAAATCAATAATGATCTCAATTATTCAGGTCGTTATTACTTATGCGATAAGGGTTACCCGGATAAGGAAGGATATATGGTACCGTACTCGAAGACACGGTACCATCAATCTCAGTCCGAGAATATCCCTCCTGGGAATGCGAAAGAGGCTTTCAACAAACGTCACTCTTCTCTACGAAGTTGCATTGAGAGGTCATTTGGGCTCTTAAAGGTGTGTTGGAAGATATTGAAAGTCATGCCAAGTTACAGAGTTGACACGCAGGTTGACATTATTCTGGCTTGTTTTGCCCCACATAATTTCGTCAGGATTAGACGTGTCACAACAGATTGTGCAGATAATGATTTGTTTGTGGGAATGGAAGCTGAAACTATCTTGGATGATGATAGTGACGATGAAGACCTTCATCAAGGTGACGATAATGAAGAATCCGATGGAGAAGAATTTGCTCAACATTCTAATGTTGGAGGGACAAAACAAATACGCGATGAGCTTGCTGTCATGCTTTGGGCACAAAACTGATCATCGTATTTTCACAACCAGATTGTGATTTTTGGTCAAACTCGGTTATTTTGTGATGATTAGTGATGTATTTTTGTTATACACTAATCATGTAATGATCAGTATTTTTCATTGATCATTAACTAGGCATCTTTTGTACAACATTCTAACTAGGCATCTTTTGTGAAGGTTAGTGATGTCTTTTCTAACAACAACTATTTCAGTTCTTTTAATGTTAATGGCTTTGATGAAGTGGTACTGACTTATTGTCTAATGGTACTGACTTGCTGTCTAAGGGCTTTGATGATGATCATTACTGACTTGTTGTCTAATGGCTTTTGTACAACATTCTCTACCTTTGTTTTGCCTAGTCAAAATGATGAGTTCCCTGCTATCATGTACTGTCTAAATGATGAGTTCCTTGTCATCATCTACTGTCTCCGATCAATCAACAGATAGAATGTTGCACAAATTATCAAAGATATTCTGATTGCTATTCTCATATCATTAAAGATATCTAGATTATCAAAGATATCTCTGATCGGATGAAGATGCACAATCAGCAACCAGAAGGCTCGTGTATTTGCTTTCTTATATTATCAAAGATATCCATATTATATATATAATATAACACCATGACATCCCCATCACTTCTGTTGTATCTTTCTGTTGCATTCTCATATCAGAAGGCTCGTGTATTTGCTGAATATTAACTATATTTAGGTCAAATATATATTTTGATAAAGAGATAATTAGACTAAGACAACTTGATAATATAACTTAGATTATAATTGAGATTGAATCAATATTCTCATATCATTGTTCAATGTAGAGAACAAAAATGAACTCTAGCACATACTCGAATCAGCATATGAAATGTGTGGGTTTACAATACCATGATGGAGTTGGGATGTTCGTTGAATGTGGGGATTATACTTGATGAGGGTCTCCCATCAGCACGTGAGCACTACCGGTTGTTTATGTTGAGATGTCACCATGGTGGTTGGTGATTAAGGCTAGAGGAGAAATCAAAGTGTTTAAAAGCAAATAAATAATTGGAGAAATCAAAGTGTTTAAAAGCATGACCAAAACACACCGTATGATGAGCTTAAATATGAAATCTCAGTTATAATCTGTCAGACTTGTGTGCTGCATCGCATGAATTTTACTAGTCTGCAGTTGATCTTATTTTGAGATCAATAATGACCATTATGCTTATTCGAGTATGCTGATTTGTGTATTTGCTTGTGAATATTGACTATATTTAGTTCATATTTAGGTCAAAGGTTACTAGTCTGCAAGAGGAAACCAGTAGACAACTCTGATGTGTATTATATTGAGGTAGTATTTTGAAATGTCATGCTCTATTTTAAGGTGTTATATCCAAAGTATTTGCTTGTGAATATTGACTATATTTAGTTCATATTTAGTGGCATAGAATAATAGAGTTATAGAGTGGTTAGCATGTTGGAAGATAATCATAATTTGCACTTACTAAGAGCACTGAATTTGAAGCAAACAATTTGTTGTCATAAGCAAACACAAAAGAACAAAAAGCAAATGGAATACAACTATGTAACTGCTGCTAATTGCAAATATAGTACTCAACTTTTCCAATGTTTAAAACAATCCCAATCATGAACCCACCCAAAATAGATGTGCCCTTTTCTTATGTAGCACTAAATTGTCCAAGTTTAGGTCATTGCATACCATCTTCAAAGTGGAAATCATTATCTCAGGTAATTATACTAATCATTCTAACTAAATGGAAAAATACAGTTGAATTGGGGTTATAGTCGTGTTCTAAATCCGGTCATGTTAAAGTAGTTTAAGTTTTTTGAACTATGTGTCATCCCCACCCACTAATCACCCTTGATTATAATTTTGAATAAAAAGATTATTGGAATAAAAGCATTTATCTTCATCCTAACATTATTGCAAAGTTTGAGTCTCAACTACTCATCGAGCTGTCTCAATTTCATGATTGGTGGAAGAAATTTAAGCATCACTTACTAAGAGCATTGAACTAATGCTAA
This sequence comes from Fagopyrum esculentum, assembly GCA_033239045.1. NCBI lineage: Eukaryota > Viridiplantae > Streptophyta > Magnoliopsida > Caryophyllales > Polygonaceae > Fagopyrum > Fagopyrum esculentum. The sequence continues at coordinate 112,186,242 of BSUD01000008.1, forward strand.
GAGATGGATGATGAATGATGGATGAAGGAGTCGTGCCCTAATGCTAAGAACATATTCTTTCATCAGCAAGGTTCAGTCTCTCAATCTTCTTTTTAACAACATTTGAGTTATGAAAAGTTAAATGATGAAAATAATGTATTTGTGAAGTGCTTAATATGTCTAGTTAAAAACTGTGTGTAGGTATACTTGTTATCAAAGTTCAACATCAAAATCTAGTATTCTTAGAAGGATTCTGTCAGGAAGCAAAGTAGCAAATATTAGTCTATTAGTATGCACCAACTGGCTGGGTCCTAGGATCACTGGTCTTCTCTCCGACACTTTACCGGTTTCAGCTCGGTCCAATTTCTTTGTTCTATGTTTTTTGGGTTCGTTTTGTTGACATTTACTTTGCCTCCTCATCTACAAATTGAAATCTATAATTTAGGTTTTTGCATGATGGTTGTGTATTTTCTGTTAGAAACTCAAGAATGAAAATAAGAAGAGATGAAAAATCTGGAGCAATAATCCTGCAATTAGCCTACTGAGGTATCTAATGACTTGTACTTCAATTCAATAATCAATTACAAGCAATAGATCCTCATAATAAATAAAACAAAATAACTAACATCTAATATTAATCAAAAGACTTAATAAATAAAATTTAGGAAAAGATAAAGCTAGTCACAATTGTGTTGCTTATGATATAGGCTGGAAGATGGTAATGTAGAAAGGCAATTAATGCAGAAGCATTAATCTCACAGATGCAGGAGAGCGTCATATATCTTTCATGCTTGAGAGCAATCTCTCACTTCCCAATAAGTAGATTCAGGAAAAGATAAAGCCATACTATTATACTATAATCATCTATCTTCTCAAGCAACTCAGACATAAGCAATCAACATCTCTCATATATCTTTCATGAATTGGTGAAACCAATTCATCACAGGATCAACATCTGTCTCACAAATTTCATGCACAAGCAACAACATCACCTCTTAATAGGACCAAAAGGCAAGTCAAAATGGTACAAACCATTCTATTTTTGGTTGTCAATCTCTAACACAATATTCAGGAAAAGATATAGCCATACTATTATACTATAATCATCTATCTTCTGAAGCAACTCAAACAGAAGCAATCAACCACTTTCATTCATAATAAAATACCGCAATAAGTCATTACAAACGGCTACATTCATAGTTAAACTACAATACAACATGACGATATCCACTACAATTTCACAAAAGAGACATTGTCTAATACATAACACCCCATCATGGTAGCCTAAACATTCATCGGCACATGATTAAAACACCTACTACAAGGATTAAAACACAATTTAAAAATACACTAACGTTGAATAACCCCCCTTTCAGCCCTCCAATTTTCTGTGCAGATTCTAGTTCAGCACGCGATTCAGATAACGCCAATTGTAGGTTAACATTCTCCACAAAGTCATCCATTTCCTTCTCCCCTGCCCTAAGGATTCTCTCAGTTAGGCCATCTACTTGAGCTTGTAGGCACTTGTTTTTCGCTGTCAAACGCATTGCTAGGGGACAATCTATGATTCGATGTTTAGAACCACTAGAGCCCGTTGTGTCTGTTGAGGAGCTTTCTCTTGTGTTGGAGTCTTGAATTATCAAACTGCAACCAAAAAATAGAAATGATAACTGAATATAATACCATTTTAGAAGAGATCAGTATTATATAAAAAAATCTGAATTCACACAGCATCAATTAAGACAAAAGAGAAAGATGAATCTATGCAAGAGATGATGAGCCAAAAAAGATCATCAATTACATGAACAGATATTATAGCATAATCTTAATGCCATTTTACAACAGATATTATAGCATAATCATAATGCCATTTTACAACGCCTGCCACAAATAAGATTCCCAAAAGCTAGAACGCTAATAAAAATGTAAGTTCTGGCAATATATTACTAGTTAAAATTAGATATTGAGCTTTCAATTTGTTGGTATCTAATGCACTTTTAATTTACTGGTCAACAACAAGTAGGGTGTTGGAAAGAGCATTATATATGTATATGAAACTAGGTTGATGTTGTCAAAATTAAATTTCTATGCAAGGCAATAAATTAAAAACTAAAAAACAAGCTTTCAAATGTAACACATAAACAACTGGATCTCATTTAAAACAATAATCAAAACACCTTGAGCTGACTAGTACAAATAACCATAAGTCCACTCTACTGAGGCACAAATCTGATGAACTGAATCTAGAGACTATTAATCCTAATCAAGTGAGTATGAACTCTAGTCCAATTAACAAACATATAATCAGTCAGGAGTAATAAACCATCTCAAATCCAATATCATTCAATCAATCATGTGAGTATTAACCCTAAGCAGAAATCTGATCGAAAGGAACAAAAAAAAGTAATAAACGATTAGTATAACCCTAACCATACTCATATGAGTGAAAGTAAGCACAAGAAAACGACCCTAATCATGTGAGTGAAATAAGAGAAGATTGAAGAGAGAAAGACCTTTTCGCAGAATCTGACAAAGGGTTTCACACCATCTGACGAACACCCTTACTCGTCGCACCAATCACAGGGTGGGGTGGAGAGGCCATTGTCATCACTACCTCGCATCCGGCGGTTGCAGCCTCGCTGGGTTGGAGCCTCGTCGCTAGTCTTCTATCGTCGCCTCTGTCGCCTCTCTTCTCTCGTTCGTTGTCGCCTCTTTTGCCTCTCTTCTCTGATCGATCTTTAGGGTTGAATGAGTGTGAAACATCAAGGCATTTTCGGGTATATGAAAATAATAAACCCCTCAAATAAAAATAATCTTGAGATGGGAAGGTTATTTTTTACGGGTTTAAAAACCCAAATAAACTCGGTCAAATAAAAACCCATTCACATGTAAACGGTTACCACAAAATCAGCAAAGGTTTATAAACTAAATGATAGTTTATAAACCCGCAAGTAAACAAGGCCTAAATGATAGTTTATTTGAATTTTGAAAGCAATCTTTAACTTTATTATTCGAAAGTCGTAAAAGCACGACGATGTAATTCAGAAACGTACAACGGATCTGGAATTCGTAACCATCACAGTTACGGGTTCCGAAACCGTGACAGGATGTTAACGGATCCCGAACCCGTGACGGTTATGAGTTCCGGATACGTGAACATTTTGAACCCTACTTCACGAAACCGTAACCAGTAGCAGTTACAAAGTTCATTAATGAATAACAAAAGCAACGAAGGAGGACGAAGCGAAGAAGGCAATCCGAAGACAAATCCCGCAATTTCCTACTCAAAATCGAACAATGGATCAAGGTGGTCAAAGAGGACGACCGTTCCAAAAATGAAAACATACCCGAGCGAGGTAAACGTTCGGTGTTTGATTTTTCAATTTTCGATTTCGGAATCGTAAATGTGGATGATATTGTGTTTGTTTACGTGAATGAAGTTTGTTTAGGTTAGATTTGAGTAGAATAGGTTCGAATTTGAGGGGGAAAAAAAGAAAATACGAAGCTTTTGGAATGTCATTGAAGACAAATTTTTAAGAAGATGAACAATGGCACCACGGTAACGGGTTCCGGATCCTTGGTGTCACTGTTCATAATGCATTAATCCCGATTTGTATTATGTTGAGCTAAATTGATGTAACATAGTTTTGCCTTCACCGCCCCGCGGTGAAGAGTGCCGCCCCGCGGCTGACTGCAGATCACGCCCGATTTGATTTTTATCCCGTTTTATTTCCTTCCAAAGATAGAAGATCCGATCTTCTATTGTATGGGCCGAATTTCCTATCATGTTCTTAACCCTAGAACGTCTTTTCTTCTATCTTTTCCCACCGTTCTTATAAATTCCCTCTTTCTCTTCTTTTTCTCGTTTCTTGCATACGTTTTCCTTCAACCTCAAAAGTTGCAGCCTTCTTCCCCTGTGATCTTGTTGACGTGTAAGTCTCCTTCTCTATGATTCTCTCTCACATTCTTGAGCTTGTTGTATGCCTTTCCCTTATGCTTCTCTTGCTTTCTCTTTTCTTCTTTGCTCCTTTTCTTCTTCTCCAAGGATCAAGATCGAGTCTTGATTCTTGTTGGCCGTTCCGTTGTTGATATGTTAATGTTCACATGCTCCCGTAGTTGAGTTGTGACGTGTGTGCGTGTTGAGAGAGACAAGCTTTGGCCCTTGCGGCGTTTCTTGCCGTCGAAGGAGTTGACAACAACCTTCTGCACCGCCGCCGCCCCCGCGCATATAAGCGCCGCCGCCGCGGGATCTGCCCAGTACCGCCCCCGCGGTTTGTCCAGCCGCCCCTACGGTTTCCCTGCAGTCTCTCTGTCTTTGGTGAGTTGCTTCCTTCATTGCTTTCCTCGTTTCTTCCCTTGGCTTATGTTGATGTTGTTGACCCTTCTTGATCCGTAAGACTAAGGTTGAGACCTTAACTTGTGGAGATCTCTTAGAGATCATGAAGACTAGAAGTTATAGACTTATAGCAATCGTTTCTTTCCTGATGTGTTATGCCTTGTTTGAACAGACATTCTTTCCTTTCCTTCGAGAAACTGAGTTGTTTGTTGACCTTTAAGTTACCTTCGAGTGATTGTGTTGGCTTTTTTGCGTTGTTGTTTTACTGTTATAACTGATAATCGGAATAGGATTGACCTTGTCATACCTTAATTGGCCCAAGTGTACTATATCCGGGCGGTTACCGTTTGTTTAGTTCAGATAGGGAAAACTGGAAGGTGCTCTTGCGACCAGTCCAGCAAGTGACGGAAAGATGCATACGTTCTATTCATGTTGGTGAAAGGGGTCAGAGGCGAGATCGTAGCGATTCTTGTGTAATAACATAAGTTGAATTAGTAAAGGGATTAACCTTAATGAAAGATAATAACCGATTGTTTGCGAGCATGCTATATGTTTACATTACCTTATGTGTGTTTGTGTCTTCATCGTCTTTCTAATATCTAGAATGCTAGCTAACGGTTTATACCGATGTTGTAGATGTTCCGCGGGTTATGGATGTTGCTGAGTGATTCGGACGGTATGATCAGTCGGGGTTTCCGTACATTATAGGACGAGATCGGGTTATATTTCAGTTGTTGTTCTTTCAGTTTATTTTGAACTCGGTTGCGAGTCTTTTACGCTTCCTTTGTTTAAAACCTTTGGTTTTATTATAAGTTTTGATTTTCATTTAATTGTGTCTTGTTGTAAGATTCGATGATGTCGTTGCTATTCTGAGGGTCAAGATCCATTGTGAGGTTATAGCCCGTAACGCTTCGAGTTCCCAGAACTTGGGGTATTACAATATGATATCGGAGATCTAGGTTGGCAACAATGGCACTTGAAATCTTCTAAAGGCCGAATAGATAAATAAATAGAACCCGCAAGGGGTCTACGTTTTTAAAAGGGGGTTTTGATTTTTAAACTTGTTGGTATGGGATAGATGTACAAGCGACCACCACTACCTCCACGGATCTCAACAGTTAGTTTTCTTATATGTTGGTCTTTATGTGCTTTTTTCTGAATTTTGCTTTAGTTATAGTGTGGCCTTATATATATACATATCCCTATCGCAGATGGCGCGTACTAGAGCTACATCTGCTATGGGGCGAGGAAGGGGTCGACCATTTCTCCCACCTACCGTCTGTGGACGAGGACGTACAGGAAGACCTCCACTAGCTAGAGGTCGGGGCCAAGCCCCAGTTGTTGATCCGCCTATCGTTGAGGCATCCGCTGAAGAAGTTGCGGAGAGTGTTGTTCTAGAGGCCGGGAACGACCACTATTAGGTCCGGAGCACAACGATCACAGTCGACCGAGTCCGGTCGAGTATCCATTGGAGCTTTTGCATATTGCGACTACGTGCAGAGAGTCGAGGATGCTATTAGGGCTGGAGGACATGCACCAACACCGCCAGTACCCGCGAGATCAGCTGAGGTTTCACAGAGAGTTACGCAGGTTGTTGCTGTACCTGCTAGAGTTGTTGAGATTGCTAGAGTTCTAAATGAGGCGAGAAAGCCGAGAGCCGATTGTTAGTTGAAGGCTTTCAACCAGCTGAGAGTTCCTTCTTTCGGAGGCAAGACTGGATCAGAGGTGGAGTTGTGGCTAGGACAACTGAATTTTGCTATGAAGGCTATCGGTTGCCCAAATAGACGCTGAGTCGACATAACACAAACATTGCTGTAGGATCAGGCTCATCAGTCATCACTGGTGGAGGACCATGCACATTAATAATACTAGCTATGAGCAGATGAAGATTGCGATCAGGGATCGCTACTGCCCTGCAGCTATGAGGAGAGATCGACTTCAGGATTTCCTCGAGGCTGGATTCAAGGATCTTCCTATTGTTGAGATCGTCAGCAAGTTTTAGGAGGAGTTTTCTTTGTTGGGTCCTTCTGCACCACCCGAGGATCAGCATGTTTACCTTTTCTCTAGGAGGTTGAGAGAGTCAACACGCTCTTATCTTACTGGCTTCCGTTGTGACTTTCTGACTGACTATCAAGATAGAGCATCTGCTTATGAGAGAGACCGACCGGGTCAGAGGAGAGCTTCTCAGATAGGAGGTCCTGAGAAGTGACAAAGGACTGGACCAGCCAGTGTTGAAGCTGGAGCATCGGGATTTAGGCGTAGTCAGACGCTAGGATGTTCTAGTTTCCAACAGTCTGTGCAGAGTTCCGACAAAGGACGGCAGTGCTTTAATTGCGGAGGTGTCGGACACATGAGAGCTGACTGTAAGAAGATTGTAGTGACTTGTTTTTCCTATGTCAAGCCAGGACACAGAGCTGCGTTTTGCCGACAGGGCAAGGCGTTATCTCAATAGGGATCTTCACCTGCCAGTGTTGTAAGAGGTGGACAAAGACCTCAGTACCAACATCAGCAAAGAGCTCCTGGTTTTACCGCTTCTCAGAGTTCCACTCAGGGACAAGGTAGAGGACGAGGTGGTGGTACTACCGACACCAAAGATGCATCAGCTAGAGTTTATGAGCTGAGGAGTGTTGTAGAGCCGACAACGCCAACGACCACATGTACCATTCATATTAATGGTTTTCCCTGTCAGAGTTATTTTCGATATTGGTGTTGCACATTCTTTTATATCTGATGCATGTGTAGATAGATTGGCCTTAGTTACCGTAGAAGGGAGACCCTTCTTTATAGGATTACCCGATGGGGGTAAGATTAGAGGTACACGAGAGGTTCGCAATTGCCCTATTAGATTGGGAGGTCGCGATTGGTCACCTGACTTCTTCATCATGTACTTAGTACATGAAGAAGTTATTTTGGGCATGGATTGGATGGATCGGCATCAGGCTGTTTTGGACATCGGCAAGAGGACGGTGACGGTAACTACAAAGTTGGGCAGGTAGAGATTTTCCGAGGATGGGAGCTCGGAAAGATCGGTACATTCATCAGTGTAGTCCGAGCTTGTTCGCTCCAAACGGTGTGTGCAAGCTTTAAATTTATAACCCTAGATGTAAGCTTAAAACAAGGATGCGAACCCGCAGTGTACGGGTCCATCGTAGTAAAAAACAAGGAATTCCAGGGGTCGATCACAGGGACTTAGTGAAACAAAGTCGATAACGGTAAGTTTTAGCAATTACTAACCACAAGCAATCAAAACAATCAAAGATGATAAAAGGTCAATAAAGGAAATATGCAATTCTAGGGATTAAAGCATCTAGTTGTGGTTCCAACTCAAGATCTAAAGATAAGCGGACAAAGCTGAGATTTTTGCATAGGGAAGGTGTTACTAAAGTGGAATAGCTCACCGGGTAAGTCTCACTACTCACTAATCTCAAACCGTAACTCCTATTACCGGGTAAGTCTCAAGGAATTAAGATAAAGAACTATAACCTCAAACTAACACACCATCTAAGGGAATAGAATCAACCTTTACCGGGTAAGTCTCAGGCTAACTCACAAAGATGGGATGAAAGCACACTCAAACCCCAATAAAGGATAAACCTTTATTACGTACACTTATGATCTTAGGTAAACAAACAAAGGAATTACCGGGTAAGTCTCATCCTAGGCTTGCATTGAACCAGGAAAGGTGTAATAAGAATAGGATTTGGCAAACTCTAACACTTAACTCTCAGTTTCGGATCAGATAAGTCACCTCGGTCAGAAGAATTCCACCCCGGCCGAGATGTTCATCGACTGAGCGAGATGCTTAGGGTTAAGGTAAAGACTCGAACTTTCAGGGTCCTACTGTGATTAAGATTATTCTATCATTGTTTTTCCCACAACCTTCAGCCAATCACCCTAGAATCACACAAAGAGATTAGCCACTCATCATCATGAAAGTATTAATCAAATATATGGGAAGAAAGGGAATAATTGAACAAGAAAACCTTAAGAGAAAGACTTCAATAACTGAATCAATTATCAAAACAACAAGCGTTCTTTGGATAGAAATCCAACAAGACAACAAAGAGGAAGGGAATTTAAGATGATCTTACAAAAACCCTTCAAAAGCTATAAAAGCTATAAACTTTCTTCTTCAACCTTCAAAAAGGTTCTTCAAATCTCCCAATAATGGGGAATGCTCTAAACACGCTGCGGTGTATGTGGGGTGATAACGGGTGTCTTGCGCTGATAGCGGATCTTTTGGTGTAAGCGGGGTACGGATTTGTGGAAAATCCAACCCTTTTTATAGGAAAAATATCCTCCAAAGATAAGATATCTTAGAAAGATCTCTTCCCATAAAAATAGGTAAAATATATGATCTAGTATATCTTTTTCCTTCCAGGAGCCAAGCCCAAAAATATAAGATCCTCTTTCCAAAGATAAAAGATCTCAGCCAAGAATAAAATATTCTCGCCGCGTCCCAGGTGTTCACCTCGGTCGAGTCGACTTCTCTGGATCACCTCGGTCGAGGTGACTCTGTAGTCAACCGAGGTGAATCACAACTGAATGTGAAATCTCTCAAATCTGGTCCAAAGTGAATCTCTAATCCATGGCTATGCTTCCTGAATGTTTCCTTATGCTTCTGAATGTAGCTCCAATGACTCCATAGCTCCCTTTGCTCCTTTTTGATGCAAAACGTGCCATTTTACCTACGATTACAACAAAACTAGGTGTAGACCTCAATTCCCGCAAAGGTAGATGAAATGGTAATATAATCACATAATATACATACAAACATGCAGATTATTGAAGATAAAACGTCTAAACAAACCCCAAAATATAGACAATAATTCATGCTATCACCGAGCTACGAGACTTATCGGTCAGGGTTGCAAGGCTTTTTGGTGCTATGGATAGTATGAGTCTAGCGTTGGAGGAGATTCCGGTAGCATGTGAGTTTACCGACGTTTTTGGATAGCCATCAGGTTTACCTCCACATAGGAGTGTAGATTTTGGCATTGATCTAGAGCCCGGGGCGAGACCGATCTCGAAGGCTCCTTACCGCATGGCGCCTATCGAGATGCTTGAGCTTAAGAAGCATCTTGAGGAGTTAGTTGAGAAGGACTTCATCCGTCCTAGTGTATCTCCTTGGGGCGCACCAATACTCTTCGTCAGGAAGAAAGATGGGTTGATGAGGCTATGTATTGATTACCGAGAGCTTAACAAGGTGACAATCAAGAATAAGTACCTATTGCCCCGTATAGACGATCTTTTGGACCAAATGCATGGAGCTTCAGTGTTTTCACGGATCAATCTGAGATCCAGATATCACCAACTGAGGGTGAGAGAGCAAGACATAGTCAAGACGGCATTTCGGACTAGGTATGGCCACTACGAGGTTGTAGTGATGTCATTCGGGCCCACGAATGCACCCGCAGTTTTCATGGAGTTGATGAACAACATCTTCATCGACTTCCTAGACCAGTTTATAGTTGTCTTCATAGATGACATTCTAGTATACTCTCTTAGTAGAGAGGAGCATGTAGAACACTTAAGGATCGTACTCCAAGTTCTGCAGGATAGAGAGCTTTACGCCAAGCTCTCTAAGTGTGAGTTTTGGATGTCCGAGGTAGCATTCCTTGGTCACATCTTTCAGTTGAAGGGATCAAAGTAGATTCGGTGAAGATTGAGTCAGTAGCATCGTGGCCACCTCCTAAGAACGTTAAGGAGGTACACATCTTCTTAGGGTTGACGGGCTACTACCGGCGTTTTGTGGAGGGATTTTCGGTTATCGCCCGACCTCTCACTTCCTTGCTGAGAAAGTCTACGAGATTTGTATGGGCCGAGTCGTGCCTATAGAGCTTTGAGGAGCTGAAGAGGAGGCTGACCTTCACTTCCATCTTAGCTCAATCAGAGGGCATTGAGGACTTTGTGGTTTACAGTGATGCATCCAAGCTTGGCTTGGGATGTGTTCTAATGCAGAGGGGTAAGGTTATAGCATACACGTCGAGACACCTAAAGACGTATGAGGAGAATTATCCTACCCACGATCTTGAGTTAGCTGCGATTGTTCACGCTTTGAAGAACTGGAGGCATTATTTGTACGGAGCTACGTGTTATATTTTCACAGACCATAAGAGTCTGAAGTACATATACACTCAACGGGAGTTGAATAATCGCCAAAGGAGATGGTTGGAGTTGATCAAGGATTTTGATCTTGAGATCTTATACCGCAAGGGGAAGGCGAATGTGGTAGCTGATGCCCTCAGTATGAAGACTCCCAGGGAGATGGTGATCACGTACTCGGTTGACAGCCCAACCTCAATTACAAATATACTTGGCATGGCTAGAGATGAATATCCATTTTCCGCATGCCGACAACCATTTATCCACCTTGGAGGTGTTACCCGATCTGTTGGTAGAAATCTGACAGAAACAGGAGAGTTGCCCAGCTGTGACACGGATCCGAGACAGGATGTCTCGAGGAGAGACATCATAGTTTATGGTTGGTGCCGATGGAGTTTTGAGACGTCAAGAGCGAGTTTGTGTGCCCTCAGATCGAGAGTTGAGACAACGGATCCTACAGGAATCTCACTCTATACCTTACTCAGTGCATCCCGATGCGAGTAAGATGTACCAGGATATCAAACGCTTTTTCTAGTGGAGAGTTCTAAAGCCACATGTGGCGAGATATGTGGCTCAATGTGCGAACTGTCAACAGGTCAAGATCGAGCATCATTGACCAGGGGGAGAGTTACACCCACTTTCTGTCCCTTAGTGGAAGTGAGAGGACATCTCGATGGACTTTGTTACCAATTTGAGACCGAGTTGAGGTTTTGATGCTATCTGGATTATAGTAGATCGACTGACGAAGACCACACGTTTCATTCTGATCAAGGAAACGTGGTTGGTAAGTCGATTGACAAAGGAATTCACGAGTCAGATAGTACGACTTCATGGAGTGCCTATGACGATAGTCTCTAATAGAGACGGACGGTTCACTTCGAGGTTTTGGTAGCAAGTGCATGTCGCCCTAGGTACGAGTCTGCAATTCACGACTACTTATCATCCTCAGACCGATGGCCAGTCGGAGCGGACCTTCTAGACTCTAGAGGATATGTTGAGAGCCTGCGTGTTAGAGTAGGGACAGTTGTGGTTAGATCACCTTCCTTTAGTGGAGTTTTCGTATAACAACAGTTGGCACACTTCGATCAAGATGGCTCCTTATGAGGCTTTATACGAACAGAGATGTCGTACTTCACTGTGTTGGTACGAGCCGAGTAGTGCTAGCGGTGTAGCACCTGAGCAGATAAAAATGATGATATGACTCGAGTAGCGGTGATTTGAGAGAGGATGCTAGCAACACAGAGTCACCAAAAGTCTTATTTAGATAAGAGGCGCTGACCTTTGGAGTTCAGAGTTGGAGCTCAGGTTTGATTGAGAGTATCCCCGACACGAGGTGTTCGACGTTTCGGCATCAAGAGGAAGTTGATTCCCAGATATGTTGGACCTTCTGAGATTCTTGAGCAAGTTGGAGAGGTAGCATACAGACTTGCTTTGCCACCGAGGCTTGAGGGTGTTCATCCAGTCTTCCATGTGTCTCAGTTACTTGAGTATGTACCAGATCCGAGACACATCGTTGGTCATGAGGATTTAGTGGTCGAGTCAGACCATACGTTCGTAGAGCATCCGGTAGCTGTCTTAGAGCGTAGTACGAGACGCTTGCGATCAAAGGACATATCGATGATGAAGATTCAATGGTCGATGCGAGGAGCATATGAGGCGACTTGGGAGATAGAGGATAGTATCCATAGAAACTATCCGGAGTTTATGCTGATCTGGATGTACCGTTAGCATAGTGGTTGAGTCTCAGTTTTCGTTGTTGAGTTGTGTTTATGCTTTTGTGACGTTTTTGAGCTTTGTGCCCCAAGTGGGAATATATGAGTTGAGTTTGGTGGGAATCTGATGTAATACACCAGTTTTGTCTTCCATGTGTCTCAGTTACTTGAGTATGTACTAGAACTCCTAAGTTCCTTTAAACATGACCCTAGGGAGCAGGATGTGACTCTGATTGTTGAACAAAAACTATTCCTATTCTATTGCTATGTTCGAAAAAATGTTTAGATTCCCGACCTCTTCTGTAGGTACATTCCCTCATTGTGAGTGCTAGTGGTTTTTGGGAGAGCATCTGTTACGCTAGAATTGTATGCACGCAAAAGTCTTAAATTTATAACTCGATATATTTTTCCTAACTCCTAGCAAACCCACAGTGTATGGGTCATTTTGTAGTAAGGATAGTATTCTGAGGTCGAACACAAAGACTGAGGTGAAATTAAATCAAATAGTGACTAAGGACAGTGTTGATCTAGGCTAAGAAAAGAGAAAAGAATAAATAAATGAAAATCTCAATATTTTTGGATTGGTTTTGTGGTGATCAATCAAGGATCACAATTCATGCAAGATTAACAAACAACTAAGCTAAGAACACCAAAAACAAACACAAGCACGAGATGGATAATCAAAGAGAGAAAAGCGGATTCTAGGGGTTAGGAGTTCCGGTTATGGCATTGAAATCAAGCTTCTAATCATTCCTTGGATCAACTATGGTACGTTGGGAAATGGTGTTTCTCAAATGGAACCAATCACCGGGTAAGTCTCATGATCCACTAGTCCCGCAACTAAGGTCCTATCACCGGGTAAGTCTCTAGGAGCCTAGGGTTAGGAAATCTACACAAACCGGATTGCTATCTAGGGATCTAACCTCTCCTTACCGGGTAAGTCTCGGGAAGGCAAGTCCTAAACATCAATCCTAGCACACTCGATCCAATAGCAGCTTATGAAGCTCACTACTACCTAGAGTTCATCATCTTTGGTACTTAAGATCGGAAATCACCGGGTAAGTCTCTTTCCTCACTTAGATTGCTAGCATTAGGTCACCCTAGGCTAGATTAAGCTTAACAAACACTAGAATTTCAACAATCTAACATCCTAACATGCAGATTTATCATTTAAAGCTCAACAGAAGCAAATCACGGTCAGATCCTAAGAACCACGGCCGTGGTCTGGCTAGAACAGACCGTGATTTCTAACAACACTCAAGTACGAGCAAGTAAATCATCCAAAGATACATTTGAGTCTATTCTATCATAGTCCAAGCCATAACCATCACTCCCTTACCCTAGAATCGCATCTATTTAGCCAACTACATGCATTATAACAATCAAACTCAACAAGCATACATTCATGGCTTCCATAGCAAGAAAATAGTATGAAAGAGAAACGAAACAAGTAGGATAAGAAAACCAAGCTGAATAAAAGTCAAGAAGGACTTACAACCCTTCAAAAGAAGGTTCGAATCGTTTCTTACAACCCTAGCAAATGTCTTTAACAAATCTCACTCAAAACCACTCAAAAACTATGAAAACTATGAAACTAGCGTTCTTCTTCTTCTTCTCCTCCTAAATGAGAGTGTTTCTTCTCCTCCAAGAGTAGCTCCAATCTAAAATGAGAGAATGTGGAAGAGGGTGTGTGTGGAGAGGTCCCCCTTTAGAATCAGCCTGCAAGAGTACTTATAGCCTTCACCATTTGCAAGAGTCGGTTATGGAGATCGTGGGACAACTGTCTCAGCTGTCCAGAGGGAATCACGGTCCATTCCACGGCCGTGGAAGTTCCAGGGACCGTGGTTCTAGTGTTTCAACCCTCTTTTGATCGTTGAGCCATGAGTTGGTGCAAGGCATGCACCAACATGGTCCCATGTGTTCTCCTTAGCTCCTAGCTTGCTCCTTAATGAGTCCGGAGATGTGTCATTACGAGGAACGATCCTCAAATGTATCGATTATGCTCCAAAAGCTCCCGAAATACCTACAAAACATGCAAAAATCCGTGTAGACTTGTATCTCAACAACATTCATGAATTAAGTGCAAATCGTCACGAACTAATGTCAAACCATGCATGATTAACGGGAAAAACTATCTAAATGGATGCCTAAACCTACATCATAAATCGTGTTATCAGCATCTCGATAGACGAGGAGGGAAAGGATCGATAGAGACCGGGAAACTCAAAAGAAAAGAGTATGTATAACCTCTCCTTCAAACTTGCTCACCGGATCCTTAGCGAGTCGATGTTCGTAAGAACGGAGACTCCTCAAAAGGTAAAGGCGGACAAGTTATACATTCTATATTGTATGACCACGGGGACGGTTACCGACTTTGCCACCATGTTAGCCGACTACTTAGGGAAAATGGCCAATAAATTTGGGGGAGATGTGTGTGATGGAAGTCTTGTGACCCATGTGGCTAATGCCTTGGGAGTTGATTGCTCGGCTTGTACTTTAGCTGCGGAAGCGCAACCCTTAGGTCTTCAATGGCTTATTTCTAGAGGGATCATAGTCCCTAGAGGGCGAGGCACCCTCCATGTAGTGATGTCATGGACTAGAGTTCCTAGAGATATTGTTTGGGAGAGTGCATACACCATTAGGAACCGTCACTATTGGAGAGAGGGTTTTGAGTATTTCAGTGATGAGGAGGATGTTGAGAAGTATGAGGCCGCTGAGGGCTACCCTATTGATGTGCATGTCCCGAATGAAGGTATGCTAGAGCTAGAGAGCGGTAGAGATACAAATGTCATGGATACCGATACCCATGGAGCAGGGCCGAGTAAAGCTCCAACAGAAGATGGCGAGGCTACAAAGGATGAGTTCGTGGCTGGAGGGGCTGGCGGATTTCCTAGACAACACAAGGCGCCGGTGAGACCACCCCGACACTCGGTTTCACATGCACCTCAGCGCAGGAGCCGGCGTAGAGGAGATTATTCTGATTTTTGTACACAGTTGGGAGCATTGACGACGAGCATTGAGGGACTCCGTATAGATTATCAAGGACTCCGTACGGACTATCAAACTCTACACACTGATTATCAAAGTCTTCGTACAAATTATCGGGAGCTCCGTACCGAGGTTCAGGCTCGACATTCTTCTTATACCGGACAGTGGGACGACCTCTACTATTATACCTTTGGAGCATTATATGATCCTACAGCTCCGAGATATCCACGTCCACCACCACCGCAAGAGTGATCTACTCGTCATTTTATATTGTAAGTATTTTTCTCCATCTTGTACTTGATTCTTCACATTGGGGACAATGTGAGATTTAAGTATGGGGTGGGAGTACTTGCAATCCTTTCATACGTCACACGTTTTTTTATTTTGCATTGCACTTTTGATTTTGGGTTTGTAATAACTCTTGTCACACGTTTCTTTTATGACATTTGCATTGCATTTCATCTATTTTCAAAAATCCAAAAAAAAAATTTCTAAAATTTCGTGCTTCTAAAAACGGATATAATCTCAATGATGATAATTGTGTATGTGAATTGGCAAAAGAAGACTTGTATGTTGAGATTAAATTATGGCATATGTGGACTTAAGTACTTTATTTGAGATTATGTATTTTTGCATGATATTTGATGTTTTGATAAAATTGAGAAATAATGGTCGAAAATTGCTTAATAAGTTCTTATACATCATATTGGAATGATTAAGGCGATTCGTTTATTCTTTTCTCTTCTTATCCACGTTTACACCTCATATATATTATTTGTCTTCCCTTTACCTTTTTCGGGAATTAGGAAGCATGCTAGTGTGAAGCGTTGTGAAGTTGATTTGAAAAGTGAAGTGTGTTAAAATATAGAAAATAAGTTTGGGGACGTCAATCATGATGATGAGTAACTAGGCACCATTCACATAGTCGGGTGTTTGTGTCTTGCCAAAGTCAGATTGAGCGATAGTCCTCACGAGTCATGGTATGTGCATTACAGGGCGCCTCGAGAAATTGAGGCTTGATGATCTCCAAGGCTTCGGTTATTGTGCACCTCTATCTATATTCTCAAGTGAAAATAAAATTCAAAAAAATATGAAGTGAAGTTGCTTATTTTCGGTGGTTGTGAAGAAATTCAAAATTGTGGAGTTTATTCCTTATTCCCGAATTTATCACCACATATCCTATACATTTCCACCCTTAACACGTTACTATGGTCTCTTACATTGAAAGAGCTTAGGACTTTTATGCACATGTTTAAGACTTCTATGGTTTAGATTTGTTTTTTTTTTATGATTATCTCTACATCTTTTACCATGCATTTCATTTATATTCTTGGATAAAGTGTTCTTGCCCTTCCATGCTATGATTCTATTGATACATACATTATCTTCATATTCCTCGAAACATCACGTTGAGGGTGATTCATGATTAAGAAGCACATTCCAAAAGAGTTTTTTTTTGTTTTTAAGCATCATATAATCCATGACATCTTATATGCTAGATTTGAACCTTGTTTGGGGACAAGCAAGAGGCAAGTATGGGGTATTTTGATGACATGAATTATATGTTATCATATTCATGCATATTGCGAGTATATCACCTCAGTTTTACATATATTTGATGAGAATCATGTGCCTTTAAGTCTATATTCACATATATTTTGAGAATAGAGGTCTACACGAGTTCTTGATTGATTTGTAGGTAAAATGGTGGAGTTTTGGTGCGAAAATGGATCAATATCGGACTTGACATCATGGAGGATCAGGAGGAAGCCTTAAAGATAGGAAAAGATATGAGAAGATATCACAAGAGAAGATATAAGACAAAACTAAAAGATAACACGATCAGAAGATAAAAATCGGGTCAATATATATAATAAATCGGCCGATTTTATCAGAGATGAACCGATTTCTATCTTAGACCGTCCGATTCTATGTAGGATTGCAAGAAAAGATAAAGTGTTCAACCCTAGATTTTCTCTATAAATAGAGGACGTCTCTCCACATCCTAAATCATCCAATTATAATCCAAGAAGAAGTTGGAAGCATTGAGGAAACCCTAGGAGAAGCAAGTTTGAAGATTGGCTTTGAAGATCGAAGCAAGAAAGACGTGCTTGAGAGGTTTTGTTACTTTTTGATTATTTTGTCATTGTGAACGCAAGATTGGAGTTTGTTTTGAGTTTTTATTTGGTTTTTGAGATTTTGAACATTTGTTTAAGGATTTATTTAGTTTATTTTAAGATTTAAAGTTTTCTTTATATTTTGATTCAATCCTTTTCTTGATTTTCATAATGTGTGTTATTGGCTAAAACCCTTGTGATTCTAGGGTGATTGGTTGAAGATTGTGGTTAAGATGATGATAGAATGAACCTCAGGTTGAGATTGGAACCTGAGAGTTGAGTTTTACCTTCGCAGAGGAGAAAATTCCGGTTGTTCTTGAGAGAAATCGGCCGATTTTCAGGAAGAACATACCGATTTTCTCTCTGTCGTACCTATCTTGCTTTATCCTTAATCTGGTTAAAGATTGCTTAAACCTTAGCCTTGATGAACCTTTCTAACCTATATTCGAGTGTGGGAAGAGACTTATGTTAGCATGAAATATTGTGATATTTTAGGCACGTTTTCTAATCGTATTTGATTCATATTGATAGTCTTTGATTGAGCTTTGTGCATATGTGAGCTAGTATTACCTATATTGTCAATATGGATGTCTACACGAGTTCTATATTGATTATAGGTGATTTGGAGCTATTTCCGAACGGGATCGAGCAAAGGAGAGTTGAGTTGATGTGTCCATAGTCGAGGACACTTTTTGAAGCATTTTGGAGTCTTAGATTGAAGAATGCACGAGTTAGGGAAGAATCACGTTCTTGATCACGCCCTAAAACACGGCCGTACCACAAACCACGTTCTTGCCCTAAATTACGGCCGTGGATTCAGAGTCAAAATTTGATGTTCATTCCAGGGAATTCTACGGCCGTGGAACTAACCGTAGTAGTTTCCACGCCCAAAAATTACGGTCGTGGAATCTTCCACGACCGTGATCTTGGCGAATCTTTTCGCCATGTTTCGAAGCCATGATCTTTTAAAGATTGGGTCGGGCCGACACTTTGCCCTGCATTATAAAAAGACGGAAGAAAGGAGATTCCGTCATCACCGCTTACATTTTCTGCTCTAGGTTTACACTTGCGACATCACCGTCGAAGACAAGCACGTTTTGCCTAGCTTGCTTGGAAGCAATTGAGATCTCTTTGAAGAGATCGAAGTTCGTGTTTGGAATTCCTGGAATCTCGTACTTTTTGTGGAGATTGCCGTAGAGATTCCCAGGAATTGTGGAAGATCGAAGTTCTTGGAGGATTTTGCAAGAAGATTCCTCTTCTTGCTTAGGTTTGACTTAGGATCGGATTGACATTCCGTTTCTTTTCTTTCCTAAGATCGTGATTGCTTATTCCGTTTTGAATCTTTTGATAAACACTTGTTCTTGACTGTGATTCTGAGATTCATTTGAAGATTATTGAAAGTTCTTGAAAGTTTTCATCTTTTCATCTCTTAATTCTTGAATTGAAATCGATATGACTGTTATTGGCTAAAAACCCTTAACAATTCTAAGGTGAAGGGTTGATAGTTGTGGCTTAGATAATGATAGATCGATCGCAAACAGATTAGACCCTGAGAGTTAGAGAATTATCGCCGACAACCCTAAATTACGGGCTGTTCTTGAGTTCCACGACCGTGGAATCTCAAGATCCAACCGTGATTTCCTTAAGTTTACGAGCCTGCTTTTACCTTAATCCAAAGTTAAAGATTTGCTTTAGCTTAGTTTAGACTTGTCTTTTCTAGGTGGTAGTGAAGCCTCAACAACCTCTACCTCGATTGTGAGCCTCAACAACCTCAATCGGATAAGTTAATCTTGATCTTCAGATAATAGGTTTGGGTATTTGATGCTAATCCTTGTCTTTAGAACCTTTCTATATTGAGCCTCAACAACCTGTATAGGGAGTGTCTTTTAGGTGAGTTACATAAGGTTTTTGGAACCTCAACCGTACGATTACCTTACATTAGTATACCTTTGCATATCTCAACTCTGTCTTTATATCATTTAGTATATCTTGAATCGATTGCCACAGCTGGATTCCTGGATCTTTAGGATTGTTGTTTTCCCAATAATTTGCAAAGCTCCACATATTTACTTGCTTGATAACCTGCAACTGAGTTCGTTCCACCCAAATCCCTGTGTTCGATACTCTGGAATTCTTGCTTAACTACGTCGATCCGTACACTGCGGGTTCGCTTGCTTGATTCTAGTTTTATAAATTTAAAGCTTATTTGCACACACCTCTAGGGGCGAACAACTTACCCGGTGATTCCCGTTCTTGGTTGCCAACGATTACAACATCTAGGTAATAGAGGATTCAAATTCCTCTATTAAGGTTGATTGTGCCAAATCCTTTACTTTGCGAGTTAATCTGATTCCCTTGGGTTTAGTGGTTGGTAGTATAATTCTTCCCTTAGAATCTCTATCTTATCGAGACTAAACATCCTTCATTTAAAGCCTTTGGGTTGAGATGAGTGAGTAGTGGAGACTTAACCGTACATTATCCCGTTTTAGAACATACTTCATTGCAATCCCAGCTATGTCCATATATCTTTAGAAGTTTTGAATCAAAAATCACAATCGGATACCTTGATCTCTAGAATCCCTTTTTCCCAATTATTACACAAGTTCTTGCTTTTATTATCAATATTTGCATTAATTCTTTTGCTAGATTACTTTATCGATTTTGATTTCATCAAATCCTTGTGATCGACCTTGGAGTATTTGCCGTTGCTACGATTGATTCGTACACTACGGGTTTGCATATCGTATTGGCTTATATTTTAGGTTGTAAATTTAAAGTTTATTGGCACACACATTTTCGAGCGAACATCAGACCATCACAACGCCGTCAATTCTAACACCTACGCACCATGAAATAGCCGTGCAAACCCAACTAGGACTAGAGACATCATCTACTTTAAGTGTCAAGGAAAATGACACATGATGAGGGACTATCCGAACAAACGACACTCATTGTTAATGATGCGGGGATAAGCCGCAGTTCCCGATCTAGATTGAAAGTCCTTAATTGGGATAAAAATCGGGTTGTTCTAAGGAATAAATCGGCCGATTTTCTCCAAGAATAGGGCTATTTTTTGATAAACTCAAAACATGTAATAGTGAATGATATGTAAAGAAAAGAAAATGAATATGGAATGATAAATGAAAGATATAGGAAGATATGAATCAAGATAGTTCCGCAAAAGAACCTTGACCAATGATGTGTCAAAACCCTTAAACGAGAAGATTACCTTAACCCGCATTTCTTTAACCTTACACAAGTCTTCTAATTAAGACAAGCACAAGGAGGGACTAGGATTGACCAGGAGCACCAACCTTCAACAAGATTAACACATACAAACACAATCTAGCAAGAACTTCACAACGATTCAATCAAGGTTCTCTCTTTGATTGAATAGGAATGAATAAAATGCAAACTTCATAAGCGAAGCTACAAGTTCACACAATATGTGGAAAATATATCAAATCTAATCCACTAAACAATCTCCCCTACTAAGGCTATTTATAAGGGATACTAATCCTACAAAAAATAGGAAAAATATAAAATATATGATCTATAAAATATATCCTTTAAAAGATAATCTAGAAAGATATCTTTAAAAAGATATAAAATATAAAATCTAAAAAGATAGAATCTAAATAATCCCTCAAGATAGTCTGAGAGATTTAAGGAATTATAATAAGGTATAATTGCCAAAAGATAGAAATCGTGGCCGGATCTTTTGCAACTCGTTTCAGTGAAGGAAACCGGATACGAAAATCGATCAAGTTTTCCTACAGGAAAATCGGTCGATCTTTTTGAGAAATCGGTCGATTTTCCTTCTCTAACATGCAATCTTCAATTCCATCGATTCACCCCATGTTTGCAACTTGTAAACGCTCCTTTCTTGAGTTTCTCTCGCTTCTAGATCGTTGAATGATCTATGTAACATAGTCGTAGATGCCAAGGATGGTCCCACATCAGTTAATGAGCATGGACAATATGAGTCGAGATCCGAACATGAAGAAGAAGATGAGCCCTTTCACCAGCCAGAGGAATCTGAACTCGCGGGATTTTAGTCGGGCACATGCCTACTCACCAACGCGGTAATTGACGCAACACCTAAAAAGCCAAAATCAACCGGAGTTCTAGAGCCGGATAAACTTGTCATGGACACCACATCTGAAGATTCTGTACCAAAAAATGAAGTCGTTTGTTGTGATGAGGAAGGACTGTTACTTGAAAACGACATAGGAGCAGTCGAGCCATCTTGGACAAAGGAACAAACCACAACACTTCAAGCCCTGGGCCTTGCAACAATCTTACATACACCGTTTTCCAAAAATGAATGTCTAGTTAATTTGAAGAATTTGAGCATCCTTCCTCTCAAGGACAATGATAATCAAAGAGAAAGCTTGTTCCATACTAGGTGCACAATCCAAGGGAATGTTTGTAACATGATCATCGATAGTGGAAGTTGTAGCAACCTTCTTAGTATTGATGTTATCCAGAAACTACAACTCACTACTAACCACCATCCTCAACCCTACAAACTCGAATGTATGAATGATTGCGGAGAATTAAAAATCAAACGACAAGCCAATGTTCCCTTCAAAATAGGAGCATATCAAGGCACCATTCTATGTGACATTGTTCCTATACAAGTCTGTCACATCCTGCTAGGGCGACCATGATCATATGACCGGGAACTCAAAGATATAGGCCGATCAAACAAGTACTCTTTCACCTACAAGAGAACATACCTTGTACTAAAACAAATTACTCCAGAAGAAGTCACAAAGTACTACGAGAAGAGGAAAAGTGGGAAAAATATAGAAGAAGATACCGGTCAAAGACTCATGGCAATACGGAGGACACAACAAGAATCCAAGATTCATTATGGATCTAGATGATATACCACATGCCAGAAACCTCAACTACACAAGAGAATATTGTCCGATCTTCAAATTTGTTTTCAAAGAATTCTTGGGATACATGCAAGACATGAGACTGCTGAATACTTTGATAGAGCATATTCGATTACTCTATGGTGTCTAATGGTGTAATAACCAAAAATTTTAAAACTCCGTTTAATACCGGATCAAACCGGATTCCGATCCGCCAACCTAAATTCTTTTAAATAAAAATAAAACGATATTAAATTCTATCATTTTATGTGACCATGATTCACATAAAATGATAAGTTATATAATTCAGTAAATAATTCCGTAAATAATCCCGTAATTAATTCCGTGCTTTTAACAGTTCCGGGCGAGTAACGAGTTTTCTTTCAGCTCATTTGTTTGATTTGAGGAGCAGGCCCAGATCTGGCCCAAAAGCCTTCAGACGGCCCAATCTTAACCTAATCTCCTAATTAACCTAATCTCCTAATTAACCTAATCTAAAATCCTAACCGGCGCTTACGAATTGCCAACTGCACTGAGAGGATGACTAGAGCTCCGTCAACCAGAAGAACGACGCCCCACCGTGACTGCAACCGAATCGAAGGTCCGACCACCGATCATCCCAGACGGCCTTCCTTTGCGCCGGGACCTGATTCGTCTGCATCAACCAGCCGCCGCGTCACTGGACCCTTTGCCGACACTCGACCTTGCTCCACCTCGCCTTCGCTGGGAGCCTGGACAGTAGAGCAACCTTCTGCAACCAACAAACCAGTCCGGGATCTTCATCTCTACGCTCTAGGGGACTGCACGCCTCCAACGGTAAAACCAGTAAGATTTCATCCTCCCTCCCTAGTCAACTTTTCTTTCATACGGCTGAATCCTAGCCTCCGCTGAACCAGGTCACCGAAGAGGGGAATCTTCAACTGGAACGTACCTTTGCTCGCGCCAGGAACCTACACAGACCGACGGAAGACGTGCGCTAGCCTGCTGTGGTCGGATCTCCGGTAAGTCCGGCTGAATCGCATCTCTTCCCCCTCTGTTTTCCTTCGACTTTCCGGGCTAACTGGAAGTTGGCTATTATTTTTGGGTCCTGCAGTCCTTAGTCAAGAAGAGTGGTGCAACGGTAGAGCGCAAGCGAGCCAGCTTCGAACCCTCTGCGACAGCCACCCGGTAGAACCAAACCGAGTTGTTGTTCCTCTCCGAGTGTGCGACGAGTGGGTTGGATGGGTGAGTACTTCTCCGCCTCGGTGCACTGCTGTATGTTTATATATAGAATTATATGGGTATAAGTGTGCTGAGTATATATATAAGTATATATACGTATGAGGGTACTGAATGTATATACGTATATACATGTTTGAGAAGTAGATATAGACATGTTTAGGTAGGAGTACAATGTAGTACATATATGGATGTATAAGTAGAAGTTAGGGTTGAAAAATATAAATAAATATATATATGTAACATGCCGTGTACATATATACGTATTTATAGATATGAGATGGTAGATAAGTGTATATATATGTGAATAAGTAGAGTGTATATACATAAGTATATACATAGAAGGGTAACGTATGTATACACGTATACATATATGTATAAGAGTAGAGTAGTAACCGGGAAGGAAGTAATGTTGTTCTCTTTGACGAGTGTTTGGGATTTAACCTCGTAACCTCTAGCAAACTATCCTTGAGAACCAGATTATGGAAACAAGTTCTCAAAGAAAATATTAGGATTTAAGAATAGATTTTCGAGAGTTTCCGGGACCAGGGGTAAAATAGCCTTTTGCTTTAAGAGAGTTGTATGTTCGTATTTTCTCTTTATGAGATTACACCTCTTAGAAGTTTATAACTTCTCAGAGTATGGGATGTGATTTTGATCCACATGCCTTATTTGACAGGCGTTTGAGTTACCCGAGTACGGACAGAGTTGAGATTTGATAGAGTGTGATTTGATTCAGGTAAGTCCTTTGGACTTACTTAGCTAGCTTCTAGATATGAGTATGAATAGTGATAGTGGTGTGTGCAATATGTGTTTTATAATAATAACTTGATAGGACGACTGTTATTATTCTATTTTAAGGCCCAAGTGTATGTATAACGGGTCGTGACATCACTGCCCAGCTCTGACAGGAGACTGAGAGGTTCTCTATATCCAGACCATACAGGTACAAGGTGAGATGCATCGGATCCTTTCCTAATGGTTACACGGGGGCGGAGGCGAGGTTTGAGAAATCCCTCGTGTCACAAATTAAGTATCATTAGTAAGAGTGAATGACCTAAGTAAAAGATAATAAATGGATTGTTTTAAAAAATGACGAGTGTTTACTTTTGCTATGATGTGTGTGTGTGCTGTTATTATTTCATCTAATGTTTAGATAGCTAGCTAATGGTTGTTTCGTTGTGTTTTTAGATTTGTCACAGGTTAGAGCAGCAGCTGAGTGATCCGGAAGTAGTGGTAAGCCGAGTCTCCGTACTCCTTAGAGTGGGGGTTGGGTTGTTGCTTTATTGTTCTTTCTTCTTGGTAAGACAGTTAGTCTTTTTCGTTGTTTAAGTACTATAGGTTGTTAGACGTTGTTGCATTCATCCCTTTAAAATACTATTTTATGAATTTTGGTTTTTCTTATTTGTGTCTTGTTGCAAGATCCTAGTAATATTGTTGTCAAACTAAGGTCGGGACCCATTGTGAGGTCCTAACCAGTAATGCCCCGAGTTTTGAGAACTCGGGGTGTTACAAATGGGACATTCCTTGGGCTCACATAGCAACTCATTGTCACACACTATGCACTAGGAAAAGTTTTAGGGGTATCCCTATTTTATGTTTTAAGTAACATTAAACTACTAACCCCTAATGCATGTCTTTTAGCGCATAAGTTGAAGAATAAATTATCATAATTCCTAGATGAGAAATTCAAACTACAAAACACTAACTTCACAACCTTTGTTAATGGAATGTGTGTTGTTTTCCACCTAGGTACATTACCCCAAGGGCTTATCCTAGACAAATCAACACAAGAAGGGTAGGATTCGAGGTTGAATCCTTTCAAAGGAGGAGGGGATGATGCGGGAGAACCTCTAGGATCGTACTCATCTACAGAACCACCTCTAGCCACCAGTTCACAACTAGAAGCACAAAGATCACATCCGGATGTTATAACTCATTTAGTGTCATTTCTAACATATGAACCATTTCCACCATCAAAAATGACCCCAAGATTCAAAGATAACACATGACCAACTCGGAAACTAGAGGGAACTACTACGGAGATCATGAAAGCAGAATAACTCGTAGGATCGAGAGCAATCCAAGAACAAGAGCAGGGAAGGAAGAGGAGGACGACAAAGAAGAGAGATGACCATGTTCATATGGAACTCAAGTAGAAGTATAAAGGGTCTTGCCATCCAAGGGAAGAGAATGATTTCATAATATGGAGCTCATCCAACAAGGAGGTCTCGAGTATATCAAAGCAAGAGAATACACTCGCTAATAGCAAGGAGAAGAATATCTTTCCAGAAGAACTTCAACTTCCCATCACTAGAAGACTCGGGCCCACATACAAGATCATCTTAACATTCTAGATCTGGAACGTACGTAAACACAACCATGCAAGAAGGACGTACATATTCATGCAAGAGAGGAAGATGAACCATGCAACTGAAGAAAACCGGCCATGAGCATGGATCTAAGAACGCGTCACTCTAGATCCGTTCTATTTTATTTACAGTCCATAAAAGATTTGTTTCACTATGAATTTTATTTTATTGGGCCTTAATTATATTCTTCAGCCCATGTTAATTTTATTTTTCTTTTAAACTAAAATCAAGTCTTCTAATAAGGAAGCTTAACGATCTTATCTTATTAGAAGATATAATCTTTTTGAAGGAATTTGGCCTATTAGGCTTTTTTTTTTGTTTTTGTTTAAGAATCTATACCCCATATTTTTTTTACCACTTTCATTTAGTGGTAGGTAAAACTAATTAACCCTTCTATTTAAAAAAAATATTTGTTATTTGTTATTTGTTATTTAAGTGTAAGTTTTAAAGTTTAAAAACTGAATTTGTTTTTTTATTTTCTTTTATTAATTTTTTTTATCTTTTTTATTTTCTTTATTTATTTTTTATTTTTTGGAATGAAGAATTTTTCACATACCGGAATTTTCACATACCGGAGTTTCACATACCGGAACACTATAACTATATATTTGTATACTCATTCAATGATTTGTTTACACGGGAGGCAGCTTATAAGAATCAACTCCATCAAGTTGAACATCAAAAACAATGAGAACACCGGAAGTTCATACTGTTCATACCGGAAGTTCATACCGAAAGTACATACCGGAAGTTCATACCGAAAGTACATACCAGAAGTTCATAACGAAATTTTTCATACCGGAAGTTCATACCGAAATTTTTTATACCGGAAGTTCATACCGTTCATACCGAAACTTCATACCGGAAGTTCATAACGAAAATTTTCACACCGGAAGTTCATACCGAAATTTTTTATACCAGAAGTTCATACTAAAAGTTCATATTCATACCGGAAGTTCATAAGATTGCTTCCTAAGTATTACCAAACATACTGTCTCTAATCCTAACCATTCCGTAATGCCACATCATAAGATTGCTTCCTACCTGAACCATTCCGATGTTTATAATGAAGATGAAAATTTATGAATTTTCACCTTACATAATCTACTCCTAGGTATTACCAAACAGACTGTCTCTAATCCTAACAACGTTGGCCACATGCAACGAATAAGTCTCGAATTATCAGAGTCACTAACAAATGGTTCATCTGACAATTTATAGACTCAATCATGCGTGACATTTCAACGGAACCTTTGTTCAATTTCATATTCATATGCCAAAACAGACAGTTAAACTACGTGTACAATGTACACAAAATAATATGCAAATAGCGTAGCAACATGAGGGATGTATATCCGCCTCCTTGGTTTGTTGGCAATCTTACAAGAATTTACCCTCCATTTATAAATGCTTCAGGGTCTGACACTATACTGCTGCTACCTAAGGAGCCTCGTTCTGAACGGTATCTAAGCATGGTGCAAAAAACTCATGTTCAAGGGCTTCTTCTGCACTAATCCTCAATCGTGGATTCACAGTCAAATACTTGTTTACGAGATCAAACAATGATCCTGGGATTACCTTGAGGAAATTTGGTCTCCTTGTGTTTGCTTTACACTCACCTGATGCATCGTTTGAGAGAAGGCGAAAGAAAAGGGGAAAGAGAAGAAACAATTGAGAGAAGCGTATGAGTGAGGGCTAGGGTTTGAAGGTGAACGGAAAGGTAAGCAGTAATAAAATTTTGGGGTATATTTACTAAATAGAAACTAGAAAAGGCTTAGTTAGTATACAATAAAATAAAGAAGCCTACTTACTAATTTAGCCCAATCTTTTTTAAGATCTAATCTTCTTAGAAGATTGGTCTTATTTTATTTCCTTTAAAATAGATCTTATCTTATTAGAAGTTAGATTCTATTTTAGTTAGTTTTAAAAGATCTAATCTTCCTAAAAGATTGATCTTATTTTATTATTTTACTTAGAGATAGATCTTATCCCATTTTGGATAATTAGAAGCCAATTTTCGGCTACCTAGGGTTACAGATGACGCCTAGACGCCTACCTCTCCTATATATAGGGTCGTTGTGTCTCATTATTTTTTATCCATAAATATATACAGTTATTGATAAACATGTTGTGTTATTCTTGCGGTGTCTACTGTCGTCTTAACGGAGTGAAGAGCAAACTCGAGTAAGAGACGTCTTACTTGTTTCGCTTGAGCTTGTTTGAGTGTGTTCAACTTGCCAACGGCGTAAGAGGGTGCTTCAACTAGCTACAAGGAAACCTCCAGGTACTCTAGAGTCTTTGCATGCCTATTGTGTGTGGGGTAGCGGGAGGAGTTCTATAGGGCTTCACTGGTTGTGTGTTACGGTTCATCGCGTCGTAGCGTGCCTCCAGGTTGTTTCATAGGGTTCAACCATGATCTATCTTTCCCTTTATTTTGTTCATGTCACTTTTGTTTCTCTTTTATTTTCCCTTTTTCATCAAGTGCAGACGTTAAAAGATTGGGCCATCTACACGAGCGAATACCTCATATCACATTGGGGTAGTTGAGGTTACGTTTTTGGCTTATTTCACTCAATTAAACTCTTTTATAAAATCATACCGTATTTAGTTGTAGGTGAGATTATATTTGGAGATTTAATCCAAATGAGGTTATAAAATATTTTTGAAGGTTGTTTTTCTATAGAGTTACTTACATGAGGTAGGTATTGATGTTTAGTTATGCATTTTTTTGAATTTATTTTTTTTTTGTAAAAAGACAAATCTAAAATATATCATCATATAGCCTTGCGGAGAATGCTATATTTTTTAGGTTTCAAGCTTCAAATAAACCAATATAAAAAACATATAATTTACTATATGCAACACACTATAAAAAACACTCTCTCTTGGGAGAATGAGAAAAACCTTCAGGCTACCGCTGTCGTCCTTTCAAAGGGCATCTATTTTTCATTAGTTGTTGGTGGGATTTTCATTGTCGTCTTTCTTCACTGGTCGTAGGTGCGAGAGTTTTGTGTTCTTAGCTTTAGAGTTATGACCTTTTTTTTTTTTGAAGAAATATGAGAAGAAATAGAATGAGAATATCACTAGAAAATGTTGGTTAAAATCTCTCATAACCTCTCTTAACATTGGTAGGTGAGGTTATGTTTTGTGTTTATTTCACTCAATTTAAAATCTTTTGTAAACTTATATTGTGTTTAGTTGTTGGTGGGATTATATTTGGAGTTTTAACTTAAACAAGGTTATAAGTAATTTTTGAAGGTTTTTTTTCCATAGATTTATTTATATAAGCTAGGTATTGATGTTTAGTTATGTATTTTTTTGTGGATTTATTTTCTGACAAAAGACAAATCCAAAATATAACCTCATATAACCTTGAGGAGAATGCTATATTTTTGAGGTTTTAAGCTCAAATAAACTGATATAAAAAAAATCAGATTATTTACTATATGCAACACATTATTAAAAAAACTCTTTCTTGAGAGAATGAGAAAAGCCTTCCGGCTACAACCACCGTTCTTTGAAAGCGCATCTCCTTTTACAAGAGCTTTAAAACTTCCATCATCTCAGCTCAAACTCTCTGGCTACTACCGTTCAAGTCTCAAACTTTCCGCTACTTACTTCAAGCTCTCCACCGTAGCTTGAAAAGGGATTTAAAGAAAAATTAAAATCTTGAGAGATTTTCTATTAAAAATTGAATTTATTGTTCACAACCTTGTAATTCTCGTCAAATCTTTTAAAAAATTAAATTTTAAGTAACACAAATTGTGAGGTGAGCATTGTGTTACTAGTTTTTATATTTTTCCCCTTTGGCTGCTTTTTTGAATGTTCTTTTTTACCTCCCTTTCTTTAAACTGAGCACAACATATAAAAAAAATGGGCTCTATATGACAGATTGAAGATGCATTTTTTTGCATCCAAACATGAGCAATAAAACCAAAAATCGGCTTATGTCTAAAAAATATTCAATCTCACCGAAAATATGAATATAAACAAGCTCTTATTTTAGGAATACCTTGAGCTTCTCTTCAACCTCTTTTTCCGAGTTGTTTACTTGTAAGTGTTAAGTGTTTCGTGTTGTGCAACAATCTCTTCCAAGTTTTGAGCAAATTTTATTGATGACTCCCGAGTTGTTTGTCTTGGAAGGGTGGTGAATTTATGATTGACTCTGAATACTCTACTTCGAGTCCAAATCTTAGGTGATCGTAGTTGCTTCCCAAACCGTCCGTGCATTTTCTTCGACGACGGACGTTATTCTCTCCGCACTCCGGTGATTGACTCGTTCTCCTTTCCCATAATGATCTCGATGCTTTCGGTCTACTTGATGTAACTTTTGTGTTTTTCTTTGACGTTCTTTTGTTCTGATTCTTTATGATGATTTGTCCGTATATTGATTTCTATCGCCTTTTCGATTATTTGCTTTCCATTATAATAAAAAAAATCTCTTACACGTGTACAGTAACGACATACTATTCAAGTGAAGTACATGGCGTGATTTGATTGGATACCATGTTTCCATCTTTCTGACATCACAGCCTCAGATCATCACACCCAACAACGATTCTGTTTACCAAACTTTTCTCTTCCTCTCTCCCACCTCTCCGATCGTTCTCCTTCTTCCTGGTTGGAAGGTGGGTGGGGGTGCTCTAACTAGAACGAAGATCCGAAGACTATGAGCAGGAGCCACCCAGCGGTTCATCCCGTCGAAGCCCCGCCGTTCTCAATTGAGAACGCCGGCGGTGGAATTGAACCTCCGAGGCTGGATTTAAAGGATGTCCAAGGTATGCCGGGAACCTCCGGCAGTCTCACTCTTCGACTCTTGCAATCGGTTTTCGCGATCTTGTCACTCGGTGTGATGGCTTCCACCAGCGATTTCCCCTCTGTTACTGCTTTCCGGTACTTCACTTTACCCTCATCTCGATATCTTTCTATTTTGGGAAAGTTCGACTTTGCAATTAGAATATGTGGAATTAGTGGATTTTTGATCAATTGAAAGCTTTATTTGTGGTTTCTGAATTGGATTTAGGGTTGATTATTTTTGTACTGTGATCTCGATCCGATATGTGATTGGGGCTTTGTTGGTCTATACACAAGTCAATCTACTGAAGAACAAGGAAAGGGGAATAATATACTGCGTG
The DNA here is from genome assembly GCA_033239045.1 of Fagopyrum esculentum. Taxonomy (NCBI): domain Eukaryota; kingdom Viridiplantae; phylum Streptophyta; class Magnoliopsida; order Caryophyllales; family Polygonaceae; genus Fagopyrum; species Fagopyrum esculentum. The sequence goes on from BSUD01000008.1 coordinate 112,217,090, forward strand.
ATTATGATGATTAATACGATTTTTGGGCCCTTCGACGTATAGATTATATTGTCAGTCAAAGATCTTTCCCTGTAGAAGGCCTTCAATTTGCTTTCCTTGACAGCTTAACAGTAATACTGATCCATTACCATTTATCAATTGGCTGGTCGCACGGGCACATGATCCAGCTTATGTGCCTCATTATAATAAGTATTATAATTCAGAATTAGACGTGGTTAGTCAATTGATGGGTGTGTATCATGAAATGAAAGTGAAAGGCTATTTTCTTATAGTGCTCACATTTGCAAATTCTGTGGAAAATTTTAATTCTATATAGAGTCAATACAGATTTTGTGTAAATCTTATGTGTTGGGTGAAGATTTTTATGGATTTTAGGTAGTTATAAAAGTAATGAAGAATGCTACAAAATCAATGAAATAATAGATTCTTTTAAAATCCACAAACTTTTAAATACCATAGGAATTTTATGGAAAATTTTAAATCCTAATTGAATACCTACATATTTATATGGACTTTTAAAAATCTATAGTCAATACTCATAGACTTTTAAACTCCAAAAAATACACCCCCTATGAGGTGTGATGCTGGCTTTTGTTATTGTATTGGTGGGTATTGAATCTATTGATCAGGTGTATCAAGGTAAAGTGGAATGTTGATTTACTATGAACTTAATTTACATTCTAGCTGGAATCAATTGTTTGAAGATAACTACGATAGTCATTGTTTGGACTTCTTTGTAAATGGTTTAGTTGATCCTTTTGTGTGTGGAATGCCTATACGGATTTGTATTAGTTATCCTTGACCTACTTGAAGGGGAAAGGAAAAATGGAAGTCCATGAATATTTTTGTATAAGCATGACATATAAGCACTGAGTCTGAAAGATGATCTTATTGAATGAATGATAACTTGATAAGAGTATATATACCTACTTGAGACGTAGATATCACTAACCTAGTATCTCTCTGAATCTTAACTATATTGTTCAGAGAAGATCTTAATAGCAATATGTATTATTGTTTACATTTCCCACAAGTGAAGCCATCTCGTGTAAGCTGTAACTTGTAGAGAAGAAGGCGAAAACTTTGAGGAGTGGTTTTGTCAAGATATCAGCTAGCCTATCACATGTGGATACAAAGCAGACTCGAAGTTTGCACTGTCTTAGTTGTTCCCGGACGAAGTGATAAGATAGAGCGACGTGCTTCATGCGTGAATGAAACACTGGATTAGTAAGGAAGACAACATCATTAGATTTGCCACTAGTTAACTTAGAGACCGAAATTATGTTCTTGGACATTGGAGGAATACATAGCACATTTGACAGAGAGCAATATTTGTTTGACAAGGGTTAATCCGTTAATCTAAAGAGCCAGAGTGTGTGATTGGAAGAGTCTTACCATTCCCTACCATCATCTCATCATTGCAGGCATAGGGTTGGTGTAGGGCTAAGTTGTTGAAGTCTTTTGTGACATGGTGTGAGGCACCACTATCAACAAGCCAAAGGAGATGTCGAGTGGGAGGTAGTGGCAAGGTTGGTTTGGTGTGGTGGCATAGATGGGAATTTGTCAGAAGAGGGCACTTCAATGGTATGGTGAAGTGCTCGATATGTTTTGCATTGAGCAAGTACGAGCCCGACTTGGCGACACCACTGACAGTGTCCTTTGAAAGGCTTGGGAGTTATTGTAACTTTGCTGAGGTGCAGTATATTGGGTTTGGTTTGGGGTATAGTTATATTGCGGACGTTGGTTTGACTGAGGCTGAGATGAAGAGTTTGACTATGCATTGTGATTTGATGACTTACCTCTCGAAGACTTGGACTGGACATTGAATGAGTCATTGGTGCTTCAGCTTCCTTATGTTTGTACTTCAAAGTTAACTCATGATTGATCAACTTTTCATGAAGTTCTTCAAAGGAGATAGCCGAATCACTAGCGTTAATAGCATGGCCGACTGGAATATACGGTTCATCCAGGCCTTAGAGAATGTAATCTTTGATATCTTCCTCGGAGTCAGGATTGTCTAACGAAGCTAACAGATTAGTGAGAGATCTGATGGACTGCATATACACTGACACAGAATCAATTCTCTTAGTCATTGATCTTAGCCGTTCTTTGATCTGTTTGACATGCCCTACATGCCCTCGAGACAGATTTCCATATGCTAGCCTCAACCCTTCCCAAACCTCGTGAGATGTTGTTGCTGCTGCAACAAAGTTGGCTACCTCAAACGATAGCGTCCCCAATTTAGCCCCTTCTAGAGTTGCTAGAATTGCTTGCTTCCAATTGAGATAATTGGTAGGTGTGAGTATGATGATGTTTGTCAAAACAACAATTGCAAAGGGTTTGTCTGTTTCGTAGGGGTTTGCTAGAGATGAAGAATAGTCGGCCATTGGATCGTGGTTTCTGTTTCTCAGGCGATCGATCGGGATCCTCTGCTACCAATATTGTTAACAATATTTGAGATGGTCATGATAAGAGTATATATACATATTTGAGATGTAGATATCACTAACCTAGTATCTCTCTGAATCTTAACAATATTGTTAACAGAAGATCTTAATAACAATTATGTATTATTGTTTACAAGACATACTTGTTCAGTTCAAGACTGTAATGAGGGACACTGGTGGGGCACTTGAATATTTGTGCAGCTTGTGTCCTTGATACTTAATCCATCAGAATCTACCTAAAGAAGTATTTCTAGGATGTGTTTGTTGTCTATGGAGTTATCCTTATATCAAGTGTTGCTTCTGCATATGACAAACTTAGTTTAATGTATTACTTTTTATATGCATATAAATTGGCTGCGTGATTTGAGGTTCAACATTTTGCAATTGTATAGTTTCAAGGCATTGCCCAAAGAATCTTGCGTGTTCTGGCATTTAAATCAAATTCATTTACTTATTTCCCTGCTAGTAGTTTTCAATGTTAGTTATTAGTTAATATAACCAGGAATCTTTGTTTTATGCTTTTTTAGGTATCTTGTTGCAACTTCCGTCTTGCAGATCTTCTGGAGCCTTTCACTAGCCATAATGGATGTATATGCTCTTTTGGTGAAACGCAGCTTTCGAAATTATAAAGTTATCAGTTTGTTTACTGCCGGCGATGGGGTAAGGCATAACTAATTAATAAATAAAGCTTTAGTTTGAGCAAGAACTAAATTTCAAAGCATATAGTAGTCTAGCCCACACTTGGCACCACTTTTTTGTTCAATTCATAGTATTTTTACAGGCTCTCTTTTTTGTATCTTTTGCAAATACTGTAAAAAAAGTTCTTGAACTAAAACAGGATTTAGATAAAAAATTTAATTGCAGCTCAGTTAGTAAGAATTTGCAGTTGTTAGGTCTACTTGGTCCTCTAAAAGATGCTCTTCCTTGGAAAGATAACTTGTCAGTTTTAAGGGAACTACAGTTCCTTCCATATGATCCTTTTATTTGGTTACCTGGGAAGGTATGCATGCTTACCTTCCCTTTGATCGCACCTTAGGGATGCTATGCTAGTTTAAGAGATCCCTGTTCAGATAAGTATATGTATCCATGTATTGATTCTTGTTTTCCCAATTGTGCTCGCTTCAGTCGCTTGAAATGTGTCCGTGATTTGGATGTGAAAAACTGATAGATGTTGTATGTAAATCTATCAAGAACAGAAACCAAAAAACATACTCCCTCTGATCTAAATTATAAGGCGTTTTTTAGCCTTCAAATTTTGATAAAAATTATGAGTCGTCTTACATTTTCTATTCTGTGAGGTACGAGAATTGTTATCAAGGCCTTTTTTGTTTTTCCATTCATGGGATGTTAAGGGTGGTGGCAATTAAGAAGTGATAAAAACGACTTAAAAGATTATACGTTTAGTTAATTTTCTATTAAAAATTGTGTCAAATGCTAAAGTTCTTTATATTAGATTGGACGGAATATAAAATAACTTGCATACATAAGATATACTTTGAAAGGGATGATAAAAATTATAAACTATTTCATTCACAGCATCAGTAGACATAGTTTTGAAGTTCCAAGTGTAACCATTATCCTTTGTTGCAGATCACTTCGACACTTACATTTGCAGCAGCCAGTGCTTCTGCAGGCATCACTGTCCTGATCGACAATGATCTTAATAGCTGCGCCCAGAATCACTGCAGTCAATTCGAGACCGCTACAGGGATGGCATTCATGGCCTGGTTCGCTGTTTTGCCATCTTTTCTGTTGAATTTTTGGTCTCTGGCATCTAGATGATTGGAAGCTATTGAAAAGTTAGAAAAAAACATGCAACACGTACATATAGGGGGGAAATGAAATCCAATGACTAGAAGTAAATTTGATTGTTTACCACTGCTTGTGAGCCTTGTTATTTTTTGTTCCTCCTTAAAGAAAATAACAAATTTGAATTGTAAAAAAGAAGTTTGTTCTGTAGTAGTGTCTAGCTTCGGGTTGCATTCTTGATAGTTGTGCTTTTGTCTCATCGATCTTTGTAAAAATATATTCAGAAGTTTGTGTAATTGCACTTCTTATGAACCATAGGTGAAAGCCTGTTTGCGTGTAGTATACTTACTGAATCTCTTTTGACCAAGAAAACTGATTGTTTGTCTGCTGGAGCCTGGAGGTGAGTGTTGAGTAAGTTAAGGAAACCATAAGGACTCGTTTGGTTGTGAACTAGGGCAATGGATGTGAGAAGGAGATGAACCTGGTTAACTTTTACTCTATGATCTATTAATCGCAATGTTTGACACACGTCTGTCCTCATTTTGTGGAAGTTCGAGAGGGTTTGGTGGATGGATTCCGACAATTTGAAGCTCATGGCTGTCGTGGACATGAGAATGGACGGAAAGAAAACGAATTTTATATGAAAAATGAGATAGGCCGGTGCAGGAACACAAACATGGACTAGATTCGTTGCCTTTATTTCTGTCACTTTGGTTTGTAGCGGATGAGCCCTAAGAGTGGTATGGAGTATGGATCTTTCAAATGAAGGATCTTGGGCAAGAATCTTGATTTTGCAAGTTGGACAGAATTGAGAGCTTGTAGCTCAAAACAAATGAATGTTACAAATTATAGTGGTATGAGAACCTCTTCAAAATAAGGAGCAAGAAGCCACTTTTGGCTGCAAATTACAATTCTGAAATGTCTTGAACATTTTATGAATCTTCTTTAAAGAACAGTAAGGGAAAGAAGCAAATAACTAAACAATTACAATAGTATATGTAACTCTATATACCCTTCATTAGCTCCTCCCACTTACCTTTTATGAGATCACCCATTTAAGCATCAGTTCAGGAATAGTATAAATGAATTCTGTGTTAAAGAATGAGCATCAGTGACAGGATTAGAACTTGACACATTTACTGGGCAACCCGGTGCCGTGGTCGACAGTCACAGTCTCGGTGGCCTCGCATTCGAGCACATCTTGTCTTAGCTTAGCCCCTGCAGCCTTCAATCCCTTGAGTGACACTGCCTGATTAAAGAGGTTGACAGAAGGTAGTTTTGACGCCGGCGGCAACTTTCCATTAGGTAAGTAGTTCCGAAAATCATCCTTGAGAAGAGGCACCTCAAAGTCATCCTTGTTGTGTTTAACAACATTGTCCTTGGCTGAGATATGAGCACCTGGCTCCATATGATTGGTTGAGAAGCTTGTTTGTCCCGGGAAGTTGGGGTATAGCGCGACATAGCCACGTAAGTACATCAAGTCGATCAAGAACTTCTTCCACGACGCTTGCCACCCGTTTGTCCTAGACTTTGGGATTTGAACCGGGTTTTGTTTTGCATCCTCAGTGAACCTCATGTTCATGTAGACATAAAACTCCCTCCAATGCTTCGGAAAAAAAACAGCTCCCCAGCTGCAAGGCAGCTGATGGAGGTAGGGTGTGTTTGGATGAATCCGTTTGAAGTAGTCTGTCGCGTTCCACTTGGGTCTTTCCTTGACGACTTCCACTAGCCGCGGAGTGTAGAGAGCAATGGCGGAAAGTTCAGGTAGAGATACTTGTGGGTCGTACTTGTATGATAAGAGCGCGTATTTGATCCACAAGTAGTAGTAAGGAGAGACTTCTATATCATCCTCAAGCAAGAGGCCGTAGTCATCATCCGATGCAGGATACCAGCTCTCACTCACAGCGCGAATGAGCCCACCTTGTATGATCCTCCTCCTCAAGGTCTTAGGACCATGGTCCCATTTGAATGCTCCCACAAGCTTTATAGTTTCCTCATCCACTTTACTATCCATGTTAAAGGTGATTGGAATCTCATCTCCCACATAGTAAGCATCTTTGAGTGAGTTGAGAAGCCTTGTCAAGGACTTGACTCGGTTCTGTGTGATAATGTTCACCGAAACTCTCATCTTGTTCCAATCTAAAAACACATCAAGTCAATACCAAGAGCTTAAACACAAGAGAATCACAAGAATGATTCGCGGAAACTCACTTGGTAAGGCGGTAGGCCGGAGATCAGCCATCCAAAGGACTTTAGGCACAGAAGGTCTTGGCAAGAGCACAAGGCTTGAAACGTTTGTGTTCGTCTCAGACGCCATTTTCAGCGCCTTCATCACATTAGAATCAATATCAGACACAGCAATGACCACACTCGGGTTATGGATCTTCATCAAGCCCTTCATGCTCGCGTACACAGAGTTCACAACCGGAACCTCAGACTTAGACACAGTTGAGAGAGCCCCAAGACCAAGATCAAATATCTTGAACCGCCTTTCCTTACAGACATTCTTCGGCCACTTAAGAGCCGAGGCTGCATCCTCACACGGGCAATATTGTCCGCCAGAGACAACCACGTACGCCTTCTTGCCTACTGTGGACCGGAACTTCTCAATCAGAGGAGTCAGTGCCTTGACTTCATCAATAGAATGTGCATAGAAGAGAGCATCAATCTTTTGTGGATTCATAGCTGCCCATTGGGTAATGTAGCCACTTGAGAGAGCTTGCCACCATTGATCATCTCTCACTTGCACTATGCCTTTGAAGATCACCGTCGTCTCAGACACATACGCTAATCTGTGCTCACTGTCACCCCATGTTTCCTTGTCCTTTGGATCCACTGGAAGCACAAATGATCCTGCATCTCTGTACTTCTGCAGTTGGTAGCTGAAAATACATCAATAGCAATGACTTAGACAAAATTGACCAAGATCTCTTATTAGCATATAAAATATATATAGCTAAAATGACTAACTAAACCTTTTACCACTATTACTCTATTATATACAAATAAAGTTAGAGGGTATACAAAGCTAACCTCAAGTGCAGATCTTCACCAGTTGTGAAAGTGTAAGGGTCCTCAACAAAGAGAGTCTTAACAAGCTCAGTCGACATGAACCACGAGCTCGAAAGAAAATCGACTTGAACAACCTTCTCGACAATGATATCATAAGCAGGATCAGGCAAGTAAAGGCCAGCTTCCTTGGACTTAAACTTCCTATAACTTGGGAAGGTGAAATCCTTTTGTCGAAACGGAAGAATCCTCCCAATGCTTCCCAAAACCGAGTTCTTATACTTCTCGGTTCCGGCCACATGTGACATAATCTGGAGCATCTTCTTCCCGGGAATCATGTCATCATCAAGAATGTAAACCAAATCAGAATCAGTTTGTAAAGCCATTTGGAACCTTCCGAAATACTTGAAGTCGTATGTAGACCCAACGAAGCTGATCCGGGTGTCGTTATAGGTCTCAACGATTCTCCGTAAGGAGAGTTCGTTGGGAGACCCGAAGGAGAGGACCCAGACTTGATGGAATGGTAAGGTTTGTTGGAGAAGAGAATCGAGTTGTGAACAAAGAGTTTTACGCTTGAAATGGTTAAGTATGACTGTGACTCTTGGTTTGGTTGGTCCTTTTAGATCCCATTTGGATTTCATTGACATAAGTTGGTCTAAGGTTTCGGTTCCGAATGTGTTGGATTGGAACCGAAGGACTTCGTCGTAGAGTTCACGTTTGATCTTGATCATTTGTAGGTCGTTCGACTTCTTTTGCTCGAAATCGATCTTCTCTTGCTCGCAGACTTCAGCTGGGGTTGTCGGTATCGGCTGCAGCTCGGTGCTTAAGGAGTTGGATTGAACCTGCATGGAAATAGTACAACCTTAGAATACATCTTCAATTTACAAAGGACGACGTACATGTTAGTTTCATATGACTGAGATCATGCCTGGAGGTGGGTAACGAGGTTGGGTTGTTGGACCATGAACTGCTTCCACTTAGTAGCGAAAGCCGAGGTCCATGCGAAATCCGGCTTGATCCGCAAGTCGACGGCAGGGCTCATGTAATAAAGCAAGAAAGTAGCATAAACCGCGAAGGCGAACTGCAGGCACGTGAGGACCGTGACGAGCTTAGCCGTACCCTTGGGACCGACGGTTTTACCGTTGCTGTTGTTGCCGGCGCCGGACTTGGCTTTGTTAACATAGTCATTCAAAATCCCTTCCAAATAATCTCCGCTTGAAGAACTCCTTCCACTTGGACTCCTATAGAAGCCCATTCTCTCGATATCTATGATCAAAACACCAACAAAATATGTTTCAACTTAGAATTTGAATCGATGGAGGTGTTTATAAAGGTAGATATGAGGCTTGGATCTTGTTTTTGTAGGGTATTTAAAATGTGTGAGGATGGAGGAATTTTCATGGGGGCTATGGATGAAGGCTAACGTGGTGCATTTAATAAAACATGGTAGTGGCTTTGAAAATGAATGAAAAATTTGGCAGATCTTCTAATTTTTTTATTTAATTATATTTTGGAATTATTATAGCGTTAATGTACTAGAATTGTGTTCACTTGCTTCTTAGATCATTTATATCACAAGGAAAGTGGAGCAAACCCGGTTTTGCTGCCGTAAATATGGCCTACATCCTACGTACGTTTTTCCTCACCCCACTATATTATGACTCCTAATTTGTATTTATTCTTCTAATTACATTTTCTTACCCCTCTAACTAAAATACATTTTCGCAAATTACATAAACTATCCTTAAAGTATTTTTTTTTAGTAAAAAAAAAGTCACCCTGCTAATCACTTTATTAGCAAATGATTATTAAGAGCATGTTCATTTCCCATATCCTGATATGAAATATGGATATGGATATCAAATATCCGATATTCATGTTTTGTAATTGAGTATATGGGTATCAAAGTGATATACTATATATCACTACTTTACTTTTTTATCGATTTTGATATCTTTAAAAATTGACAGATATCACGCTCTTTTTTTGTCATGTCTCCCTCTCAACTCCCTCTATCAAGTCTCTCTCTTTTGATATACTCACCCATCTTGCTAAACACAAGTACCAGATATCAGATTTCAATCTCATACACATATCATGATATGGATATCGATACCGATATCTGATATACTCATATGAACAAGCCCTAAGTGTATTATTTGAACATAGGTATATTTTAATGGCTATTTTGTGTAATTAATACTATATATTTAGTTGAAATTGGAAATTTCATTCTAGTTACGTAAGTGTACATGACTTCATTTATTTATGAGATGATATGAATGTCAATGAACAATTTACATTTATTGACACAAGTACTTAAAATTCAACGACCTACAAAGTGCATTAATTACTAGAAAATTACCAAATGTTACTCTTCTTTAAATAAATTATCTTGTTGTAGGCAACATAAAATGTTCGTATAAGGGTAAAAAAAAATATTGTTAAAGAAGGAAGAAATGCAAAGTCAAAGGGATTACCTTGTAATTAAAGGCAAGATGTGTGATAAAAAGTGCAACACCCTTTCCTTGCAGAGCAAATAAAGCAAATAACAGAAAGAGGGGGGAAGCCTTTGGTGAGCTTCAAAGAATGAAATCTGGAAAAAGCAAATTAATTGTAATGGAGAAGAAAGGAAAACAAAGGAGAGATTTAAGTAGAAGAAATTTGTAAAGGTCGGTCCAAGTTGACTTTTTTCATATACTAAAGTTTTTAATGTACAATTTTGGTATGGTAATGTGAAAGTAAAATGAAGTGTGTTGATGATGAAGCAATAATGTAAGTTAAGGGTGTTGTTAAGTGGGTGTTTGCCAAACTTTTTAGGGCAAGTTGGGGTTTTATTGCGATAACCCCAAATTTTGTGGTGTTCTTTTTGGATTATAATTGACAAAAAGATGATTCAAAGTGAGACTTGTTTGTTTGGTTGCTTTATTATTGAATAAAAAAAAAAAGAAAAAGTCTTTTATTTTCTGGGGTGAAGGCATTAGAGAGCTGCTGAGAAGGTGAGATTGTAAATGGTAGTAGACCTGTAAAGTACACATGTAATGTAATGGCCCAATGTACCGTTTATTTACTCCTAATGGTTGAAATATTAGGTGAATTTAAAACTCTTATTTTTCTAGGGCTATCCACCGTGGACATAAGTTCTAAACTTAAACCGTCGGTTTGTTAAATCGTTAAATCGACAGTTTGTTATAAAAAATTAAATAAAAAATAAATAAATAATTGGCAATCGGACCAAACCGGCAGGTTTGACCAAACCGGTGATTTTGCCGGTTTGAAAACCGCCGGTTCTACAGTTTGTCTAAACCGAACCCATGACTAATTCATCGGCCAAATTTGGACCGGAAAAGACCGGACTGAAACCCGAACTTCCAAATTTGATCGACCGAACACTGACCTTAATGTTTAATTTTAGGGTTAGAGTCGGTCCAAATGGGGTTTAGGTTTGATCCAAACCTTATTAGACATAACTTACAATATATTGTATAATACTAAAATTATATATATATATATATATATATATATATATATATATATATATATACCACAAAAATAAAATTCCAGTTTTCAATTCATTACGTAACATTTAGACCAATATACAACATTGAAGAATAAAGTGAAACTAAACAATATTACATTTACTTAGTACCAATCTCTGTCTATTTCAAGTTTGATCGAAACAAAAGAGAGTTGTTGAGTTGGGCTATACCTTCATTAACAATTTAGTTTTTTTTCCCTTCAAATAGTTAGATCCAAATCGAACCGATTTTGGACCAGACTAATCCCAACCCGAACTTTAAATATCCTTGTACCTAATGGCTAAGCCTGACCCTAACACATTAATGTTGGTCTAGGGTCGGGCTGAACTGTTGGAATCGGTCCAACTTTTTCAGACCTAAATGTAATCTACCAAATTAGATAATATAGCAATTTTGTGGTACTATAGATTATAAGAAAATTAAGTGGGGTTTAGCTTGGATTTTAGTGGTACTATGTACAAGTTGAAGTGAATCAATTATGAAAATATATAGTTAAAACGCATTACAAAACTTATTATAAAATGGTCAACTTTGAAACAATTGAAATCAGAATGAGATGCAATCTACCAAATTAGATTATATAGCAATTTTGGCAGGGACGATTTTGAATCATGTCCCCACTCACTTTACTCTCCTCAGTCCAAACAACTCTATACCAAAAACGATCATATTTGTGGGAGCTTTCACACCCTAAAATTTTGATGATTTTGGTATATTTTTATTACATGAAAAGCGATTCAGGGCACTAGTAGAAAAAACTAGTGGATCTAGGGTCATCTAAGTTATAGACGCCGGATATGGAGAGACGTCAAGGCGTAGTCCTTGAAATCGGTCACTGCACGGTATCGTTCTGAATGAGTTCTTCGATTGCTTGATGACATTAGGATTGGTAATAGGGTGTAACTGTCCTAATGCTGCAAGGGCTTCGACTACGGTGTTGACTTCCATGAAAATATGTTGATTCGGACTTCCAATTAGTATTTATGCTTTCCATGAAGATTTTCACACTCACATGACACATTTTTTTTTGACAACGGAAAACGGTTCGATCTCATAGACGGCGCGTCGACTATTAGATCGAAAGGCCGAAAAAGATCGGCAGACAGACTAACCGTCACGAAGGACCACGACAAAGGAGAAAAAGAAAACACAAAAATATATCATAAAAACCCGAAAGCAGGGGAAGTCTTCAAGGGAAAGCAGCATGATCTAGTCAACCAGAAGCGACGAGCATGAAAGTTCATCTTCGAAGGAAGTACACAGACAGGAAGTCTAGGGAACAGATGTGGACACCTCAGATTTGGACTGCAACAGAGCCGTCAGGAGTCGATCACACATCCACGCCCCCTTCTCGACAAACACTTGAAAACCCCACCAAAGACCGCATCAAAATAGAGAAGACGAAGCTGCAACACACTCACATGACACAGTTGATCACATTGAGGTTGTCCCCCTCAATTTTCACTTCCTGTATGCCTAGTTCTCTTGACCTTTTAAAGCCTTTTAAAAGTACATGGGGTTGTGTTTCATAGACCGATACTTCTAGAAGTTTTCCATAGTTCATTGATACTACTTTTGCATTGTGGTCTCTTAGGATGAAACCAAAAGAGGTTGACCCATTATTTGTTTTGGATATGTCAAATAAAGTTTCATAAAGCCTTCATTCGGCCGTTCCTATTTTTTATATGTTGGGATTTTAGATGTGTAAAAGTGGAATTTCAGGAAATAATTTCCTAAACATTTAAACCAAGGATCGCATGCTGCATGCATATCATATTAAACTAGCGGAAGAAGGATTACCTTTTGAAGCATGTTCAAAACTCTTTCGAGAATGAAGAACCGTATAGGTGAATATAAAGGATATAAAACTCTAGAAGGGGGGTTGAATAGAGTATGAAAACTTTTTGCAAAAACTTATTTCAAGGCTTTGAAACTGATTTCAAGGCCTTGAAGTCGATATGTGCTCTTTGTGACAAACTAGTTTTCAAGGGCCATGAAAGTGATTTCAAGGCCTTGACTTCGAAAACCTGCAAACAACGTTAGTCACAATTAAGCAAGATATAGTGCGGAATTAAAAGATCGACACGGTGATATGTTTACGAAGTTTAGCTCTAACAACCTACGTCTCCGTCCTAGGGTTTCTTTACCCATAGGATCTAACTATCTATTATTTGCTCAAAGAGTCCTAGATACAACCTAGAAGAAATCCCCTTCTTCTCTCACTGTAGCCAATGCTACAATCTAGTTTAAACTCTAACCTAGCAATAATAGCCTAGTTACTTCGCAGAGTAACACACACTCGAGTATAACACTCTCTAGATATTCCAATGAAGCTCTCGTGTTTTTCTCTCTCTAGGGATGTAAGCTTTTGTTAGCTAAGAGGAAGAAAAACTTTTGGAATGAATGAAAATGCTTTGATCGCTTGAAGACTTAGATGTTTCCGTGTAAGCTTGTTGTTGTTCTCTTCAATCGCCATCTTCATTTATAGTCTTCTATGGAGAACTCTTCTAGCCGTTGTAAGAGGGCCGTTGTGATGTTCTTCTTTCTCCATGGAAAACGGTGTTTGATTGAGATGAAGTAGTCGTTTTAAATCTTCTATCGTCTTTATCTACTTCCTCTCCTTAAGTCCTTGACGCATGTTTGAGAATCTTCAACTTCGAGGTCTTCTCCTTGGAAGAGCCGTTGAAGATTTTCGTCGTTGAAGCCTTTAGTTCACGCTCCAAGATCTTCTAAGCTGTTGAAGATCTTTGTTTGTTGAAAATATCCCTTAGATCCGAGATCCTCTTTGCGTGAAATCTTCTTGGAAGATCTTTGTTGCCGTTGAAGATCTTCGGTTGAGATCTTTGTTGTTGTGATCGAGATCTTCTCTTGAAGATTTTCTTGTTGGCTTGCCGAGATCTTTTCTTGAATATCTTCTTGTTGGTTGGTCGAGATATTCTCTTCAAATCCGTTTGAAGAATTTCTTGTTATCCTTGGTAGATTTGGTTGTTGAGATTTGAATCTTGATTTTGAAAGCCTTCAGCCAAATCCTTCCTTGTATCGCTTTTTAAGGCCTCTGATTTTATCCCTTGAACGGCGTTCCAAGGCCTCCGCGTTTATCCCTTGAATTGCCTTTCAAGATCTTCGTGCTTGTCCCTTGTAATGAGTTTCAAGGCCTGCGTTCATACTTTGAAATGCTTTTCAAGGCCTGCACACATTTAACAAACACAAAACCAAACCATGCAGTCTAGAAAAACAATCGATATTTGTTAGTTTATAAAACCGCTCATAATGTTAAGTCATCCATCATCCACATATACAAATTATAATCAAGGGGGAGTTATCAGAGGATATGTAGAGTCTCAAGTGTTACTCCTCTAGTTGGTATACCCGAGTCAGAACAAATATCGTCTTAACCTTCGATTGCTATAACAAAGGATGAAGACTTATGAGAGAGATTTTGGGATGGAAAATTCGGCCAATGCCTACTCAAGGTTGCCAATTTTTACTCTAGTATTAGGTTAGATTTTAACTCTAATCCTCCTTATATATTAGCTTTAGTATTTAGTAATTAATAGAAATAACTCCTTATTTACTTTTAATAACCAACTCCATAATATATTTTGTACTCCTACAAAATATACCCTTTCCACCATATACTCCTATATGGTAATTCTCTCGGTAACTGATTAAGTTCACCCTCTCGTTATGGTGTGACCTCGTAGGACCCGACAACATTAGCAATATGCTTATCATATAGACGCATCGATCATGGTTAGCTTCTAGCAAAATACCATGACCCCTAATATTGTTGGACTATGTATATCCCCATATTTAATGTCCTACCTCATCATCAGTACTTGCACCTTGAATAAATGAAACAATTCCTTCAGTCTCCCACTTGTACTTTCACACAAGTGTACAACGTTAAAATTCTCTTATCGCTTAATGTCCTTATCTGGCTATGTGATAGAAACCATCTTTACCATCATATATGTTTCTTGAACTCATGAGATCAAATTGTCAGTACAAATCAAATCTGAGCATGACCATGCATTTACACAGTTCTCACTCTTCAAGTGGCCGGGACACCAATCCTTCCTAACACATTAAAGTATGTCTGGCATAGGAAGATAAATCCAATCTTGCAACGACTATAACTCCCACTTAAATTCTGATCACCCTAATCAATGCCTTTATAACTGCCTGTTAGGGGCAACGTTTAATAACATCTAAGATATGCCATCCTTCAAGTGAAAGTTATATCAATCTCATGTTAAGAAACTCACTAATAATGATAATCACTATAACTTATCAATAAGCCATGAGGCCATATGATTGGTTTGTCCGATGAGTATCCTCATACTCACCTATGTAAGTGACTAAACATCTCCATGTCCTATCAACTAAGAAACTCACGCTCATCAATCGCTCACAAGATGGTCTAATTTAGAATCATTTGTATCCAGGTTAACGATTCAAAATGTGGTTTCATTCACCGGAACTTTTCCAGTGAGCACATTTGATAATTAATGAATTATTTGGTTACTTTATTTAATATTCAAGTAATAATCAAATAAGAATATGAAAAATCATAGATAAATCAATAATAAACTCCATGACAAAGATAATCATTTTACCAATCCAAACATAGAAGTTCAAAAGAATTCTCTAATGTGTTTGAGCCCTTTCGCCCGAGTATGGCTATCATGATTAGGCCTATTTATGGGTTTTGTCAGCTGGTCTGCAATGTTATCATTTGTGTGCACCTTGCACACCCTTACATCACTAGCAGTCTGGAAACTATAACCAATATTGCCCTTGATGACTAACTCGTCATCACCTCCATATATCAATAGATCATCTTTAGTCCTTCGTAAGTACTTAAGGATATTCTTCTCAACTTTCCAGTGAATGTCACCGGGGTTCGGCTGGTACCTGCTATACATACTCAAAGCATATACAACATCTGGCCGAGTATAAGTCATTGAATACATGATGGATCCTAAAACACAGGCATAGGGAACCTAGCTCATCATCTCAATCTCACCAGGTGTCTTAGGAAACCGGGTCTTGGTGAGATGGATTCCATGTTGCATAGACAAATACCCTTTCTTGGAACCCGCCATCTTGAATCTTTGTAGGACCTTATCTATATAAGTACCTTGACTGAGACCAATGAGCCTTCTAGATCTATCTCTATAGATCTTGATGCCCAATATGCACTCGGCCTCCCCTAGATCATTCATTGAGAAATGCTTCTTAAGCCATCCTTTTACTGTTTCCAACATCGGAATGTCATTCCTAGTGAGTAGTATGTCATACATATACAAGACTAGGAAAACCACCTTGCTCTCACTCAACTTTTTGTAATCACAAGGTTCTTCTTCGCATTTGATGAAATCAAACTGTTTAATCACTTCATCAGATGAAAATGAACACTTTTTATTTAAACTTAAGTCAAACTTTCAAAAGACTTTTATACACATTTTCCCATCATTATTTAAGGAATTTCAGCCACAAATTAGTCTCTTTGTAGCTCTATATGGTCAACCATATGCTTGGTTATTAGGCCATTTAGTTGCTTGGATAATTGAAAAAAAACCCTTACAATTTCTTGCTTTTTTCATGTAAACTCTTGGAATTTCCTATGGTTTATTGTTAGAGTTTAGGTGTTGGTTTTCCAGCCTATATAAAACCTTCTCCCACACTATATTCTAGGGGATACTTGAGTTTGAGACAAAAGTTGCTTCTTCAAAAAAAAAAACCCCTAGAAAGTAAGATGTGAGGCCAAAGTTTCAAAACTACAAGGTGAGAGGCCAAGTGGTATCCTTAAGGTGAGAGGCTAGGATGACAAAGGATATCCAATCCCAAAGTGAGATTCTGAGAGAAAAGTTCTCGAGTCAAGGAGATCTAAGGTGCAATGTTAGAAGATCATTGCTTGACATATACCATTCGAAAATCAACCATAGGAAAAGGAGGATGGTAGGAACATTACCGGTGGATCATCGCTACGAAGAGCGCATTAGTTTTGTAAGAGCCTTAGTCTGGAGGAGCTGAGAGTGATGCTGAGGGTACAATTTTGGCCTAAACTTCCCCTGTGTGAGCCAGAGGCCACCCCTGCGGTTTGCCTGGGCCACACCTGCGCCTCCCTGAGTCGCCCCTGTGTTCGCCACTTAGCGTGCGTGCAAATAAGCTTTAAATTTATAAAACTAGAATCAAGCAAGCGAACCCGCAGTGTACGGATCGACGTAGTTAAGCAAGAATTCCAGAGTATCGAACACAGGGATTTGGGGGTTAAATCCAGTTATAGATTATCAAGCAAGTAAATATATGAAGCTTTTCAAATTATTGGGAAAACAACAATCCTAAAGATCCAGGAATCCAGCTGTGGCAATCGATTCAAGATATACTAAAGATATAAGGACAGAGTTGAGGTATGCAAAGGTATACGAATGTAAGGTAATCGTACGGTAAAGTTCCAAAAACCTTATATGACTCACCTAAAAGACACTCTCTATAAAGGTTGTTGAGGCTTCAGTATAGAAAGGTTCTAAAGGTAAGAATTAACGTCAAATACCCAAACTTATAATCCAAGGATCAAAACTAACTAAACCGATTAAGGTTGTGACACTCAGAATCGAGGTAGAGGTTGTTGAGGCTTCACTACCACCTAGAAAAGGCAAGCCAAGACTAAGTTAAAGCAAATCTTTAACTTTGGATTAAAGTAAAAGCAAGGTTCGTAAACTGACACAAAATTACGGGTAGTTCTTGAGTTCCACGGCCGTGGAAGCTCAAGAACAGACCGTGGATTAGATTCGTCGGCGATTCTCTCTAACTCTCAGGTCCAATCTGTTTACGATCGATCTATCATCATCTAAGCCACAACTATCAACCCTTCACCTTAGAATTGCTAAAGGGTTTTAGCCAACAACAGTCATATTGATATCAAATTCAAGATTTAAAAGAATGAAAGATGAAAACTTCCGAAAACTTTGAATAAACCTCAAATCAATCTCAAATCCACAAATCAAGAACAATAATGTCAATAGATTCGGAATAACGCAAACAATCACAAATCTTAGATAAGAACGAAGAACGGGATGTCAGTCCGTCTTCTAATCAAACCTAAAGATGAAGCGTAATCTCCTTACGAACAAGTCTTCCAAATCTTCACTCTTTCCGTCAATCCGGAAATCTCAATAAAGCAAAGCGCAAATCTCTCAACGACGATCTCCTCAAAGCGTGAAACTAGGGTAAGTCGAAGTGTAAGCGAAGGTGCGTCTAAGCAGAGGTGACGGAATCTCTCTTCTTCCGTCCTTTTATAGTGTAAGATAAAATATTGGCCCGGCCCATTGCGTAGAAGATCGTGGCTTAAAATATTGCGTAAAAGATCGCCAAGATCACGGTCGTGGAAGGGTTCCACGCCCGTAATTTAGAGCGTGGAAGTTGGTCACGGTTTGTCACAACCCTCCACGGCCGTGTAAGTTGCTGGAATGCACCACGCTCCTCTTGCCAAGGTTCCACGGCCGTGGACTTGAACGTGGAATCTAGTACGGCCGTATTTTAGAGCGTGGTTTAGAGGTAGTTCGTAATTTTCCTTAGTCTCGTGCTATTCTTCAAGTTAGCACCTTCCTTAGCTCCTAGTGATGTCCTCAATCCTTGGACATGCTCAATCTAACTCCGTTCTCTCTCAATCCGTTCGGAAATAGCTCTTAATTGCCTACAATCAACATAAAGCTTGTGTAGATCTCTATATCGACAATATAGACAAACTAGCTCACATATGCATCAATGCTTATTCAATGACTACCATTATAGATGAAATACACTTAGAAAACGTGCCTAAAATATCACAATATTTCATACTAACAAATAACCCCATACTTGCCACTTGCTTGTCCCTAAGCAAGGTCTTTCAAAAAGCTTTTAAAACACAAGTTAGGATGAAATATGTGTACCTTCTCAAAGTAAAACTTCTTTTAGATGAATGTGCCCTCTAATCAATAGATCATTCTCAAATCTTGCTTCATTCGCTTATAAGACTTTCATATGCATAATCAAGGAGTAAATAGTAAAGAGAGCTCATGAATTAATCAAACTTCCATGCAAACATCATAACCTTCAAACATTATCAAAATCAATCATAAGAAACTTCAATTTAGATCACCAAGTCATATAACATTCTTTTGATCTTAAGGACTTTCAAACAAGGTCTAGAATGTGGAAAGGGAGGGAAAACTTTAAGGAATGTGGTGCATGAATCCGGGAAAGTGGATAACTACTCTTTTCTTCTTCTCTTGCGGTTTCCGCAACACTTTCAACTTAGAGCTTCGCTCTCTTCTTTTCATTTTTCGACTTTACTTTTGGAGTTATGGATAGAGGTGTGATAACGTGATTTATGACGTTAGTATAGGCATACATTTAGATAGTTTTTCCCGTTATTCATGCATGGTTTGACATTAGTTCACGACGTTTACACTCATTTCGTGCATATTTCTAGAAAAGACGTCTACACGAGCTTTTGTCGGTTTTGTAGGTATTTCGGGGATCTTTTGGACATTAATCGATACATTCGAGGGTCAAGCCTCATGGTGGTACACATCCAAGGCTTTGAAGGAACATAATTGGAGCAATGAAGGACACAAAGACCCTTATTGGTGCAAGCAATGGAGCAACTCATGGCTAGACGATCATAACAAGTTTCTGTTGAAGAAAATTGACCTACACTCAGGAAAATCGGCCGATTTATTTGACTGGGTCGATTTTTGGCCTTTGACAGCTTAAACCACGTGTCCCACGATCTCTTTGTCCGGCCTTTCTCTTGGTGGAGAGTATAAGTGGTCCTGCAAGCTGTTGCTGACTCTCTCATTCATTCCTCTCTCCCACATCCTCTAGCATCTTCCCAAAAGACTCTTAGATTTTAGCCTCTCTTCAAGGCACCCTTGTGGGTGTTCTTGAGAGAGATTAGTGTAGATTTCAATTTCGTAGTGAGATTTGAGTGATTTTTGTGAAGAAACTTGTTGAAGGTTGTAAGATCTGACTTGGAGCTACATTTGGTGTGTTGAAAGACTTGTTTTGAGCTCAAATCCAACTAAGTTTCATTGCTTTCATTTCCTTACTTCATCTTCTTGCTATGGATTCCATGTATGCTTGTATGATGATTTTAGATCTTGAAATGCATGTTGTTGGCTAGTTTATTGTGATTCTGGAGTGATGGATTGATGGTTATAGCTTGGGTGATGATAGAATGGACTTACATGTTAGTTTAGCATGATTTTTGTGCCCGAAACCTAAACCAGAGGAGAAAAATCGACCTGTTCTTCAAAGTAAATCGGCCGATTTTTGCTATGATCCACCCGATTTTTCCTTCTGTTGCTCTTCAATTGATGAATCTGTATGTTAGGATGTTAGATTGTTGAAATCCTAGTGTTTATTAAGCATAATATGGCTTAGGGTCACCTAATGCTAGCAACCTAAGTGAGGGAAGAGACCTACCCGGTGATTTCCGATCTTAGATACCAAAGATGATGAAATCTAGGTAGTAGTGAGCCTCACAAGTCGCTATTGGATTGAGTGTGCCAGGATTATTGCTTGAGACTTACCTTTTCCGAGACTTACCCGGTAAGGAGAGGTTTGCCCCTTAAGTAGTGTCCGGTTTGTGTAGAATTCCCAACTTTACCTCCTTGAGACTTACCCGGTAATAGGAGTTTGGTGCGGAATTAGTGAAGCATGAGACTTACCCGGTAATTGCTTCCATTAGAGAAAGACCCTTTCCCAACACCGCAGCTTTGTCCTTAGAATCTTTAGAAGCTTGAGTCCAATGCCATAACCGGAAATCTTGACCTCTAGAATCCACTTATCTTACCTCTTATCTCCTATCTTGCATTTGTGTGTTTGTTGCTTGTTTATTTTGCTAGCTTGAGTTGTTAGTTTGATTCATTATCTTACTTGATTTGTGATCTTGCTTGATCACCCCAAAAACCCAACCAAAAATATCGTGATTTTCATTTCTTTATTTCTTTCTCTTTTCTTAGACTAGATTCACACTATCTTTGATCATTGAATGACTTGATTTCGCCTCAGTCCTTGTGTTCGACCTCGGAATACTATCCCTACTACAAAACGTCCCGTACACTGCGGGTTCGCTAGGAGTTAGGAGAAATATATCGAGTATAAATTTAAGTCTTATTGCGCATCTATTCCTAGACGTAACAAGTTTTTGGCGCCGTTGCCGGGGACTAGGTCTAGATTAAGTCATTTGATTTTGATTGCTTTTAGTGTTTATCTTTCTTGTTACTTTTGATCTTGTGTTGTTTTTGTCTTTGCCTTTTCATGTTTGCCATGGACGGATTGTACCTCCAAGACGACCTTGACAACATGGAGTATGAGGAGTGGATGGAAAGCCAAGATCTAGGACCTCTCCATGATGAGTTTGAGTATTGGGAGGAGTTTAATGCCTATCATGAGTCCGATGATCAAGCTCACATGATTACATTGCCTTATGTGGAACCTCACCATCAACCTCACAATGACCGAGTGGAATCAATGCTAGAAGAAATGTTGAGGAAGATGGATAATCTAGAAAGCAACCTTTCTTCCATTTCGAGTGCACATATGGTGCTTGAAGCGGAAGTATTTCAACAAGAGGAGGTTCACTATGAGGAGATCCAAGAATTTTCCGATTCAACCATAACCAATAGAGGCCTTGAGGAAGAGTTGAATAAAGCTCGGGAGCAATTGTGGCTAAGGGATTTGGACCTGGAGGATGCAAGAAGATTGAATATCGAGAGAGAAGAACAAATGAGGAGGGAGATTGAGGAGATTAGGCATACTCTTATGCTAGGAGATCCTACCATCCTTCAAGGCCTACCTCCACCTCCTTCACTTTTGGAGGAGTACAATGAAGCATTCTCACCCCCGGACATCCTTGCCATCAACCCCGGAACCACACTTGAAGAGCTCACGAGGGAGAGCCCTAAGCTAACTTCAACTCCTTCCAATCCTTTCTTGCTTGCTCGGAGTACACACGAAGATTGGAGTCCCTTTCCTAAGGATTCTCCCATGTTGAATGATGGAGGCAAGCATGACGGATCCATTATGGTTATGAAGCACTTCAATGAAGAATTCTTTCCAAGAATCGGCTTTCTTCGGATCATAGAGGATGAGGATGGCAAGCATCTCACCGGTGTGACCGCGGAGTACCAATTGTCTAAGTATGGGGTGGCACCTATGGCTGCAACTCCATACTATCATCAAGGGAGCGGTGATGAAGGAGTACGTCTACTACTCACCGGTGAAGAGAGAACTTAAGGCTTATTTGGGCATCAAGTGGCCCTTGCTTGTCATCATGGATGCCGGAAAGCGATGGTTGCTTGGACTCCTCAAGCAAACCATGGTATTCGAGGTGGATTGACACATCCTCGGGGTTTGGTCAAGCTAATGACCTTAAAGAAGCGCTTAATGGGAGGCAACCCATTGATACATGTCTTTCCCTTTTATTTTTCTTGTTTTTGTTTGATTTTGCTTTTGGTGTGCTTTGTTTTTCTTTTGTGTTTTTGGGTGCTAGATCTTGTTGTTGTCATGTGTGATGAGATGCTGGAGGTCATGTGAAAATCTCATGGAACTGTTGAGAAGAAGGTGCAAGATCCGAGCACATGGACAAGGAAGGAAGCACCCAGGAAAATCGGACTGATCTTCAACAAAATCGGCCGATTTTCCTGGGTAGTTGGTCCGATTTTTCCTCTGTCAAGGAAAGTGATGATCTCCAATCAAGCATGGGTGGAGCGGACGTGGAACTTGGACGGCTTGCGGTGCCACGCACGGGTTCCGACACCATAATGAACATCAAGAGCTCTCTACCATCCTTGATTGATCATCCACCATCATCATTCAATGCAAACCGAAATACCAAAGCATCACCAATTTTACATTGTGAGGACTCTCTTTCACTTCTTTATTTAGTTTCCACATTGGGGACAATGTGTTTCTAAGTATGGGGTGGGGTTTTCATGATCACTTGCATGATTAGCATCTAGGATAATTTAATATTGTCACATGTTT
>BSUD01000008.1:112247054-112263996 GCA_033239045.1 Fagopyrum esculentum
GTATAAGTGGTCCTGCAAGCTGTTGCTGACTCTCTCATTCATTCCTCTCTCCCACATCCTCTAGCATCTTCCCCAAAAGACTCTTAGATTTTAGCCTCTCTTCAAGGCACCCTTGTGGGTGTTCTTGAGAGAGATTAGTGTAGATTTCAATTTCGTAGTGAGATTTGAGTGATTTTTGTGAAGAAACTTGTTGAAGGTTGTAAGATCTGACTTGGAGCTACATTTGGTGTGTTGAAAGACTTGTTTTGAGCTCAAATCCAGCTAAGTTTCATTGCTTTCATTTCCTTACTTCATCTTCTTGCTATGGATTCCATGTATGCTTGTATGATGATTTTAGATCTTGAAATGCATGTTGTTGGCTAGTTTATTGTGATTCTGGAGTGATGGATTGATGGTTATAGCTTGGGTGATGATAGAATGGACTTACATGTTAGTTTAGGATGATTTTTGTGCCCGAAACCTAAACCAGAGGAGAAAAATCGACCTGTTCTTCAGAGTAAATCGGCCGATTTTTGCTATGATCCACCCGATTTTTCCTTCTGTTGCTCTTCAATTGATGAATCTGTATGTTAGGATGTTAGATTGTTGAAATCCTAGTGTTTATTAAGCATAATATGGCTTAGGGTCACCTAATGCTAGCAACCTAAGTGAGGGAAGAGACCTACCCGGTGATTTCCGATCTTAGATACCAAAGATGATGAACTCTAGGTAGTAGTGAGCCTCACAAGTCGCTATTGGATTGAGTGTGCCAGGATTATTGCTTGAGACTTACCTTTTCCGAGACTTACCCGGTAAGGAGAGGTTTGCCCCTTAAGTAGTGTCCGGTTTGTGTAGAATTCCCAACTTTACCTCCTTGAGACTTACCCGGTAATAGGAGTTTGGTGCGGGATTAGTGAAGCATGAGACTTACCCGGTAATTGCTTCCATTAGAGAAACACCCTTTCCCAACACCGCAGCTTTGTCCTTAGAATCTTTAGAAGCTTGAGTCCAATGCCATAACCGGAAATCTTGACCTCTAGAATCCACTTATCTTACCTCTTATCTCCTATCTTGCATTTGTGTGTTTGTTGCTTGTTTATTTTGCTAGCTTGAGTTGTTAGTTTGATTCATTATCTTACTTGATTTGTGATCTTGCTTGATCACCCCAAAAACCCAACCAAAAATATCGTGATTTTCATTTCTTTATTTCTTTCTCTTTTCTTAGACTAGATTCACACTATCTTTGATCATTGAATGACTTGATTTCGCCTCAGTCCTTGTGTTCGACCTCGGAATACTATCCCTACTACAAAACGTCCCGTACACTGCGAGTTCGCTAGGAGTTAGGAGAAATATATCGAGTATAAATTTAAGGCTTATTGCGCATCTATTCCTAGACGTAACAAGGTGCACACAAACCGAAGCCTAGGAGATTGGCGTTTCTCAATTTTTATGAGATGCCTCAAACCCTTAGCGCACATACCATAATCCGCTAGGAATATTGCTCAATCCGACTTTGGTAAGACACAAACACCCGGCTATGTGAATGGTGCCGAGTTACTCATCGTCATGATTGACTTCCCCAAACCTATAATTTCTTTCTATTCTTTTGATTGCAAATAATTGCTTTCAAGGCCCTCCCACATCAAACATGCCAATATCGATCAACTCCCCAAATTCCCGGATAGTTAAAGGAGGTCATTATTTTATTGAGGGGCTAAATGATCAAAGAAAGAAGAAAGAAAATCGAATTGCCTTAATCATCTCAACAAGAAGTATAAGAACTTATTATGTGATTTCAACCTTATTTTCTCAACATGATTTAAGTAACATTCATCACATTATGAAACTTGCAAAAGAGGGATAATCAACTCATTCAATTTCTTTTCAATTCACTATTTATTTAAGCATGCGATTGTCATCAAACTCAATTCACAAGTAATGATTATCATAGAAGTCATCTCAATTCCTAGAGGCACAAAATTTTCAAAATTTTTCAATTTTTATGGGTTTTTCAAAGCTTTTTCATGCAATGCAATATGAAACGTGTAACAATAGAATGAAACATGCAAGATAGTCTTAATAGAAGCATACAAAGTGAGTAAGAGTTATTACAAACGATTAGTCACACCCCACCCCATACTTGGAACAAACATTGTCCCTAATGTTCAAAAAGAAAAATAAAGACAAAGAAAGAAAGAAAAGAACTCACAAAATGGTGGTGGAGCGGCTAAACTGTCGGTCATCATCGTCATCACTGCGGTGGAGGCGGTGGTGGGATTGGAGAGAAACTGGGATCGTAGTACCGCCCGAATTGCTGGCGGTAAACATCCCTCATCATATGGTCAAGATCGTCCACTCGTGCATCCCTCGCATCTGCGCGGATCTCTAATGCTCCAACCCTGCTGGATAGATCGGTGGCCCACTCCGGCAACTGCTCATACCAACCTGGAGGCTGGCTGTACCATGCCGGTGCATCTGAAGGTGCCGGTGCTGGTGGTGCCTGTGTAGACCATGGTGGAGGAGCTCCCATCCAATCTGGCTGAGTCCTATACCACGCAGGTGGATCCGCCATCCAAGTCGGCTTCTCGCTCATGCTGGCGCGGCGAGAAGAAGATCCTGAAGCTCTAGCTGGACGGGGTGAATGCCTAGGAAGGTCAGGAACCACATCCGGCTGATCCGGGAATGTGCCAAAGTCATCAGCTCCTCCTCCTCCTCCTCCTCCTCCCTCATACTCGTCTCCTCCTCTCATCTCCTTCTCCTCTACTACAGGTGGTGGTGGGACATATGGAGGGGCTACAATCCTGTTCGCATGCATGGCAACGAACGTCGCCTTCCAGTTATGGCGTCCAGCCATAATGGAATACTCCGGGAGCCACTCAATACCTCTCCCCGTCCTACTCTCCCATGGCATGGCAGCATAAGGTGGTCCTCTATGGGTAGGGAAGATGATGCCTCTAGTCATGAGGCTATGGAGTCCTAGGGGTACAGCAACTATACGTGTACAAGCATAAAAATCTACCCCTAGCTGTCGAGCAAGGTGGGTCACCATCCCACCATATCCAATATTGCCTGCCCTTTTATTCTTTAGCTTGCTCATGGTAGCAGCTAAGAGGGTGGCACAGTCAGCAGGCCGTCCATATAACATGCAGTAAAGAAGAAAGAGCTCATCTGTCTTAATCTTCTAAGGTGTCTCCGTCTTAGGGAAGAGACACTTAGAAAGTACCCTATGAGCTATCTTCAAGGCTAGATGGTACATCAATCTAGCCTTGGTGTCAGCTGGCTGCCAGCGGTCCTCGCTGGCATACACCATAGCAACCTCCTCCCAGAAATCCTTGGCGTAAACGCCACTGGGAAACGACCATTGAAGGTCTCCTGAAACCCGAAGAAGGCTCCAAACTCCCTAATGGAGAACTCATAATCTCTTTCCATCAGCCGGAAAGAGACAGTACGATCGACATGACTGTGCTGAAATGAGATCACAAACTCCCTAGTGATCTCCTCATAAGCATCTTCTCGAATAGCCGAGAAGATGACAAGACCGGCTCTATTTAAGAGCCAAGTAAGATCCCCTATCACATGGAGAGGCTCTAACTCCTCTAGCAGCATGTATCTAGGCCCTATAACAGCTCTCTTCTCGATCCTCTCTAAGGCATCGAGATGATCCTCATGGATGGTGGGAATCTTAGGGCGAGGAGGTGATGGTGATGAAGGTGATGATGGGGGTGAAGGGGATGAAGGTGGTGGTGCTCTAGAAGAGGAAGAGAGATCGCCCTTCCTTTTCTTACTCTTATCTTTGTCTTTGTTCTTGTCCTTATTCCTACCGGACACTCTCCTCACAAAATCCATTTTCTGGTGAAAATCACGGTTTGTTCTTGAGATTCCACGGCCGTGGAACTGCCAGCAACCGTGGTTCTTCTCGACTTTTCGCAAACCTCAACAAAATTTCACCAAATTTCACAGCAGCAGTCCTAGACTAATTCTCTTCCAATTCCAATCAGTTATTCCTAAAAAATCTAGCAATTTCAAGACCGAATCGACAAAGATAGAGAAAAGCGAAAAAAACCTAGGTTTTCGGATTTTCAAATCTGAATTCTGCTTTCCTCGGTGATTTGCCGCTCGAATTGTTGCTTGGATCTTGTTGGTGATCGGATTTGCTTCAGTTTAGGTCAAAGAATCGTTAAAAACGATTAACGAACGAAGATTTGAGGTGAGGGGAAGGATTTCGGCGTTTTTGGGCGTGGAATGGGTTGTGGTGTTGTGTTTTGTGAAGAAACGTGGTTTATATAGTGGCCGTAAAATTTTTTGAAAATCACGGTCTGTCGGGGGGTTCCACGGCCGTGGAAATGTACGGAACCGTGGTTTTGGTGATTTTTCAAAGGTTTTTGTAAATTACGGTCTCAGAGGGTTCCACGACTTGGTTTAGGCCGTGGAACTCTCTGTAATGCTCCAAAGTCCAAGTTTCATCACTTTTCTTCAAACTTTCTCTTCCCCTTTCCTTTTCCACTGTTCCTACATCCAAAAACACGAACATACCGGAAGGTATCGAAGGCAAAACAAAGCAAAAACGTCTAAACTAAGCTAATCTATGAATCAAAAACAAAAACGTAAATGCAATACCTTGGGTTGCCTCCCAAGAAGCGCTTTGTTTAAGGTCCGTAGCTAGACCAAATTCGCACTTATTCGAGTGCGGTAGGCGCGAACTCTTCAGCTTGGAGTTCCGGTGTATACTTCTTGAGTCGTTGACCGTTCACCTTAAAGCTTCCGCCCGCTTCACCCCATACTTCAACTGCACCATGGGGGAAAATACGTTTGATTAGAAAAGGTCCGGTCCAACGAGATTTAAGCTTACCTGGAAAGAGACGAAGCCTTGAATTGAAGAGGAGAACTTGATCTCCCTCTTTGAAGTCCTTTGGAATGATATGCTTATCATGCCAACGATTAGCTCTTTCTTTGTAAATCTTCGCGTTTTCATAGGCGTTCAAGCGGAGTTCTTCAAGCTCATGTAGGTCCAAGAGACGCTTCTCTCCCGCTTCCTTCATGCTGAAATTTAGCCACTTGATTGCCCAAAACGCCTTGTGCTCTAACTCTACCGGTAAGTGACAAGACTTCCCATACACAAGGTTGTATGGTGTGGTTCCTATGGGAGTCTTGTACGCAGTCCGGTACGCCCACAATGCATCATCAAGCTTCAAGGATCAATCCTTCCTAGTCCTTGAAACCGTCTTCTCTAGGATTCCTTTGATCTCCCGGTTTGAGATCTCAACTTGTCCACTAGTTGGTGGATGATAAGGGGTGGCGATCTTGTGAGTAACCCCATACTTAGCTAGAAGAGTTTCAAAGCGCCGGGCAATGAAGTGAGAACCTCCATCACTAATGATAGTCCTTGGTGTCCCAAATCGCGGGAAAATGGTCTTGTTAAAGAACTTAACCACTACCATGGCATCATTAGTAGGAGAGGCAATCGCTTCCACCCATCTTGAAACATAATCAACCGCTAATAGTATGTATTGGTTACCATAAGATGATGGGAATGGTCCCATGAAGTCTACTCCCCAAACGTCAAAGATCTCCACCTCTTGGATGTTGTTGAGAGGCATCTCATTCCTCCTAGAGATATTTCCTGTTCTTTGACAAGCATCGCAGCAAGAAACAAAGGTTTGCACATATTTAAATAGTGTAGGCCAAAAGAATCCAGATTACAATACCTTAGCGCTAGTCTTGTTCGAACTAGCGTGTCCTCCACATGGTAGTGAATGACAATGGCGGATGACGCTTTGCATCTCATCTTCCGGCACACATCGCCGAATAATGCCGTCCGGACCTCTCTTAAAGAGGAGAGGTTCATTCCAAAAGTATTCCCGAACATCCTTAAAGAACTTCTTTCTTTGTGCGTAGGATAACCCGGGTGGTATCTCCTGACAAACCAAATAGTTAACAAAATCAGCAAACCATGGTTCGTTACCTTTGGAGATCACATCGATGCACTCCTCTATGATATGTAAATGTTCGTCCGGGAAGGAGTCATCTATAGGTAGATGGTCGTCCTCTAGATGTGTTAGGCGACTCAAATGATCCGCAACAGAATTTTCCGAACCCTTCTTGTCGCGGATCTCTAGATCGAATTCTTGTAGGAGAAGAATCCATCTAATTAGCCTTGGCTTCGCATCCTTCTTTGCAAGGAGATACCGGATCGCAGCATGATCCGTGTACACAATCACCTTTGCACCTACACGATAAGAGCGAAATTTGTCAATAGCATAAACAATGGCTAAAAATACCTTTTCCGTAGTGGCGTAGTTGAGTTGCGCTTTATCTAGCGTCTTGCTAGCGTAGTATATGGCATGGGTTCGCCCTTCCTTTCTTTGCCCAAGAACAGCTCCTATAGCTACGTCACTTGCATCGCACATAACCTCAAAGGGAAGGTTCCAATCCGGAGGTTGAATAATCGGAGCTAAAATTAGAGCTTCCCGAATCATGTTAAACGCATCCAAGCATTCCTGTGAAAACTCAAAAACTGCATCCTTCATCAATAGATTAGTTAGCGGCTTTGATATTTTAGAGAAATCCTTTATGAAACGCCTATAGAATCCAGGATGTCCTAGAAAACTTCTTATCCCTTTCACCGAAGTTGGGGGAGGAAGCTTTTCTATAGTCTCTATTTTCGCTTTATCCACCTCGATCCCTCTACTAGAGATTAGGTGTCCTAATACAATGCCTTCCTTAACCATGAATTAACACTTCTCCCAATTAAGAACTAGGTTAGTGTCTTCACACCTTTGTAACACAAGAGCAAGGTTAGAAAGACAATTGTCAAAAGAGGAACCATAAACGGAGAAGTCATCCATAAAAACCTCCATGATTTCCTCTATATATTCGGAGAAGATGGCCATCATGCACCTTTGAAAGGTGGCTGGGGCGTTGCAAAGCCCGAACGGCATCCTCCTATAAGCAAACGTACCCCACGGGCACGTGAACGTGGTATTCTCTTGATCATCCGGGTGTATCGGGATCTGAAAGAAACCACTATAACCGTCAAGATAGCAAAAGTGCGAATGTTGTGCTAACCTTTCAAGCATTTGGTCGATGAAGGGTAGTGGGAAGTGATCCTTCCTCGTCGCGTTGTTTAGCTTGCGGTAGTCTATGCACATCCGCCATCCCGTTACGGTTCGGGTAGGAATGAGTTCGTTATTCTTGTTGGTGATGACAGTCATTCCTCCCTTCTTCGGAACCACTTGTACCGGACTCACCCACTTGCTATCGGAGATAGGGTAGATGATACCTGCATCAAGAAGTTTAAGAATTGCCTTCTTGACAACCTCCTTCATGGTCGGATTTAACCGCCTTTGAGGTTGTCGCGAAGTCCTAAAGTCCTCTTCCATTAAGATCTTATGCATGCATATGGAAGGTTTAATTCCAACTAAATCCTCTATAGTATATCCTAAGGCTTTCCTATGTTTCCTAAGGACAACCATAAGCTTACTATGTTCATCTATGCTTAAATCGGAACTACCAATAACCGGATAGGTAGAATTAGGTCCAAGAAATGCGTACCTTAGATGAGTAGGTAGTGGCTTTAGTTCCATCGCTTTTGGAGTTTCCAATGGTTCTTGAGGAGTCTACGATGCCTCCTTAGAAGTGTCTAAGGGTGTAGAAGGTGTGGGAGAAGAATCAAAAGAAGTTGAGGAAGAGGCACAATTACCTTCAGAATCACCCAAAATTACGGCCTCTCTGCATCCTCCACGGCCGTGGTTTTGGGCGTGGAAAGGGAATACGGTTGCTCTGTTCTCTCCACGACCGTGTAACCCTCTGGAGTGAGCCACACTTTTGTTGGTGAAATCCACGGCCGTGGAATATAGTGTATGGCCGTGGATCCGTACGTTTTCTGCCTCGTCGTGGAGTTTCTCAAACTCCTCTTCGCACACTTCTTCTTGTGCTTCTAAGGCTTCAATTGCCTCATTGCACTCCTCTTCTTCCCCTACATCCATTAGACTCATAGTAATAACCTTTTGCAAAGGATCTTTGAAGAGAATAGCACTTACCTCCTCTCTAGACAACCCTTCTTCATCTTGGATATTGAATATATCCTCATCAAAGATTGGTTCCTTCACTAGAGTGGAAAGAACGAACTCTACCTTCTCTTCTCCTATGTCAAAGGCGAGTCTAGCATTCTTGCAATCGACTATGCATCCGGATGTTGCAAGAAACGGTCTTCCGTGAATGATCGGGACCGGACTATCTGCAGGAATGTCAAGCACAATAAAATCTATAGGAACATAGAATTTACCTAGCTTGACCGGGACGTCTTCAACAATACCGACGGGACGAGTTATGGATCGATCCGCCATGTACAACGTCATCTTCACCGGTTTAGGGTCGCCTAAACCGATCTTCCTACATAATGCAAGTGGTATGATGCTCACACTTGCTCCCAAGTCACATAATGCATCATATGTGACATCTCCCACTCCTATGGGAATGCAAAACGATCCCGGATCCTTTAGCTTTGGGGGCATTTTCTCCTTCATGGTCTTGATGAGATCCGAAGAATCCGAACTCATCTTAACCTCTCCAAAGTCCTCTAACTTTCTCTTGTTAGAGAGGATCTCCTTTAAGAACTTGCCATAAGCCGGCATACCTACAATAGCATCAATGAAGGATCTCCTTTAATAGTCACTCCGCTCCTAGTTGTGATTGCCATCACCCTTCCCTTAGGGTTGTCCTCCGTTTTTCCTGGAAGTTTCCCTTGATTCCTAGGAACTTCCTCCGCTTGGCTTAATATTTGGTTTTCTAAAACCTTTTGGGCTTTATCAACCTTAGAAATTTGATCATCAACCTTAATGATGCGGTTCTCTAAACCTTGAAGCTTTCCCAAGATCGTCTCCAACATGGGATCGGGCTTCTTCTTCCCCGAAGTGTTTCCTCCATTAGATGTTTGCCCCTGGCTTTTCAAAGGAGTAGAGAAAGAGGAAGGTGGAGTTAGTGAATTCGAATTGGAAGGATAAGAGTTACCGGAGTTTTGTTGATTGGAGCGCCAATTGTTGTTGTTTGAACCCCTATTGTTGTTCCAATTGTTGTTCCGGTTGTTGTTGTTGTTGTTCCAATTATTCCGGTTGTTATTCCGGTTGTTGTTGTTGCGGTTTGTATTCTCACCACCGTTGTTGTTGTTACCCAAGTAACCAACATCCTTTCCGTTTTGCTTTGGAAAGTTGGTCTTGATAGCTTCCTTCAACTCTTTAATCTCATTGTTGAGAGAAAAGATTTGAGTTTGAGCTTCATGTGTGAGCTTTGCTCCTTACTCTACACGATTCCCCTCCACTTTCTGGTGAGAATACTTCTCTATGACTCGCGCTTGCTTCTCAATGAAGTCCCAAGCGTCATCTTCCCTCATGTCCATGAATGTGCCACATGAGAGGGATTGGAGCTTAAATTGTGTCTCCACATCCAGCCCCTTATAATATATCTCCAATAGCGCAAGCTTGGATATGCCATGATGAGGGCAATCCAATAGCAAATCCTGAAATCTTTCCCAAGATTGAAACAAACTTTCGTTAGATCTCATAGAAAATGCATTAATCTTACCTCTTAGCTCCGCCGTTTTGGATGGCGGAAAGAATTTAGTGAGGAACTCCGCAGAAAGATCCTCCCATGTCTCAAGCTTTCCACTTGGAAGAGCTTGATACCAAGACAATGCTTTCCCCTTCAAGGAGAAGAAGAAAGGCTTGAGTTTGTAGTTGTTGGTAGTTGCGTTCTTATGCTTCATTGTCTCCATCATAATCTCAAAGTTTTGTAGATGTTGGTGTGGAGATTCAGCACTTGTTCCACCAAATTGGTTTTGGCGAACAATGGTAATAATTTGAGGGTTGAAGCTAAACCCTTGTACATCGTCAGCATCAAAGTTCACACCTAAACGGCGTGGTTGCTGCGTTGGATCCATCCTTTGGCCAAGAGTTCTTGGCTCTTCATCCACACGTTCGACCCTCGCATTCCTAGGTGGAACACGGTGATTTGCAGCTGGCCGTGGAAAGAATGGATTCACATTGATCGTGGGATCAATTTCCTCTAGCGGTGGCATGGAGGAGTCGCTATCCTCATTGGATGAGTTGGCTCTAACCGATCTTCCCGGTCTCATCCTTTTCTTTTTCTCCTTAAGGTTGTTTATCTCCAACCTCATTTGGAACATCATGTCCGATAGATCATCAACCTTTGTTTGATGACGATCCATCTCTTCCCTACGAGTCTTTTCACTCCATTGGAGTTGAGCTTCTTTTTCTGCTAACTCCGATTGGAGATCACGTTCTCTTTCTTCAGCCATTTTTCTCTCCTTACGCTTTCTTCTTAAATTCCTCTCAAGCTCTTGATCAAGAGGTAAGAGGTCTTCGGTGTTCCTAGACCTGCGCATACACTCGAAGAGATATCAAATAACAAGGGAGAAGCTCCCAAGCTTGACAACCGATAACCGAATTCGGCCTAGACCAAATCCCCGGCAACGGCGCCAAAAACTTGTTCGCCACTTAGCGTGCGTGCAAATAAGCTTTAAATTTATAAAACTAGAATCAAGCAAGCGAACCCGCAGTGTACGGATCGACGTAGTTAAGCAAGAATTCCAGAGTATCGAACACAGGGATTTGGGGGGTTAAATCCAGTTATAGATTATCAAGCAAGTAAATGTATGAAGCTTTTCAAATTATAGGGAAAACAACAATCCTAAAGATCCAGGAATCCAGTTGTGGCAATCGATTCAAGATATACTAAAGATATAAGGACAGAGTTGAGGTATGCAAAGGTATACGAATGTAAGGTAATCGTACGGTGAAGTTCCAAAAACCTTATATGACTCACCTAAAAGACACTCTCTATAAAGGTTGTTGAGGCTTCAGTATAGAAAGGTTCTAAAGGTAAGAATTAACGTCAAATACCCAAACTTATAATCCAAGGATCAAAACTAACTAAACCGATTAAGGTTGTGACACTCAGAATCGAGGTAGAGGTTGTTGAGGCTTCACTACCACCTAGAAAAAGCAAGCCAAGACTAAGTTAAAGCAAATCTTTAACTTTGGATTAAAGTATAAGCAAGGTTCGTAAACTGACACAAAATTACGGGTAGTTCTTGAGTTCCACGGCCGTGGAAGCTCAAGAACAGACCGTGGATTAGGTTCGTCGGCGATTCTCTCTAACTCTCAGGGTCCAATCTGTTTACGATCGATCTATCATCATTTAAGCCACAACTATCAACCCTTCACCTTAGAATTGCTAAAGGGTTTTAGCCAACAACAGTCATATTGATATCAAATTCAAGATTTAAAAGAATGAAAGATGAAAACTTTCGAAAACTTTGAATAAACCTCAAATCAATCTCAAATCCACAAATCAAGAACACTAATGTCAATAGATTCGGAATAACGCAAACAATCACAAATCTTAGATAAGAACGAAGAACGGGATGTCAGTCCGTCTTCTAATCAAACCTAAAGATGAAGCGTAATCTCCTTACGAACAAGTCTTCCAAATCTTCACTCTTTCCGTCAATCCGGAAATCTCAATAAAGCAAAGCGCAAATCTCTCAACGACGATCTCCTCAAAGCGTGAAACTAGGGTAAGTCGAAGTGTAAGCGAAGGTGCGTCTAAGCAGAGGTGACGGAATCTCTCTTCTTCCGTCCTTTTATAGTGTAAGATAAAATATTGGCCCGGCCCATTGCGTAGAAGATCGTGGCTTAAAATATTGCGTAAAATATCGCCAAGATCACGGTCGTGGAAGGGTTCCACGCCCGTAATTTAGAGCGTGGAAGTTGGTCACGGTTTGTCACAACCCTCCACGGCCGTGTAAGTTGCTGGAATGCACCACGCTCCTCTTGCCAAGGTTCCACGGCCGTGGACTTGAACGTGGAATCTAGTACGGCCGTATTTTAGGGCGTGGTTTAGAGGTAGTTCGTGATTTTCCTTAGTCTCGTGCTATTCTTCAAGTTAGCAATTTCCTTAGCTCCTAGTGATGTCCTCAATCCTTGGACATGCTCAATCTAACTCCGTTCTCTCTTAATCCGTTCGGAAATAGCTCTTAATTGTCTACAATCAACATAAAGATTGTGTAGATCTCTATATCGACAATATAGACAAACTAGCTCACATATGCATCAATGCTTATTCAATGACTACCATTATAGATGAAATACACTTAGAAAACGTGCCTAAAATATCACAATATTTCATGCTAACACCCTGCGATTTAGGGTGTGCTGCAGCCGACTTTGTTGACTCTTGACTCGTACTTTTGGGTTGGTTTCCTATATAAGCCTCCCTTGATTACAAATGAGGGTTTGCTTCATCTTCTTACAGCTTCATCTTCTCCCTCACGTTCATCTTCTTTTCCTTCCTTCTTTGGATCTCCATCTTGTTCTTCTTTGATCTTGTGAGAGTTTTGAAGAGTTTTTGTGTGACTTTGATTGTGGATGATGTTAGTTGATGTTGTTGTGCCTTTGATGATACAGCCTTGAGGTTGTGGTGTGGTTCTTCCCCTGATTAGGTTACAGATTGGTAAGATCTTCCTCCCCCTCTCCTTTCTTTCTTCTTTTCCTTCTTCCTATCTTCTTTTCTTCCCTTCTAGCTTAGGTTCCACAAGATTGATCTTGTGGCAGCCTTCATAGGCTTCATTTGATGTATATATGTATGTATATGTATGTGCTTGGCTGCTGGCTGAAGAAGGAGTGAAGAAGTTCGAGTGAAGAATTGAAGAGGAGCTGAAAGTGTGCATTCTGCACACCAGCCGCCCCTGCGCCACCTTGGAGCCGCCCCAACGCCGGCCAGTCACCGCCCTAGCGCCACCTTGCAGCCGCCCCTGTTCCCACCTGCACCAGCCTTGTCTTGCTCTTGGTTTTGCAGGCGTGTCTTGCTTTTGGGCTTGCCTATGGATGGCATTGTCCCTTCCTTTCCTAGTATGAGTGTGTAGTATCATGCTAGGTGTAGCTGAGAGTGTGTTGATGATTTTATGATCATGTTATGTCTTGTATGGCTTCGAGGATTAATAGGTTGTGAGGTTTAAGTTGAGAATGATTCTATGGATCCCTTGGATCTAGGTGTGACCCCTTTGATTGATAGGAGATTGATATATCTCTATGCCTTGTTATTAGACAGTGTCCCTCTCAAGATTGGAGGTTGATCATGGTTTTGATTGTACGAGGTTGAGGTAAGTCCTTAGGACTTACTTAGCTACCATTCTTATATTGGGTGTTTGTATGAGTGGTGTGTGATATATGCTTGATAGAATGCGATAGTTGATTATTATCAATCTATGTTTTAGTGACCGCCCATTATAGCGGCCGTGATAACCTTTCCCTTTCATCCCGCCGTGGAATTTGGGAGGTTCTCTACAGTCAGGTTAGATCTGGTTTACGGGAAGGGCGCAATCCACTCCCATAGGGTACGCGGGTTGTGTGACCGATACCACTTCAGCTGGCTATAGCACTCGGAGGCGGGGATGACACGTTACCCGTGTCACATATTTTCATATATATATATATATATATATATATATATATATATATATATATATATATATATATATATGATTTGAGTAAATGACCATTATATGAAGATAATAAAATGGGTAAATGTGTGGCAGCATGCTTATATGTTTGTCTTTCATGACTTGTGCTTGTGCTTATGCATTACCTTATATACGTATGATTAGCTAATGGTTTCATACCATGTTGTAGATGCTTTGCAGGATAGGCGAGCTGCTAAGTGATCTGGCAGGGTGACAGGCCGAGGACTCTCGTACATTAGGGGGTTATGGTTTTGGGGATGTTTATGACTCCCTTCTGCGTGAGGATGATGTTTTGTATACCTCTTGTGTGAGGGTGTTGTTTTATACTCGGCTATGATCTTGTATACCTTTTGGTTGTACAATTTTATACAGTTTTATGTATTTGTTTTATATATGTCGGTGTCATGTTGTAAGGTCCTCTGAACATGTTGTCAGGCTAGGGTCATGATCCATTGTGAGATCCTAGCCCAATGTGACATCTCGAGTCCCGCGGATTTGGATTGTTACAAGTTCCCCCTGCCGTTGATCTCTCTATGCGTGTGCTTGATCTTATTGACTAGTCTAGCATGCATTGGCGGGAGAAAGAGATCCGTTCCTTAATAAATCCACACAATGTGGAGTATAGTGTATGGCCGTGGATCCGTACGTTTTCTGCCTCGTCGTGGAGTTTCTCAAACTCCTCTTCGCACACTTCTTCTTGTGCTTCTAAGGCTTCAATTGCCTCATTGCACTCCTCTTCTTCCCCTACATCCATTAGACTCATAGTAATAACCTTTTGCAAAGGATCTTTGAAGAGAATAGCACTTACCTCCTCTCTAGACAACCCTTCTTCATCTTGGATATTGAATATATCCTCATCAAAGATTGGTTCCTTCACTAGAGTGGAAAGAACGAATTCTACCTTCTCTTCTCCTATGTCAAAGGCGAGTCTAGCATTCTTGCAATCGACTATGCATCCGGATGTTGCAAGAAACGGTCTTCCGTGAATGATCGGGACCGGACTATCTGCAGGAATGTCAAGCACAATAAAATCTATAGGAACATAGAATTTACCTAGCTTGACCGGGACGTCTTCAACAATACCGACGGGACGAGTTATGGATCGATCCGCCATGTACAACGTCATCTTCACCGGTTTAGGGTCGCCTAAACCGATCTTCCTACATAATGCAAGTGGTATGATGCTCACACTTGCTCCCAAGTCACATAATGCATCATATGTGACATCTCCCACTCCTATGGGAATGCAAAACGATCCCGGATCCTTTAGCTTTGGGGGCATTTTCTCCTTCATGGTCTTGATGAGATCCGAAGAATCCGAACTCATCTTAACCTCTCCAAAGTCCTCTAACTTTCTCTTGTTAGAGAGGATCTCCTTTAAGAACTTGCCATAAGCCGGCATACCTACAATAGCATCAATGAAGGATCTCCTTTAATAGTCACTCCGCTCCTAGTTGTGATTGCCATCACCCTTCCCTTAGGGTTGTCCTCCGTTTTTCCTGGAAGTTTCCCTTGATTCCTAGGAACTTCCTCCGCTTGGCTTAATATTTGGTTTTCTAAAACCTTTTGGGCTTTATCAACCTTAGAAATTTGATCATCAACCTTAATGATGCGGTTCTCTAAACCTTGAAGCTTTCCCAAGATCGTCTCCAACATGGGATCGGGCTTCTTCTTCCCCGAAGTGTTTCCTCCATTAGATGTTTGCCCCTGGCTTTTCAAAGGAGTAGAGAAAGAGGAAGGTGGAGTTAGTGAATTCGAATTGGAAGGATAAGAGTTACCGGAGTTTTGTTGATTGGAGCGCCAATTGTTGTTGTTTGAACCCCTATTGTTGTTCCAATTGTTGTTCCGGTTGTTGTTGTTGTTGTTCCAATTATTCCGGTTGTTATTCCGGTTGTTGTTGTTGCGGTTTGTATTCTCACCACCGTTGTTGTTGTTACCCAAGTAACCAACATCCTTTCCGTTTTGCTTTGGAAAGTTGGTCTTGATAGCTTCCTTCAACTCTTTAATCTCATTGTTGAGAGAAAAGATTTGAGTTTGAGCTTCATGTGTGAGCTTTGCTCCTTACTCTACACGATTCCCCTCCACTTTCTGGTGAGAATACTTCTCTATGACTCGCGCTTGCTTCTCAATGAAGTCCCAAGCGTCATCTTCCCTCATGTCCATGAATGTGCCACATGAGAGGGATTGGAGCTTAAATTGTGTCTCCACATCCAGCCCCTTATAATGTATCTCCAATAGCGCAAGCTTGGATATGCCATGATGAGGGCAATCCAATAGCAAATCCTGAAATCTTTCCCAAGATTGAAACAAACTTTCGTTAGATCTCATAGAAAATGCATTAATCTTACCTCTTAGCTCCGCCGTTTTGGATGGCGGAAAGAATTTAGTGAGGAACTCCGCAGAAAGATCCTCCCATGTCTCAAGCTTTCCACTTGGAAGAGCTTGATACCAAGACAATGCTTTCCCCTTCAAGGAGAAGAAGAAAGGCTTGAGTTTGTAGTTGTTGGTAGTTGCGTTCTTATGCTTCATTGTCTCCATCATAATCTCAAAGTTTTGTAGATGTTGGTGTGGAGATTCAGCACTTGTTCCACCAAATTGGTTTTGGCGAACAATGGTAATAATTTGAGGGTTGAAGCTAAACCCTTGTACATCGTCAGCATCAAAGTTCACACCTAAACGGCGTGGTTGCTGCGTTGGATCCATCCTTTGGCCAAGAGTTCTTGGCTCTTCATCCACACGTTCGACCCTCGCATTCCTAGGTGGAACACGGCGATTTGCAGCTGGCCGTGGAAAGAATGGATTCACATTGATCGTGGGATCAATTTCCTCTAGCGGTGGCATGGAGGAGTCGCTATCCTCATTGGATGAGTTGGCTCTAACCGATCTTCCCGGTCTCCTCCTTTTCTTTTTCTCTTTAAGGTTGTTTATTTCCAACCTCATTTGGAACATCATGTCCGTTAGATCATCAACTTTCATTTGATGACGATCTGTTTCTTCCCTACGAGTCTTCTCACTCCATTGGAGTTGAGCTTCCTTTTCTGCTAACTCCGATTGGAGATCACGTTCGTTTTCTTCAGCCATTTGTCTTTCCTTACGCTTTCTCCTTAAATTCCTCTCAAGCTCTTGATCAAGAGGTAAAAGGTCTTCGTTATTCCTAGACCTGCGCATATACTCGAAAAGATATCAAATAACAAGGGAGAAGCTCCCAAGCTCGACAACCGAAAACCGAATTCGGCCTAGACCAAATCCCCGGCAACGGCGCCAAAAACTTGTTCGCCACTTAGCGTGCGTGCAAATAAGCTTTAAATTTATAAAACTAGAAATCAAGCAAGCGAACCCGCAGTGTACGGATCGATATAGTTAAGCAAGAATTCCAGAGTATCGAACACAGGGATTTGGGGGGTTAAATCCAGTTATAGATTA
>BSUD01000008.1:112265076-112286091 GCA_033239045.1 Fagopyrum esculentum
AAGAGGAAGGTGGAGTTAGTGAATTCGAATTGGAAGGATAAGAGTTACCGGAGTTTTGTTGATTGGAGCGCCAATTGTTGTTGTTTGAACCCCTATTGTTGTTCCAATTGTTGTTCCGGTTGTTGTTGTTGTTGTTCCAATTATTCCGGTTGTTATTCCGGTTGTTGTTGTTGCGGTTTGTATTCTCACCACCGTTGTTGTTGTTACCCAAGTAACCAACATCCTTTCCGTTTTGCTTTGGAAAGTTGGTCTTGATAGCTTCCTTCAACTCTTTAATCTCATTGTTGAGAGAAAAGATTTGAGTTTGAGCTTCATGTGTGAGCTTTGCTCCTTACTCTACACGATTCCCCTCCACTTTCTGGTGAGAATACTTCTCTATGACTCGCGCTTGCTTCTCAATGAAGTCCCAAGCGTCATCTTCCCTCATGTCCATGAATGTGCCACATGAGAGGGATTGGAGCTTAAATTGTGTCTCCACATCCAGCCCCTTATAATATATCTCCAATAGCGCAAGCTTGGATATGCCATGATGAGGGCAATCCAATAGCAAATCCTGAAATCTTTCCCAAGATTGAAACAAACTTTCGTTAGATCTCATAGAAAATGCATTAATCTTACCTCTTAGCTCCGCCGTTTTGGATGGCGGAAAGAATTTAGTGAGGAACTCCGCAGAAAGATCCTCCCATGTCTCAAGCTTTCCACTTGGAAGAGCTTGATACCAAGACAATGCTTTCCCCTTCAAGGAGAAGAAGAAAGGCTTGAGTTTGTAGTTGTTGGTAGTTGCGTTCTTATGCTTCATTGTCTCCATCATAATCTCAAAGTTTTGTAGATGTTGGTGTGGAGATTCAGCACTTGTTCCACCAAATTGGTTTTGGCGAACAATGGTAATAACTTGAGGGTTGAAGCTAAACCCTTGTACATCATCAGCATCAAAGTTCACACCTAAACGGCGTGGTTGCTGCGTTGGATCCATCCTTTGGCCAAGAGTTCTTGGCTCTTCATCCACACGTTCGACCCTCGCATTCCTAGGTGGAACACGGCGATTTGCAGCTGGCCGTGGAAAGAATGGATTCACATTGATCGTGGGATCAATTTCCTCTAGCGGTGGCATGGAGGAGTCGCTATCCTCATTGGATGAGTTGGCTCTAACCGATCTTCCCGGTCTCCTCCTTTTCTTTTTCTCCTTAAGGTTGTTTATCTCCAACCTCATTTGGAACATTATGTCCGATAGATCATCAACCTTTGTTTGATGACGATCCATCTCTTCCCTACGAGTCTTCTCACTCCATTGGAGTTGAGCTTCCTTTTCCGCTAACTCCGATTGGAGATCACGTTCTCTTTCTTCAGCCATTTTCTTTTCCTTATGCTTCCTCCTTAAAGTCCTCTCAAGCTCTTGATCAAGAGGTAAGAGGTCTTCGGTGTTCCTAGACCTGCGCATACACTCGAAGAGATATCAAATAACAAGGGAGAAGCTCCCAAGCTTGACAACCGATAACCGAATTCGGCCTAGACCAAATCCCCGGCAACGGCGCCAAAAACTTGTTCGTCACTTAGCGTGCGTGCAAATAAGCTTTAATTATAAAACTAGAATCAAGCAAGCGAACTAGCAGTGTACGGATCGACGTAGTTAAGCAAGAATTCCAGAGTATCGAACACAGGGATTTGGGGGGTTAAATCCAGTTATAGATTATCAAGCAAGTAAATGTATGAAGCTTTTCAAATTATAGGGAAAACAACAATCCTAAAGATCCAGGAATCCAGTTGTGGCAATCGATTCAAGATATACTAAAGATATAAGGACAGAGTTGAGGTATGCAAAGGTATACGAATGTAAGGTAATCGTACGGTGAAGTTCCAAAAACCTTATATGACTCACCTAAAAGACACTCTCTATAAAGGTTGTTGAGGCTTCAGTATAGAAAGGTTCTAAAGGTAAGAATTAACGTCAAATACCCAAACTTATAATCCAAGGATCAAAACTAACTAAACCGATTAAGGTTGTGACACTCAGAATCGAGGTAGAGGTTGTTGAGGCTTCACTACCACCTAGAAAAAGCAAGCCAAGACTAAGTTAAAGCAAATCTTTAACTTTGGATTAAAGTATAAGCAAGGTTCGTAAACTGACACAAAATTACGGGTAGTTCTTGAGTTCCACGGCCGTGGAAGCTCAAGAACAGACCGTGGATTAGGTTCGTCGGCGATTCTCTCTAACTCTCAGGGTCCAATCTGTTTACGATCGATCTATCATCATTTAAGCCACAACTATCAACCCTTCACCTTAGAATTGCTAAAGGGTTTTAGCCAACAACAGTCATATTGATATCAAATTCAAGATTTAAAAGAATGAAAGATGAAAACTTTCGAAAACTTTGAATAAACCTCAAATCAATCTCAAATCCACAAATCAAGAACACTAATGTCAATAGATTCGGAATAACGCAAACAATCACAAATCTTAGATAAGAACGAAGAACGGGATGTCAGTCCGTCTTCTAATCAAACCTAAAGATGAAGCGTAATCTCCTTACGAACAAGTCTTCCAAATCTTCACTCTTTCCGTCAATCCGGAAATCTCAATAAAGCAAAGCGCAAATCTCTCCACGACGATCTCCTCAAAGCGTGAAACTAGGGTAAGTCAAAGTTTAAGCGAAGGTGCGTCTAAGCAGAGGTGACGGAATCTCTCTTCTTCCGTCCTTTTATAGTGTAAGATAAAATATTGGCCCGGCCCATTGCGTAGAAGATCGTGGCTTAAAATATTGCGTAAAATATCGCCAAGATCACGGTCGTGGAAGGGTTCCACGCCCGTAATTTAGAGCGTGGAAGTTGGTCACGGTTTGTCACAACCCTCCACGGCCGTGTAAGTTGCTGGAATGCACCACGCTCCTCTTGCCAAGGTTCCACGGCCGTGGACTTGAACGTGGAATCTAGTACGGCCGTATTTTAGGGCGTGGTTTAGAGGTAGTTCGTGATTTTCCTTAGTCTCGTGCTATTCTTCAAGTTAGCAATTTCCTTAGCTCCTAGTGATGTCCTCAATCCTTGGACATGCTCAATCTAACTCCGTTCTCTCTTAATCCGTTCGGAAATAGCTCTTAATTGTCTACAATCAACATAAAGATTGTGTAGATCTCTATATCGACAATATAGACAAACTAGCTCACATATGCATCAATGCTTATTCAATGACTACCATTATAGATGAAATACACTTAGAAAACGTGCCTAAAATATCACAATATTTCATGCTAACACCCTGCGATTTAGGGTGTGCTGCAGCCGACTTTGTTGACTCTTGACTCGTACTTTTGGGTTGGTTTCCTATATAAGCCTCCCTTGATTACAAATGAGGGTTTGCTTCATCTTCTTACAGCTTCATCTTCTCCCTCACGTTCATCTTCTTTTCCTTCCTTCTTTGGATCTCCATCTTGTTCTTCTTTGATCTTGTGAGAGTTTTGAAGAGTTTTTGTGTGACTTTGATTGTGGATGATGTTAGTTGATGTTGTTGTGCCTTTGATGATACAGCCTTGAGGTTGTGGTGTGGTTCTTCCCCTGATTAGGTTACAGATTGGTAAGATCTTCCTCCCCCTCTCCTTTCTTTCTTCTTTTCCTTCTTCCTATCTTCTTTTCTTCCCTTCTAGCTTAGGTTCCACAAGATTGATCTTGTGGCAGCCTTCATAGGCTTCATTTGATGTATATATGTATGTATATGTATGTGCTTGGCTGCTGGCTGAAGAAGGAGTGAAGAAGTTCGAGTGAAGAATTGAAGAGGAGCTGAAAGTGTGCATTCTGCACACCAGCCGCCCCTGCGCCACCTTGGAGCCGCCCCAACGCCGGCCAGTCACCGCCCTAGCGCCACCTTGCAGCCGCCCCTGTTCCCACCTGCACCAGCCTTGTCTTGCTCTTGGTTTTGCAGGCGTGTCTTGCTTTTGGGCTTGCCTATGGATGGCATTGTCCCTTCCTTTCCTAGTATGAGTGTGTAGTATCATGCTAGGTGTAGCTGAGAGTGTGTTGATGATTTTATGATCATGTTATGTCTTGTATGGCTTCGAGGATTAATAGGTTGTGAGGTTTAAGTTGAGAATGATTCTATGGATCCCTTGGATCTAGGTGTGACCCCTTTGATTGATAGGAGATTGATATATCTCTATGCCTTGTTATTAGACAGTGTCCCTCTCAAGATTGGAGGTTGATCATGGTTTTGATTGTACGAGGTTGAGGTAAGTCCTTAGGACTTACTTAGCTACCATTCTTATATTGGGTGTTTGTATGAGTGGTGTGTGATATATGCTTGATAGAATGCGATAGTTGATTATTATCAATCTATGTTTTAGTGACCGCCCATTATAGCGGCCGTGATAACCTTTCCCTTTCATCCCGCCGTGGAATTTGGGAGGTTCTCTACAGTCAGGTTAGATCTGGTTTACG
Source organism: Fagopyrum esculentum (assembly GCA_033239045.1). NCBI lineage: Eukaryota > Viridiplantae > Streptophyta > Magnoliopsida > Caryophyllales > Polygonaceae > Fagopyrum > Fagopyrum esculentum. The sequence goes on from BSUD01000008.1 coordinate 112,269,499, forward strand.
GGAAGGGCGCAATCCACTCCCATAGGGTACGCGGGTTGTGTGACCGATACCACTTCAGCTGGCTATAGCACTCGGAGGCGGGGATGACACGTTACCCGTGTCACATATTTTCATATATATATATATATATATATATATATATATATATATATATATATATATATATATATATGATTTGAGTAAATGACCATTATATGAAGATAATAAAATGGGTAAATGTGTGGCAGCATGCTTATATGTTTGTCTTTCATGACTTGTGCTTGTGCTTATGCATTACCTTATATACGTATGATTAGCTAATGGTTTCATACCATGTTGTAGATGCTTTGCAGGATAGGCGAGCTGCTAAGTGATCTGGCAGGGTGACAGGCCGAGGACTCTCGTACATTAGGGGGTTATGGTTTTGGGGATGTTTATGACTCCCTTCTGCGTGAGGATGATGTTTTGTATACCTCTTGTGTGAGGGTGTTGTTTTATACTCGGCTATGATCTTGTATACCTTTTGGTTGTACAATTTTATACAGTTTTATGTATTTGTTTTATATATGTCGGTGTCATGTTGTAAGGTCCTCTGAACATGTTGTCAGGCTAGGGTCATGATCCATTGTGAGATCCTAGCCCAATGTGACATCTCGAGTCCCGCGGATTTGGATTGTTACAAGTTCCCCCTGCCGTTGATCTCTCTATGCGTGTGCTTGATCTTATTGACTAGTCTAGCATGCATTGGCGGGAGAAAGAGATCCGTTCCTTAATAAATCCACACAATGTGGAGTATAGTGTATGGCCGTGGATCCGTACGTTTTCTGCCTCGTCGTGGAGTTTCTCAAACTCCTCTTCGCACACTTCTTCTTGTGCTTCTAAGGCTTCAATTGCCTCATTGCACTCCTCTTCTTCCCCTACATCCATTAGACTCATAGTAATAACCTTTTGCAAAGGATCTTTGAAGAGAATAGCACTTACCTCCTCTCTAGACAACCCTTCTTCATCTTGGATATTGAATATATCCTCATCAAAGATTGGTTCCTTCACTAGAGTGGAAAGAACGAATTCTACCTTCTCTTCTCCTATGTCAAAGGCGAGTCTAGCATTCTTGCAATCGACTATGCATCCGGATGTTGCAAGAAACGGTCTTCCGTGAATGATCGGGACCGGACTATCTGCAGGAATGTCAAGCACAATAAAATCTATAGGAACATAGAATTTACCTAGCTTGACCGGGACGTCTTCAACAATACCGACGGGACGAGTTATGGATCGATCCGCCATGTACAACGTCATCTTCACCGGTTTAGGGTCGCCTAAACCGATCTTCCTACATAATGCAAGTGGTATGATGCTCACACTTGCTCCCAAGTCACATAATGCATCATATGTGACATCTCCCACTCCTATGGGAATGCAAAACGATCCCGGATCCTTTAGCTTTGGGGGCATTTTCTCCTTCATGGTCTTGATGAGATCCGAAGAATCCGAACTCATCTTAACCTCTCCAAAGTCCTCTAACTTTCTCTTGTTAGAGAGGATCTCCTTTAAGAACTTGCCATAAGCCGGCATACCTACAATAGCATCAATGAAGGATCTCCTTTAATAGTCACTCCGCTCCTAGTTGTGATTGCCATCACCCTTCCCTTAGGGTTGTCCTCCGTTTTTCCTGGAAGTTTCCCTTGATTCCTAGGAACTTCCTCCGCTTGGCTTAATATTTGGTTTTCTAAAACCTTTTGGGCTTTATCAACCTTAGAAATTTGATCATCAACCTTAATGATGCGGTTCTCTAAACCTTGAAGCTTTCCCAAGATCGTCTCCAACATGGGATCGGGCTTCTTCTTCCCCGAAGTGTTTCCTCCATTAGATGTTTGCCCCTGGCTTTTCAAAGGAGTAGAGGAAGAGGAAGGTGGAGTTAGTGAATTCGAATTGGAAGGATAAGAGTTACCGGAGTTTTGTTGATTGGAGCGCCAATTGTTGTTGTTTGAACCCCTATTGTTGTTCCAATTGTTGTTCCGGTTGTTGTTGTTGTTGTTCCAATTATTCCGGTTGTTATTCCGGTTGTTGTTGTTGCGGTTTGTATTCTCACCACCGTTGTTGTTGTTACCCAAGTAACCAACATCCTTTCCGTTTTGCTTTGGAAAGTTGGTCTTGATAGCTTCCTTCAACTCTTTAATCTCATTGTTGAGAGAAAAGATTTGAGTTTGAGCTTCATGTGTGAGCTTTGCTCCTTACTCTACACGATTCCCCTCCACTTTCTGGTGAGAATACTTCTCTATGACTCGCGCTTGCTTCTCAATGAAGTCCCAAGCGTCATCTTCCCTCATGTCCATGAATGTGCCACATGAGAGGGATTGGAGCTTAAATTGTGTCTCCACATCCAGCCCCTTATAATGTATCTCCAATAGCGCAAGCTTGGATATGCCATGATGAGGGCAATCCAATAGCAAATCCTGAAATCTTTCCCAAGATTGAAACAAACTTTCGTTAGATCTCATAGAAAATGCATTAATCTTACCTCTTAGCTCCGCCGTTTTGGATGGCGGAAAGAATTTAGTGAGGAACTCCGCAGAAAGATCCTCCCATGTCTCAAGCTTTCCACTTGGAAGAGCTTGATACCAAGACAATGCTTTCCCCTTCAAGGAGAAGAAGAAAGGCTTGAGTTTGTAGTTGTTGGTAGTTGCGTTCTTATGCTTCATTGTCTCCATCATAATCTCAAAGTTTTGTAGATGTTGGTGTGGAGATTCAGCACTTGTTCCACCAAATTGGTTTTGGCGAACAATGGTAATAATTTGAGGGTTGAAGCTAAACCCTTGTACATCGTCAGCACCAAATTGGTTTTCAGCACTTATAGAATCATGCATTTAGAGTTATGTTTCACTTAAGAGGATCATCAAAAGAATATTTGTTTTATTAAGGTAATATATGTTTTTTATTATTTTATTTTTTTGATCATTATAACTATTTAAATTAAATTACTTATTAATTATCTCCTCAATGTTGTTAAAATTTTGCATATTTCAATTTAAAATCTTTATCTAAACCAACATTAATTAGATTGAATAACTTTGATTTGTTTTAAAAATAAATTTATTTTTCTTAATTTATTGAAACTAATTTAAACTTAATTTATAGCTTAACATTCTTGGATGAAAAATAAGGGACAAAATGATTAACTAGACCTAATTACTCTAATAATAATACGCATATCATCAACTCATTTAGTAAATATAAGTCAATGGTGATGGAGACTAGTTAAACAAAACATTGTGGGCACCCTAAAAAATTCTATAAAAAAAAATTGATTACCAAATTGTTTCAATGGAAATTACAATTTCTCGTGAACACCACGAAGAATTTCCCTTTATCTTTTGGTAACCATATACGAAACTGAATTTTATTACCCACTCGGTTTGATAATTGTATGGCTTGTTTCGTCTCTCGTCAACTTCCATTCTGATAGCCAAAGCAATTTAGAATTAAAAATAAATAAATATTGTACACCTTATTTATAATATTTTATATGAGTGTGTCTGCAGTATTAATTAATATGATTTAGCTTTTCATTTATAAAAAAAAAAATCAAATTTGATTTTAAAATTAAACCTAATTCTAAATACGCAAATCGACGATAGAACTACATTGTTTAGTCCCACCTCGTCACCTTTGATTTTGTCTTAGTGGTGGACGATATTATTGAAACTAGTCACTTTATTTTCTGACCGGACATATTCGAGCAAGGAGACGCGCCACCGTGACGCGTCTTCTTGCTCGAATATGTCCGGTCAGAAAATAAACGAGCAGGTGTTTTGATAAGGTGTATCCACAAGGAATTATGGTTATAACAGAACAACCAAATATATTTTAAGCATTTACATATTTTTTATACTTCTTCCTATTTTTGTCACTGTAACCTATCTCAACTAGTAGAGATACATTTACTTGTTTCATTTTGACATATTATTAATTTATTACTCCTAATACTAGTCATTAAAACTTCAAATTTTAGTTCACTTTGATATTACATTAAACTTTATATAAATAAAATTATATCTATATTTTTTATTTTTCATTTATATTTTCAAAATATAATTTTCTCTATTTTCATATCTCTATATTCTACTATTATTTTCATATAAAAAATATAAATTATAGTGTATCATCAATAAATACAACACCTACTTTTAGTTATGATTTTATCTCATGACAATTATTAAGAATCGAAGGGAATATAAGATTAACAAATTAGTATCACCTATATTAAATGATATATGAGTTTATTATTAAAAATGCACGTTTTGTCAAATTACAACATTTGTTACATTTATTGCGAGTGTTTTAATAAATCGATTGAATTATAAGTAATTATGAACGTCTTTATTACCTTATCCGGTTCGCAATAAATTTCCATGTGATAAAAAAAATGCATATTAAAAAAATTAAAAACAAAGGTATAATGTTTATTGATGCCCTTAAAAAGCTTGTATGAAAATGATTGTAGTGGTAATAAAATTATATTTATAGAAATTTTAAGTATTAATAACGCTGACCAATAATCTAGTTGATTAAAAGGATTGAAAGTAAACATATATAACTATGGTATATCAATTATATGCATGATTGGAATGTGATCCAAGAGTTTGACCAAGAATGTATTTAGATGAATAATATATAACATATAATTATAAAGTGGGAGGTGACCTAATACTTATAACACAAACATACGCCTAACTTAAACCGCCAACCCAGAATTACACATGCATTCACCACTTTCCCGAAGGTCAACTTTAATTAACAGGTTGACTTTTGTTAATTGTCAACGTATACGATGATCCTCAACAATACTGATACGCCAAAACTTAGTAATAAGTGTCGAATCAAAGATCCTAACAAAGTGCTAATAATATAACAAAAAAATCTTAATATGTAAAGAAAGGTATTTAAGGTTGTTCGAATATATGCCGACGGATCCTCTTGTTGGATTTAAAAACTAATGGTATTAGCCGTCAGTAAAATCTCAAAAAGTTAGCATGTTCACGAGCAACAGTCCAATCCGTCGGTATCACACCCACGGCCCAATCCGTTGGATTTACTCCGACGATCAAACCTGTTGGTAACACTCTGATAGTCTAAGCCGTTGGTAATACTAGACGTCATATTCCGTTGGTATCACCCCAACAACTCATCCCGTTGGTATACTCTAATTATATTTAATTTGTTAGTAAATCTAAACGTCTAATTTAAAGATAGAAAAGGAAAAAAAAAAGAAAGATTTATTGAATGTTTTACGTCTATAAAGATTGTAATCATATATAAGTTTATAATATAAATACCAATAAAGATCAATTGTGATTAATTATTAACATTGCACTAAAAAAATTGTAGTATTCAACTAGTTTAGTGTCTGGACCTTGTGCGAGTTTATCTAAATAAAAAATATTATATTTTCACTTTTATACATCGTTTTCGGATTTTTATCGGTAAAAAAATTATTTTTATTAACTAATATGACTAACATATTTGAGGATTAAATTATATTTTTTTTAATAAATAAAAGGACATAATTAAAATTCTATTACAAAGATTATTGTTAGAGTATTAAATTTATACCTCAATATATTTACACCTTAATATCATCACTTTTACTTATATAAAGCTAGATGAAAAAAGTCTGATTTAGTTCTATATTTAAAAAATGTGTCAAATCTTGTTAGCTTGAATTCAGTTTGGTCAAAACTATATTTGTTCAAGTTGAGACGTTGTTCTTGAATAGCGAGGGAAGATACCTTGTTGAGTTTGAACAAGGGTTTCTGAGCAACAATATTTGATCTGAGAGATGCATAAACAGTGTAATCTAGGCCAAGGAGAAATTTATGAACTTCTTCCTCTTATTTGACTTTGATTTTGTTACCACATGTACGTAGACACATTTGCACATATTGGTACGTTGGGATTCTATCTCATCCCATATCTTTTTAAGGCCGCTAAAGTAGACACCAATTGTTTGACCATTTTGTGTACAACGAGCAAGATCTGTGCATAGTTGAAGTAGACGTGGACCGTTGTCAACATCAAAATGTTCTTTGAGGTCTTCCCAAAGAAGATGAGCATTAGCACTACAGCTCACCAATTTTTGTAGGGATGGATCCATGGATTTGAGAATCCAACTTTGAATCATAAAGTTAACACAAACCCAATCGGAAAATTCGTCCGATGAGGCATATGATTCAGTAGTTTTTCTGATGACCAAGATAAGTTTTTGTTTTGCAGCTAGGGAATGGGTCATGGTAATGGACCAATCACCATAAACATCATTGGATAATTGAATAAGACATATTTGTAAACCAAGATGATTTGAGGGTTGCAAGTAATAGATCAAAGTATGGGAAAGTGTTGGTGGTATTTGTTTGTTGTCGTTCATGATTTCAAGTTGAACGACGATCGTAGGGTTTCAAGTGAGGTGTTATGGTTTTGTTTTGTGATGAAGTGTAGGTTAAGGAAAGTCCTCTTAAGAGATTTGTGAATTGAATACTTGTTTATTTTCATTAATCAAATAATGTTTACATAGACAAATACTAAGAGATAAACAAGTAACTAATAATTAAGGGATTAACACAATATGCAACCCAATATACTTAGGTCTATACTCTAACATATTAGTAATGAACCGATAACGAATATAGATTATATTTAATCGAGTACAACAATGCACCGATAACGAATATACGATAAATTGGAACCTAAGTTGTAGAAAAGGGTTGATGTTAGACTAGCCTTGTTAAACTTTTCAGGAAGAATTTGTAACATAATTAGGCCCAAGTTGTATTGTAAACAAAATTCAATATACACCAAAATTCTTGAACGAATAGTTGTTTTAAAATCTCATATGATTAATTTAAATTTTATAAATATTTTATTAGTATTAAATTGGCCTTACAAAATAGATAAAATATAGTTCAACTAAATTTTTTTAGAAAAATATTCGAATATAAAAATAAAACAATTATTATATAAGTAATTTGAAATTGAAATTTAGAGTCATTAAAGCCAAGAGGGCATACGGCCCAATTCCATATTAGAAGAATATGGATGATAGCAGTTTCAACTACTAAGAACGTGTAAAGCCGAAGTCCTCAACTTCTACAACCGTTAGATCTTATCTTCATCGACTTCCCCCAAAACCCCATTTTCAAATCTACCGTCAAAAGCTCAGCTTAAGGAAACGGGGTTTGTCTTCAAGTCTCACACCAACCCCTACAAGGGAGTGTCCAAGCTACACACTCTTGACTTGGGCGAACGCAATGGATACCTCAAGTCATCACCAAGATCATCGAAGACCCTAAGCCTACTGCGCCCCTCGCAAAGGTCACCTTCCGCCACCCTTTCCGGTTCAAGCACCCGAAGGATCTCTTTGTCGTCGTCGAGGGTCTGTCCACCGGTCAATTCATCTTTTGCGGTTAATTAGAAGGCTAACCTTATGTTGGGCATTGTCTTGCCTTTGAGGTACATCCTTGAATGAGTTGTTGTATGCAATGTTGGTGACCGTGTGCAATGAACTAGGTATTGGCATATTGCAATACTGTTATTCTTCAATGAATCTTTATTTTTTCAATTTCATCGGTTATTGGCTAGTTTGTCTGGATTTGTTATGAATAGGAACAGTTAACCCATCAAAGCTACTGCAAACACTTGGTGTTTAATTGTATTGTGTCGGTTTTATTCTATCATACCATTTTTTGTGTTGGTTTTTGTTGTTGCAGCTTAGGGGTTACTGCTTTGGTGATGAATGGTGGCGACAATTGAGACTTATGTGAAGCATAATATATCTAGTTCAAATCAATGGTCTTCAAAAGAGCACTTCGAACCCAAGGAGTCCTGATAGTGAGCAAGAGAGGATCTTGTTGTTGTTGCTGTTATTGATACATACATTGAGCAACTCGATGATGATGGTGATCAAAGGGATAGTGAGAATGGTGATTGGATGAATTAGGACTAGTGTTATATTAGTTTTAGAACCATGTATCACGTTCTATATTATTTTCTTCACACTTTTTTTGAAGTGTTTGATACGGTAGGAGATTCTCCTTATATTTAGATGTATATTTTACGATTAGTTGACATATTTAATTATATATTTGATTGTTTTTCTATATTTTTGTTATTTTGAGATGTTTTTTATATTTGGTTATTCTTTATTTTATTAGTATTTTTTAATTAAATTGAAAAATAATCTGTAAATTATTATATAAACAAAACAATTTATTTTAGTAGTAATTTAATTTAATTTAATAGGAACAATAAAAAATAGTTCGATCCGTAAGAATTCAATCCAACAACTACATCTGTCGGAATCAAAATAACCGATTCATGAAACCAAAACCTCCTAATCCGTTGGAATCTATCCAATGAGCAAATCCGTCAAAAACAACACCAACGAACGAATCCGTCAGAAACAATCCCAACGTTCAAATCCGTTGGAAATTGACTCAACCGTGTAATCTGTTGGAAGTCGACCCAACCACCTAAACCGTTGGAAAATCTACCCAACCGCCTATTCCGTCGGAAACATTAGTGACGATCGATTTACCCACCGATTGAAGCCCAACAACCAAACCCGTTAGAATCATGGAATTCGTCGGAAAAAGGCAACCATTTAGGTTGTCGGTATCATCAACTTTTCTAGTAGTATACAAGATAGGATTTTGTAGGTTCGTTCTATTCGTACCCACATAAACATGCTATTCGTACCCAATACCCGACTACGCTTCTCGTAACCGTAGTAGATACTCAAAATCTCTCTCAAAAATGAGGAGAGTTTTGTACGAGTACGCGTCTCGTAGGCGTAGTAGTCGTCGATCTACTACGCCTACGAGACGCGTAGTCGTAGTCTTTTCAACGGCTAGTTGATAAAACTACGACTACGCGTCTCGTAGGCGTAGTTTTATGAACTAGCCGTTGTACAACGGTAATGTGTTCCAAACATTAGTATAAATATTATGCATTCGACCGAACTCGTACATATTTAATCCATAAAACCTCACTGTGAATCGTTGCTTCGCAAAAAAAGTCATTCGAAGATGAATTCCGACGATGGCGAAGCGAGATATCATTCCGGCGATGGAGAAGAGGATGACGGTGTTGATTTCGGCGGAGGTGAAGATGATGTGGATGGTGACGAGGGCTTGTTCAATCCCGCGATGCTTAGTAGTTACGATCCGTATTCGGGTGTTGAGGTTAGTTTTTTCAATTCGTTTGTTTTGACGTAGTTTAGTGTTATATGTTTTAGTTAGTTTTATGTTATATGATTTAGTCGTTAATTTATGAATTAGTAGACAACTAGTCAATTAGTAATGTTATTTGTTGTTAAATGAAGAATTTAGTCGTTAATTGAAGAAATTAGTCGTTAATTAGTTATTTAGTGGCCAATTATAATGTAATTAGTCGGTAATTAATTTTAGCAATGTTAGAATATATGATATAGTCATAGTGAATGAAAATTTTGAAATAATTATTGTAGGCTGCCGATATTTCCGATGATTATGACTATACTAGTTTGTTCGTGGACCATCGGATATGGACGGATATGGACTCGTTAGTTGCGTGGGTTCTTGAGAGAGTTGGAAGTAGAAATATGGTTCTCATCAAACTAAAGTCCTACAAGTCGGATGATCGTCGTTTTGGAAAAGTGGTATTTGTGTGTGAGCATCACGGAGTGCGCAAGAGTGAGGCGAAGGGCTTGAGGAAATTATGCAAAACGAAGAAGTTCGATTGTAATTTTCGCTTACACGTTGATGAGGTGCAAAGGGGTCTATGGGGTGTGAAGAATGTTCACGGAATTCACAATCATCCTCTTCCAAAGAAGTTGGTAGGTCATGCTTTTGCTGGACGGTTGACGAAGGCACAAATGAAACGAGTCCAAATTTACACCGAAGCGGGAATGCCTCCGAAAGAAATTGTTCGTTTGTTAAAGAGCGATTTTGAAGATCCCGAAAAGATGGTCACTTCTAGGAAGCAAGTTTCAAACGCTCGGAATAAAATTAGGTTGGAAGCGATGGGAGATTGAATGGTAATTCAAGAAGCGTTGAAATTCTTGATAGAGAAGGATTATATGTGGGATATTAGGATGGAAACCATTGAAGGAGTGGAGGAAGTGAGTGACTTATTCCTAGCCCATCCCGAGTCGAAGCGTTGGGTTGTCATGTTTCCATACGTCGTCATCATGGATGCTACATACAAGACGAACAAGTTATTATGTAATTCATTTATCTTGTTTATATTAACCTATTTTTAATTACATAATCTGATACATTATATTTTGAAGATATGACATGCCGTTGTTGGAGATCGTTGGATTGACCAACACACAACAAACTTTTCCCGTTGCGTTTGTGTTAATGAAACGGGAGACGACAGGTCATTACGAGTGGGCTTTGGAACGCATTGCCATGTTATTCAGTGGAAAGAAGCCGGAAGTGATAGTGACAGACCGAGAATTAGGTCTCATAAAAGCAATGCCTAGAGTCTTCGCAGATGCTAAACATATTTTGTGTGAGTGGCATGTGTTCAGAAACATCGAATCAAATAGTTGGTGGAAGTCACATTCGCCATCCATCCAAGCAAAATTAATGAGAGATTGTCATGAGTTGTTTGACTCGACTACTATTGCGGCTTATGAGGCGAGGCTCTTGCATATGAGGGATAGTTGGATGGACAAGTATCATTTGATGGAGTACCTTGAGAAGACATGGTTGGACAAGTACAAGGAAGCTATTGTTCGTTGTTGGACCGATCACTACCTCCATCTTGGATCAAGGACGACATGAAGGTTAGACAAATACTCATTACATCTTTTATTGTTAAGTTTACTAATAATGATTTATACTAAAAGTTTTAAATTATGTTCTAATCGTAGGGCTGAGGGTGCTCATTCGGTGTTGAAGAGAACTCTTAAGTCTACTCGTTGTGGATTTGATACTCTCATCAAGGCCATCCATAGAATGATTGGATATCAGATCGATGAGATTCAGGGTACCATAGAGAAGTCGCGTACTCATACTATCGTAGGTATCCAAGAAGACCATATGTTTACATTTCTTATCCGGAAGGTGTCGAACAACTGCATGAAGTACTTGATCGAGAATTGCAAAGTGGCGCGCCAAGGGACATTTGATGCTACATGTGACGACTGGTATTAGAGGCAATCATACGGGATTCCGTGCGTGCGTGAGTTTGTATCGGCTCTCCGTGAAAACAGGCCTATGTTTTTTACTGCAATACATCCCTTTTGGAGGCAGGTTGTATGGCATGAAGTCACCGAAGAAGTGGAAGAACCCGATGGTATTCCTCTGACGATGGGAGATATTACTTTGGCATCTTTTATGACCATGCACAGGGAGGGTAGGTTGAGTCAAGACATTGTAGACAAGTTTGGGGCTTATGTGGCCACTGTGTTGTATCCGACGGAGTCAGTAGCTCGAGAGCCGAGAATTTCACATCCTTCTGACAAGGGAAACAAGCAGCGTCGAGTGCCATCTGCATTTGAGCATGCTCGAGCTGATAAGGAGTCACAAATGAGGAAGTCGTCACAAAGTTCTAGAGGAAAAGTTTGAGGCCGAGGCCGAGGACGTGGTCGAGGACGAGCTGACACCACAGGCGAGGCTAGTACCATCCCGGAGTCTCAGAAGACTGTTCCAACTCAGCCGTCAGAACTTGTGGTCCGAGGATTCAACTGGGGTTATAGGAATATCCCAGCCTTTATGTTATCTTACATTGATGGTGTGATAGATGTTCCGGGCGATGGACACTGTGGATATTGATCACTTGGTGCATTATTGGGTTACCATCCAGATGAGTACATTCGTGTCCGGAGAGAGCTAGCTTGGGAGTTGAGTAGACATATGCATGTATACTCCGGAATACATGGCGATGATGAGCTCGAAGAACTGATTGACAACGTCAACTACCTTAACCCTGCACCTTGCGCATCACAGTTTTGGATGGAGGTTCCTACTTGTGCTCTCGCATATGCCACTTTGTTTCGGGTGACCCTTGTCGTCTTTTCTAGATTGGACCCATACACTTGCTTGCCCTTGATTGCCGATACTGAAGAAGAACAACAACCTCCAACAAAAGTGCAAGCAATTGCCGTACTTAATGATCATCACTACGTTCCGGTAAGTTGTTTTAATTTTAACGTACTTTTTAATACGTATAAGCCGTCAGAAATGTTTGATTAACTTGCCTTTGAATTCTGAAAACAGGTTTGGTTGCACCAAAACGCTCCATTGCCCCCGGTATGCCATGATTGGATGCGAGGTCACGATGCTTCAGTTGAGGGTTTCACCCACGTATATGACCGGAGAATAGCGAGATACAGAAGACTCCTTCAGAGAGAAGAAGAGGCGGATTCCTAGTTAGATGTCTATCACTTGTAGTTTGCATTTGTGGTTTTGAATTGTTGCATTGAATGTGTTGTTGAGTTGTTGTTTGCATTTGTGGTTTTGAATTGTTGTATTGAATGTGTTGTTGAGTTGTGGTTTGCATTTGTGGTTTTGAATTGTTGTATTGAATGTGTTGTTGAGTTGTGGTTTGCATTTGTGGTTTTGAATTGTTGTATTGAATGTGTTGTTGAGTTGTGGTTTGTATTTGTGGTTTTGAATTGTTGTATTGAATGTGTTAGAGCCTGTTTGACAGATAATCCATTCTTCATGACCATTGTTTCACTAAGGAATCAAACAAGAATTGAATTCAGAAGCAACAACTGCAATCTAATCCTGCCGCACTTTGTGGACCCCACTTGAAATCTAAAAAACGCCCCCACCTTATTAAACAGGCCCTTATTGAGTTGTAGTTTGTATTTGTGGTTTTGAATTGATGTATATGATTCAAAAACGATTGACACATAATAAGTAACAAAATGTCATCCACATAAAGTCATAAGACAGCTAATAGTCCAACATATTCAAAACAGCTAATATTCAAACATAATAAGTAACAACTACAATCTAGTCCTGCCGATGAGATGCCCTAACAGGTGGTGGCGCCTCTGGTGCATCCTCTGCAACTAAAACAGCTAATAGTCGCTGAGCAAACTCAAATGGTAATGGAGGACCACGAGTCACTGCCTCTCGTGTCATACCAATAGCTATCTGTAACCGCTGTTGAACAAAAAAAGATTTTAATTAATTGTATCTAAAACATAGAGAATTGCAAAGGTAACAAAGATTAGTTTCTGTACCCGCTCAAGAAGGACAATAGGTGCAATGGGAGGCGGTGGTGGTGCACCATCTGGAGGTGGCTGCACGTATGGGTGAGTACGTGGTAAGAACCAATCCAAGAAGTACTCATCCATCTGCCATGGGTCGACAACCGCTGGGACGCTGTGAATGTCGTATAGACGCTGGTCCCGCGTCGCCCAATGATGCCACTCCTCAGGAGAAAACTGCAGCTCGTACTTTCCTATCCTCGCCGGCCTCCTCAACACAAAGGGGTGGATGATCCATCCTGGAGGAACTGTAGGGAGCTGCGTAGGGACGATCTGAACACGTCCAAACTGACGTAGGAGAAACTGGGGCTGATATGGCTCCTCCACCCAATAAAAGCGAATCACCCCCAAATAGGTCGATATACGCATCTGTCCAGTGTGGAATCCGTCGAGAGTACCCCATGGCATCCACGTCACCTAAGACAAACCTATAGATTCAATACACAAGTAAACGTACTTGATTATAATTAGAATAAGGTAATTGAAAGTACCTCCTCCATCCTACACATGGATAGCTGTGCCCTAAATCTTAAGAAGGCCGATCTCTCAAACTGTCTTGTCGCCCCCTCTCCGTCCTCAGTGCATGTCGGGCATCTCTATGTCTATGAGGGTCTGCATGACCTCTAGGTCTGAAGTGGGGGAAATGATGGTGAATCCAGGACTGCACAACACAATAATGATTTAATGTTACTTCATATACTACTATATTTTGAAAAAAAAATTCATAATTAATTGTATACCTCCAAAAGAAGGGAACAATCAGCTAATGTATGAACCTCCCTCCTGGAGGACTCGCCCAGCTGTCGGTACAGATACGCTAACGTAGTTGTCCCCCAAGCACGAGACGCCATCGTAGTGGGGTCGCGACAGACGCTCAGTAGATGAGACTTCACCTTGTTCGTGGACTTGTCAATGAACAGGGTGGAGCCAATATGAAGAGCTAAGAATCCACTGGCGATGTCCTCCTGCCTCGCCTCTGGAGACTCTGCCATACTCCTGATCGTAGAGAAGAGATCAGATGTCGGCCACCCACCCGCCTTCGCGGCGGCCTTCACCTCCATCGTCGGGAAGCCGAACATGGAGGTGAAAAGAGTATCATCTCGGACACCCATAACCTCATCCCCGTCGATGCGAAGTCCTAATAACTGATGCACGTCATGGAGGGTGATCGAGATATGTCCCCATGGGAAGTGAAATCCCGAGGTCTCTGGATACCACCGCTCCACGAAGGTAGATGCAAGCGCATGATCCACCCCAGCCCACTGCATATCCAGGAGGCCGTGTAGTCCACTCTCCCTAACAAGCGCCATCCACTCCGAGTCAGGAAATCGATGGGCAAGGGTACGCAAGCCAGACACAGTGGCTCCTAGCCGATATACCCGTAAGACAACTCTATCCTGTAATGCAAATATCATTTAAACGTTAATAACATAATCAGATGTAATAAAAAATAAAATAACAATTGAAATATAAATCCGTACCTCACCGACCCATATATCGCGAGCAACATGGGTGTCGTAGCTCACGAGTAGGTCCCGTTCCTTGCTTACTTTTCACTTTTTCTTAAGCTTGGCAGACTAGCTCCTAACTTCCTTGATAGAGCGATGAGCTTACTTAAATAGAGTGCTATCCTCAGTCATTCTAAAAGAATAGAAGGTAAGGCAGTCAACCCCTAAATAAGTCAATGAACATTCCTTGGTGGGAATGAAAAGCCAGTACCCCTATCACAACAAGACAAGTTCAGTTGACAGACCACTTTTTCCGGGAGAGTAATCGAGAAGATACTTCACATCTTATTTTGTAAGGAAAGGGGAGGTCGAATTCCAAACCTTTTCTCTCGAGTATACTCATTACAAAAAAATGGACGTCACTTTAGGACACATGCGGATAGCCGCCCCGCGTGGTTAAAAGTAAGCCAAAAAAAGAGGGTGCAAAGAACCGCCTTTCACTTTTTTTTGAGTTCAACTGATACGGGACCTCCAGGATACCCATGGTCGAGACCTGCAGCAACAGGCGGAGGCGGAGATGGAGGTGGAGGTGGTGGTGGTGGTGGAGGTCCACCCTCTTGTCCAGACTGACCAACACTCCTAGCACCAGCAGTAGAGCTCTCTGAACGAGAGGGGGTAGGGGAACGGCGCTCCATAGACTGATGCAACTCCAACACAAAAGCGTCCACGTCCACCTCGGGTAGGATATGGCCGCCAGAAACCTCGGATGAACCAAATAGCATGTCCATCCGCTCCTCGACATGCGCATCGGACTCATGCAGCCTCTCCTCCTCCTCCTCCTCCTCCTCCTCCTAATGATCCTCCTAGACATCATCGGGATCCACTAGTTCAAGCTCTATCATCCGCCGCTTACGGTTAGAAACCGTAGCGGCCCATCCTCGGGTACTAGGCCCGACAACCTATATAATTTGCATAATTTAATTAATTATTGATTAATTATATTAATTATTGACTAATAATCCACTAATTATATTCTCCTACATGAATTGATAACTTATATCACTAATCAACCACTAATTACATTATTTTTTTGCCTAATAATTCACTAATTATTAACTTAAACCACTAATTAACGACTAATTATATTATCTTTTGCCAAATAATCCACTAATTGTTAACTAATATCACTAATTAACCGCTAAACTAATTACATTAACTAATAGCAATAATTAACGACTCATTATATTCTCCTACATGAATTGATAACTTATATCACTAATTAACCACTAATTACATTATTTTTTGCCTAATAATTCACTAATTATTAACTTAAACCACTAATTCACGACTAATTTCATTACTAATTTCATTAATTCTTGACTAATTGTTCACTAATTAATTGTCTATTCTTTCTCTAATTAACGAGTAATTTCTTCAAACAACGAGTCATTGATAACTAATTTCATTAATTCTCGACTAAATGTTCACTAATTGACGACTAAATGTTCACTAATTGACTAATAATCCACTAATTATATTCTCCTACATGAATTGATAACTTATATCACTAATTAACCACTAATTACATTATTTTTTGCCTAATAATTTACTAATTATTAACTTAAACCACTAATTAACGACTAATTTCATTACTAATTTCATTAATTCTTGACTAATTGTTCACTAATTAATTGTCTATTCTTTCTCTAATTAACGAGTAATTTCTTCAAACAACGAGTCATTGATAACTAATTTCATTAATTCTCGACTAAATGTTCACTAATTGACGACTAAATGTTCACTAATTGACTAATAATCCACTAATTATATTCTCCTACATGAATTGATAACTTATATCACTAATTAACCACTAATTACATTATTTTTTGCCTAATAATT
>BSUD01000008.1:112286101-112534096 GCA_033239045.1 Fagopyrum esculentum
TGCCTAATTTGAACAAATTAATTACTTAATGTTCACTAATTTCTTTAATTAACGACTTATTAACGACTTATTGTTTACTATTTGTCTAATTTGAACAAATTAATTACTTAATGATTAATTTTATTTATTATTGAGTAATAACACAACTAAATATCGACTAATTTTCTAACTAACTACTGATTTCATTACTTAACTATCTATTTAACAACTAATTTTTTCAATTAACGACTAATTGTCTACAAATTTACTAACTAATCACTAATTGCTATCTAATTAACAAAAAAACACACTAATTAATAAACAATGTATTATATTAAATTAAAATTATATTAGCTATTAATTAAATAAATATAAAATAAATTATAAATAAAATAAATTATAAATAAAATAAAATCCGTACCCCACTAACAACACGAGATGTGCGACATCCTCGAACAACTCGTGAGCGTCCTCCTCGTCCAGCGTCCAAATCGGGAACGCCTCCTCGCCGGCCGTCGCCGGAATCGCTGCCGGAATCAACACCTCCGCTGCCGGAGCGTCCACCGGTACGAACAATCCCGCCACCTCTCCCCCTAGTTCTCGCCATCTTCCTGTGTGTGGTTTCGTGTGTGGTGGTTCGTCTTCCTGTGTGTGGTTTCGTGGTCGCCGGCGTTGAAGAAACGAAGAAGGGAAGAAGGAAAATGAAGAAGATAGACGAAGAAGAGTGCGGCTACGCTGATATGGCTCCGTAAAGATGTGCGACTACGCCTCTCGCAGGCGTAGTTACTTTCTGATGATGAAAAGTAACTACGCATGCGAGAGGCGTAGTCACACGTTCTTCTTTTTTTTTTTGAATCAGAAAGTGACTACGCCTGCGAGAAGCGTAGGCGTAATCACTTTCTGATTAAAAAAAAAGAACGTTCGACTACGCCTCTCGCAAGCGTATACTGGGTACGAATAGCATGAATATGTGGGTACGAATAGCAAACTCGTTAATATTATTAGCAGTAATAACCAGTTCATCCACGCTAGGGTTCGAAATGGCAACAACTCCTTCAGTCTCATCACTGTCTATGCAACACCATTGCTCAACCGGAGAAGAGTTTTTTTGGCTGATCTTGATAAAGAACTTGAGAAATCAGCCGGACCCATCATCATCGGCGGAGATTTCAACGTTATCCGCTTCATTCACGAACGACAAGGAGGATCCGGAAAGCTCCATATCGATTGACCAGTCTTCAATGAGCTTATTTTGAATCATGGTTTGATTGACTTGGATTTCACTGGACCGGTGTTCACGTGGGATGATAGCAAGTCGGCTAAGAGAAATATTGCCAAAAGGTTGGATAGAGTCCTCGTAAACTTGGAAGGACGCTTAAGTTGGACTTCCGCTCATGTTAGACACCTTGCCAGGTTTTCTTCCGACCACTCTCCTATTCTTTTTTCTCTAGATTGTGCTAATAATTGCAGGAAAGATAGAAGACATTTTAGATTCGAGACGGCATGGATGACCCATCGTGATTTTACTCCCATGGTCGAGATATGTTGGTTTAACAATCCAGAAGTGAGTCATGCCCTAACAAACCTCAAAAATTCCCTTACTGTATGGAATAGACTTGTGTTTGGTAACATCTTTCGCAGGAAGCAAGAGGCCTTAACCGATCTTTCAAAGATCCAATCTAGAAGGTGCTTGAGAGATTCAGCTAGACTACAGGAGGAGGATATTAACTTGCAGAAGGAAATTGAGGACATTCTTGAACAAGAGGAGATCTTGTGGTTTCAGAAATCTAGAGAACAATGGCTTGAACTCGGAGACCGTAATACTTCCTTTTTTCATGCTTCTACTGTCATTAGGAGGTGCCGTAACAGAGTTCAGGGTCTACATACGGAGAATGACACTTGGGTAGAGGATAGTATTCTCTTGGAGCAGCATGTGGTTAACTACTTCAAGGAACTTTATAGTCTGAAGGATTGTTCGCCAGATCACTGCTCTACCTTGGAAACCTCCGATTTTCCTGAGATTGAGAGCTCTGATTGGAGGAATCTTCTCAAACCAGTTGATATGAGTGAGGTTTGGAAGTTTGTGAAAAGCATGGGAGCCTTCAAAGCCCCCGGAATTGATGGGTTTCAGCCGGTGTTCTACCAGAAATGTTGGAGCATAGTAGGTAATTCCGTGAAAGAAGAAGTCTCCAGATTCTTCTCTTTTCATAAGTTACCTCCGGGCAGCAATGATACTCTCATAACTCTGATAGCCAAGGTCGGCAATCCAGAGTATATCAGTCAGTTCAGACCCATTGCTTTGTGTAATGTTAGATACAAGATCATCACGAAGGTGCTTGTACAACGTATGCAGAGTATTATTGGCAAGCTTGTTGGTCCTGTTCAGGGTAGATTCATCCCGGGCCGCTACATCCAAGATAATATTGTTCTAATGCAGGAAATCGTTCATTCTATGCGAAGAAAGAAAACGGGGAAAAAAATGGATGATCTTGAAACTGGATCTTGAGAAGGCTTATGATAGGATTAAATGGGACTTCATTGATGATACTATTATCAAGGCAGGCTTCCCTCAGGAGTGGGGGAAGATGATCCAAGAATGTGTCACTTCTGCAAGAATGCAACTTATTTGGAACGGCGAAGTCACGGAACAATTTACCCCGGAGAGAGGTATCCGCCAAGGGGATCCGTTATCCCCGTACCTGTTTGTACTTTGTGCTGAAAGATTTAGCCACCTCATTCTTGCCTCTGTCGATACAGGAGAGTGGAAACCTATAACCCTATCAAGAGGAGGTCCGCCGCTATCACATCTGTTCTTTGCCGATGATATTACACTCTTTGCGGAAGCTTCTCTTACTCAGGTTAGAGTGATAATGCAGTGTATTGAGACCTTCTATAAAGCTTCATGACAGAAGATCAGCTCACATAAGTCTAAGATATTTGTTTCCCCTAATGTTTCTAGAGATCTTTGCAACGATATAGAGCAGCTCGGTGGGGTTGAAGTCACTAGAAATCTTTGTAATTACCTTGGTATACCCATCCTCCAAGGTAGAGTTAGCAAGACTACTTTCTCTAGCCTATTGGACCGCTTTAACGGCAAACTTAATGGGTGGCGAAACAAAACACTTAGTTTTGCCGGAAGAGTCACGTTAACTAATTCGGTGCTTACCTCTCTCCCTATGTACTCAATGGCCTCCCTACTTCTACCCAAAAGGGTGTGCCTTGATATCGAAAGGATTTGCCGCAACTTCATCTGGGGTGACTCGGAAGGCCGCAGAAGCATGCATACGGTGCGATGGTCTGAAATATGTCTACCCAAGGACAAGGGAGGGTTATGCATAAAAAAATATTCACAACATGAACATGGCTCTGTTAGGAAATCTTGGCTGGCGTTTCATCAACGATGAGGACAACCTCTGGACCAAGGTTCTACGAAGCAAGTACATCCGAAGCAACAACACGAGTCGGGTCCCGATCTCGCACATCTGGAGAGGTATCTCCTTGGGTGTCCAGCAAGTCGTCTCAAAAGGGGTCAAGTGGAGCCTTGGAGACGGGAACACTATCCGATTTTGGAAGGACAGTTGGCTCCTATCTAAACCTATGTATATTGTGGCTCAGACTGCGTTGGATCAATCAGAGGAGGAAGCCTGTGTTCGACGTTATTGGATAACAGGAGAGGGGTGGGACTGGCAAGGGTTGGAAGGGAAACTCTCGCTAACGGTGATGTTAAAATTAGCTGCTAGTTGCCCAGCGGATACGATCCAAGCAGGAGACGATCTGGAGCTCCACCCGGTGCAACGTGACGTGGTCAGCTGGGGCCCGGCCTAGGATGGTAATTACTCGACTTCATCAGCTATCTTAGTTATGGCCTTCACTCGTTCAATCCTGCATGCAATCAGTTCCTTTTTCATATCTTTGATTTGAAGATTTTTTTCTTCTGTTTCCAATTGATCAACAAGTTCAGTTCCTATCTCGACTCTTTTAGCAAAAATATTTCCTCTAAATCGTGCAATTCTAGCTTGAACATTAGAAATCAACTTCCCCTGCAAAGATTTTACAAAAATTCAGTTAAGTAATAAATTAAACATCAAACAAGAAATCAATCACATCTACTAATGCACCTTCTTGTCAAGTGCAATAAAAATAGATGATTTGCACCTCTTCGTATCAATAATGTCCTGACGAAGCTTCTCTAACTAGAGACCTTCATACTAACTAATTAAGTCCAGAGACTCACCTCGTAGGTCACAAGCACACTCCAAACCATTCCTCTACAAAAGTCTCAACCCAACCTCGAACCTAAACACAAATGACGCATTTGTATCAACATGTAAACTACAAGAGTCGTTCCATGGTTACACACCCAACACATCACAATCTACAAGATTCATTTTCTATTAATATACATGACAAGCTCAACACACATCAAACAATCCTCACATACAAACACAAATCATTTGTCAACGTCACATACTTATCTCTAACTAGAGACCTTCATACTAACTAATAATATTCCCAACAAAAACCCGACGATCTCAACAAAAACCAAAAGAAAATACAGATTACTTATAGTAACAGGACAACCATCACAATAATCACAATTTTCAACCATATAACAACTAATTACAATTATTCAAGGAATTCTCTCAATTACAAAACACTTAATCCTAATAACCTCTAAATCCACAAAACTAAACTGATATTACGCTCACCACATCCCACAAGCACATAACACACAAATACACCTGTAATTACAAAACAACACATAAACACACAAAAGTTCCCAAAATATCGAGTTAGGGCTTACTATAGATTGAAACCCTCACCCAAAGAAGACTCAGATGCGGAATCTGCACAAGAGAGGAAAGGTAAACGATGGAGGATGGGGACGGAAACACCAATCGGACGGTGGCCGGAAACGGGAAGCAGCCGGCGGCAGGAAGCGGTGGCCAAAAGCGGAACAAAACCCTAGCGCATAACTTTGCGAGCAGCGGCGAAGACGACGACGGTGCCCTTCTTCATGAGTGTCGGTACTGGAGGCGGTGGCGGCGAGAGCCCTAGCGGCGTCTCCTTCGCGAGCGGCGGCGAATCTCCTACATGAACCTTCCTCAGCGTCGGCCGTCGGAACTGGAGGCCCACTCCTACTTGGCGAGACCTTCCTTCCCGTCCGTGTTGCCGTTTCTGCTTGGCGAGATCCGATCGATTGGTGGCGGGTTAGGTTTGAGAAAGAATCCAGAGAAGGAGAGGGAGATTGGGAAAGGAGAGGGAGATTGGTGAGATCTGTGGCGTGGAGTGAGAGAGATGAATCAGTAGAGTGGGAGGGATAGTTTACTTTAGGATGACTAGGGTTAAAAAGGTGAGTACGGAATCAAGTTTATTACGGAATTTCACGGACACGTATTACTTAAATCTTGACCCGCTCAAAACTCGAATTTCCGACGAAGAGAAAAAATTAAAATAAAATCTACCTATCAATATAACCAAATTAAATTACAACTAGTACATTTTCCGCATCTTGTGCGGGTAGGTACGGGATTGTATTTTAATAAATTATAAATATTATATATATATATATATAATATTGTTTTTAATAAATTTGAACTATAAAAATTCAATAGAAAGTCAAATATTTATTTTTAAAACTGAATTGTAGATTTGATAAATAACTAAATACATGTAATTTTTATGAATATTTTTTAACACGTTTACAAGTAAATCTTGACCCGTTCAAAACTGAATTGTAAACATTTTTACTACGGTTTCGAAGAGAACCTTGATAAATGATACACAAGTTTAACACGGTTACAAGTAACTGTTATACTATAACAAAAATTTTAACATGGTTCGCAGGGTAACCGTGTTAAAATGGGTGATTCTATAAATTTTCCACGGTTATTTGGAGAACCGAGGTAAATTATAAGTATTTTTAACACGGCTTTTCGGACAACTGTGGCAAAAATGTTGAATTTGCATATTTACCACGCAAAAACACGGAACCGTGTTAAATATATAGTAACCAATTTGCTTTTTTGTACTAGTGAATATTTAACACGGTTGATTGAAAGACGTGGTAAATTGTGTTCATACGCTTATTTAACACGGTTTAGAGGGTAACCGTTGTAAATTATAAACATTTTTACTACGGTTTCGAAGAGAACCGTGATAAATGATACACAAGTTTAACACGGTTACAAGTAACCGTTATATTATAAAAAAAAATTTAACACGGTTCGCAGGGTAACCGTGTTAAAATGGGTGATTCTATAAATTTACCACGGTTATTCGGTAAACCGAGGTAAATTATAAGTATTTTTAACATGGTTTTTTGGACAACCGTGGTAAAAAAGTTGATTTTGTATATTTACCACGCAAAAACACGGAACCGTATTAAATGTACCGTAACCAATGTGCTTTTTAACACGGTTTTTTGGACAACCGTGGTAAAAAAAATTGATTTTGCATATTTACCACGCAAAAACACGGAACCGTGTTAAATGTACCGTAACCAATGTGCTTTTTTGTACTAGTGGCAGTTGGATGATGTTATATTCAAAAAAATCTGGGGCCTTCGAGTACAAGAAAGGATCAAAATGTTCCTTTGGAAAATGATCAAAGGTGGAATCTTAAGTAACTAGGACAGAAAAAACCGCCACATCACTGCTGACGATACATGTGCAGGGTGTACGAACCAAACAGAAAACCTTGCACACCTCTTCAGGGACTGTGCTACCGTCCGGACTCTATGGATTCGTCTCCATGCAACACGGGATATCCCCACCTTTTTCAGCATGCCTTTCGCTACGTGGATTCGAGGTAATATCTCCACTATGACTCCTTTTAATAATTTATGTTTGTGGAGTGAAATTTTTGCAGTTAGTGTGTGGTGGATCTGGAAATGGCGGAACGAGAAAATTTTCCGGAATGCTAGCCCGATCATGGAGAGAAATCGTTTCGTTCAAGATCGAACCATGGAGTACTTAAAGGTGTGGAGCAAGAGAGAGACTTTCCAGAAGCGAGGTGAAGAAAGAATCATTAGAGTCGCTTGGTGTCCACCACCGGAAGGCTTCGTCAAAGTTAACACAGATGGAGCGAAGAGTAGAGACGGTAATTCTGCAGCTGCTGGTGTCATTAGGAATAGAGCTGGAGAGTGGATGAGGGGGTTCGGTGTTAATCTTGGGATCTGTACAGTACCCATGGCTGAATTGTGGGGAATGGTGCATGATCTCAAAGTTGCTTGGGAGTTGGGTTACCGAGCGGTTATCTTTGAAACGGATTCTCGTTTGATCACGGAACTCCTAAGTAAACATACCATCGCCCCTCACCACCCTCTTGATAGTCTGGTACGTACGTGCCATGACTTTATGAAAAGAGATTGGACCATCCAGTTTCGCCATGCCTACCGCGAGGCGAATAGAACTGCGGATTTTATAGCTAGTTTGGCTTTAAACTTTCCTGCGGGATTGAATGTATTGTGTGACCCGCCGGAGGGTGTAGTTGATCTTTTACTCGATGATGTAAGGGGTCGGGCTATCCCCCGTGTGATTACTACTTAGCCTTCTTTCCAATTAATAAAAGCACGACTAGATGCGCCGGAGACCACTGACTCTCCTTCACATCAAAAAAAAAAAAAGAATAGCAAACTCGTTGTATGGTACCCTCAACTTCTAATCTATTTCTCCGTTTTTTTAAATTTCAAACAAGTTATCTTAAGTAAATTTTTTTTAAAAAAAGTGTACTTATTTTTGAAGTAAAAAAAGGATGTTTTATTTTAAAACTAATAAATTATTGATTGTTAAGTGTAACTAATATAAAGTATTTGATTGTAAACTGTAACTAGTATAAAGTTTCTTATTTTATCAAAAAAAAAATATTTAATACTAGAAATTAATACAAAAGCCTATTCTTGCTTTGTTGTGCTAAAAAATTAAAGTTCTTTTGTTATTACTCATTTTCATGAAAGAGAAAATATTTATAATTTTTTAAATAAAAAATTCCTGATTTTTTCTTACTTTAAAAACTAAATAACTTTTGATTTTTTTTTTTCAAAATTTTGGTTAAGATACTTTGTTTAAAGGGTTAATTGTCGAAAATCATCCGCTTAAAGGGGTCATTTGTATTTGACCAGCCCTTAAATGCTGAATTGTCTAGGACAACCAGTTAAATGCATTCTATTAGCGTTTTAGCACCCCTCCCAGATCCGTCAGTTTTTGTCGTCAGTGGCACACTTTCGAATATTTTATTATTATCCCCTTTAAACTCAGACGGTTCATTAATTTAAATTTTCGAACCAAACCCTTTTTTTTAAAAAAAACAAACAAACTAGTTAAATGATATCCATTGTTGTAGCAATCATCTTCTTCATCTTTTTAGGGTTTCAGAGAGATCATCATCGCTAGTATCTCCGTAACCTTCGCTAGTAGTAGTCGTCTTCTTCATCTTGTTAGGGTTTCCGAGGCTGCGATAGTTTCTCCGGTGGAGATTGGAGCAAATTGGAGGCTGTATTTGGAATTCATACCAACAATGGAGTTTTATGGACAATTTGTGAGCCAACTTCAGTTTTGAAAACGAAAAAAATCCCTAGCCCTTCATCTACATAAATTTTGTCTTCTTCCTCTCTCAAAGGCAGTGGATCGATGAATACTGTTGGTGTGGCGACATTTTCCGACAACCCATTTGGAAAATGGCCTCAAGGCCAAAACCTACATTAGAAAACTAGCAACACCGACAACAATGGAATCAATGGTGGTAGTGATTTAGATCTTTTTCACAGATGCCGACAAATCTTGAAATTGGGTCCGGTGGGTTGCTCTTCAGCTAGGGTTCAAATCTTCTCCTTTCTTGATTGACTCTCAACCCAACCTTCTATGTCACTTCGGAAACCCTAGTTATTGATTATTGAACTTGACAATTGATTCTTCATTTCTATATTTTTTTGAATTTTTTTTATGTTAATCATTTGGATGCTTAGAAGCTATAGTTACAATTTGGAGATTGGATTTTATTGGTTAAATGAAACAGTTCTTTGATGAAGAAATTAACTTTATTGGATTAGGATACAAATCTTCATGTGGAAATGGTATGTAGTTTAACCCAAACTTCGGAATTTACTTGGTACCTTTGGATGCTATTGTGACAAGCGTGAAGAAAGTGAAAATGAATTATCCACTGAAGAAGAAAGCGGGTGAAGATGAATGTGCCAAAATAAGTCGAGTTCAATGAAATGCTTGGTTTCAATGAGGCAGTTGTGAAGGCCGAGTACGGTTCATGTATAAATGCAATCAATTAGGATTTTTTTTAATGAAATCTAGTTCATGTAGAAAAATAGTATTAACGAACAATGTTAGTTTCTAAGGATAGTATTAAAATAATCAAAAGTAGGGTCCATTGACGATAAAATTAACGGATTTGGGGGTATTGATCTGCTAACGGAATGTATAAGGGGTGGTCAAGTGTAAATGACCCCTTTAACAGGTGGTTTCCAGCAATTAACCCTTGTTTAAAATAACAGAAAAACTAAAAAAGGCATAGAGATGAATAAATTAGAAGTTTGAGGGTACCAAAAGGAAAAATTGAAAACTTTTAGATACCAAGAGAAAAAGTCAAAACCTTGAGGTAACCAAGAGGGAAAATCCTTAATTATAAGATTTTACCGTATATATAGGAGTATGTGAAATGGGCCACTTTAACCCTGGGATTTTTGCACGTTGGAACGTACGTGCACAATAAGTATGAATCCAACACATAAATTCAGTACGGTTTCACCATAAAATTGATACCAATTGGAAATACATGGAATAGTCCATGAAACTTATATACAAGGTTAGTTACTGATGTGCCCTTGAATACCATGTCTGTAATGGAGGAAGACGAGACTTTGCGAGTTCGCTCCGATGAACCGCTCACCTGTTCACGTGCCAAAGCCATCGACAAAGCTACCGGCTCCCTCTTGCTCACAACATCGCTTGTTTTGGCCGCGCTTGCGGAATGCCGTGTCTCCAATCCGCCATGACATGAGGCATGCCCGTTTTGACAATGCTTTGATAACATTCTCATATTTTTCCTATGTAATAATAGAAAGTATATTTCTTATGAAATATTCACTTCTAAGCTTTCCCATCGGTCCACCTTTTTAGACCTTTCATTTCGGAACTTTAATTCCGACATTTCTTTTCGGCCTCATCCTCTATATAAAGGATTATTGACCTCATTTGTAAAACATGCTCAAGTTAATCAAGTTTAGTTGAAGATAAGTCATCCTCCTTGATTTTGGGCATCAACTTTTTCCTCTCAAAATTCTTCCTTAGATCTTCAATTCAAGCCTTCACATTTGAGTATTCCTGTACTACCCCTTTCATTCTCATTCTGAATTCTTTAATTCAGGACTAATATTATCTCCCCAAGTAGGATTCGAACCTACGACCAATCAGTTAACAACCGACCGCTCTACCACTGAGCTACTGAGGAACAACGAGGGATTTGATCTCATAGAGTTAATTTTCCGTTCTCAACCTATGACCCATATGAGCTCGAAGCTTCCTTCGTAACTCCCGAAACTTCTTTGTAGTGGCTCCCTTCCATACCGCATTTCATAGGGAACCTCAAGGGGCCCTCTACGATTTTTTTCTCGTAGAAATGAACGACTATTAGTATACTTACCAACTTGATCTGTTGGATGTCTTGTTCAGGTACTTCTTTTCTCTGTTTCTCTAGACTCTAGTGAGTTACAGACAGAGTTCGAGAGGATAAAATCTTTGACGATTCCATCATACACGATTGAGGTGTACAAACTCAAGAATCAACTAAGTCAACCCACTTCACGGCTTGCTCGATCAATCAATCACTTCCGCATCCATCTCAAAGTTTTCGCCAATCTTATTCTATATTGGGTCCACTTGCTCATCAACAAAAGGAGTAGTTGTCACACTGACCAACATCTTCTCATCCACAGGAAATTTCCAGGAGAGTGTTGGTTGAAAAACTGAACAAAGAACACGGATCTTTAAAAGGCGATAATGGAAACTTGTAGATTCGACGATAAACATGAAAACCTACATATTTTATTTGACTTCAAAATAGAATAGTGACTAACTTATTTCTCCTATTTACGTTAATTATTTTTAAAAAATCATCTTAATTGAAGAGGAGTTGTTACTTAAAAAGGTCTTATTAACTCAATTATCTCATTTTAATTTTGATTTTTTTTTTCAAAAAATTTTTGAATTTTTTTTATTTGAAATTTATATTTCATATTGCATTATTTTGTACAAATAATAGAAGTACTTTAATTGTACAAATATGTTCTCAAATTTTATAAAAGTATTCGTGCCAAATTTCAAAGAATTGAATGACACATTGATGCACTATAATTTCACACTTAAGTGCATTATACTCTCAGTCTCACACACACATGTGGATTCTACTCTCATATATAGATGAATCATACTCTTACCACATTGATACACTTTACTCTTACACATACATAAATGCACTATTTTATCACACATGTTCACTCTACTCTTAAATGTATAGATGCACTCTACGATCATATACATACATGTTCACTCTACTCATACACACATGCATTTTACCCTTACACATATACACACTACTATAATATATATTTATATGGGTGCATTTTATCATCACACATGTGCATTCTAAGACATGATTTATGACACTAGTTTAAACAATCTTTTATATAGTTTTCCATTCCATATATGCATGTTTCCGCATTAGTTCGTGACGTTTACACTTAATTCATTCATATTGTCGGAATATACGTCTACACGAGCTTTTGTCGGTTTTGTAGGTATTTTGGGGACCTTTGAGACGTTATTGATCATATCCGATGTTTGAGCCTCATGATGGTCCGGATTTACGGTTCCAAATGACTCATGCTTGGAGGAAAGAAGAAGGCAAGGACCCTAGTTGATGCAAGGAATGGTCTAACTCATGTTTAAGTGGTGTTTGGGGCTGTTTTAGGGTCATCTCGGTCCAAGGCTCACCCATCTCGACCGAGATGCTCCCTGAACCAACCGAGATTCTCTGTTGGACCACCACGACACTTGGCACCACCTCTCTTGGTTCGACCCTTGCTTTTGGTGGAATACTTAAGTGATGGTGTAGGTTGTTTTTGAGGGCTTTTTCTCCCTTTTCCCCCTTCCTCTAGCTCTTCTCCAAAACACTTTGGATTGTATCTCTCGTCCAAGCACCCTTGTGGGTGTTCTTGGAAGAGATTAGTGTAGTTTGTAGTTTTTGAGTGAGATTTGAGTGGTTTTGAGTGAGGTTTCCAGTGTTGACACCTTGGAGCTGCATCTTGGACCCTTTGTAAGATTTGGTAACTGCTATTCTAGCTTTGTAATGTCTTTTCCTTGGTTCATTCTTCATTATCTAGCTATGATTTGCAAGCATGCTTTATTTATGAAGTTTGATCTAGAAAGGTATGTTGTTGGCTGAGTAGATGTGATTCTAGGGTGAAAGAATGATGTTTATGATTTGGACTATGATTGTATGGATTTGCATGTTAGCTTAGGATGGATTTGTGTTCGAAACCCTAACTCAGCCCATGATCTCGGCCTGTTCTTCATACCATTTCGGCTGAGATGACTATGATCCACCCGAGATGCATGAGTTGTTGTTCTATTGTTGATATATCTTTATGTTAGGATGTAGATGTGTTAAAATTAAACCATATTGTTTGTTGAGCCTAATCTAGCCTAGGGTGAACTTTGCTAGCAACCTAACTGAGGAATGAGACTTACCTGGTGATTTCCGCTCTTAGATATAGATGATGACAAACTCTAAGTAGTAGTGAGCCTCAATAGCCGCTATTGAATTGAGTGTGCTAGGATCATTGCCTAAGACTTGCCTTTTCCGAGACTTACCCAATAAGGAGGGGTTTGACCCTTAGGTAGTGGCCGGTTTGTGTAGAATTTCCGTCCTTAGGTTCCTTGAGACTTACCCGATAATAGGACCTTAGGTTCGAGACTAGTGGAGAATGACACTTACCCGGTAATTGTTCCCATTAGAGAAACACCCAACTGCGAACAACCACAACCTTTCCTTTGGTGTTTTGATTGCATGAGCCCATTGCATAACCAGAATTCCGAATCTTTAGAATTTGCATTTCTTACCTCTTATCTCCTATCTTTGTGTTTGTGTGTTGTTTGCTTGTTTGTGTGCATATATCTTGTGATCCTTGTTTGATCACCCAAAACCACCAAAAATATTGTGTTTTGAATTTCTTTATTCCTTTCTCATCTCTTAGTCTAGATTTACACTATCTTTGATCACTGAGTGGCTTAATTTCACCTCAGTCCTCGTGTTCGACCTCGGAATACTTTCCTTTCTACGAACGATCCGTACACTGCGGTTTTCGCTAGGTAGTTTAGGATTTTACTTCGAGTTTATAAATGTAAAGCTTTTTGTGCTACTATACCTAGAGACAACTCATACATACTTATTTTACTCTCCCCACTTATACCCAATCTCTACTCTAACACATATGTTCAACATACTATCACACACATTTTCATTATGTTATTGTACAAGCTACTTTAACACATGTATACATGATAACATGAATTATTGTCTATATTTTAGATATGGTTTTGTCGTTTTCTCATCATAATTTTGCATACATGTACATGTATTTATAGTGTTTATGTCATTATTCAGTTACTTTGCAAGAATCGAGGTCTACACCACGTTTTATTGTAATTGTAGGGAATATGACACATTTTAGGTGGAAATGGAGCATAAGGAGCTAAGGAAGCTATGTAGCTACATTTAGGAGCATTAGGAAGGACAAGAAGAAAGAGAAGAACTATGCTGGAAGGAAGAAAGAAAGATCCAAATGAAGATACGATGACATGCACGTAGATCACTGCTGATCTCGGATCAACATAGTGATGCATCTCGACCGAGATGGCCCACTGGGCCTGGATCGAGGTCAACGGCTCACAACCCAAGTAAATGATATATAATTTGACCTAAAATTCTTCTATAAGAATGAAAGGTGATTGTGAAGCAAATGACGGCTGATTGGAGACAGAATTGAGATTGGATCTAAGATAGATCAGATGAACGGCTAGGAAGACGGCTATTTAAGGAAGGATTCACTAGTACAAAAATAGGCTCTCTCAGGGGTTTTTTTATTGAAGGAGAAGGCGGTTTTTGCGTCCCCTTTATACGTCTCCCTGAGAGATATTTCTCAGGGGTTATTTTTAACCCCTGAGAAATAATTGGGAAGGATGGCGGTTTTTTAAAAAACCCCTGAGAAATGTCTGAGAAATGTTTCTCAGGGGTTTTTTAAAACCCCCGAGAGCATGTATCCACTCATGAGAAATATTTCTAGGGAGTTTTTTAAATAACCCCTGAGAAGTTATGATAATTTAAAAAAAAAATTACAATCGATTACGTTTAATAAACACCTTGGAATGTCCCTTTCATGGTGTTTATTAAAGGTCATAGAGTATTATGTAAAAAAAATTAAATTGATCAAATTGCATAAAAACAAATCAAAAGGCGGAAAAATGAAATAACTTGTTAAGTATCAAACATTACTCATTAAGTATAAAAAAAAGATTAGTATCAAACATCAACAGAGGAGCCAGAGGATGCATCAGCTAACAACATCCACCAAAAGTTCTAATATGAGGCTATGTGTAGCAAAAACTGTTCAGTGGAGTCTAGTCCTATAATATCACATTGAGCTAGTTTCTTGACCTTGTCTTTACCACCAGAGGACCTAGACTCGGCTGGTCCACTAACAAGAGCTCAAAAAAGCATTGCGATTACAATCGCATCTTATCGTCTATGCACAGCTGCAACTGCTCTAGGTGGAACATCGCAGACAAGATCACCACTCCCTACCTGTAAAGAAGTAATAGTTAATTATTACACAAAGTATCTGAATTGACAACTCCTCAATAAAATTGAACAATGTGGAATGTAATTTTGTTTGGGATTTATGACATGGAGAAAATTAAGCAAGATACTCGAGCTCATCTAGGAGGCAAAAAGTACTCATATCACTTTTTAAGTTTGGAAAAGAAAATAATATATTAACATGCCTTTTGGCAAAGAAAAGAACTTTCTAATGAAAGGAACCAAGTAAAACACTTACCAAATGGCTTCTATTAACTAAATCCTTTTACACTGGTAAAAAAATCTACATTGGCAACCAATCTCCTCTACTCGCTACTAAAACATCAAATAATCACCAAATATTCCATGTTTATATCCTAGTGATAGACTCCTAGCACTCATAACATGTTAGGGTTCATGAGAAATAAGTAATGATACTCACCAAAATGTTGCTAGTTGTTAAGTGGTGTGATATTGCTCAAAGGGCATCAACAGTCCCAATTTCTTCAAAAACAACTGTCACCTTCAAGAAATAAATAATTTCTCAACTATCAATATGGAAATAGATATCTGGGCACTCATTTAGGATATCATTCATAATGCTATAATAGTGCATGACAAAGAGAAAAGAAAATAATATTCCAAATAACATATATTCTTAGAGTAGTATATTCCACCGTGAGTCAATGAGAACCAAAGAACTATGCCTACCTAAAACAAATCTAAAATGATAATATGCAAGAAATGTCAAAATGTTTCTATTTTGACGACCATAATCTCTCAGAATCAAGGATAGGCCAAAGAAGTATGAGCTCAGAAGTTTATACAACATATAATATTATCTTCTGTTGTACTGACAAAAAATATTTCTGAAGTACTAAAAAGAGTCCAATGTAAGTCTTATAACCCATTATAGTCCATTGAACATGCTCTTTGTAATAAGAAAATTTTGAATGTGGACAATTGCTCTTGTATGTGGGTTCCAATCCAGACACATCTAGTTCTACACATACTAAACCAAGAAAATAGTAGATAAGCTTTCATATACTAGTGATTACCTGAACCACCTGTAAAGATAAATAATGTACTTCAAGTCCTTAATATATTTTTATTTACTTATCATCTAAATCCAAATATCAAATCATCAACAAAATTATGACCATCGTCATCAACCAAACAACAAATGTATAAGAAAATAAATAGTAACTTGAGGGTTCTGTAAATAAAAAAAGTGGGCATACAACTTAAGGAAATACCTCAATGTGAAGACGGTCAAGATAAGCACTTGATATACATCCACCAACAAGAACAACAATTGCTTCACCTTCTACAACCTACAAATCAGCATCAAAATATATAAACAATCAGTAAAGAAAATGCTAGAAGTCAAACAAAAACCAACCACTATAATTATTTAATTTGAAGCTGAAAAAAAAGTAAAGGCACAATTATCAAATTGGGGGCAAATCACATGGAAGCAAAGGCAACTAAATGAAAATCGGACCATTATAAGGTTATGAGATTGCTTTGCTCCAAAAGCTAACATGTAAGATAACACAGGTCGATTGGCAACGGATAGCAAAACCTTTGGAACCTCCTACACCATGTATAAAAAAAATCAAACCATCTCCTAGATAGAACCAAAGAAAAAAATGCAGAAAAATGAAACACGAGAGAAATCTAAAAACCTAAACGTACAATGGATTCGAATAAAGATGTGAAATGGACATAGGAATTGCAAATCTTGGAGACGAGAGGGTCGAGATTCTTCGAAGTACCACCGACGAGTACCACCTCCTAAAAATCCAACGGTTTTGCGAAATCGGCCAGAGAGAAAAGTCGGAGATCGTCGGCGCAATGAGAGTAAAAAAAGTGGGGGATACACGGGAGAGGACTAGGAATTTGTCGAATAGAGAGGTGAAGTTATACATGAACGGGGATTTAGACGGTGGATTGGAGCAGAGAATCACCGGAGGAATAGGGAGATCGTGGTTGAGGAAGAGGGAGTGTCTCCAAGCCCTAAATCGTGATTGTTAAAAAAAGAACGTCTAGTCTGTCCCAACTCGAACAGACCCGCCAATACCAAAGCATTTCTAGGGGACTCAATAAAAAACCGCCGAGAGTTTTTTCAATCTATCGCTTATAATTCGAAGTTTTCTAGTGGGTTACCTAAAACTCTTGAGAGTACTTTAAATAAATTTTAAAAAAAGTATAAAAAGAGTTTAACAGGGGTTAAATAAAAAACCGCTGAGAGTACTTTTAATTTAAGGCGGTTTTATTTAACCCTTGAGAAAGTATCCCCGAGAGAGTCGTGTTTTGTACTAGTGATTGCTTAGGGTTCAAGGAACCTTAGATTGTGAGATTTTTCTGGGAAGTATTTGTGAGTTTGTTATCACTCTCTTTTGGAACACATTATTGCTTTGATAATTGAGACATCTTTGTTGATTGCTTATTCACCTTTTCTTGATATTCTTGATATATTTGATATTGCATTGGTAATGATGATTGTTGGCTAAACACCCTTGCGATTCTAGGGTGATTAGTTGAAGGTTGTGGTGTAGACGATGAAAGAATGAACCTTTATCTGAGTGAACCCTGAAATCTTGAGTTAACCCTAATCCGAAACCCGTCTCGGGCTGTTCCGAAACCCTTGTTTCAATGAGGGTTTCTATAAAAAAACACTAGTGTTTTTTGCGTAAAAATACTTTGTTGACCTTATACTTTATCCGTAGTTGCCATATAAACCATCTTTCTATTTGAACTTCTCTCACCTAAAAATCCAATATCCCATAACACAAAAGACTACTCGTATTGCTCGTTCAAGTAGAAGAAGGTGAAGACAAAGCATTAACCGGGTATAATAATCAATCCTCTCATATATGGAACTAGGTTAGAAATTAGGGTTTTTGAACCGAATTACTGTATAATTCCTTCACGATAATAGAAGTGTGTAAACCAATTATGGATTGTCACTTTGAAGGCAAGGTTAGGGACGACTCTCGAAAAATCGGGCATGGATCCACCGGGAAGAGAAGGAGTGAAATTGAGTGATCTACAAGCCTGGACACAGAGTGAAATCGAATGTGTGACCATAGACAACAATGACGGGGTCAAAGATAAGGGAACGGTAGATCGGACAAATGAATTCCGGAGGCGGTTGAGGTGGCGGAGTAGGCAGAGGACCGGAAGAGGCAAAAGAGCGGTGGAGCAAGAACTTTAATTTGGGGAACCTTTTGTTGCCGCCCATGGCTTGTTTTCGAGGAATTAAATTGAAATTGGGAGGTTCTCTATGATTACCGGCATGGAATGGAACCGAGGTTTGAAGTATTTGAGATACAAAAGGGAGTAGTTAGAGATTCTTGAGAGAGAGATTGGGGTATAAATGATGGACTTTTGGAAGGAAGACCGAGTCTAAGCCAAACTGGAGATGATTGGGTCTAAGACAAACTATAAGGGGTTTAATGATGCAGCATCAAGATTTAAAATGTTGCCTCACACATTGATTGGAGGAGTGACCCAAACATCAGGAATAGTCTTAACTATGACTTTACAAGGATCAAATTTCCCAGACTTGTAATACAATAACATCTTATGGCAGAAATGAAACCTTATTTGTGTTTTTTGTTGTGAGCTTGTACAACTGCAGGGAAAACTTGAAAATACTAAGAGATGAAGGGTCTGGAAGTAGGCGGCCGACGGGGGTGGAACGGCTGGACAAGGGTCGTGCAAGAGGGTGTCGATGGGTGTGGAAGCAGGTGGCACCGATAGATCTTCTTCACCGTCAACTATTTCCTCAATCTCTCTTCAACATATAGCACGTGATAAAACTACACACTAGTGTATTTTTCGTAACATGTCAAACAATCATTAGTGTTTATAAAACACTAAGGGCCCGTTTGGTTCCAACTCCGGAAACGGAAACGGAATAGAAACGAATTTAGTCAATATATGTATCCTTATTCATGAAATTTTGTGGAATCATTCCTTGGAGATTAATGCAAAATGCACTTGTTTCCCCATATTTTGTTACCCTATAGGGTATCAAAAGTAATCAAACTCTACTCCAATTCTTTCAAACCACAAAGAATGATTCCACAAATTTTTATGAACAATGGTATACATATGGACTAGATTCGTTTCCATTCCGTTTCCGATTCCGGAGTTAAAACCAAACGGACCCTAAAAGTTAGTGTTTTTCGGAAACACAACCAAAAATACTAATAAACACAAAAATACTAAGTGTTTTGGGTTGCCGGCCATATATAGCCTAATACATGTGTATTGGCTCATATTAGTTATTAATTCTTGTTATAATATATGTAAACATATAGATAGAATTTAGTGAGTCCAAGCTGACACTAGCGCGTACGTGTTATACCACAATAGACCTGCACCAATATAAGTAATTAAATAAACAATATGCAGAAGTTGGATGAACAAAGTGGTAGGTCACCTAACTAAATATGTCTTGGATTAGTTAAATACTTATCCAAAAGCATTTCACGTGCCTCTTCTGTATATCTAAATACTAGTCAACCCAATCAATCCCTTGACAGTCCAGCCCTGTTGAATGATTTTATGCATATCGCATATATGACTTATCGGCTTAACTTTAGGATCTCCATCATAAAATCCCACTTTCATCGTCTCACTGTACCTTCCTTAAATCAAACTTTGATGAAATCAAATCTTCTCATTAATTTATTGTACCAAGTGCTAACATTGCACCTGGTTGAAAAATGTCAGATGAATAGATTGAATAGCATATAATCAAATTATCTGGTTAGGCTACCAAACGAATTATTATATTGGATTTTAGAACCGACCCTGATAATAAGAGTCGGACTATAAAAAGACGCATGATCATGCATCAACGTTCCGGGCATGGCTCACGACCTCCTTTATGTTGACATGAACTCTCTTTTATTAGTGCAAGAGAGCGGGATCATACTCATATAGTACAAAATAAAATCTTCATATTAATATGAATCCTCTTGGATATACAAAGGACTAGTGAGTTATCACTACTGCAAGGATCAATATAGACGACATTTAGACCATGACGTTTATAGAAAAATGTTGTTAAAAACAACTTTAATGATTTATAGGATTAAAAGTCATTCTTAATTGAGTAAATAAAATTTCATGGGGTTTGAAAACGTCATGGAAAGTCCAATACATTGATGACATCACTAAAGACGATATTACGGGACGATGATAAAAAAAAATGTCGTTAAAGACCTTTCATAACGTTTTTTAAACGTCGTGGAAGAGTATAATTATACTAGTGTATACGTCTAATAATTCATATAAAATACTCTTATAGTTTTGGGTAGAGTGGTCCACATTTGAATGGGATAGGAAAATCATGCCGAAAATTACGGACCAGTCCGATCTTGGACCGTTAATGTCGGATTTGGTTCAGTCTTTGACCATAATATTGTGGTCCAGTCTTGAACCGGAATAATCTTGTTCTTTCATCGACTATATTTACACTCTTCATAATTCTTGTAAAAAAAATTAACTAATTTTGGTCCGGATTTAGACCGGACCATGATAAACCCGTTCAATTTATCTTTAAAAAAATTGTAAATGCAGGTCGTTATAGTCCGGAATGTATTGGACCGGACTGTCACACATCCCAATAAGAGCTTCCGCAAACAAATTCACGACAACGTTTATTAGCCTCCGGTGGCCCTTTTGGACGACCTCCTTCTTTTATAGTCTTTTGTACATGTAGTGCGGAATTATGAAAAAATAACAGAATTCAACAAACAAGAACAAAAAAAACACGGATTTATAGTGATTCACCCAATAATGGCTACGTCTAGTTTCAAAGAGATTTTATTAAGGAGTTCTGATTTCAGATGATAAGATAACTAGAGGCAGAAGAAACGCTAAAATATATAGATAACGAAACCCTAGATTTTAATAAGGAGTTTCGGACCCAAAGGCGACTACGCCCCCGGACCCTAGACGAGGGGGACGAACCCCTCGACCCCTGGCTGAATAAGTGAAGTGAGATAAATTCAACCTATCGCAATATAACTCACTATATATATATAGAGAGTCCGGTTCCGGTCAAAAGGACCCTTGCAGATAGGAATGAGGAGAGTTGGGGTGGTGACATGTGGCATGTCACATCACCATTCCCCCCCATATTTTCTTTTTGTAAATAAAAATTGGTGTTCATATTTTTATAAGTATGTGTTCATTTTTAAAAGAGTCATTGTTCATATTTTATCAATAAATGTTCATTTTTACTCAACACTAACTGTTCATTTTTTAACATTAAATGTTCATTTTTGTATTTTTTTAAAAACATTTTTTTGGATTTTTTTTTGAAAATTATACTATTCTTTCAAATCGTGTTAATAAAATATGATGTTCATTTTTTTACAAGCATGTATTCATTTATTTTACAGTTATGGTGTTATAATATGATGTTCATTTTTTTTGAAAATTATACTTTTCTTTAAAATCGTGTTTATAATATTCTAAGATCGAATACATAAAAAATTGTGAAATTAAAGAGAATATAAAACGATTCAGGTTTTGTTTATTCGAATTTCTACTCTCACTGTTTAGATTTTCATTCTTAAGGTTTAGGTTTTATTATGTTCGATGTTTGTGTTCGAAATCAAATTTGTTTGAATCATTTTGTGTTTGATAAGTTTGATTGAGAAAATACATGTATATACATATGTTGAGTTGGTCTAATAGCTCCAACTGAATAATCTATGTGCTCATTTTAGCGTGCACGCAAACTGTTTGACAAAATGCCTTATAGAATAATAGTTTATAATATTTACAGGAACAATGACATAAAAAGTATTCACTGACGAATAAGAACATGAACAATGACGAATAAAAGTATGAACATCGATGAATTATCTATAATTTTGACACATACATAACATATTATGATCATATTTTAACGTTTTGTGATGCGTTTTTTTTATTTTTTGTGGTTATATACTGTAAATGAACATCTATGTATTATAAAATAAACATAAAAGAATAAATGGACATGACACTTTGATGAATAAAAATACTATGAACACCGATGTATAAAAACATGAACAATGACATATAAAAGTATGAACACCGATGACTATTTTGAACTTAAGGGTATTTTTCCAGATTTTAAGTCAATTTAAAAAAATGTCATTAATGATGAGCGTGTGAGAGCCCTTGATTTAAATTCATCCAATGGCTTACAGCCCTCCTAATTCCTATCTACAAGCTCTCTCCTCACTTGAACTAATATATATATATATATATATATTGTAAGATCCTAGGTTTTTGCCTTCACTGCCCCTGCGGTGAAGAGGGCCGCCCCCGCGGCCAATTGCCCCTGCGGCTGTGAGATCCGCCCCTACGGATTGTGCGACAGATCGCGCCGATCTGTTTTCGTCGTTTTATCTTTCTTCCATAGATAAAATACCCGATATTCTATCTTATGGGCCGGTTTCCTTGTTATCTTTCTAACCCTAGACGCCCTTTCCGTCTAGCGTTTCAGCCCTCCCTATATATTCTCTTCCTTCTCTCCTTTTTCCCGTTCCTTGCTATCGTCTTCAAACCC
The DNA here is from genome assembly GCA_033239045.1 of Fagopyrum esculentum. Lineage (NCBI taxonomy): Eukaryota > Viridiplantae > Streptophyta > Magnoliopsida > Caryophyllales > Polygonaceae > Fagopyrum > Fagopyrum esculentum. The sequence continues at coordinate 112,308,531 of BSUD01000008.1, forward strand.
TAGAGAGCTGCAGCCGTCCTTGCTTCCTACAATTCCGCTGAACGTGTAAGTGCATCTTTTCTGGTTCTTCCTCACGTTCCTTTAGCGCTGCATGTCTTCCCTTCTGTTTTGGTTTCTTCCTTTCGTTCTTTTCTTTCCTTCTTCTACAAGGATCAAGCATGAGCCTTGATTCTTGTGGAGTGTTCCGTTGTTGACCCTTCGTTGTTCTCAGGCTCTCTGGAGTGGAGTCTCGACGTGTTGGAACCAAAGGTTCGAGCTTTGGTTGCCCCTGCTGTGAGATTTGTCGAAGAGAAGCCCGACAGTAGCTTCTGACGAAGATCCGCCCCTGCGCCTGCACAGAGCCGCCCCTGCGCCTCTGTCACAGCCGCCCCTGCGCCTGCACAGAGACGCCTATGCTCCTCTGTTCAGCCGCCCCTGCGCATCTGTCTAACCGCCACTGCGGTTTCTCTACAGTAGCCCCGTCTTTGGTGAGTTGCTTCCTTCCTTCCTTTCCTCGTTCCTTCCTTGGTTCCTTATGGTTGTTCCTTGTTCCCCTGAGTTGTTGTAAGACTAAGGTTGAACCCTTAGCATGTGTTGATCTCTTAGAGATCTTTGAGACTAGAAGTCATAGACTTCTAGCAACCGTTTTGTTCCTGATCCGTGTTGTTTGTTCGTACAGGCTTTCCTTGCTCCTTTCCTGAGGGAAACTGAGTTGTTCCTGATTTGTGTTGATCTTTTTATTTACCTTTGAGTGAGGTAAGTCCCTTGGACTTACATAGCTTCTTTCCGCGTATTAGTTGGATTGTATTGGCTTGTTTGTGTTGTTTATTATGTTTATAACGGATAACCGGAATAGGATTCACCCTTTATTACCCTTAACTGGCCCAAGTGTGTTATAATCGGGCGGTGACCACTTGTCTAGTTCTATAGGAGACTAGAATGTGCTCTTGCAACCCAGACCCGTAGGTAACGGATAGTACTGATCTATTCCTATTGGTAAACGGAAGCGGAGGCAAGTTTTGGGAGATTCTCGTGTGACAAAAGAAGTTGAATTAGTAATGGATAACCTTAATGCATGAAAGATAATAACCGTTTGATGTGTGAGCATGCTATGTGTTTTCTTTACCTTATGTGTGTTTGTGCCTTTACACTCTTGCTTATACCTAGAGTGTTAGCTAACGGTTTATACCGTCGTTGTAGATGTTCCGCAGGTTCAAGATGTTGCTGAGTGATCCGGATGGTGTGGTCAGTCGGGGTTCCTGTACATTATAGGGCGGGATTGGGTTTTGTTTCGTTTGTTGTTTCCCTTTTTGTTTTGACCCGGCTGTGGAGCTTTTGTGTTTTCTTCTTTTTGAACCTTTGGTTTTATATTAAGTTTTGGTTTTCATTCGTCTGTGCCTTGTTGTAAGATCCGTTTGTTGTTGCTACTCTGAGGGTCGGACCCATTGTGCGGTCCTAGCCCGTAGCGCTTCAAGTTCTCAGAACTTGGGGTGTTACAATATGGTATAAGAGCTCTAGGTTGACAACAATGGCACTCGAAATCTTTTACAGGTCGGATGGATAAATAAATAGAACCCGCAAGGGGTCTAACGTTTTCAAAAGAGGTTTTTGCTTTAACCTTTCGGTCTGAGATAGATGTACGGGCGACCACCACTACCTCCGTGGATCTCAGCAGTGTAGTTTCTTTTGTGTTGGCCTTTATGTGTGCTTTTTCTAGAGTTTTGCTTTAGGTGTAGCGTGACCTTATATATATATAGTCTTATATATTTATCCTTATAGCAGATGGCGCGTACTAGAGCTACATTTGCTATGGGGCGAGGAAGGGGTTGACCACCACTTCCACCTACCGTCTGTGGACGAGGACGTGCATGAAGACCTCCACTAGCTAGAGGTCGGGGCCAAGCCCCAGTTGCTGATCCGCCTATCGCTGAGGCGTTCGTCGAAGAAGTTGCTGAGAGCATTATTCCTGCGGCTGGAAATGGGACCGCTGCTAGGTCTGGAGCACAGAGAGCGCCATCAACAGAGTCCGCACGAGTGTCTATCGGAGCTTCTGCATTTCGCGACTATGTGCAGAGGGTTGAGGAGGCTATCAGGACTGGAGGACCAGCACCAGTGCCGCCAGTTCTTGTGAGATCAGGTGAGGTTTCGCAGAGAGTTACACAAGTTGTTGCCCCGCCTGCTGGAGTTGCTGAGGTTGTTAGAGCACCGGCTGAGGCAAAGGAGTCAAAGCCCGACAGCTGGTTGAAGGCTTTTGATCAGCTGAAGGTTCCCGTCTTCGTGGGAAGGACTGGCTTGGAGGTGGAGCAGTGGCTAGGACAGGTTGATTCTGCTATGGAGGCTATCAGTTGCCCTGAGGGACGTCGAGTCAACATGGCACAAACGCTGTTGAAGGATCAGGCTCATTCTTGGTGGAGGACCGTTCGCAATAAGGTCACCAGTTATGAGAAGATGAAGACAGTGACCAGGGATCGCTATTGCCCTGCAGCCATGAGGAGAGACCGTCTTCAGAATTTCCTTGAGGCTAGATTCGAGGATTTGCCTATTGCTGAGATCATCCTCAAGTTTCAGGACGAGTTGGCGTTGCTAGGTCCGTCCGCACCACCGGAGGATCAGTATGTTTACCTTTTCTCTCGGATGATGAGAGAGTCGACACGTGTTCGCCACTTAGCGTGCGTGCAATCAAGCTTTAAATTTATAAAAACTAGAATCAAGCAAGCGAACCCGCAGTGTACAGATCGGCGTAGTAAAGCAAGAATTTCAGAGTATCGAGCTCAGGGATTTGGGGGGAACAAATTCAGTTTGCAATCGTCAAGCAAGTAATTGTAATAAGCTTTGCAAATATTGGGAAAACAGCAACCCTAAAGATCCAGGTATCTAATTGTGGCAATCGATTCAAGATATACTAAAGAACTAAGGACAAAGTTAAGAGTTGCAAAGATATACTAAGGTAAGGTAATGTACGGTGAAGTTCCAAAACCCTATATGACTTATCTAAAAACACTCTCTATAAAGGTTGTTGAGGCTTCAGTATAGAAAGGATCTAAAGATAAGAATTAATCTCAAATACCCAAACTTGTAACCCAAGGATCAAGACTAACTAAACTGATTAAGGTTGTGACACTCGAAATCGAAGTAGAGGTTGTTGAGGCTTCACTACTACCTAGAAAAGGGCAAACCTAGACTAGATTAAAGCTAACCTTTAACCTTGGATCAAAGTAAAAGCAAAGTTCGTAAACTAGGGTAAATCACGGGCAGATCTTGAGTTCCACGGCCGTGGAAGTTCAAGAACAGACCGTGATTTTGGTTCGTCGACAAGATCTCTCTAACTCTTAGGGTCCAATCAATTTACGATCGATCTATCATCATCTAAGCCACAATTTTTAACCCTTCACCTTAGAATTGCTAAAAGGTTTTAGCCAATAACCATTGTCATGATATCACAAATCAATTTAAGAAGAATGATAGATGAAAACCTTCGAAAACTCAAATATAACTAAAGTCAATCTCAAATCCGAAATACAAATCGGAATATTCAATGGATTCGGAATAGAACACAAAACCTCAAAAGGCCTAAGGTAAGTATGAAGAACGGGATATCAATCCGTCTTCAATAACAAAACCTAGAAAAAGGGCGCAACTTCCGCCACACACGATCTTCCGAAATCCAAATTGCCGGCGCTTCCGCTAAGTCCTTCTTGAACTTCCCCAAGCGACCTAAGCAAGGTTAAGCGATAAGCACCCCCCTCGAAACTCTCTTCTCTGAACTTTTTATAAGAAAAGGATAAAATAACCGTCCGGCCCATTGCGTAAATGATGTGGCAATCATTGGTTCGTCAAAAGATCGCCTAAATCGCGGTCTCAAGGGATTCTACGACCGTGGTTTAGAGCGTGGAATTGGATTACGGTTTGATATGATTTCCATGACCGTACTTTAGACCGTGTAACTCTCTAAAATGCTCCACGTTCATGATGCCAAGATCCATGGCCGTGGTTTAGAGCGTGGACTTCTCTACGGCCGTATTTTAGGGCGTGGAAGTGTAAGTTGCTTGTGGTTTCCTTTGTGTCGTGTCATTCCTCATCTTAGCATCTCCTTTGGCTTTTTTGATGTGTTCCTAATCCTTGGATGTGCTCAAATCCTCTTCTATCTCTCTCAAATGGTTCGGTTTTAGCTCTTATTCACCTATAATCAACATAAAGCTAATGTAGACCTCCATATCGAAATTATAGACAAACTAGTTAACAAATGCTTCAATGCCTTATCAATGAACACTATAATGGATGAAAAACAACTAGAAAAAGTGCCTAGAATATCGCAATATTTCATGCTAACAAAATACCCCATACTTGTCACTTGCTTGTCCCCAAGCAAGGTCTTTTGAAAGCTTTAGAACATAAGTTAGGATGAAATATGCATGCAAACTAAAAAACAAAACATCTTTTAGGTGAATGTGCTTCCAGTTAATAGATCATTCTCAAACCTTGCTTCATTCATTCTTGAAACGCTTATATACATAATCAAAGAATGTAGAGAAAAGAAACGTCTTGAATTGGTTAACTTCAATGTAAACATCATAACCTTCAAGCATTATCAAAATCAAGCATAAGAAACTTCAAATTAGATCACCAAGCCAAATAACATTCTTTTGATCTTAAGGTCTTTCAAATAAGGTCTAGAATGTGGAAGGGAGGGAAAACTTATAAGGAATGTGGTGCATGAATCCGGAAAAATGGACAACTAACTCTTTTCTTTTTATTTTGATTTGCAACACCATCAACTTTGAGCTTTGCTCTCTTCTTTTCACATCATTTTTTGACTTTACTTTTGGAGTTATGGACAGCGGTGCACAAAAACCGAAGCCTAGGAGATTGGCGTTTCTCAAATTTCGAGATGCCTCAAACCCTTGATGCACATACCATAATCCGTTAGGAATATCGCTCAATCCGACTTTGGCAAGACACAAACACCCGGATATGTGAATGGTGCCGAGTTACTCATCGTCATGATTGACTTCCCCAAACCTATTATTTCTATTCTTTGGAATGCAAACAATTGCTTTCATGGCCCTCCCGCATCAAACATGCCAAAACATAACTCCTCCAAATTCCCGGATAGGTAAGGGAGGCAATTATTTCATTGAGGGGCTAAATGAACAAAGAAAGGAGAAAGAAAGGTTGAATTGCCTTAATCATTTCATAAAGAAGTATAAGAACTTATCATGTGATTTCAACCTTGATTTCTCAATATGATTTAGATAAAACTCTTCACATTATGAAACTTGCAAGAAAGGATAATCAACACATTCAATTCTTTTTCAATTCATTATTCGTTAGGCATACAATTGTCATCAAAAACTCAATTCACAAGTAGTAATTATCATAGAAATCACCTCAATTCTTAGAAGCACAAAAACTTTTAGAATTTTCAAATTTTTTTCAATTTTTATGGGTTTTTCAAAAGCTTTTTCATGCAATGCAATAATGAAACGTGTGACAATGAAATGAAACATGCAAAGTGTTCTCGAATCAAGGCAAGGAAAGTGAGTAGAGTTATTACAAACGATAGTCACACCCCACCCCATACTTGAGACAAACATTGTCCCTAATGTTCAAAAAGAAATAAAGAAAAGAAAGAAAGAAAAATGAACTCACAAGACGGCGGTGGAGTGGCTGAAACTGTCAATCATACATAGTCATCACTGCGGTGGAGACGGTGGTGGAAACGGGAAGAAGCTGGAGTCGAAGTTCCGCCCAAACTGCTAGCGGTAGATGTCCCTCATCATCCTATCATGCTCATCGGCTTGTACGTCCCTAGCGTCCTGCCGGATCTCCAAATCTCCTACTCTGTCGGAGAGGTCGGTAGCCTAATCCGACAACTACTCATACCACCCCGGTGCCTGGCTGTACCAAGCTGGTACATCCTGTGGAGCTGGTGCTGATGGCGGCTGTGCATACCATGTCGGTGGAGCTCCCATCCACTCCGGCTGTGATTTATACCAATCAGGAGGGGTATCCATCCATGTCGGCCTCTCACTCACGCTAGCACGGCGAGAGGAAGAGGCTCCCAAATGTCCAGCTGGTCGTGGTGAGCGCCTGGGAGGGTCAGGGAAATGTGCCGGCTGATCCGAGAAAGTGCCAAAGTCATGCTCCTCACCTCCTCCCTCAAAACTATCACCTCCTCCTATCTCCTCCTCATCTGCATCCGGTACCTCATCGGGGACATAGGGAGGGGCTACTAACCTATTCGCGTGCATAGTAGCGAATGTCTGCTTCCAATTATGGCGTCCAACCATAATGGAATACTCAAGGAGCCATGAAATGCCTCTACCTCCTCTATCCTCCCATGGCATGACAACGGTAGGTGGACCTCTATGTCTAGGAAAGATCAAACCTCTAGTCATGAGGCTCTGGAGACCCAACGGTCTCGCCGCTATCCTAGTGCAAGCAGAAAAATCTATCCCCAACTGTCTAGCAATGTGGGTGACCATACCACCATATCCAATGTTCCCGGCTCTCTTATTCTTGAGCTTACTCATGGTGGAGGCTAAGAGGGTAGCACAGTCAGCAGGTCTACCGTGCAACATAGCGTAAAGGAGGAACAACTCATCTGTCTTAATCTTTTGAGGGGTTTCGGTCCTAGGGAAAAGACACTCAAAAAGTACTCTATGGGCTATCTTCAAGGCTAAGTGATAGATAAGCTTAGCCTTGGTGTCAGCTGGATGCCAGCGGTCCTCGCTGGCATAGATCATAGCAATGTCCTCCCAGAAATCCTTAACGTATACACCGCTAGGAAAACGACCATTAAAGGTCTCTTGGAACCCAAAGAAGGCTCCGAACTCTAAGATAGAGAACTCGTAGTTCTCCTCCATCATCCTAAAGGAAACTGTCCTATCCATATGGCTATGCTCAAAAGAGATCACAAACTCTCGAGTAATCTCCTCATATACGTCTTCCCTAATAGCAGAAAAGATGATCAAGCCGGCTCTATCTAGAAGCCATGTAAGGTCATTCACCACATTCAGTGGCTCTAACTCCTCAAGAACTAAGTAACGCGGTCCTATGACCGTCCTCTTCTCGATCCTTTCTAAGGCATCGAGGTAATCCTCGTGGATTTTTGGAATTCTAGGGGGTGGGGGTGATGGTGGTTCACTAGGAGGTACTTGGGAGGAGGAGGAAGCATCACCTTTCCTCTTCTTGCTTCTAGTAGACATTCTCCTAATCAAATCCATTTCAGAGGTAAAATTACGGCATGTTCTACAGATTCCACAGCCGTGGAACGCCCAGTGACCGTGATTCGGCTCGTAATTTTTCAAAACTCAATCAATTCACACCAAATTCACCAAACAAATGTCCTAGACTAATTCCAATCCAATTCCAATTAGTTCTCCTAAAAATTCTTGCAAAAATTGAGCCAAATCGACAAAGTAGAGAAAGAGAAGAAAACCTAGGTTTTTGATTCTTAAAATCCAAATTCTGTCTTCTTCAGGGATTGTTCACTTGATTTTTCGATTGGATCTTGTAGACGGTTGAATTTGCTTCACTTTAGGCTCTAGAATCGTTCGAAACGATTACTGAACGAAGATTTGAGAGAGGAGAGATGGTTTCGGCGATTTGGGCGTGGTTTGAGAATTTTGTGTGGTTTTTGTGAAGAAGGTGGTTTATATAGTGGCCGTAAAATTTTTGGAAAATTACGGTCACTCGGGGTGTTCCACGGCCGTGGTTTTGTACGGAACCATGGTTTTGGTGATTTTTCTCAGATTTTTGCAAGTTACGGTCACTGTAGCTTCCACGACCGTGGTTTTGGGCGTGGAACTCTCTGTAATGTGCCAAAATCCAAGTTTCGTCAATTTCCTTCAACTTTTTCTTCTCCCTTTGCCCATTCCATTGCTCCTACATCCAAAAACACAACATACCGGAAGGTATCGAAGGCAAAACAAAACAAAAAAACGTCTAAACTAATCTAATCTATGAATGACAACAAAAATATAAGTGCAATACCTTGGGTTGCCTCCCAAGAAACGCTTGTTTAAGGTCCGTAGCTAGACCGTACTTGCACTTATTCGAGTGCGGTAGGCGCGAACTCCTCAGCTTGGAGTTCCGGTGAATACTTCTTGAGGCGTTGACCGTTCACCTTGAAACTTTCGCCTTTTTCACCCCATACTTCAACCGCACCATGGGAAAAACACGTTTGATTAGATAAGGTCTGGTCCAACGAGATTTAAGCTTACCTGGAAAGAGGCGAAGTCTTGAATTGAAGAGGAGAACTTGATCTCCTTCTTTGAAGTCTTTTGGAATGATATGCTTATCATGTCAACACTTCGCTCTTTCTTTATAGATCTTGGCATTTTCGTAGGTGTTTATGCGAAGTTTTTCAAGCTCGTTGAGGTCCAAGAGGCGCTTCTCGCTCGCTTCTTTTATGCTGAAGTTCAACCACTTTATTGCCCAATACGCCTTATGTTCCAGCTCTACCGGCAAATGACAAGACTTCCCATACACAAGGTTGTATGGTGTCGTTCCTATGGGAGTCTTATATGCAGTCCGGTATGCCCACAATGCATCATCTAGCTTCAAAGACCAATCCTTCCGTGTCCTTGAAACCGTCTTCTCTAGGATTCCTTTAATCTCCCGGTTTGAAATCTCCACTTGTCCACTTGTTTGTGGATGGTAAGGGGGTGGCAATCTTGTGAGTCACCCCATACTTAGCTAGTAGAGCTTTGAATCGTCGGGCAATGAAGTGAGAGCCTCCATCACTAATGATAGTTTGTGGTGTCCCAAATCGTGGAAAAATGGTCTTGTTAAAGAACTTAACCACAACCATGGCATCATTAGTAGGAGAGACAATTGCTTCAACCCATCTCGAAACTAATCTACAGCTAGAAGTATGTATTGGTTTCCACAAGATGATGGGAAAGGTCCCATGAAGTCTACTCCCCAAACGTCAAAGATCTCTACCTCTTGAATGTTGTTAAGAGGCATTTCGTTTCTCCTAGATATATTCCCTGTTCTTTGACAAGCATCGCAGCAGGAAACAAAGGTTTGCACATCTTTAAATAAAGTAGGCCAAAAGAATCCAGATTGCAATACCTTAGCGCTAGTCTTGTTCGAGCTAGCGTGTCCTCCACAAGGTAGTGAATGACAATGACGGATGACACTTTGCATCTCGTCTTCCGGCACACATCGTCGAATGATGCCGTCAGGACCTCTCTTAAAGAGGAGAGGTTCATTCCAAAAGTATTCCCGAATATCCTTAAAGAACTTCTTTCTTTGTGCATAGGATAAACCGGGTGGTAATTCCTGGTAAACCAAATAGTTAACAAAATCAGCAAACCATGGTTCATTACCTTTACTAATCTTGTCGATGCACTCCTCTATGATATGTAAATGCTCGTCCGGAAATGAGTCATCTATGGGTAGATTGTCGTCCTCTAGATGTAGTAGACGACTCAAATGATCCGCAACAGAATTTTCCGAAACTTTCTTGTCACGGATCTCTAGATCGAATTCTTGTAGGAGAAAAATCCATCTAATTAGCCTTGGTTTCGCATCCTTCTTTGCAAGTAGATACCGGATCGCAGCATGATCCGTGTATACAATCACCTTTGCACCTACAAGATAAGAACAAAACTTTTCAAATGCATATACAATTGCTAGAAATTCTTTTTCGGTAGTGGCGTAGTTTAGCTGCGCTTCATCTAGCATCTTGCTAGCATAATAGATAGCGTGGGTTCGTCCTTCCTTCTTTTGCCCAAGCACAACTCCTATAGCTACGTCACTTGCATCACACATAACCTCGAATGGAAGATTCCAATCTGGAGGTTGAATAATCGGGGATGGGATTAGAGCTTCCCGAATCTTATGAAACGCATCTAAACACTCCTGCGAGAAGTCAAAAACTGCATCCTTCATCAATAGATTAGTAAGCGGTTTTGATATCTTAGAGAAATTCTTTATAAAGCGTCTATAAAATCCAGCATGTCCTAGAAAGATTCTTATCCCTTTCCCCGAAGATGGGGGAGGGAGCTTTTCTATAGTCTCTATCTTAGCCTTATCCACCTCAATCCCTCTACTAGAGATCAAGTGTCCTAATACAATGCCTTCTTTCACCATAAATTGACACTTTTCCCAATTAAGGACTAGGTTAGTGTCTTCACACCTTTGTAGCACAGGAGAAAGGTTAGAAAGACAATTATCGAAAGAGGAACCATAAATAGAAAAGTCATCCATGAAAACATCCATGATTTCCTCTATGTAGTCCGAGAAGATAGCCATCATGTACCTTTGAAAGGTGGATGGGGCGTTGCAAAGCCCAAACGGCATTCTCCTATAAGAAAACGTACCACATGGGCACGTGAATGTGGTCTTCTCTTGATCGTCCGGATGTATCGGGATCTGAAAGAAACCACTATAACCGTCAAGATAACAGAAATGTGAGTGTTGTGCTAACCTCTCAAGCATTTGGTCTATGAATGGTAGTGGGAAGTGATCCTTCCTCGTTGCGTTATTTAGCTTGCGGTAGTCTATGCACATCCTCCATCCCGTCACGGTTCGTGTAGGAATGAGCTCATTGTTCTTGTTGGTAATGACCGTCATTCCTCCCTTCTTTGGAACCACCTGTACGGGACTCACCTACTTGATATCGGAGATAGGGTAGATGATACCTGCATCAAGTAGTTTAAGAATTTCCTTCTTGACAACCTCCTTCATGGTTAGATTTAACCGCCTTTGAGGTTGTCGCGAAGTTCTAAAATCTTCTTCCATTAGGATCTTATGCATGCATAGTGAAGGCTTGATTTCTACTAGATCCTCTATAGTGTAACCTAAGGCTTTCCTATTAATCTTAAGAACAACCATAAGCTTACTATGTTCATCCATACTTAGATCGGAACTAACAATTACCGGAAAGGTAGAATTAGGTCCTAGAAATGCGTACCTTAGATGTGCGGGAAGTGGCTTCAATTCCATCACTATTGGACTCTCTAATGGCTCTTGAGGAGTGTCCAATGCTTCCTTATAAGTCTCTTAGGGTATAGAAGTTGTTGGAGAAGAATAAAGAGAAGTGGTAGAAAGAACGTAATTGTCCTCAGATTTTCCCAAAATTACGGCTCCCCTGTTTCCTCCACGGCCCTGGTTTTGGGCGTGGAAGTCAATTACGGCACCCCTGTTTGTTCCACGGCCGTGGTTTTGGCCGTGTAACTTACTGGAGTCCTCTGAATAGCTAATTAAGGTCATGTTGGTGGAAACCACGGCCGTGGAATAGCATGACTGGCCGTGATTCCTCACGTTTTCTGACCCATCGTAGAGCTTTTCAAACTCTTCTTCATACACTTCCTTTTGCTTCTCTAAAGCTTCAATTTCCTCATTGCATTCCTCTTCTTCCCCTATGTCCATAACGCTCATAGTGATCACCTTTTGCAAGGGGTCTTTGAAGAGAATCGAACTTACTTCCTCTCTAGATAGCTCTTCATCATGGATGTTGAATATGTCCTCTTCAAGAGCTGGTTCTTTCATCAAAGTGGAAATAACGAACTCTACCTTTTCCTCTCCTATGTCGAAGGCGAGTCTAGCATTCTTGCAATCAACCATACAACTGGATGTTGCAAGAAACGGTCTTCCGAGTATGATTGGGACCGGACTATCTGCAGGAATGTCAAGCACAACAGAATCTATTGGAACATAGAACTTACCAACCTTGACCGGGACGTCTTCAACTATACCTACGGGACGAGTTATGGATCGATCCGCCATGTATAACGTCATCTTCACCGGTTTAGGTTCGCCTAAACCGATCTTCCTACATAAGGCAAGCGGAATGATACTAACGCTTGCTCCTAAATCACATAATGCATCATATGTGACATATCCCACTCCTATGGGAACACAAAATGACCCCGGATCCTTCAACTTTGGGGGCATATTTTCCTTCATCGTCTTAATGAGATCCGACGAATCTGAACTCATCTTGACTTCTCCAAAATCTTCTAATTTCCTCTTGTTAGAGAGGATCTCCTTTAAGAACTTTCCATAAGCTGGCATACCTACAATTGCATCAATGAAAGGTATATTAATATGCAGTTTGCTCATGAGTTCAATAAACTTACCGAATTGCTTGTCTAGACGCGCTCTTGCTCTAGATTGTGGGAATGGTAGGGGAGGTTTGTGAATGTAGATGTCTTCCTTCTCCTTCCCCTTCTCTTTCTCCTTTTCGACGGGAACTTCCACAAACTTAGGCTGTGGGTCGGTGGTTGTTGCTCCGCTCCTAGTTGTGATAGCCATCACCCTTCCTTTTGGGTTATCCTCCGTCTTTCTTGGAAGTTTTCCTTGATTCCTTGGAACTTACTCAGCATTGCTAAACATTTAGTTTTCTAAAACCTTTTGGGCTTTATCAACCTTAGTAATGTGACTCTCCAATCCTTGAAGCTTTTCCAAAATTGTTTCCAACATGGGATCGGGCTTCTCTTTCCCCGAAGTGCTTCCACTATTAGATGTTTGTCCCTGACTTTTCAAAGGAATGGAAGAAGAAGATGACGGAGTTAGTGAATTTCCTGAATTGGGATAAGAATTACCGGAGTTATGTTATTGGTTGGAACGTCAATTGTTGTTGTTTGAACCCCTATTGTTGTTCCAATTGTTATTCCGGTTGTTGTTGTTGTTCCAATTGTTCCGGTTGTTACGATTTGTGTTCTCATTCCCATTGTGGTTATTGTTGTTTCCTAAATAACCAACATCTTGCCCCTTATGCTTTGGAAAGTTAGCCTTGATGACTTTCTTCAATTCTTTAATATCGGTGTTGAGAGAAAAGATTTGAGTTTGAGCAGCTTGTGTTAGCTTTCCTCCTTGCTCCACTCGATTTGCTTCTACCTTCCGGTGAGAATACTTTTCAATGACTCGAGCTTGTTTTTCAATGAATTCCCAAGCATCATCTTCCCTCATGTCCATGAATGTGCCACATGAAAGGGATTGGAGCTTGAATTGTGTTTCCACATCCAGCCCCTTATAGTATATCTCCAATAACTCCAATTCGGAAATGCCGTGGTGTGGGCAATCCAATTGTAAATCCTGAAATCTTTCCCAAGAATGAAACAAACTTTCATTAGATCTCATAGAAAATGCATTAATCTTACCTCTCAACTCCGCCGTCTTAGATGGCGGAAAGAATTTGGTGAGGAACTCCAAAGAAAGATCCTCCCATGTGTTGAGTCTTCCATTTGGAAGAGCTTGATACCAAGATAAAGCTTTCCCTTTCAAAGAGAAAAAGAATGGCTTGATCTTATAATTGTTGGTGGTTGTATTCTTTGGCTTCATTGTCTCCATCAAGATCTCAAAATTCTGTAAATGTTGATGTGGAGATTCACTACTCGTTCCTCCAAACTGATTTTGGCGAACGATGGTAATAGCTTGTGGGTTGAAGCTAAACCCTTGCATATCATCAGCATCAAAGTTCACACCTAGACGGCGTGGTTGCTGAATTGGATCCATCCTTTGGCCAAAAGTTCTTGGCTCTTCATCTACACGAGTGGCTCTCGCACCCCCAGCCGGGACACGATAATTGGCAGCCGGTGTTGGATTATACGGATTCACATTGATCGTCGGATCAATGTCCTCTAGTGGTGGCATGGAAGAGTCGCTATCCTCATCGGATGAGTTGGTTCTAACCGATTTGGCCGGTTTCCTCTTCTTCTTCTTCTTCTTGGAATCGCTTATCTCCAGCCTCATTTGAAACATCGCGTCCCTGAGCTCATCAATTAGCAATTGATGACGGTCCGATTCTTCCTTGCGAGTCTTCTCGCTCCATCTAAGTTGAGCTTCGGATTCCTCCAACTCTGCTTGAAGATCCCGCTCCTTGTTTTCAACCATCTTTTTTTCTTTGAGCTTCTTCCTCAAAGTCTTCTCAAGTTCTTGATCAAGAGGTAAGAGGTCTTTGTTGTTTCTAGACCTGCGCATATACCTAAAGTAACCTGCAAATATCACTCAAAAGAGATATCAAATAACAAGAGCAAAGCTCCCAAGCTTGACAACCGATAACCGAATTCGGCCTAAACCAAATCCCCGGCAACGGCGCCAAAAACTTGTTCTTTGGCAAAATTTTGTTCCATTGTCGGAACAAGAACTTCGTATGTACCTAAAGAACACAAACCTGCAAGAACACTCAAGCAGAAAGATTAATAGCAAAAGCAAGTACAGTCCCCGACAACGGCGCCAAAAACTTGTTCGCCATTTAGCATGCGTGCAATCAAGCTTTAAATTTATAAAAACTAGAATCAAGCAAGCGAACCCGAAGTGTACGGATCGGCGTAGTAAAGCAAGAATTTCAGAGTATCGAACTCAGGGATTTGGGGGGAACAAATTCAGTTCGCAATCGTCAAGCAAGTAATTGTTATAAGCTTTGCAAATATTGGGAAAACAACAACCCTAAAGATCCAGGTATCTAATTGTAGCAATCGATTCAAGATATACTAAAGAACTAAGGACAGAGTTAATAGTTGCAAAGGTATACTAAGGTAAGGTAATGTACGGTGAAGTTCCAAAACCCAATATGGCTTATCTAAAAACACTCTCTATAAAGGTTATTGAGGCTTCAGTATAGAAAGGATCTAAAGGTAAGAATTAATCTCAAATACCCAAACTTGTAATCCAAGGATCAAGACTAACTAAACCGATTAAGGTTGTGACACTCGAAATCGAAGTAGAGGTTGTTGAGGCTTCACTACTACCTAGAAAAGGGCAAACCTAGACTAGATTAAAGTTAACCTTTAACCTTGGATTAAAGTAAAAGCAAAGTTCGTAAACTAGGGTAAATCACGGGCAGATCTTGAGTTCCACGGCCGTGGAAGTTCAAGAACAGACCGTGATGTTGGTTCGTCGACGAGATCTCTCTAACTCTCAGGGTCAAATCAATTTATGATCGATCTATCATCATCTAAGCCACAATTTTTAACCCTTCACCTTAGAATTGCTAAAAGGTTTTAGCCAATAACCATTGTCATGATATCACAAATCAATTTAAGAAGAATGAAAGATGAAAACCTTCGAAAACTCAAATATAACTCAAAGTCAATCTCAAATCCGAAATACAAATCGGAATATTCAATGGATTCGGAATAGAACACAAAACCTCAAAAGGCCTAAGGTAAGTATGAAGAACGGGATGTCAATCCGTCTTCAATAACAAAACCTAGAAAAAGGGCGCAACTTCCGCCACACACGATCTTCCGAAATCCAAATTGCCGGCGCTTCCGCTAAGTCCTTCTCGAACTTCCCCAAGCAACCTAAGCAAGGTTAAGCGATAAGCACCCCCCTCAAAACTCTCTTCTCTGACCTTTTTATAAGAAAAGGATAAAATAACCGTCCGGCCCATTGCGTAAATGATGTGGCAATCATTGGTTCGTCAAAAGATCGTCTAAATCACGGTCTCAAGGGATTCTACGACCGTGGTTTAGAGCGTGGAATTGGATTACGGTTTGATATGATTTCCATGACAGTACTTTAGACCGTGTAACTCTCTACAATGCTCCACGTTCATGATGCCAAGATCCACGGCCGTGGTTTAGAGCGTGGACTTCTCTACGGCCGTATTTTAGGGCGTGGAAGTGTAAGTTGCTTGTGGTTTCCTTTGTGTCGTGTCATTCCTCATCCTAGCATCTCCTTTGGCTTCTTTGATGTGTTCCTAATCCTTGGATGTGCTCAAATTCTCTTCTATCTCTCTTAAATGGTTCGGTTTTAGCTCTTATTCACCTATAATCAACATAAAGCTAATGTAGACCTCCATATCGAAATTATAGACAAACTAGCTAACAAATGCTTCAATGCCTTATCAATGAACACTAAAATGGATGAAAAACAACTAGAAAAAGTGCCTAGAATATCGCAATATTTCATGCTAACAACACGCTCTTATCTTACTGGTTTCCGTTGTGAGTCTTTGACAGACTATCAAGCTAGAGCTTTTGCTTATGAGAGAGACCGACCGGGTCAAAGGAGAGCTTCTCATACAGGAGGTACTGAGAAGAGACTGAAGACTGGATCAGCCAATGCTGGAGCTGGAGCAGCTGGTTTTGAGCGTAGTCAGACGCTTGGACGTTCTAGCTTCCAGCAGAGTTCTGACAGAGGACGGTAGTGTCATAACTGCGGAGTAGCTGGACACATCCGAGTTGACTACAAGAAGAAAGCAGTGACTTGTTTTTCTTGTGGCAAGCCCGGACAGAGAGCAACGTTTTTCCGTTAGGGCAAAGCGCTATCTCAGCAGGGTTCTTCGCCTGTCAGTGTTGCTGGAGGAGGACAGAGATCTCAGTACCAGCAGCAGCAGCAAAGAGTTTCAGGTTATGCCGCTCCTCAAGGTTCCACTCCGGGATAGGGGAGAGGTAGAGGACGTGTTGGTGGATCTACAGACACCAGAGATGCACCAGCGAGAGTTTATGAGTTGAGGAGTGTTGTAGAGCCGACAACGCCAACAACTACAGGTACCATTCACATTAATGGTTTTCCTGTCAGGGTTCTTTCCGATACTGTTGCTACGCATTCTTTTATATCTGATGCATGTGTAGATAGATTGGCCTTAGTTACTCTAGAGGGTAGACCCTTCTTTATAGGATTACCCGATGGGGGTAAGATACGAGGTACGCAAGAGGTTCACGATTGCCCTATTAGATTGGGAGGGCGCGATTGACCAGCTAACTTCTTCGTCATGTACTTAGTACATGAAGAAGTTATTCTGGGCATGGATTGGATGGATCGACATCAAGCAGTTTTGGACATCGGCAAGAGGACAGTGACAGTAACTACAGATGCAGGCCATGTTGAGATTTTCCGAGGATGGGATCTCGGAAAGACTGGTACAGTCATCAGTGCAGTTCGAGCTGCGAGGCTTATCAGTCAGGGATGTGAGGCTTTTTGGTGCTATGCCATGAAGGATAATACTAGTCCAGCTTTAGAGGAGATTCCAGTAGCTTGCGAGTTTGCTGACGTTTTTGGAGAGCCATCAGGTTTACCTCCACAACGGAGTGTAGACTTTGGCATTGATCTAGAGCCCGGTACGAGACCGATCTCTAAGGCTCCTTACCGCATGGCACCTATCGAGATGCTTGAGTTGAAGAAGCAACTTGAGGAGTTAGCAGAGAAGGACTTCATCCGCCCTAGTGTATCTCCTTGGGGTGCACCTGTTCTCTTCGTCAAGAAGAAAGATGGGTCAATGAGGTTATGTATCGACTACCAAGAGTTGAACAAGGTGAGGATCAAGAACAAGTATCCATTGCCCCGTATCAATGATCTTTTGGATCAGCTGCATGGAGCTTCAGTATTTTCAAGGATTGATCTGAGATCTGGATATCACCAGCTGAGGGTGAGAGAGCAGGATGTAGCCAAGACGGCATTTCGGACCAAATATGGACACTACGAGTTTGTAGTGATGTCATTCGGGCTCATGAATGCGCCCGCAGTCTTCATGGAGTTGATGAGCAGCATCTTCATCGACTTTCTAGACCAGTTTTTAGTTGTCTTCATCGACGACATTTTGGTTTACTCCCGCAGTATAGAAGAGCATGCAGGACACTTGAGGATCATTCTTCAGGTCTTACAAGATAGAGAGCTATACGCCAAGCTCTCTAAGTGCGAGTTTTGGATGTCTGAGGTAGCATTTCTTGGTCACATTGTTTCAGCTGAAGGGATCAAGGTAGATCCGGCAAAGATTGAGTCAGTAGCTTCTTGGCCACCACCTTAGAACGTTAAGGAGGTTCGCAGCTTTTTAGGATTGGCAGGCTACTACATGCGTTTTGTTGAGGGCTTTTCAGTTATTGCCTGACCGCTCACTTCCTTGCTGCGGAAGTCTACGAGGTTCGTATGCTTTGAGTCGTGTCTGCGGAGCTTCGAGGAGTTGAAGAAGAGATTGACCTCTGCTTCTATTCTAGCTCAGCCATAGGGCATTGAGGATTTTATGGTTTACAACGACGCATCCAAGCTGGGCTTGGGATGTGTTTTGATGCAAAGGGGAAAGGTGATTGCTTATGCGTCTCGACAGTTGAAGACGTACGAGGAGAATTACCCTACCCACGATCTTGAGTTAGTTGTTGTTGTTCATGCTTTGAAGATTTGTAGACATTATCTGTACGGAGTCACGTGTCAGATTTTCACAGACCATAAGTGTCTGAAGTACATATTCACTCAGCGGGAGTTGAATAACCGCCAGCGTAGATAGTTAGAGTTGATCTAGGACTTTGATCTTGAGATCTTATACCACCCGGGAAAGGCTAACGTGGTAGCAGATGCTCTCAGTAGGAAGACTTCCCGGGAGATGGCTATCGCTAGACTGACAGCTCAACCATAGTTACAGCGAGATTTGGCATGGCTGGAGATGGATATCTACTTCCCAAATTCCGATAGCCAGTTGTCCACCTTGGAGTTAGTACCTGATTTGTTGGCTGAAATCTGACAGAAGCATGAGAGTTGTCCAGCTTTGACACAGATCCGATACTGGATGTCTCGAGGAGAGGCACCACAGTTTGTATTTGGTGCTGACAGAGTTCTGAGACGTCAGGAGCGTGTTTGTGTGCCGTCAGATCGAGATTTAAGACAGAGGATCCTTCAGGAGGCTCACTCTTCACCTTACTCAGTACACCTTGGTGCGAGTAAGATGTATCAGGATATCAGACGCTCTTACTAGTGGGGAGGTCTGAAGCCAGACGTCACAAGATATGTAGCTCAGTGTGCGACCTGTCAGCAGGTCAAGATCAAGTATCATAGACCAGGAGGCGAGCTACACCCACTCCCCGTTCCTCAGTGGAAGTGGGAAGACATCTCTGTGGATTTTGTGACTGGTTTGAGACCGAGTCGTGATTTTGATGCTATCTGGGTCATAGTAGATCGACTGACGAAGACCGCACGTTTCATTCCGATCAAGAAAACGTGGCCGGTGAGTCGATTAGCAGAGGAGTTCACGAGACAAATAGTGAGACTTCATGTAGTACCTAGGACCATAGTCTCTGACAGAGACGGACGGTTCACTTTGAGGTTCTAGCAGCAGGTTGATGCCGCCCTAGGTACGAGTCTACAGTTAAGGACAGCTTATCATCCTCAGACCGATGGTTAGTTTGAGCGGACCGAGGACATTTTACGAGCCTGGGTGTTAGACCAGGGACAGGTATGGCCAGATCACCTTCCCTTAGTGGAGTTTTCGTACAATAACAGTTGGCACGCATCGATCTGGATGACTCTTTATGAGGCTTTATATGGACAGAGATGTCGTACACCGCTGTGTTGGGACAAGCCTAGTAGTGCCAACGGAATAGCACCTGAGCAGATTCAGGATGACATGGCTCGAGTAGTAGTGATCCAAGAGCGGATGTTAGCAGCACAGAGCCGACAGAATTATTATGTAGATAAGAGGCGCAGACCTCTACAGTTCAGAGTTGGAGCTTAGGTTTGGTTGAGAGTATCCCCGACACAAGACGTCAGACGTTTCGATGTCAAAGGGAAGTTGAGTCCCAGATATGTTGGACCGTTCGAGATTCTTGAGCAAGTTGAAGAGGCAGCTTACAGACTTGCGTTGCCACCGAGACTCGAGGGTGTTCACCCAATTTTCTATGTGTCTCAGCTACGGGAATACATACCTGACCCGAGACACATCGTCAGTCATGAGGATCTAGTGATCGAGCCAGACCACACGTTCGTAGAGCACCCGGTGGCTGTCTTAGAGCGTAGTACGAGACGCTTGCGTTCGAAGGATATCCCGATGATTAAGATACAGTGGTTGATGCGAGGAGATGATGAGGCGACTTGGGAGACAGAGAATAGTGTCCAGAGGAACTATCCGGAGTTTTACGCTGAGCTTGTTGCACCGTTAGCTTAGTATGTTGTTTGGTTTTTCCTTTGCTGCGTTGTAAACGCTTTTGTGTGACGTTTTGTGTTACGTGCCTCAAGTGGGAATATATGAGCTCAGTTCTGTTTTTGTGTATTGTTGTGACCGTTTGGCTTTTGCAAGTTTCGGGACGAAACTTTTTTTTAGGGGGATCTGATGTAAGATCCTGGGTTTTTGCCTTCACCGCCCCTGCGGTAAAGAGGGCCGCCCCCGCGGCCAGCCGCCCCTGCGGTTGTGAGATCCGCCACTGCGGATTGTGCGACAGATCGCGCTGATCTGTTTTCGTCATTTTATCTTTCTTCCATAGATAGAATACCCGATATTCTATCTTATGGGCCGGTTTCCTTGTTATCTTTCTAACCCTAGACGCCCTTTCCGTCTAGCGTTCCAGCCCTCCCTATATATTCTCTTCCTTCTCTCCTTTTTCCCGTTCCTTGCTATCGTCTTCAAACCCTAGAGAGTTGCAGCCGTCCTTGCTTCCTACAATTCCACTGAACGTGTAAGTGCATCTTTTCTGGTTCTTCCTCACGTTCCTTTAGCGTTACATGCCTTACCTTCTGTTTTGGTTTCTTCCTTTCGTTCTTTTCTTTCCTTCTTCTCCAAGGATCAAACATGAGCCTTGATTCTTGTGGAGTGTTCCGTTGTTGACCCTTCGTTGTTCTCAGGCTCTCTAGAGTGGAGTCTCGACGTGTTGGAACCAAAGGTTCAAGCTTTGGTTTCCCTGCTGTGAGATCTGCCGAAGAGAAGCCCGGCAGTAGCTTCTGATGAAGATCCGCCCCTGCGTTTGCACAGAGCCGCCCCTGCGCCTCTATCACAGCCGCCCATGCGCCTGCACAGAGACGCCCATGCGCCTCTGTTCAGCCTCCCCTGCGCATCTGTCTAACCGCCCCTGCGGTTTCTCTGCAGTAGCCCCGTCTTTGGTGAGTTGCTTCCTTCCTTCCTTTCCTCGTTCCTTCCTTGGTTCCTTATGGTTGTTCCTTGTTCCCCTGAGTTGTTGTAAGACTAAGGTTGAGCCCTTAGCATGTGTTGATCTCTTAAAGATCTTTGAGACTAGAAGTCATTGACTTCTAGCAACCGTTTCGTTCCTGATCCGTGTTGCTTGTTCGTACAGGCTTTCCTTGCTCCTTTCCTGAGGGAAACTGAGTTGTTCCTGAGTTGTGTTGATCTTTTGGTTTACCTTCGAGTGAGGTAAGTCCCTTGGACTTACTTAGCTTCTTTCCGCGTATTAGTTGGATTGTATTGGCTTGTTTGTGTTGTTTATTATGTTTATAACGGATAACCGGAATAGGATTCACCTTTTATTACCCTTAACTGGCCCAAGTGTATTATAACCGGGCGGTGACCACTTGTCTAGTTCTACAGGAGACTAGAATGTGCTCTTGCAACCCAGACCCGTAGGTAACGGATAGTACTGATCTATTCCTATTGGTAGACGGAAGCGGAGGCGAGTTTCGGGAGATTCTCGTGTGACAAAAGAAGTTGAATTAGTAATGGATAACCTTAATGAAAGATAATAATCGTTTGATGTGTGAGCATGCTATGTGTTTTCTTTACCTTATGTGTGTTTGTGCCTTTACACTCTTGCTTATACCTAGAGTGTTAGCTAATGGTTTATACCGTCGTTGTAGATGTTCCGCAGGTTCAGGATGCTGTTGATTTATCCGGATGGTGTGGTCAGCCGGGGTTCCCGTACATTATAGGACGGGATTGAGTTTTGTTTCGTTTGTTGTTTCCCTTTTTTTTTTGACCCGGTTGTGGAGCTTTTATATTTTCTTCTGTTTGAACCTTTGGTTTTATATTAAGTTTTGGTTTTCATTCGTCTGTGCCTTGTTGTAAGATCTGAGGGTCGGGACCCATTGTGCAGTCCTAGCCCGTAGCGCTTCAAGTTCTCAGAACTTGGGGTGTTACATATATATTTATATATTTATATATATATATATATATATATATCAAGAGATATATATTCTAGACAAAGTCAGTTATTTTTTAAAAGTAAAAAACAATTTTTTTTTGAGAAAAGTAAAAAACAAATTAAGTCTACCTACATAATTCTATTTTTTTAACTTATTTGTGTAAATGTAATATTCAACAGATCTAAAAGATAAACTCATACAAACAACAACCTAAAGTGGTTGTTTTCAAGAGTAACAAACAAGACAAGTATTTGTTGACGAGGTTTGGATCAAGTCCTATGTTGTCCGGATCTCAGTATCGATCTAATACAATATAATTTTGAAAGCCAAAGCGAATACTAGAATTACATAGGATAAACGTGCAAGTGTAAAACAAAAAACAAAAAAAGATAAGAGTAGAAAACAAAACATAAACGAAAAACAAAACACTGGAGACTGGAGATCCCAAGATCTCCATCCGGATCTATCTGACTTTCTATTGTGCAAGACAACACTCAGACACGGAGCAGCCCTCGAGAGGAGAAGTTGCTCCTCACTCAAGAACACCAAAAACAGAGCTAAAGAAGAGGAGCGGCGAGAAAAGACGAGAAGAGAATTAGAGCTTAGGGTCTAGGTGAGCCTCATCTACCTAATATATCTCTTCACCTCGCCACAACGACGTCGCTCCAGTAAATGAATTACACGCTTGATCACTAAACCCGGTTCACAAGCAATGCGCCTAATCTTCATAAAAAAAACCCAATTCATCATTTACATAACTCAGATTCGGTCTTCACTTGATTGTAGGTTTGAATCCTTAGAGCTTCACTTTGACGGTTTATTCTCCTTACAATTCACCCTCCTTATTCTTGTACTTTGACTTCAAAAAACGTTTTGAAAAACAAACAAAATTTTATAGTGGAATGGCGAGCATCATATATTCATACTTCTTCATTATCTTTTATGTGACTTTAGAGAGGTGAAGGAAATCCCTGCAAAAACCAAACTTATCATTAGTAACAATCTTAGTACTAAAATTAGCTCGATTTACTTCCCCCTTTTATCTTTTGTACAATCAACTCTTTACTGTCATTCTTTTGCTTGATATAGAGGTATCGAACTTCTATATGCTTTGTCTTTTCATGGTAGACATGATCTCTGCATAAGAATATATCATGTTGACTATCAGTGTAGAGTAGCAGTATAAGGCTTATTCTTAATTTCTTTAAGAATACCCTTCAACCATACAACTTCTTTAGCAAATTCAATAGCAGCTATGTACTCAGCCTTTATTGATGATAGGGAAACAAAAGACTATTGTTGAGACTTCTAGGATATACAATTTTCACACAAGGTATATACATAAGTAGTGGGGGATATCCGATTGTCCTTATTGCTAGCATAATTTGAATCAACATATCCCACAAGATCATTAATTTCACAATGATAACCATATTCTAAAGCAAGGGAAGTAATATTAGCTAAGTCTCTTAGCAAGAATTTCATAGAAGACCAATGTTTTCAAAAGGGTTAGACATATATATACTTAATACACTAACCGTAAAAGCAAGGTCATGTCTAGTACATATCAAGAATACATGATAGAAACTACAGTTGCATCATAAGGTATCAACCTCGTTTTTTTAACTTCAGTTGAAGACATGTTTGATGTATTGGTGAGATCAAGGTGAACACCAAGTGGTATAGATATTGGCTTAACAAAATTCATGTTGAACATTTCCAACACTTTAAGAATATAGTTGTGTTGTGTCAACCGTATCTTCCTCTTACTTATGTTTCTCACAATCTTTATTCCAAGTAATCTTTGCGCAGGACCAAGGTCCTTCATATCAAACGAGCTTATCAGATAAGCTTTCACTTCATTGATCTTTACTTTGGACTTAAAAACAATGAGAATATCATCAACATATAACTATACATAGAGAGAGAAGACTATCATATTTCACAAATTTAAAATATAAACATGAGTCATAAGATCATTAAGTATAACCAAGATTTTTCATACATGAATCAAATTTCTTTTTTTTCATTGTCTAGGAGACTGCTTTAAACGATATATAGATTTATTAAGCAAGCAAGCATGATTAGAAAATTTCACATCAATGTAACCCTTATGTTGTCTCATGTATATAATTTCATCCAAATTACCATGTAAGAAAGTATTTTTAACATCCATTTGTTCAGTTTCATAATCAAGCACAGTAGCAATGGATAAGCAATATTAAGGTTTTATACTTCACAATAAGAGCAAAAATCTCATTATATTCTTCCCTTTTCCTTTGAGTAAAATCCCTAGCAACTAGTCTAGCTATAAATCTAGGTGGATTATGAGAATTTTGACTTTATTTAACTTTCTACACCCACTTACATCCTATCATTCTAACATCTTTAGGTTTAGGTAAAAGAGTATGTCCAAGTCTTATTAACCTGCATAGATTTTATCTCCTCATTCATAGTAAATTTCCACTCATTATAGTATATACTTCTAATACCATGCTCATAGAACTCAAGAGTAGGAATAAAATCACCTCAGCAATTAAGAATGCATATTCTACAACATGATCAAGTATATTTCAAACATGCTTGACCAAATTCCCTACTTAAGATTATGTTTTTTCTACCTAGGTTCTCTTCTCTAGTCATCAGGTAAAGCAGGCATGGGAAGAATAGATTCATGAACATTAGACATACTAACATTATCATCATCGTAATCATGAAAAGACAAGTCATGTAGAAGTGCTAGCATGATTAGAATTTAGAGGAGAAGTAAATTGCCTACTAAATCACCTAATAGGTGAGATAGAGGTATTTCAAAATAAGAAGGTGAATCACTTGAGTGACTCGAGGTAGTTGTGACGGAATGTGAGTGAGCAACAATGTTTTTAGCAACACCATTGTCAACATCTTCCTCATTGAGATCATTGCCCTCATTTGAATTATAGAATGACACATTTGCTCCTTTATCCCTACTATCACACTTAACAAAAATGTTAAATGACATTTTAAAAAGAAATTCATTCTCAATACAAGTCACATCTCTACTCAAAGTAATTTATATACACAAGAATTAACAATTTATATCATTTATCACCTTCAAGATAACCCAACATAACACACTTTTGAGCCCTGTCATTATGCTTACCCTCGTATTATTTGGCATAGGTAGTACACCCAAAGGGTCTACGGGCGGTTAGGTTGGGAGTAGGGGTGAGCATAGGTCCAAAATCGAACAAAACCGTAATAAATCGAACTGAACCTAAAATCGACTTTCCTGAAACCTTGGACTGGAAACCGAACCTATAAAATCGTTAATTAGAAATACTAGAACCGCAAACCAAACCTGTTAGGGTCGGTTTAGGTTTTGGACCTAAACGGACCTAAAATGTAAAAGCTACATACATTTAAATAATTAAAAATACAAAACCTAAACCTAAACGGACCTAAAATGTAAAAGCTACATACATTTAAATAATTAAAAATAAATAAAAACTACAATGTAAAGTATATATATAGTCACTCTCATCTATTCCGATGAAAATAAAAAATATGAAATATCCAAATCTAAATATATCTTGATAGATAACAAATATGAATCGGTCCTTTATTTAAAAAAAAATAAAAATCAACTTTTCATTTAGATCATCGGTTTTACGCTTATTACCCAAAAACCGAACCGATATTTTCTAAAATATGTAGACCTAAAACCGAACCTAAACTATTGGTTGTCATTTCGGTCTAGACCGAAATCACTCGGTTCAGTTCGGTAACCAAACAGTCCTAAATTTGTTGTAGCCGTTAGTAATATGTAGAGCTTGTATCTTCTTATATATGATGGATGCATCGATATGGTTCAATAGTAACAAGACAATTAACAATTAAGAAGCCGGAACACATTATTACGTAGAGAACGTTAGGCAATATTCTCTACAAGTCTGATGCTTCTTTCTTAACAAAACACAAGCATAATGAAAAGGTTGGAACTATTTACAAGTTACAAGCAATACGTATCCTATTTGCTCTCTCTCTCTCTACATTTTTGCTATAACTAGCAGTCATGGTATATTATTAGGATGTAGATATGTTTCATGACCCAGATCCACCATTGTCCACACAGAATGTTTCGTATCGAGGCTCGGTCAAGTCAACGTTCTCCTCTTCTTGTTGTGGACAAGGGCTGTTGCCTCTTGAAGTCGAATGGGTTGGCGGCGTCCTTGGGTAATCAGATGCTACATTGTAAGTGTGACCGATATCTAAAGGTATGGAGTATCTAGGTGACCATGCGTTTGGATAGATTTTCTTTGGCTCCTCTCCATCACCACAAACATCGATTCGCTTGCATTGCTCTTCTCCTTCAGGTTTGTCTTTTAACTCATTGCTGGGCAGGTTCTGCGGTAAATGTAAGAAAATTATTACAGCTATAAGGTAAAAGTATGAATCAAACAATTAGGCATTTACCTGATAAAGATTTATGGTGAACTTTCTTCTGTTGGAAATGTCAGGTGAAATAGTTAGGAGTATCTGAACAACTTCACTCATGCTAGGGCGGGTATCCGGATCTAGAAGCAAGCACTCCTTTGCTAAGTAAGCCATTATGTGCATCTCCTCTTCAGGAAAATCACCTTTCAGATGAGGATCAGGCAACTCTGGAATTACACGCCTGCTATTTTGTAAACGAGGTGCAGCCTATAGCAAACAGAAAAGAAGATCAAGCCTACCTCATTTCTGTACAATAAAGTCTAGGATCAAATATAAATAGTAAGCAATGTTATGTGCATGGTTCAATAGTGGCATTCTAGGCTAGCAAATAATCTTTTGGGATGAACTGAACCATAATGCTACAGCACATAGAAATTAGTCAAGAAGAGAATTGCTGAAACAAAATTTGAGGTGTAAACGAATGTAAACTTCAGATGAAGATACTGAAATGATTTGATGTGTGGAAAAATAAATACATGAATATCACTAGTGAACCAATGTGAAGCATTATACCCAAATGACAAGGCTCTCTTCTTCTTTACCAGGCCAACTATAGACGGGTCTTCGGCCAGTTATTAGTTCAAGTAGAACTACCCCAAAGCTGAATACATCAGATTTAAGTGAAGCTTTTCCCACAACAGCATACTCTGGTGCAATATAGCCAAATGTTCCTTGCATTCTAGCAGGAGAGCTAGAACAACTTGTAAATCCATCTGTGCTTATGTGTTTTGCCATGCCTAAATCAGTTATCTGTGTACACAACAAAAGATGTTCAAAATTTACGTTCATATCACCTGGAAGCGCGTATTTCATCAACAATCAATTATTAGGCTGAAAGAAAATACTAGTAGATAAGTTTAAGATTCGATGAAATTCAAGCATTGTAACCTTTGGTCTCCAATTTTCATCTAGAAGAATGTTGGTAGACTTAACATCTCTATGCAAAATTCTTGGTGCAGCTGCTTCATGAAGATATTCCAATCCTCTGGCAGCTCCGAGAGCAATGGACACACGAGTATGCCAGTTCATATATTTTCCAGAAGCTCCATCTAGACATTCCCTCAGATTACCATTAGGCATGTAATCAAATACCAACAGCCTTTCAGTTTGTTTTCCAAGAGATTCAGAACAGTAACCGATCAACGGCACTACATGGCAGTGATGTAGCCTTGATAGAAGCTCAATCTGCAGAAATGAAACATTAATCAGAAGCCTACAGCATTAGTTATGTTTGCCTCTTATGATCTACTAACTGACACTAACAACATAAGATACAAATTTCAAAAATGTAAATTTGG
The DNA here is from genome assembly GCA_033239045.1 of Fagopyrum esculentum. Taxonomy (NCBI): domain Eukaryota; kingdom Viridiplantae; phylum Streptophyta; class Magnoliopsida; order Caryophyllales; family Polygonaceae; genus Fagopyrum; species Fagopyrum esculentum. The sequence continues at coordinate 112,336,040 of BSUD01000008.1, forward strand.
AACTTAAATACCTCTGTCAGGAATATGGAATCTGCATCATAGTTGTCAGGAATTTTTAGCCTCTTGACTGCAACAGCTCTACCATCCCTCAGATGACCATGGTAGACATGACTGCTTGCCCCAAGACCAATCATATTTGAATCAGAAAACTTATTTGTTGCATGTTCCAACTCAGAGTACGGAAACTGGGTGATTGTTACATGAAGGCCTTCTGTTTTGCTTTTAAAAAGAAGGGATACCTTGTCAATGCAACCTAACAGATGAGAGCAGTATTGATCAAATTTAACATCTTGAAACCATTTTACATAAATAGTAAGGTAAATCATTTTCCTCATACTGTAAAAAAAAATTGGTTCAAATCTCTCAAGTGATAAGAGTATATTATGAATCATCAAGAAGTGTTGATCGTCAACTGAGTATAATACCTGCAATGGAGGTTATAGAAAAACAGACGGAGAGCCTTGATTTATACAGTAGAATAGGTTTATGTCTAATCAGATTGATACCGCTGTTGTAACTAGACCCTTCTTCTGTTAAGAATGTTGTTGATTGTGCCTTCTTCCTTTGATGGATGAAACATAACATTGATGCAACAAATGCTAGAGCAAATACTACACATATCGAAAGCATGATAGAAACTAGTTGACCAGATATGTATCTGGGTGGATTTGTGCCTTTAGGAGAAGATCCTGCAAAAGAAGAGATTTTAAGTATTTAATAAAATGGTGGATGCCAATCCTAACATCATGTTATATGTAAAATCAATCAATCACTTGACAAGCCTATGTAGTGAACAAACTAAAAGACATGCAGACGAATCTTTCCCGTATTATTTATGATTGTGCAAGGTTGTACATTAAATGTAGAAAATATTCAATAAAGAGGGAGAAAATGTGTCTTATTCCGACTAAAATGGTCACTAGACAGTTGTCAACAAGTTTTATCTAGTTGCATTTATCATGACATGAATATTTATGAATCCATCATAATTAGAGCAGAGATCCAATGCGAATCTCTTTTAAACAAACAACAAATCCATGAAAAGAAACTTTTAGGTCTGATTCACCAGAAGATAAAATATGAAACAGTTTTCAAGGCAATCAAAAAATCCAAACACGTATCACATATCCATAAGATCTGTTGTGGCTTAGTGCAGTCATCAGCAAAGAGCAGTTCTGACATCTGATACTGCAAAGCTTATACTGAAACCAGCCATCAAACGTTCTTTCGACAAATCCTTTATCAGCATATTTAGAAGAAAACAGAAAGGAAAAAAAAAAAAAAAAAACAGAGAAGCATTTCATCCTTTTAGAGATATTTAAATATTTAATGTAGTATAAAGTAAGTTAACATAGTTTATTACCAGAGGTGCAATTGCAATCTGTAAAGCATTCTGTGTTCTGATCATCATCTGCAAGCAGCGGTAATTCCTCACCAGCACATACACATATCCATTTGTAGTCACTTGATCTTCCTGTAGCTGATTGAGAAAAAGAGAAACATCATACATCCCAATTCTAATTTGCTTACAAGTTATGAATAGGCATGCAAGTAATGACATGAGTTTTCTTAAAATGTCAATTTCAAACTCAGGATCAATAAACAGACAGTAAAAGATGCAAAGTAATACATCTATATCTGAGCTTTCAGCTAGAAACTATCCTAACTTAGGATATAATTAATACCTAAGAGGTAACTTAATTATCCAAGCAACAAAAATGAGATTGAGAATGACTGATTATCCAATTTGTTACAGCATATTCTCTCAGGTAATGGTATGTATGTATATATATATATATATATATATATATATATATATATATATATATATATATATATATATATATATATATATATCAGATAAAGGGAAAGCTGGGGAGCAGAATATTACCAACTAAAAAATATTGTTCCTGGCTCAAGGCTCTAGCATCTTTAGTGTGAATGGGAAAATGGCTTGAATATGTGCTAGAATTGACTTGTTCAAATTCACTCAGAATGAAAAAAACAGAAATCTTGCCTCAAGACTATTTCCCTTGTAACATAATAATCATAGAGTCGGGTAATAAGCTTACATAGGTAAGGTTGCATCACTCACCAGATTCACAGTCACAAGTTTCGGAGCAATTAGATGCAATCAGGGTGATTTGATTCATCAGATGAGCTGAAGAACAAGAGCATGTCCATTTACTTCCATTTGCATATGATGACTCATCTGCAAAAGGAAAGTACAAGACAATATCCATTAGCATATTGGACTTGCATATAAGCCACGTACTTGTTGTCATTGCTATGAACTTAGATATCCATCATATAGGAAGGCTAACTTCTAAGACCTCTTTTTTTTTTGTCGAAATTCTAAGACATCTCTTGTACATGAATAACATCACAATAACATTAGAAGAGTTATGAGCAAAAAGAGAACTACAAAGTTTCTCTTTGACAAAGTGACACAAGATAATAAGGTTCTAACCACATGAAATCGCCGATATCATGAACATGAACATGAACCACGCAAAAGTATGTTCCTGATGCAGCTTCATGGATTCTGTCCCAAACAAGGTAGTAAAAGCCTGTTAGGAATGTATGCAAATCTGCTCTGAATAACTTGAAAAATTGAGAGAGTGCTGTGGACCAGCGATGATTGTTCCATTACAATATAACATGAATTACTAAAAGAATAAGTTACCAGAAAGATCGACAAATCAAAGCATCAATCTAAAACTTTGAGCAATTGGAAAGTGATATTGTTTCATACACTTTTCTTTTATATTTACATGGCAGTATGTTCCTTCAAATTCTAACAGCATAGATTTGGAACTAAACTTATAAGGAGTGGATAATCTTAGAAGAAAGAGATATGCCAAACTCACACGCCTTCACTAGTCATAATCAGTTCACAACTTATAAATTGCCAACTGCTGTTCTACAAACCCACAAATAAGTCATTTATGTAAAATACAGAATAAAAGCAACAAAAATAAACTGAAAAGGATATAATCACTCTTCGTAGTATTTGAAAATAAGTCCGAAAGTAAAAGACTTTATAATACAACTTCTTTAGACAATAAACAGAAAAAAGATATGCAGTATTGATAAGCATGAAATGATCACATTATGGCAGTAGCGACTAGCCTTTGTATATGCGAATGAATAAGGTATATACAAACGTCATTTATGGTTCTTCAAATCTCACATCAGTCAGCTCAACACTGAACTTTACATTGATACTATCCTTGCATAGACGTTGCTATTCACTTTATCTAGGTCAAACTTTTTACTGAAATTAGGTGATGAAAGAGACATGTAACCACATTCCAGTAAATACTTGTTCAATCTGCTCACCATTGTCCTCTAATTCAAGGACCCATCTGGATTGAAAATCCCAGGTTTTGGCAGAGCACTCATATTCAGTAAGATGGAAGTACAAGCAATCAATTATATACAGCAAAGCACCAGATGGGCACACACCATATTACTGTTCACATAGACTTAATGGCAATAGTTGTGATCATTCATCAAGAATGTTCAGAGGGAGCAGATGACGGGCAATATATAAATCCGACAAAGCTATCTTTATCATGTTACAGTAAGAAAAAGACCATTCAACTATCCAAAAAGATAGGATATCCAAATTTAGAAAGGATAGACAATAAAGTAATGACATTATAGTTGTTTTCCGTGATTCTATCTATTAATATCTAAGTTTATGTGATCACACGTATGAGTTTCAATATCCTGAAATGGCGATTAATCACAAGCTTGATAACACCACCGCATCTTCAAATTAAATTCGACAGGGAGAGAAAGACCATCACATTCAGTTTTATTAAAATATCTGGAAAAAAGAGGATCTGGTACTTAGTTTCAAAGGCAACACGCCCATAAGCACGAGATGATGACTTCTCAACTCAAATGTTATTAATGTCGGCTCCACTAGCTTCCCCACTATATTCTTCAGCGTTTAAGGCCAAAAGTATTGAATAAAGTGTAATACAAATTTATTTTCTAAATTTTTGCATTTTTGGTTGGATTAAGCTAAAAGAATATTAGAGAAATAATAATTAACTAAATATACTCGAGCAACCTCCACCATCAATCATGCTGACCAAATCCAAACCTAATGAAATCAGTTCAGTTCAACACCGTCTGATTCGTCTACAACTTGATGAATTATGGCTTCTCAAATAATGGGGGCACATACTGCCGCAGATTCCGACCCCAATAAATAACAAAAAATAGATTTTTCATTTCCTGCCGACATAGCAAGCCATGGCAAAAGAAATAAAGCATGCAATATCAAATCATTGACAATAAATCTTACTAACAACCGCCATTGATTGAGTACCAAGAGAGAGTAGACCAGAGAGAGTGGAACAATCTCAAATTACAAACAAGAAAAACCATTTTAAGAAAAACTCAGTAATCACAGATAAACTTTTGATGCAGTAGAATCACAATACCTGGGGATTCTTTCTCTTGATCATAGGCAAATGATCTTGTGGGGGACAGATCGGAAGATTTAGAAGCAGGCGAATATGAACATTATCTTGAAAACGCTGATGAATATAAGTTAGGGATTTTCTTGAGCTTCAGTGAGATGAGTGAAAAGAGGGGTTAAAGACTCGAGAGTCGAGAGTGAGAGAGTGAACCAGTCAGTGCGCATTGGTCGTCGAGTAAGAGAGAGAGATTCAAGGGGGGACTAAATGCCGTCGAGACTCAGACAAAGCGAGATCGCGTAAGACAGAGGTAGAAAGCAGAGCTCGAAGTAGAGCTGCAATGGCGCCAGGAACAAGGGGCGTCTGCTTGCAATTGTAGCTTTTAATGGCTTTCTTTGGAAATACGAGCTTTCTTTGTTTTGTGTTTTTAATAGCTTTCGCGTTCTGTTTCAGTCAGTTCTTCCCCTCTTATTTCTCCCCTCACGCGCTCTACCGACGTCGTGAGCTTCCTCACATCCGATTTTCAGACCGGAAACTGTTAAACCGGGTTCAGAAGAATCCCTTCAAAGCCATTTTGGTAAGTGAATAAAAGACAAAATGGGGGAAATTCTAACAAAATAACTACAAGACATATTTATATTAATGCTAAATAGATAAATTTAAATATATTTTTATTTGAATCTCTTAATTATATTTTTGAAAATTTATTTATAATATGATATTTCTGATTTTTAAAGAGCTCGTCAAAAGTATTATAATTTTCTAACAATCCAAACGTTTATACTCTTTGTCTTCTATTGGTTGGATAATTCTGCTCATTTTAAAGACTTTTTTGCTTTCGTATTTTTTTATATGTATTTTTGTGTATTTCTTTTCTCGCTTGTTTGCGGCACTTCTTAGTTTGTCTACCGATCTTTTTTCGACCCATTAGACAGCGTGTCGCCTAATGTTCGAACCGCTTTCTATTTTAAATAAACAAAAACAAAAACAATCCAAGCCACGTTAATTCCTCACTCTTTTAAATTGTTGGATAAGAGTATAAAATATATACCCTAATTTTCATGTCTTCTTAAATGCAGTATTAATGATGGTTGTTACATTATATAGTTTTCATGGTGACAAATTGATAAGCAGTGTTTGAAGCCAGCTAGCTACCAATTGTCAAGTTCTTTGAAATATAAATTAAATGTGTATAAATGTATAGATTTTGATTGAAGGTGGTCTAGCAAATGGACGGTTATCACTTATAAGACACATTCAAGGATAATATCAATGTAGATTTTTTTTATTTTTTTTTTGGGATTATTTAATTGATCTGTTTTATCTTAATTCATTTACTTTCAATATCTTATACTTATGTCGTGGAATTATATTATTTTTGTTATAATTGTCACCCAAAATGGATATGTTATAATATCAACTACGTTGTATGTTCATAATTTAATTGTGTTTTATCATTTATAGAGTCAAGTTTGACCAAATAGAATATTGGGCTCTATATGTATCAAGAAGAAACTATATCGGCTGAGTTCTTTGTAAACATTCGACTTTCTAAAACACCAATTGTAATCATCTGGCCTTTGATATGTCCCACTCCTTGTCTCCATAATGTGATTGGTCCATGTGGACTTGAATTTTTTAATTAAAAAAATTTAATGGGTTCGGTTCTTCTAATGAAAAAAACTCAGTTCGATTTCTATTAAAACTAAAATAAAGCGGTTGAATGATATAATTAACACAAAAAGAACGGTGTATTCATCGTCGCCAAATGAGAAAGGTAACACTTTTCTAGCCAAAGAGCATGATTGTAAATTGAGAAATTCTCTCTTTATTGTCTCCATCGTCGCCAAAGAGAAAGGTAAAACTCTTATAGGCAAAGAATATCGATTGTAAAGTGAGGAATTATCCCCTTAATATCTTCATTGTCGACGTGGGCTAATACGTTATGTAATTTGTAATGTCTCGAAGTAAGTAACTTAGTCTCTTTCTTAAACAAATAAATGGATATTGAAAAAGATAATATTTGTGAAAGAGGGATACTTAAAGAGAAGAATATAAATTCTATATGCATATTTTTTTTTACTGTCTTTGATTGAATTTTAACTAAATGTGCTTTTGCTTGGAGTATTTTTATTTTTCGTGGACTTGTGCTAGAATAAAGAGAATCTTTTTTAAAGATGGATACTTTAAAATTGATTCATAAAGATCTTATCATATATGTAATTAGAACTTTGATTGATTTTGTAATATGGATTTTTTACTGGATTATTTTCATGTTTCTGGGTAGTTTATAATATGATTTTTTTTTATTACTAAACATGCTTTTGCTTGGATTATTTTTCATATGTTTTGCTTTCTGTTGCAACACTTAAAAATTTTGGATTCCTCCTACTATCATAGTGTTGTTGTGGCAGTTTTGAATTGATTTTAGTGAAGTCTAGCTAAGAAATGATGTCTAGTATATTGTTGGTGTGAATGTTTGATGCTAATGGTCGTTTTTTTAATGACTAGTTTTAATGCAAATTTTGAAGGGTGAGTTGGGTGAATAGGTGGAGCATCAAATAGATCTTATTTACAGGAAATAAAGTAGGCCCATTTAATTTATTTTTAAAAAATAATTTATAAATTTTGATTGGAAGAATTTAGCTTACTAAGCTCTTTTTGCGAAACTATACCCCATATTTTTTACCACTTTTATTTAAGGGTAGGCAAAACTAATTAAACCTTCTATTTAAAAAAAATGTTTGTTATTTGTTATTTAAGTGTAACTTTTAATTTTTAAAAAGTGAATTTGTTTTTTATTTTCTTTTATTAATTTTTTTTCTCTTCTTTATTTTCTTTATTTTTTTTATTTTCTGGAATGAAGAATTTTTCACATACCGGAATTTTTCACATACTAGAATTTCCAATACCGGAATTTCGCATACCGGAATTTTCATTTTCACATGCCAGAATTTTCCAATACTGGAATTTCACATACCGGAATTCACATACCGGAATTTCACATACCGGAGCTTCACATACCGGAAGTTATCATACCGGAAGTTATTATACCGGAATTTATCATATCATACCGGACGTTATCATATCATACCGGAAGTTATCATATCATATCGGAAGTTATCATACCGAAATTTATTTGTTTATTTTCTTTTATTTTTTTGTCTTTTTTATTTTCTATATTTATTTTTTTATTTTTTTGGAATGCATACCGGAGTTTCACATACCGGAAGTTCACATACCGGAAGTTATCATATCATACCGGAAGTTACCATACCGGAAGTTATCATATAATACCGGAAGTTATCATACCGGAAGTTATCATACCATACCGGAAGTTATCATACAATAAGTTATCATATCGGAAGTTATACCAAACAAACTGATTTTATGTCATAGTTTAGAATTAATAATTACATACCGGAGAATTGCATACCGGAGAATTACATGCCGGAAGTTATAAAAAAGGTATGAGCAAAAACGCAACAAATGGTATAACCTTCTTCTTTGTCTAGAGACGATCAAGACCACTGCCAACATTACCCAGAGCGAGAAAATGTTGTAAATTCACCAGTGTAAACATCATTGGCATCCGGTATGAACTTCCGATATAAATAAATTTCGCTATGAACTTCCGGTATGAAAATTTTCGTTATGAACTTCCGGTATGAACGGTATGAACTTCCGTTATAAAAATTTCGGTATGAACTTCTAGTATGAAAAACTTCGCTATGAACTTCCGGTAAGAACTTTCGGTATGAACTTCCAGTATGAACGGTATGAACTTCCGGTATAAAAAATTTCGGTATGAACTTCCGGTATGAAATTTTTTGTTATGAACTTCCGGTATGAACTTTCGGTATGAACTTCCGGTATGAACTTCCAGTATAAAAAAATTCAGTATGAACTTCCGGTATGAAAAACTTCGTTATGAACTTCTGGTATGAACTTTCGGTGTGAACTTTCGGTGTGAACTTCGGTATGAACTTCTAGTATGAACTTCCGGTATAAAAAGTTTCGGTATGAACTTCCGGTATGAAAAATTTCGTTATGAACTTCCGGTATAAAAAATTTTGGTATGAACTTCCGGTATGAAAAACTTCGTTATGAACTTCCGTTATGAACTTCCGGTATGAACTTTCGGTATGAACTTCCTGTATAAAAAATTTTGGTATGAACTTCCGGTATGAAAAATTTCGTTATGAACTTCCGGTATGAACTTTCGGTATGAACTTCCGGTATGAACTTTCGGTATGAACTTTCGGTATGAACTTCCGGTATAAAAAATTTCGGCATGAAAAACTTCGTTATGAACTTCAGGTATAAAAAATTTCGGTATGAACTTCCGGTATGAACATCCGGTATGAACTTCCGGTATCAAAAATTTCGGTATGAACTTCCGGTATGAAAAATTTCGTTATGAACTTCCGGTATGTAAATGTCTGGTATATAAAATGTCCGGTATGTAAATGTTCGGTATGTAAAATGTCCGATATGTAAATGTCCGGTATGTTAATGTCCGGTATATAAATGTCAGGTATGAAAACAAAAAGTAAAAAGGAAAATAAAATAAAAAAACAGATTCAATAATTAAAATCAAAATTTGCATAACAAATATCAAATATTATTTCTTTTATAATAGAAGGGTTATTTAGTTTTACCTTACTATTAAATGAAAGTGGTAAAAAAAATCATGGGGTAAATTTATTAAATAGAAAACTAGATAAGTCTGATTAGTATACAATAAAATAAAAAGGCATACTTACCTAATTAGCCCATTTTGATTTACCCACACTCTCACCCTTTACCAAATGGACTATTTAAACTTGAATATTTTGTTGTTATTTTTAATTTCTAATCATCCAAACTAGTGTTACCCAAACATAATACCCAAGTTTGATTTATACAAGTCCTCTCAATTTGCAAAATTCGTCATTCGATTTACACAAGCCCTCATTCGATATACACAAGCCCTCTCGAATTACACAAGCCCTCTCAACAAACACTCATTCAATTTACATAAGCCCTCTCGATTTACTCAAGCCCTCGTTCGATTTACACAAGCCCAATTTTCGCCGCCGTCGATGGATTATATTTATATCACGCTAACAAGTGTGTAACACCCCGAATTCTCAAAACTCGGGACATTACTGGTTAGGACCTCACAATGGGTCCCGACCTCAGTTTGACAACAATATTACTAGGATCTTGCAACAAGACACAATAAGAAAAACCGAAATTCATAAAATAGCATTTTAAAGGGACGAATGCAACAACGTCTAACAGCCTATAGTACTTAAACAACGAAACATATTAATTGTCTTAACAAGCTGAAAGAATAACAAAGCAAACATCCCAACCCCACTCTAAGGAGTACGGAGACCCGGCTGACCACTACTTCCGGATCACTCAGTTGCTGCTCTAACCTGTGGTGAATCTAAAAACACAACAGAACAACCATTAGCTAGCTATCTAAACATTAGATGAAAATAATAATAGCACACACACACATCATAGCAAAAGTAAACACCCATCATGCTTTCAAACAATCCATTTATTATCTTTACTTAGGTCATTCACTCTTACTAATGATACTTATTTTGTGACACGAGAGATTCCCGAACCTCGCCTCTGCCCCCGTGTAACCATCAGGAATGAATCCGATGCATCTCACCGTGTACCTGTATGGTCTTGGTATAGAGAACCTCTCATTCTCCTGGCAGAGCTAGACAGTGATGTCATGACCCGTTGTACATACACTTGGGCCTTAAAGTATAATAATAATAACAGTCGTCCTATCAAGTTATTATTATAAACACACATCACACACACCACTATTATCATTCAACCAACATCCAAAAACTAGCTAAGTAAGTCACAAGGACTTACCTGAATCGAATCACAACTCTCAAATTCTCAACTCGGTCCGCAACCATAGAAACTCAAACGCCTGTCACGCAAGGCACGTGGATCAAAATCACATCCCGGAAATACACGTCAAAGAGAACAATATCATTCCCTTCCCATAACACTCCCGAGAAGAGATAACTACCTAACACCTATTCTAGGTAAGATACTAAGAGCCCATACGAATTTAGCTTATGCTAGCATAAAGAGTTCTTGATATATCCTAACAAGTGGACTCGTTATCAACGATGACATTTGTATACTCCATGAAATAAACATTAACCTACCTATTTATTAAAGCCCACTCTAGTCGTACAAATGCCCGAAGGCTCTTAACCCTCACCCAGCTACTTCTAATCTACACGTACAAAACATGTAAACAACCTCCTTGATTTTCTTACTCTCACCACTCTACAAATATGTATAAATATATCTATTTACATATACACACTACACAGGAGCAAGGATCTCACCCGTCACCAACACGACGTCACACCTCTGAAGGGAAACCGGTGGCTTAAATCGGTCGGAGCAACCCTCGAAAAGAGTTCCGCCGAATCTGCGTAATACCAGTCAGAAGGAATGTCGATAAACATGTTCCGATTTAGTTTACGTGAAAGGAAGTGACGAAAGAGGCACAGCGTACGCTTACCCCGGCGATGGCAAAACGAAGACGACAGAAGGCGGTGCTAGACGATGTGGTGCTGCCTGTGTCGCAAAGGAAAAACAAACGCCACAGGGCTGTTTGGGGTGGTGGTTCGTCCGGGACTCGATCGACAAGAAGGCAGCGAGAGGGGAGGTGAAACTGGCCCTTCGGTTGCGTTATCCGTTGTGGTCTGTGTTCGCTCCAAACGGTGTGTGTAAGCTATAAATTTATAACCCAAGAAGTATGCTTAAAACAAGGATGCGAACCCGCAGTGTACGGGTCAATTGTAATAAAAAGCAAGAATTCCAGGGGTCGATCACAGGGACTTAGGTGAAACAAAGCAAGTATGGGTTGTCAATATTGCAAATAACCACAAAAGCGATTAAAATAATCAAAGATGATAATAAGGTCAATTAAGGGAATATGCAAATTCTAGGGATTAAAGCATCCAGTTGTGGTTCCAACTCAAGATCTCAAGATAAGCGAACAAAGCTGAGGTTTTGCAAAGGGAAGGTGTTACTAAAGTGGAATAGATCACCGGGTAAGTCTCACTACTCACAATCCCAAGCCAAAGAACCTATCACCGGATAAGTCTCAAGGTACTAAGGAAAGGAACTATAATCTCAAACCAACAAATCAACTAAGGGAATAGAATCAACCTTTACCGGGTAAGTCTCAGGCTAACTCACAAAGATGGAATGAAGGCACACTCAAACCCCAATAAAGGATAAACCTTTACTACCTACACTTACGATCTTAGGTAAACAAACAAAGGAATTACCGGGTAAGTCTCATCCTAGGCTTGCATTGAACCAGGAAAGGTGTAATAAGAATAGGATTTGGCAAACTCTAACACTTAACTCTTAGTTTCGAATCAGAATAGTACCTCGATCAGTCAATGATGCGCCCTTGACCCCTATGTCCCAAGACGAGGAAGACGAGGCACTTCGGGTTTGCTCCGATGGACCGCTCACCCGTTCCCGTGCTAAAGCAATCGCTCAAGCTACCGGCTCCATCATTAGCCGCACCGTTGCTTGTCACGGACCCATTGGTTGCAAACCGTGTCTCTACGCCACTATGACTTGAAGCTTGTCAAGCCGGCACCGTTCCGGCGCAATTTCCGCATTTTCCGTAATATAGCGTTTTGTAATAATAAGTCTTTTTATTTTCGGAATATTAATTTCTGGGACTTTATTTCCGGGTATTAATTTTCCGAATTTAAGATTAGACTTTTGGTTTCGGAGTTTAATTCGGAAACTTAATTCCGAACTTAAATTCTCAACCTTTCATATTTTTAGGTGTTTCATTTCCGGAACTTAAATTCCGACTTTATTTCCGTCATTTAATTTCCGACTCTTTGTATGACATTCATCCACTATATAAGGGGATGTTTGGCTCATTTGTAAATCATGTTCAATTTGATTAAGTAATGAGAAGTATTTTCCTCCTACTTACTTGAGCATCAATCCCTCTTCCAATCCTCTCAAAGTTCTTCTTTTGGATCTTCGATCCAAACTCAACCATATTCGAGGGTTCTTCAAGCACCAACTCAACCGACCCACTTCAAGGTTTGATCGATCAATCTAAATCGACTCAATCATACAACTTCCGCCTCCATCTCTAAGCTTCCGCAACCTATCTTCAATTGCATTCGCACTTCAACTAAGGAGTAGTTGAGTTTCAGCTTGATCTAGGTCCGGAATACTTCATTGACGTGTCAAAGGACGCATCAAATTGGCATCAGAGCAAAGGGATCTAAGCTAAGTTATCTTTACTCTTGTTTTTGTGCGTTATCATATTCATCCTTTTTGCCTTTTGTTCATCATCTTCATATCGTTCTTCGCATCTTCATCCACGTTCTTGAAAAAAAAATTTTCAATCCATTTTGCAAAGCAAATTTAGGAGACTTTTGGTTTGCCATCAAACCATTAATCAACAAAACAATTTTCCTTACCCAATCCGACATTTTTGTTAATCAATTTCACCATTTTCTTGGGATTTTTTGTTGACAAAATCGGATATCACGTCTTTTGATATTCTAAAAACCAAAAACAAAGCAAAAACTCTTCAAAAAACGGATTTGTTTCAAAAGAAAAAATGGATTCATCTCTTGCATTCCAAAGGTTGCCTTCAAAAGTTTCAAAAAGAAACAATTCCACAAAAACAAAAGTAAAAGACGTCCGGCAAACCGGTCCATCCGAAAAATCGGACTTTTGAAAAAGGTCAAAGACCAAAGCAAGTAAAACTTGCCGATAAACAATCCGTCCATTTCTTATCTCTCCATTTTCTTACAAGTTGCAAATTTTCTCTTGATTTTGTGTGCATTTTGGTTCAAATTTGTTGGATTTGCCTTCCTTGCCTAACCGCCACACGGCCTTCCAAAAGGTAGAACCTTAACGCACTTGAACTTGGGTAACGTTGACTTATCTTGTCACCTTGCTCATTTGATTGCTTGCAATTTTGTGTCCAATCTTGGAGTTATGACTAACGTCACAATGGAAAATTCTCAGGAATCTAGTGAAAGGCAAGAGCTCACTACTTTGACCGAAGAAAATGCCTCCCTTAGGCAGGAGCTTGAAACTTTGAAGGCTCAAATGCTTTCCCTTACGACCGCTCCACCAAATCCAAATGGAGCCTTGGTCGATGCTTCCATGTCCGATGGACGTCGCAAAGGCAAAGGTATCTTGGGAGCCAAACCATCTAACAGTCGACGGCTTGCCTCCGTTATTGAAAACCACGGGCCCTCCCAAAATGACGGTCATGAGTCCCACAATGAAGGTGACGAAAACCCTGACCCTTCTCCAAATGATTTGCTATATGTTGACACGGAGAATCGGCACAAACGCTATGAGCACAACCGACGTAAGTATGGCACTTCCCCTCCTCCATCTAGTGCCCAACTCACCAACCGTCCCTCCCGGATTGATGATCGGTACCATCATCAAACAAATGACCGCTCTCAACGTCCCGAGAATGATCGGTCCGGGCAACGCCGCCAACGGTATAGCAGGCAATCGATGTATCATGATTATGAAGAGTATGACGAAAGAGATGACTTTGACGAGTTCTTCGATGATGAGTCGGACTTGGAACGGGTGGCACATGTCCGTCCATGGCACCCACCCATCCGAGAGCCTTTTGAGAACCAGGATCGAGGAGAAGAATGGTTGCCTCCTCCTAACCCACCAAGGCGTGCCCCACCTAATCATGGGCGCCAACGGCATAACGATGGCCACCGGCGAGCCCATCACGAAGAGGCATACATGGCACCGCCTCGACCGGATCCCTACCGAGCTCATAGGGAAGGTAAGGTTAAATTTCCGATCTTTCATGGTGAATATGATCCTTGTGCGTTTCTTGATTGGGCACATGATATGAAAAGAGCTCTCAAGCATTGCCATTATGAAGAGTATGAGAAAATCAAAGCGGCGACACTTTACTTTGAAGGTGATGCAAAATCTTGGTGGAACCGGTACGAGACCAACCGTGAGAACCAAGGATGGGCACCGGTTCGGACATTTGATCAATTGATCTATGTCATGACTAAGAAGTACGTGCCGACGACTTCAAAAACGACATGTGGTTGCAAATTGCCGAGTTCCAACAAGGAAGCCTTACTCTGGTGGCTTACTTAGCCAAGCTGGAGGACATGCATATGAAGGCCGGCATCTCGGCCTCCGCCTCCACCCTTCGAACCAAATTCATGAGCGGCCTTAATCCATCAATTTGGAGCCCCCTCGAGATCGTCACATACAAGGACTTAGGAGCCTTATGTCATGCCGCCATGAAACTTCACAAGCAAAAACTCGAAACGCCTCGATACTCAAGGTATAATTCTTCCACTAGTCAATACTCTTATACCACTAATTCTCGTTCTCGAGATGTTTCTAGTCCCCAAGATTCCGGAGCCGCTAAAGGATCACCACGGATGAGTCAACCCACCCGGCAAGCGGCTACCGAGAAACCATCATACCATGGCACCATTGCTCCACCACAAACGCCTCCGGGCCGACCCCAACAAGGATCTCAAATGGTGGCCGCCCAAGAGAACCCGTGTGTTTCAAATGTAGCGGGTTTGGTCATGTCCAACGTGATTGCCCGAACACCAAGCGGGTGATGTTTGTCAACCCATCATATGACGATGGCGAAGAGGAATATAATGGTGATATCCTCTTGGAAGATGACCAAGATGCCAACCCCTACTATGGCATGGAGCCATGCGACGACCAACTTGCTTGCGGTCCGGCACAACCAGGTAAGTTTGCTCTTGTCTCTCGTTGCATTTTGGCTATAAAAGAGCATCTCCCTATTGACCAACGCGAGAATCTCTTCCACTCTCGTTGCTTGGTCAATGATACTAGTCTCTCTCTTATCATCGATGGGGGTTCGTGTTGTAATATTGTCAACGAAAAAGTGGTGAAACACTTTAAGTTGCCTACAACCCCTCACCCACAACCTTACGGACTCCAATGGATTTCCGATAAGGCAAGTGACACCGTCACACAACAAGCGTGGGTGACGTTTTCTATTGGCGCCTATGTTGATAAGGTCCTTTGTGATGTTATCAAAATGGACGCCACACATGTATTGTTGGGACGACCATGGCAATTTGACCGTAAAACTTTTCATGATGGTTATCTCAACCGTTACATGTTCCAATACAATGGAAAACGGATCACACTTTTGCCTATGACTCCGCAAAAAATTTTAGTTGACTATGCAGAACGAAAGAGGCAACAAGTTATTGATGACACCACTAAACCGCCGGCCACATCGGACCCTCCTCGCCTCTCTCCCAATGTTGTGGATGTTCATACTTCCGGTTCCCGTAATTCCGGCCCTAAGGTTCATGGTACCGAAACACGAGGTAGTAAGAGTGTTGTCCCTACAAATGCACCTCCAGTTCCTACCATTCAAGGGCGATGTGAGCCCCGAATCCTTTTAGCCCGATGACATGACTTGACATCGGTCATGGAAGGTAAGTTTTCTTGTTTCTTACTTGTCCCTTTTTGTTTATCTATTTCCCATGACCCAAGTAATGTGCCACACGAGGTGTCCTTGTTATTGTTCGAATTTCTGGACATCTTGACCGACAAACTACCACCCGACTTGCCACCAATCCGAGGAATTGAGCACCAAATCGATTTGGTGCCCGGCGCGTCTTTGCCTAACCGTGCCGCTTATCGTGCAAGTCCGGAGGAGACTAAGGAGCTACAACGCCAAGTCCAAGAGCTCCTAGACCGGGGCTATGTTCGTGAGTTCTTGTCTCCATGTGCCGTGCCGGTCATACTTGTGCCCAAGAAAGACGGATCTTGCCGGATGTGTGTAGATTGCCGAGCCATCAATCAAATCACCATCAAGTATCATCATCCGATCCCGCGCCTTGATGATATGTTGGACGAGCTCTATGGCGCCACTATCTTCTCAAAGATCGATCTCCGGAGCGGATACCATCAAATCCGCATGGCCGAAGGTGATGAATGGAAGACGGCTTTCAAGACGAAGCATGGCCTCTACGAGTGGCTTGTCATGCCATTTGGCCTCTCCAACGCACCATCCACCTTCATGCGCCTCATGAATCACATCTTGCGCAAGTTTTTGGGTATTTTTGTAGTTGTCTATTTTGATAATATCTTAGTCTTTAGCAAGTCTTTGGATGCCCACATCGAGCACCTTCGCCAAGTGCTCGAGTGCCTTAGACAAGAGCAATTATATGTCAATTTGGAGAAATGTGTCTTTTGCTCGGACACCACAATTTTTCTTGGCTATGTCGTGTCTAAGGACGGACTACGAGTGGACGAATCAAAAGTTCGCGCCATTCGGGAGTGGCCTACTCCTACTACGACCACCATGGTTCGAGCCTTTCTCGGCTTAGCAGGCTTCTATCGACGCTTTGTCAAGGACTTTAGCTCGATAGCGGCACCGTTACATGAGCTTACTAATAAAGGTGTCACGTTTGAGTGGCGTGACACCCATATGCTCGAGCGTTTGAGTCGCTCAAAGACCGTCTTTGTAATGCGCCACTACTCCAACTCCCAAACTTTTCGAAAACCTTCGAGGTGGAGTGTGACGCATCTAATGTGGGCATTGGGGGGGTTCTCCTACAAGAGAATCGACCCATTTCTTTCTTTAGCGAAAAACTTTCCGGTCCCTCACTCAACTATCCAACTTATGACAAGGAACTATATGCTTTAGTTCGTTGTCTTAAAACATGGCAACACTACTTGTGGCCGAAGGAGTTCGTGATTCATTCGGATCATGCGGCTCTTTCGTATCTCAAGGGTCAAACTACCTTGAGTCGGCGCCATGCGAGTTGGGTAGAGTTTCTTGAGACATTTCCTTATGTTATTCGACATAAGAAAGGTAAAGAGAATGTGGTAGCCGACGCCCTTTCTCGCCGATATATCCTTCTTGTGCATATGGACGCCAAGATCTATGGCTTTGCTCTTATCAAAGAGTTATATGCCACGGATCTTGACTTCAAGGATATATTTGCTCAATGTCTTGACCTCCGAGAGCATGAGTCTTTCTTTATTAACGATGGCTACTTATTCCGTGCGGGCAAACTTTGTATCCCGCGCTCGAGTATTCGTCATTTGTTGATAAAGGAGGCCCATGAGGGTCGTGGTCACTTTGGTGCTACCAAGACTCTCGCCGCTCTACAAGAGCATTTCTTTTGGCCCCGAATGCGCAAGCATGTGACACGGTTTTGAACAAGTTGCATCACATGTCACCATTCAAAACCGCGCCAAGGTCCGGATGGATTGAATTCTCCTTTGCCTATACCAATGGGACCTCGGGAGGATCTTTCTATGGACTTTGTGGTTGACCTACCCATGTCTAAACGAGGCAAAGACTCCATTTTTGTGGTAGTCGATCGTTTTTCAAAAATGGCACATTTTATTGCATGTAAGAGCACACAAAATGCTAGTGAAGTAGCTACACTTTTCTTTGACAATGTTGTGCGCTTACATGGAATACCGCGTTCCATCCTTAGTGATCGGGACGTAAAGTTTGTGAGTCATTTTTGGAGAAACTTATGGGAGAAACTTGGAACCAACTTGTTGTTTTCAAGTAGTTATCATCCCCAAACCGATGGTCAAACGGAGGTGACCAATCGGACTCTCGGCGCTCTACTTAGAGCGACCCTTAGGAACAACCCACGCAAGTGGGAGGACTTACTTTCTATTGTGGAGTTTTCTTATAGCAGGTCTCGACACTCGGCAACAAAGCTTTCACCCTTTGAAGTTGTCTACGACCTTAATCCACACACCCCGATGGACTTCACTCCGCGTCCACTCAAAGACGGAGAACACATCACCGGAGCAAGTCGTGCCGCTCAGATCATTGAGCTTCATGAGCGGACTAGGACACAACTCCAACGGCGTGCCGATCAACTTGTCACACAACGCAACAAAGGGCGCCGTCCAATGTCATTCGAGCCCGGTGATCTTGTTTGGCTCCACCTAAGGAAGGAGCGTTTTCCATCCCGCCGCAAAGGCAAGCTCTCGGACCGCGGTGATGGACCATTCCGCATCTTATCCCGCCATGGCCCGAATGCTTACAAGTTGGAGCTTCCGGACGACTATGGCGTGCACCTGACGTTCAATGTCAAGGACCTTGCACCATACATTGAGCCCCTATTTAACGAAGGTGAAACAGGGACGTTTCACATCCAAGATGGGGGGACTGATGCGCCCTTGACCCCTATGTCCCAGGACGAGGAAGACGAGGCACTTCAAGTTTGCTCCGATGGACCGCTCACCCGTTCCCGTGCTAAAGCAATCGCTGAAGCTACCGGCTCCATCATTAGCCGCACCGTTGCTTGTCACGGACCCATTGGTTGCAAACCGTGTCTCTACGTCATTATGACTTGAAGCTTGTCAAGCCGGCACCGTTCCGGCGCATTTTCCGTATTTTCCGTAATTTAGCGTTTTGTAATAATAAGTCTTTTTATTTTCGGAATATTAATTTCCGGGACTTTATTTCCGGGTATTAATTTTCCGAATTTAAGATTAGACTTTTGGTTTTGGAATTTAATTCGGAAACTTAATTTCGAACTTAAATTCTCAACCTTTCATATTTTTAGGTGTTTCATTTTCGGAACTTAAATTCCGACTTTATTTCCGTCATTTAATTTCCGACTCTTTGTATGACCTTCATCCACTATATAAGGGGATGCTTGGCTCATTTGTAAATCATGTTCAATTTGATTAAGTAATGAGAAGTATTTTCCTCCTACTTACTTGAGCATCAATCCCTCTTCCAATCCTCTCAAAGTTCTTCTTTTGGATCTTCGATCCAAACTCAACCATATTCGAGGGTTCTTCAAGAACCAACTCAACCGACCCACTTCAAGGTTTGATCGATCAATCTAGATCGACTCAATCATGCAACTTCCGCCTCCATCTCTAAGCTTCCGCAACCTATCTTCAATTGCATTCGCACTTCAACTAAGGAGTAGTTGAGCTTCAGCTTGATCTAGATCCGGAATACTTCATTGACGTGTCAAAGGACGCATCAGTCAAGTTCCACCCCGGCCGAGATGTTCATCGACTGAACGAGATGCTTTAGGGTTAAGGATAAAGACTCGAGCTTTCAGGGTCCTACTGGGATTTAAGACTATTCTATCAATTGTTTTTTCCACAACCTTCAGTCAATCACCCTAGAATCGCACAAAGAAATTAGCCACTCATCATTATGAAAGCAATAATCAAATATATGGGAAGGGAATGAATATTTGAACACAAAAACCTTAAGAATAAGGCTTCAATAACTGAATCAAATATCTAACAAATCAGCGTTCCTTGGATCACAAAAGCTATAACAAGCTATGAACTTCCTTCCTTCAATCTTCCTTCAACCTTCCAAAAATCCTTCCTAACTGCAGCTTCTTCAAACCCCAAGTGCTGCGATGGTAGCGGGTTGCTTGATGCTTCGAAGATGGGTGAATTGTAGAAAATCCAACCCTTTCTATAGAAGAATCATCTTCCAAAGATAATATATCTTAAAAAGATAATTTCCTATAAAATATATCCATATCTTCTAAAATAAATATCTTCCTTCTAGATATAAGATATTTCTATAAAATATATCCATATTGATACGCCCCCGGATGGCGATGCCATCCGTGTTTCCGGCTTGAAGGACCCGCACATTTTGAAGACATTTATTATTATTCGGCTATTTAATAATAAGTCTTTTTATATTCGGAACTTTAATTCCGGAACTTAATTCCGTGAATTAAATTCCGACCTTTCATATTTTAGGCCTTTCATATTCAGAACTTAATTCCGACTTTAATTCCGGCATTTATGTTAAGACTCTTTGTATGACCTACATCCGCTATATAAGGATGGTTTGGCTCATTTGTAATTCATGTCTAAGTTGAATACTAAGTATTGAGAAGGAAAACCCTCTTACTTAGTTTAGGCATCACCTTCTTCTTCCACCCTCCAAAGTTCTATCTTGGATCTAGTCTTTGATCCAAGCCTCCACATTCGAGGATTCTTTTGAAGGATCAACCAAACGCTTCCGCCACCCAAATTCTATGTTTGATCCGACTCAAACAATCAAGAAGAAGTAGTTGAAGTTTCTCCTCGATCTAGACCACCCGTTTTTCTATCATTGGTATCAGAGCTCGGGATCGAGGTTAAGTTCTTTACTTGTGTTCTTGATTGTTCATCAATTTTTTTTTCTCTCTCTTTGGTATTCTTCAAAGTTATTCAGTGTTATTCGAAGATCTTCAACTGTTCTTCGGTGTTCTTCGAAGATCTTCAACTGTTCTTCAAAGATCTTCAACTGTTTATTCATCGTTCATCATGTTCTATGATGATTATGATTCTTATGATGAGGAAGATGAATGGTTACCTCCTCCATATCCACCTAAGGCCAAACAAACCACCCGGAGGTACCGACGGAGAGAATATTTTGAGGATGAGGAGTGATTGTCTCCTCCAAATCCACCAAGGCCCAAAGAGACCCTCCATGAGTATCAAAGGTATCCACACCGACAAGAATATTTTAAGGATACCTATATTGCCCCAAGACGTCATGCTAATACCAAAGAAGAGTTGGTCGTGCTCAAAGAAACAAATGACGCTCTAAAGCGTGAGATTCAGATTTTGAGGGCACAACTTCTTGCCCACACGACGGTTGCCCATCAAGAAGAACCGTTGTGTGATGATCCATTAGAAGAGGCCAAGGAAGAAATCATCATTCCAAAGGTATCCCCGATCATTTCAGTTCATCTTGCCAATCCTTTATGTGGAGACTATTTTCAAGATGACATAGATGAGATCATCATCAAGGGTGAAGAATTCATCAGTCATAACAATGGCACCATTATGTTGTTGGACAACAAGTTCGAACCGGCTGACCCAAGGTTTGATTTTGTTTTGTCTAATAACATATTTTCCGACTTACCCTTGCTTCTTTCCGGCATGCCTCCGACGTACAATGTCACAAGCTTAAAGGGCATGGAAGACAAACTCACCGGCGAGGCCATCCTCATGTACTACAAGTTCGAGCCTCCCAATCCGAATTTTGTCCTCTTTATGTTCGACAAGATTGGCGGCCCCACCATCCTTGTGAAAGACTACAAGTCCAAGCCGCCCGACTCCGACATTGTGCATCCAGTCCTGCATTTCAAGGGTCTTGTTCCTCAAGTGACTCCTTTCTTTTTTTACGGTAAAACGAGGATGTTTCACATTTAAGAGGAGGAGAATGATACGCTCCCGGATGGCGATGCCATCCGTGTTTCCGGCTTGAAGGACTCGCACATTTTGAAGACATTTATTATTATTCGGCTATTTAATAAGAAGTCTTTTTATATTCGGAACTTTAATTTCGGAACTTAATTCTGTGAATTAAATTCCGACCTTTCATATTTTAGGCCTTTCATATTCGGAACTTAATTCCGACTTTAATTCCGGCATTTATGTTAAGACTCTTTGTATGGCCTCCATCCACTACATAAGGATGGCTTGGCTCATTTGTAATTTATGTCTAAGTTGAATACTAAGTATTGAGAAGGAAAACCCTCTTACTTAGTTTAGGCATCACCTTCTTCTTCCACCCTCCAAAGTTCTATCTTTGATCTAGTATTTGATCCAAGCCTCCACATTCGAGGATTCTTTTGAAGGATCAACCAAACGCTTCCGCCACCCAAATTCTATGTTTGATCCGATTCAAACAATCAAGAAGAAGTAGTTGAAGTTTCTCCTCGATCTAGACCACCCGTTTTTCTATCACATATCTCCTAAAATAAATCTTCTAAATATATGATCTTCCTTCCAGAAATCCAGCCCAAAAATATAAGATCTCTTCTTCCAAAAATAAAAGATCTCAGCCAAATAAAATATATCTCGCCGCGTCAGGGTGTTCGCCTCGGTCGGGGCGCTCCTCAAGATCTCCTCGGTCGAGGTGGTTCCGTGGTCAACCGATGTGAATCTCGCTGAAGGTGAAATCTCCCAAATCTGGTCCAAAGTGAATCTTCTTTATTAACTCCATGCTTCCTGAGTTCTTCTTTAAGCTCTAGAATGTAGCTCCTATGACTCCTTAGCTTCATAGCTCCATTTTTAGTCCAAAATGCGCCATTTTATCTACGATTACAACGAAACTTGGTGTAGACCTCGATTCCCGTAAAGGTAGATGAAACGACAATATAAACACATAATATACATCCAAACATGCAGATTATTGAAGATAAAACGCCTAAACAGGTTCCAAAATATAGACTATAATTCATGCTATCAAAATACCCCATACTTGTCCCTTGCTGGTCCCCAAACAAGTTCTAAATCTTAAGTACAAGATAGAATGGATTATAAGTCAGAAAAATCAATGAAAAGTATTTCAAAATATTTTTAGTAGTGTGCTCCACTCATAGATCACTCTAAGAGAATGCATCATGGTATTTAAAAAATCAAAATATGATCAAAATATTTTATAAATATAAGAAAGTTGTTCATCTTTGCATAGAATCGTAGAATGCATAATAAATCATAATTATCGAAATTAATCATGTATAATCTAGTTTAAACCACCAAGTCAATCAACAAGCTCGAGGTCTCAAGGTTTTCTTCAAGAGAAGGTCAAGAAACGTGTGAGGGTAGGATGTATATAGGGAATGTGGTGATAGAATCCGGAAAAAGGATCTTCACTTTACTTGCTTTGAACTTCAACATCTTCCACCAATAAGCTTTGATTATTTTACTTTTTTTTTACTTTTTGGGATGCATGTACAGAGATGCACAATAACCGAAGCCTAGGAAATCAGCAATCATCAATTTCTCGAGATACTTCAAACCCTTGATGCACATACCATAACCCGTTAGGAATATCGCTCAATCCGACTTTGGCAAGACACAAACACCCGACTATGTGAATGGTGCCGAGTTACTCATCATCATGATTGACTTCCCCAAACCTATTTGTTTCTTTCTAACTTCCAGCCAACATCTCAACTTTTCTTTCACTTGCTTGCTTCCAAATTCCCGGATAGGTAAAGGGAGGCAAATATGTATATGAGGGGCTAGGCATGATCAAGAAGAAGAAAAGAAGAGAATGAATCGCCTTAATCATCCCAGGAAGAAAGTGATAGAACTCATCATGTGGTGTCAACCATCAAATTCAACATAATTTGGATAAAAACAAAGTATTAAACATGCCACAAATTTCAAACAAAGCATTTAGCAACTTAAACATATCATAAAACCTTTCAAACATATAAAGATTTCAAAACCAGTCTGCAAACAAGATCTTCACTGAGGTCATATCCAGATAAGAAACACAAAATCGTTTCAAAAACTGTCTCAGTTAAACCACCTTGATCGAGATGCTCTAAGTCAACCGAGGTACTGCACCTCGATTGGTCAGAATCACTTCGGTCGAGGCATAAAATTTTTCTTCCTTAACCAGTTTTTGACGTTTTTCTCAATCAAATAACCTGTATGCATGCTTGTAGTCTCAGATAAACATATAGAGCAAGATAAAACAATAATATCCGGTAGAGTCATCCAAGCATACACACAAGTCACATAAATAGATCCAAATACCCCATACTTGGGACACATTGTCCCACTGGGTCAAAATAAGTCTGAAAATAGAGTACTCACCGGACATAGCTGAACTGCATAAATAAATAAGAAACAGCTCCAGATAAGACCGTCTCGGTTGGCGAAGAACATCTCGGTCGAGGTCTTGTGACTGAACCCGAGATGTGTCTCAGTCAAGCTCCGTCCTCTCAATTTCTCAAATTTCTGTCCTTCCAGTGTAGCTCCTGAGTTGTAATCCTTCCTTAGAAAGTACCTGGTTCCTGTCTAGAGGACGCCAAAAGCAAAGCAAAGCAAACTATCTAAAATAAGCTAGAATTTGGAATAGAAAGCAATACCTTGGGTTGCCTCCCAAGAAAGCGCTTGGTTTAAGGTCGCTAGCTGGACCTTTCTCCATAGAATTACTCAATGTACCTCGAACACCTTGGAGTGCTCATCACATCCATCATAAAACTCTTCCAAAAAGGTTCTAGTTCCTAATTTTACCGGCAAATGGTAAGATCTCCCACGTACAAGCTTGTATGGTTTGATTCTCACCGGAATCCTTCTAGCTTTCCTACACTTCAATGGGACATTATCTAGCCTTGCGTCCCATCCTTTCCTGGATTGAGAAAACAGGTTCTCGAGAATTCTAGTAGCTTCCCCATCTCTAGTTTGGGGATAGTACAAGGTCTTTGTCATGTGAATGACCCCATACTTGAACAAATAACACTTCGTTGCCTTAGCGGTGAAGCGCTTGTTAACTTCACTCCTTATAATACAAGGAGCATCTTCTTCCAACAATTTCAAGGGAGGTTTCATCTTGATCTTAGGAGGTTCTTCCGGAAGAGACCTCCAACTCTTCAGTGCATCCTTGAAGAAATCTAGAACTTTAGTAGGAATTTTAAAGGGAGTAAGAGAAGGCACCTTATAAAGTTCTTCAAAGCTTGGGACAAGTTTCATGTTAGGTTGATAATCCACACATGAAATCTCTCCCAACTCAGCTGATCTTTCTTCCACCTTGGCCACAGTCTCAGTAATTTGGCGAAGGTTCTCTACATCTTCCACTTTCAGTTCTCTCTCTTCCACTTCGGCCGATCTCTCTTTCACCTCGGCCGAAATCTCAAAAGTTGGATCGAGACCTTCCACATCTTCCTCTTCCTCAAAAGCTTCAGGAGAAACTTCTGGTTCGATTGGAGGAATGCTTGAAACTTGCAGTACTTCCTTATGCTCCTCTTTCGTCTTAGCATAGGATAGGGTGCTTTCCTTGAGCTCCTCAATCTTCCACATCAACTTCTCCCATTTTGATTCAAGCGAATCTTCAAGAGGTTGCTCAGAAATCTTTCTAGGGACATTCAGCTCATCCCATATCACAAGCTCCTTCTTAATAACCTCTTCTCTTTCCCTTTCATTGTCAAACCAACAGAAGGAGTATTTCTCTTCCAAGTATTCATAATGGTCCGCCCTAGCACTTTGTCTTGCTATCCAGGACGGATCAAATGTAGTCATCGGAAATCCTGAAAACTGCAAAACTCATAGAAAGAGTGGTTAATAGCAACAAGGGCAATAGCCCCAAAAGACAACCGCGACCGGCTTGGTCTAGACCAAGTCCCCGACAACGGCGCCAAAAACTTGTTCGCTCCATACGGTGTGTGCAATCTTTAAATTTATAACCCAAGAAGTATGCTTAAAACAAGGATGCGAACCCACAGTGTACGGGTCAATTGTAATAAAAAGCAAGAATTCTAGGGGTCGATCACAAGGACTTAGGTGAAACAAAGCAAGTATAGGTTGTCAATATTACAAATAACCACAAAAGCGATTAAAACAATCAAAGATGATAATAAGGTCAATTAAGGGAATATGCAAATTCTAGGGATTAAAGCATCCAGTTGTGGTTCCAACTCAAGATCTCAAGATAAGCGGACAAAGCTGAGGTTTTGCAAAGGGAAGGTGTTACTAAAGTGGAATAGATCACCGGGTAAGTCTCACTACTCACAATTCCAAGCCAAAGAACTTATCACCAGGTAAGTCTTGAGGTACTAAGGAAAGGAACTATAATCTCAAACCAACAAATCAACTAAGGGAATAGAATCAACCTTTACCGGGTAAGTCTCAGGCTAACTCACAAAGATGGAATGATGGCACACTCAAACCCCAATAAAGGATAAACCTTTACTACCTACACTTACGATCTTAGGTAAACAAACAAAGGAATTACCGGGTAAGTCTCATCCTAGGCTTACATTGAACCACGAAAGGTGTAATAAGAATAGGATTTGGCAAACTCTAACACTTAACTCTTAGTTTCGAATCAGAAAAGTCACCTCGGTCAGTCAAGTTCCACCCCGGCCGAGATGTTCATCGACTGAACGAGATGTTCTAGGGTTAAGGATAAAGACTCGAGCTTTCAGGGTCCTACTGGGATTTAAGACTATTCTATCATTGTTTTTCCCACAACCTTCAGTCAATCACCCTAGAATCGCACAAAGAAATTAGCAACTCATCATTATGAAAGCAATAATCAAATATATGGGAAGGGAATGAATATTTGAACACAAAAACCTTAAGAACAAGGCTTCAATAACTGAATCAAATATCAAACAAATCAGCGTTCCTTGGATCACAAATCCAACAAGACAATCAACAAGAAGGGAATCTAAAAAAGTCTTACAAATCCCTTCACAAAAGCTATAACAAGCTATGAACTTCATTCCTTCAATCTTCCTTCAACCTTCCAAAAATCCTTCCTAACTGCAGCTTCTTCAATCCTCAAGTGTTGCGATGGTAGCGGGTTGCTTGATGATCCGAAGATGGGTGAATTGTAGAAAATCCAACCCTTTGTATAGGAGAATTATCTTCCAAAGATAATATATCTTAAAAAGATAATTTCCTATAAAATATATCCATATCTCCTAAAATAAATATCTTCCTTCTAGATATAAGATATTTCTATAAAATATATTCATATCTCCTAAAATAAATCTTCTAAATATATGATCTTCCTTCCAGAATTCCAGCCCAAAAATATAAGATCTCTCCTTCCAAAAATAAAAGATCTCACCCAAATAAAATATATCTCGCCGCGTCAGGGTGTTCGCCTCGGTCGGGGCGCTCCTCAAGATCTCCTCGGTCGAGGTGGTTTTGTGGTCAACCGATGTGAATCTCAGCTGAAGGTGAAATCTCCCAAATCTGGTCCAAAGTGAATCTTCTTTATTAACTCCATGCTTCCTGAGTTCTTCCTTAAGCTCCAGAATGTAGCTCCTATGACTCCTTAGCTTCATTGCTCCATTTTTAGTCCAAAATGCGCCATTTTACCTACGATTACAACGAAACTTGGTGTAGACCTCGATTCCCGTAAAGGTAGATGAAACAACAATATAATCACATAATATACATCCAAAGATGCAGATTATTGAAGATAAAACGCCTAAACAAGTTCCAAAATATAGACTATAATTCATGCTATCAGTCCGGGAAGCCGAAGCAGGCTCCACTACAGGGGCGATTGTCCGGCTCGGTGGCAGTTGCCTGAGATGCCGGCGGTCGAGGCTGGTGCACTTCGTTCCAATTGTTGGTGCAGAAGGGAGCAGGAGGTGTGGCTGGTTCCAGAAGGTGTTGTCCGGTTATGTTCGCTGCGTTGCAAGCGATGTGATGTGGCGGAGATGTTTGGCGTCCCAGGCAAGGTTGTTGGGGCGTAGCAGAGGTGTCCTGGTCCGGTGGCTCGTACGCTGGCTCGACTGTACTCACCACATGTGCACTACTCTTCCTGGCTAGTCACTGCAGGGGTCATAGAGAGGCCCGACTTCCGGTTTTTATCACAGGAGAACAGAAGGGGAAGAGGAAGGGTAGGAGGGTACGGCCTTGGACTCACCTGGTGGTCGATGGAGAAGGTCGCAGGGCTCCGGTGGCTGCTAGTGTCGTTGCGAGGCCTCCTGTCGGTTGCAACTCGTCCCAGATCAGAGGCGGGAGTAGGAGGGCTTCAGCGACTCGTACATTGGAGGTGCAGTCCTGGTTGGTTACTGGGTGCAGAGGGCCGTGTGTGATCTCCCTGGGTTCTCGGTGGAGGCGGAGCGGCGTACTCGGCTAATCTCCGGCGCGGCGTGCTGGCGGTGGTCCGAGAGTGCCGAAAGAATGCAGTCGGTGTGCAGAAAGTAGCGGACAGGATTAGTGTGTGAGGTTAATTAGGTTTAGGTCATCTCATTAGGTTAAAACAAAGGGTTAGGAATGATTAAGGGAATGGGCCGGCAGGAGAAACACTGGGCCGAAAGAGAATGGACCGGTCTGCTCATTTAACTAAAGTGGAAAGATAACTAGATCGGTATTTGTACGGGACCGCTCTTCGGTCTTATTTTAAAAGTACGGAATTATTTCCGGTTAAATAGTTTATCATATTATGTGAATCTAGGTCACATAAGGTGATAGAAATTAAATATCATTTTATTTTATTTAAAAGCATTTAGGTTGGCGGATCGAAATCCGGTTGAATTCGGTATTATCGGAGTTTAAAATTTTCTGGATATTACAAAGTGGGCAACCGTTAGAATGTGCTACACTTTAAAAGTGATGTCTTACTCATTATATTTATATCAAGCTACTGATATAACTTTTACATGTCTCCATTGTATCGTAGTTTTGGAACTTTTTAAGAAATACCAAAAACGCTTTGGGCCTTTGCGGTACTTTGTTGATGGTATTCTCAAGTTTTTTGTTTGCCAAAGTACAAATTTGAATTGGAGAATTGTCATGTAACAACTTTGGTTTCTAATGAAATAAAAGTATTGGTTAATAAGGAGACAGTTGACATGGCTGACTTATATACATATGCTATGAGGAAATCAAACAAAGAATGACTTTCAAGAGCTTCTAGTATGTGGAGTATTGATTCAATAATGAGTCATAGTCGATGTTTGGTATAGACATGGATACAACCTGCGGTAGTACAGGTGCTAGCATTGAGCTTTCTTATTACGTGTATGGAATATATATATATATATACAAAATCAAAATGTTTATGATCTAGGAGAGAATTGATTCACAAAACCCAAAGTGGTTCATCCTCCAGTGCCATCAACAACACCAAACTGGCACAAGACAAGAAGTTCAAATATGGGTATCTTCTTCGGAGATTTGCATGCAAAAGTTTAAATTTGGTGGCAGCCGTCGAATGTTGCTCTAAGGCTACACTTCTCCACACCGAGGCTGGTCGAAGGCCGCTCAAAGCCAAATCTCGGTATCCTTCTCCGCTACCCAGGAATATCCGCCGCCGCCGAGATTCCCACCAAATATGTCGCTAGCCATGGCCTCCGATAAAGATTGTTGTTGTCTCGCCGATGGAGAAATGAGAGAGTTTATTTCGATGATGGACAATTCAGATCGCCATCTGCTGTGAGAAGTTCAAATTTTGGAATTAGGTTTTTAGCGATAGTTGAGGAAGACAGGTAAAAAGATAATGGACAAATGGAGAACGTTATTTATTTTCTTTTTTTAGTAGGGTTAATAAGGTGAAGGGCCTTAGGCCAATCTTCTCATTTTTTAATGTAAATTTGTTGTCAAAGTTTATGACTAGTTCAATTTATATTACTTGAATGAAAGTTTGTTTCAAGCTTACCAGGCATTGTGTATCATTATAAAGTTTGTCATGGAACTTCATTTCGGCATATAAAAAATCATAAAAGATACTTGTTGCACTAAGTTTTGGTTTAATAGGCTTTTGGCGTTGCTATAACGGACAACTCTTGTCTATTTGTGACAGTAAACAACACATCTACATGCTATCTTTTGCAATGAAGATTACAAAACAACACACATGTAGGCAATAAAAGGTAAAAAAATTCAAGATATGCACCAACAAAGGAGACTAAATGCACAAACCTGAATGGATTTAAGAATGCTATGAAAATATGCCTTTGAGCACCAAATTGTGTAAATTGAGACAAATTGATTTTCGGTAAAGTTTTAGTAAAATTGAGACAAACTGGATACAAGAATGCCATGAAAACAACAAAATTCTTGTTGATAATTGTAGTAATATTGTTACAAACTAAACTTTCAAACTGAATGTCCAAAACAAAATATGCCTTTAAGCATCGAATTGAGTGAACTAGGTTGAACAAATAGAGGAGATTAAACACACATGCCTGAGTTGTATTTATAGTCCTATTTGGTTGAAAGTTGAGCAAATTTCTAATTTATTTTTGATAGCAAACTCTCATGAAATGGTCGTTTCATTTGAGATTTGCACCTCCTTTATTTTTGACAACAAACTCGTAGAGAATGAGCAGTGATTTAATGCAATGTTTCGTTTTCATTTTTTGACTAGTAGGTTATGTGCACAACTCTGTGTGTTCATTTTTTTGGATGCGTGGGTTATGTGTGGACATGCCGCATGCGTGTGTCAAATAACCAATCTGAAATAAGTTGCGTGTGTTATGAACAACATTTTATTCATGACAACAACCATTTATGGCAGCAACAACAACAACAACCATCAATCAATTCAGCTGAATATCATCTTCGCAATCAACAAAAATTATGTACCAAATACTCGTCTTTTTAACATTCCCAAGAACACATGTTTTTACAATAACACAAAACATGAAAATAATAAATGAAGCCAAATTTGTTTTCAAGATATGCGTCATTGCATCACAACACGTCTCCATACAGTCATCACGGACAATCTAAAATGACACCAACCACATAGATGATGCCCCATTACTACTTGATCATTGACATAACAATTTTATATATATCGGGGTCATTGATCTCCTTGTGCTTAGCATTGGAAATATGCTTGTTCAATTTTGCCTAGGATGTATTGTCCAAATTTTTGCTTAGCTCGTGTTGCTTTGCTACCTTAGTAGTGATGTGGGCTTCTTTGGAGAGACACTTTAACAAATGAGATTTGGCTCATCTCCGTGTTACTACAAAACCAGAAAGTAAGGACAAAACAAAAATAGCTCCTTCAACTTCTAGTGAATCGTTTTCTCCTTTGCAACCAAAAACTCTGTTACCAACCATCTTCTTTAGTTTGTGACATGAGCAAGGCTTCCTACAAATAACACAATGCACCACACAGATCAAGCAAGGAAAATAATATATATCATTCTTTTATTTTAATGGTTTACTCTTATTTCTATAACAAAGAACCCTAATATGGCATGGACAAAAGCTACAAGAATATACTAAAAGGAACATACCATATAGAAATGTATTCAAGGCATAAACCAATCAACAAATTCAAAGTGGGTTTCACAACTCAAGAATCAGGATGGTAATATGCTATTCCACTCAAAATAATCAAGACCTGGCATTTATTTTGAGTATTAAAATAAGTCTCAAGCCTTAACCAATCGAGAAAGAAATAAAAAGAATTTTTTTAGTTGTAGGCAAGATCATAATCCAATAATTAATCAAGATGATATATGTGAAATGAAGTGACTATATTTTCTATCAACAAATTAGATGCACAATCGCTATTAATTTTCACCCTCAACAACTAGCTCATAGCTCTCAAACCCAACATCACTTTTCACCCTCAACAACTAAGTTTGTGATTACCGGTTATGATGCACGGACACTTCTAGAAGGTGGAGTTTTCCGTTTCCTGTCGTGTCGAACACCAGACACGGTCAAGACACGTTTCAGAGTTAGGACACATCTAGTACATGTCGAGGACACGGATTGTGTCCGGTCAAGACACGATCAATGAAAGTTTACCCTATTTTTTCAGGCTATAAAACAAAATTAATTTCTTAAAAACCTTTAAGAAATATTTTTTCTTCTCTTCCATTTTTTTTCGACTAAACCTAGCCTCACATGGCCACATGCGAGAGTGTTGTTGCCGGAATCAAGACACCGATCTTCTTCTTCGGTTCTAATGTTGAAATGCTCTTGTTCCGCCGACCAACTCTTCTCTCCATTCTTCTTATAATTTCATAAATTAATTTTGAATCTTTGACAACTAATATATTGTTGAATCTTTCTTTGTTGAATGTTGAGTGTGTTATTCTAATACTTTCACTTTTTCTAATTTACAAATTTTAAATATTTTTTTCCATGGTTGATCATGTTGTCCGGTTGTCGTTGATTTGCAAAATGGATGTCATTTTTCAATTTTGAAACTAAGTATGTTTATTTGAGATTATAAAATTAAATATGTTTATTTCTATGTTTTGTAAGATTGAAAATGTTTATTTCTAACCTTTTGTTTCGTTTATTATCTTGAAAGAATTTGACATACTAGAATCTTTTTGGTTTTTGTTAAAGTAATTATACCCCATATTTTTTTACCACTTTTATTTAATGGTAGGTAAAACTAATTAACCCTTCTATTTAAAATAAATGTTTGTTATTTGTTATTTGAGTAAAAGGGGTAAGTAGGCTTTTATTGTATAAATGTAGATTAAGTAGGCTTTTATGTTTTAATTTGTATTAACTAGGCCATTGTAATTTTCAAAAAAAGATAAAATCTAAAATAATTTAAGATACTTTCAAAATTAAAAAGGAAAATGAGAGTGGTCCCCTACAATTATTTAAAATTAAAAAGATTATCTCCCTTAATTTATTAAAATAAAAAAGGAAAATGAGAGTGGTCCCCTATAATTAAGAAATTAGTTTTAATATTAAAAAGATTCTCTCCCTTAATTAATATTGCTTTTTTTTTTCAAAGAGTCGCTTATTTGTTGGCATTAAAATTAATTACATAATTTTATGTACAAAATTTGCGTGCGAAATTATGTACATAATTTGCGTGCGAAATTATGTACATAATTTGCGTGCGAAATTATGTACATAATTTGCGTGCGAAATTATCTACATAATTTGCGTGCGAAATTATGTACATAATTTGCGTGTGAAATTATATACATAAAATTATGTACAGAATTTGTGGGGGAGCACTCTCATTTTCCTTATTTAATTAAATAACAGTCATATTAATTAAGGGAGAGAATTTTTTTAATGAGAGTGGTCCCCACACTTAATATTCACTTATCTTTTTAATTTAGTTTATCATTTTAATTTTTAATAGTTATTTATCCTCTTTAATTAAGGAAAATAATCTTTTTTAATGAAAGTGGTCCCCCACAATTAATAGTCTATTTATAATTTAATTTAGTTTTATTTTTAGGGAGAAAATTGGAGGGACATAGATTGTATCATGGATACAAAAAGGGCCCTACACCAATTTTCTCTTGTTATTTGTTATTTAAGTGTAAGTTTTAATTTTTAAAAACTGAATTTGTTTTTTATTTTCTATTATTATTTATTTTCTCTTTTTTATTTTCTTTATTTTTATTATTTTCTAGAATGAAGAATTTTTCACATACCGGAATTTCACATACCGGAATTTCATATACCGAAATTTCACATACCGGAATTTTCATATACCGGAATTTTCACATACCAGAATTTTCCAATACCGGAATTTCCAATACCGGAATTTCATATACCGGAATTTCACATACCGGAGCTTCACATACCGGAAGTTCACATACCGGAAGTTCACATACCGGAAGTTCACATACCGGAAGTTATCATACCGGAAGTTATCATACCGGAAGTTATCATATCATACCGGACGTTATCATATCATACCGGAAGTTATCATATCATATCGAAGTTATCATACCGGAAATTTTTTTTTGTCTTTTTTATTTTCTTTTTTTATTTTTTTAATTTTTTTGGAATGCATACCGGAAGTTCACATACCGGAAGTTCACATACCGGAGCTTCACATACCGGAAGTTCACATACCGGAAGTTATCATACCGGAAGTTATCATACCGAAAGTTATCATATCATACCGGAAGTTATCATATCATACCGGAAGTTATACCAAACAAACTGATTTTATGTTATAGTTTAGAACTAAGAGTTATATACCGGAGAATTACATACCTGGAAGTTATAAAAACGGTATGAGCAAAAACGCAACATTCAGGTATCAACCTTGAAGCAACAAAAATGTCTCTAAAAATGGTATAAGCTTCTTCTTTATCTAGAGACGATCAAGACCACTGTCAGCATCACCCTGAGCGAGCAAATGTTGTAAATTCACCAGTGTAAACATCATTGGCATCCGGTATGAACTTCCGGTATAAAAAAATTTCGGTATGAACTTCCGGTATGAAAATTTAGGTATGAACTTCCGGTATAAAAAACTTCGTTATGAACTTCCGGTATGAACGGTATGAACTTCCGGTATAAAAAATTTCGCTATGAACTTCCGGTATGAAAAACTTCGTTATGAACTTCCGGTATGAACTTTCGGTATGAACTTCCGGTATGAACTTTCGGTATGAATTTTCTGTATGAACTTCCGGTATAAAAAATTTCGGTATGAAAAAATTCGTTATGAACTTCCGGTAAGAACTTTCGGTATGAACTTCCAGTATGAACTTCGGTATGAACTTCCGGTATAAAAAATTTCGGTATGAACTTTCGGTATGAAAAATTTCGGTATGAACTTCCGGTATAAAAAATTTCGGTATGAACTTCCGGTATGAAAAACTTCGTTATGAACTTCCAGTATAAAAAATTTCGGTATGAACTTCCGGTATGAAAATTTTCGTTATGAACTTCCGGTATGAACTTTCGGTATGAACTTCCGGTATAAAAAATTTGGTATGAAAAACTTCGTTATGAACTTTCGGTATGAACTTCCGGTATAAAAAATTTTGGTATGAACTTCCGTTATAAAAAATTTTGGTATGAACTTCCGGTATAAAAAATTTCGGTATGAACTTCCAGTATGAAAATTTTCGTTATGAACTTCTGGTATGTAAAATGTCCGGTATGTAAATGTCCGGTATATAAATGTCCGGTATGTAAAATGTCCGATATGTTAATGTCCGGTATGAAAATTTTTTGTCATATTAATGTTCTTATCTACTCATATATCATTGAGTTTTTTTATATATATGTATCTCATTGTGATATATGAAGTCTACATTTGAATAGCTTTAAGATGATATATAATTTGTTTTTCTCGCCGTGTCCATTTTTCATGTTCGTGTCTATGCATCATAGATTATCGGAGGTTAAACTTACTGGTGGTTAAACGTGGAACGACCGGAGAATAGACCGGTGAAGAGTAAAGAATGGAACCTAAAGTGGCGCCGGAAGGAGCAACTCGAGCGTGGTTGAGTAACCTGCATTAGACTTAGGGTTTCCCTAGGACTGAGCACTGGTTAATAACCGAACCAAACAGACCAAACCGAACCGATAACAGAAAAAGAAGAAAACACGAACTGAAAATCGAAACCGATTATATCCGTTACGGTTCGGTTTTCAACCAAAATTTAGGGTTGGTTTTGGTTGTAACCAAATTCAAACCGATTTGTAGGTTCGGGTTTAGGTTGAGGTTTGGTTACGGTTTTAACTAGGGGTGAGCAAAAATATCCGATCCGACTAATCAATCCGCTAATCTGAAGATCCGATCCAGAAAACTCTGAATCTGAAGATATCCGACAATTAGTAATTCGAGTCCAATCCGATCCAAGCACATTTTTCGGATCATCAGATCGAATACGGATCGGGGTTTAGAGGAAAAATTCGGATCAGAAGGGATATATCTAACTAGTCTAAGAATAAATGTCCGGATCGGATATCCATCCAGATAAAACTGTCGGATATCCGGGTACTTTCGGATCGGATTCGGATCAGACTTTTTAAAGTTTAACTGATCGGATATCCGGAAATGCTCACCCCTAGTTTTAACTAAAAACCGTTTTGGTTTAGGTGTTATTGGTTGTTGGGTCTGGTTTAGGTGCCGTTTGGGTCTGAGTTTGGTGTTTCTCGAGTTTGTTTGAGTCTGGTTTAAGCCTGTTGAATACTTGAATCCTAAAAGCACATAATTGATCGAAACCGATACCAAACATCCAAAATCCTAATTAACAAACAATTCTCGAAGTTCAATAACATAACTACATAAGTATGAAACATTCAAAATGTAAATTATGCAATAATATTTACAGCAATGACAATGACTAAAATCTATGACGAAATCACCAATCACCATCATTCATTCATTCCATGAAGCACCATACCCACCTATCAACATGTAACAATATAATTTCTTGTTAGTTGATTAAAACACAAAAATACTTGATATTATTAGACAGTTAGAGTTTTAGCCTTTTAGGCATACCACTTTGACACCATATAGTGTCAAACACAAATAGGGTCCTCTTCACGAGAACTGGTAATTTTAGTTAGAGCAATTCTTCTAAATCTATACACGAAACGAATAAAAAAATGACATCAAGTAAGCAAGTAAAAAAATAAACAAAGACTTTAAGCATTACCTTTTTGTCTCTTATAACTCAACCTTTGTTATTAAGTGTTTTATTTAATGATGGAAGTCTTAATAAAATGCGGTTTTTATAAACTAATTAACAAATATCGATTATATTTCTAGATTGCTTGTCTTGGTTTGTTTGTTAAAAGTGTGTGTAGGTCATGAACAACATCAAGAGAAGATATCGGCTGAAGCATTACTACAACAATCAAACAAACAAACGAGAAGATCTAGGAGACTGAAGATCTTAAACGGCTAAACGACCAACCAAGAAGATATTGTTAGAGAAGATAAACGTTTGAAGAGAGAATCGTGGAGAAGATCTCAAACGGCTATGAAGAAGTTTGTTGAAGATCTCGAACGGCTATGGAGAAGATCTTGGAGAAGATCTCCTTGAAGACATCAAACGGCTATCAAGCAAACGTTTGAAGAGAAGATCATGGTTGAAGATTCTTTTTAAAACGTCCAGTACTCAAACGACACATGAGAAGATCGTTCAACAAACATATGATTCTATGGAAGAAAGAAGTTGCAACGGCTAAGAGATAACGGCTAGAAGAAGTTCTTCCATATAAGACTATAAAAAAGACATCGATTGAAGATGAAGTCACCAAGCCTACAAGCGATCATTCAAGACATCTTCATCGATCCAAAAGTTTATCTTCCTCTTTGAGCTTACTTAGGTTTATTCGTTAGAGTGAGATAAACACAAGAGCTACATTGACATATCATATTAGTGTTATACTCGAGTGTGTTACTCTGCGAAATAACTAGGCTATTATTGTTAGAATAGGAGTTGACTAGATCGTAGCATTGAGACTGCATTGAGAGAAGAAGGGAAGTTCTTCTAGGTTATATCTAGGACTCACAACAAGCATATAATAGATAGTTAGAATCCTAGGGTCGGAAACCCTAGGCGGAGAGTAGGCTATTAGGGCCGAACTTCGTAAACATATCGTGTGTCGATCTTTTAATTTCCACACTTTCTATCGCTTATATTGTGACTAACAATCTTCTGCAGGTTTCGAAGTCAATGCCTTGAGATCCACTTCAAAGCCTTGAGAAACAATTTTGTCACTAAGCGTAGAGATCCACTTCAAGGTCTTGAGATTTGTTTCAAAGCCTTGATATCCAATATTGTAAAAAGTTCTCGTAGTCTATTCAACCCCCTTCTAGAGTATTTATATCCTTATTAATCCCCTACTCAGTTCTTCAATCTCTTCATCTTCATCATCTTCAATCTCGTCACCCCTAGTAGTGTGACTATTGTCAACCGTGTCATTGTTGAAGTTACTCCTAGTTATCCCAAGTATTCAATCTTGCGTACAAAAAGACCTTGTACAATCTATTAACATACATAATTCATAGAATCATAAGAAGATATAAATGATTAACTAGTTTAAAAGTTAAAGAATATAAAAATAATGTAGAGCATACCTTAGGATCTAAGGAACTTCTATATTCATCTAGAGTACGCCCTTCGATACTAAATGTTGATTCAGAGGTAGCAATAGTGATTCGGATGGCTAGCACAACCCGAGCCATATGTGCAAGAATAGAATATCTTCTCCCATTCAATCTTCATCACCCTAATATGTCATCTTAATTAAAGACCTTTGCTCTATTAAATATCCTTCAAGCTCACATATAGAAAATTCACCATCACAACTTTATTTATCCTCGAGTTCTTGATAAAGGATATGGAAAAACTTATTCCCTCCAGATGAAGAAGTATAACTTGTTGAAGCTAAGGTAGAACCCTCATGACCGCCTTGAGTAATATAAAATATTTTATAGTGCTCAAACAATTTCATAGTGAACTCCTTGACTTGTTGTGCTAATTCTCTTCCTTTCTCCTTTATCCCATGCATTCTTTGCAAAGTCATTTCCACCATAACTATCATGTGTGTTGGATTTAGAATAATAGCAACAAAAATCAACATTTTCATCTTCTTCAAACTACCATATTACTTATCACACTTTACCTCATTTGAAAAGCCATTGCATGGCAATCCATATCCTCACTTCTCATCCACTGATTCAACACATTAATGAGCTCACAAATGCAATAAAA
The DNA here is from genome assembly GCA_033239045.1 of Fagopyrum esculentum. Lineage (NCBI taxonomy): Eukaryota > Viridiplantae > Streptophyta > Magnoliopsida > Caryophyllales > Polygonaceae > Fagopyrum > Fagopyrum esculentum. The sequence goes on from BSUD01000008.1 coordinate 112,374,441, forward strand.
AACATTATAATTGTCACATATGATGAACTGGATACTTCTTTAGTGAACTCATAAAACTCACCCAAAAAGTTCACTAGGGTTTCAATTTTCTTCCACTCCTCTGTAGTAATGACCCCTAAATAACCATCACCCCCTCCTTTTGGAGTATCTATCCAAGCAAAAACAAACTTGTATTTCAAAGCAACATCAAGCATTTGTAGAATTCCGTCTAGTAACTACATCAAGAACAAACTTCTTTTTTGCTTTCAACTTGTTAGCTTCTTCTATACACAAATGCAATCTAACAAAAGAGTATCATATATATCGGATAATGGACCTCACTTTATCAACACAAGTCATATGTAACTTCAACCCATCGTTCACAATCAGATAAGCAATGTGAGCTACACATCTCATATAAAAGATATGACCATTCTACAAGCACGATCCATTTGTTACAATGTATTCTTTCAAGCTAACACACATCACATCATTAGAGCTAGCATTATCAATGATAGTTGTAAATAATTTTTCATCTAAGCCCCATACCCTCAAACAATCCTCAACTCCTCTATCGATGTAAGCTCTATCAGGCGCAACAAAAATACTCTTGTTTTTCTCAATCATACTTTTAGTCTTAGTCTTGGTATTATCATCCACCGGTAACATCAACAACTCTTCTCCCTCATTCTCATCATCCTAAGGAAGATATTAATCCAATGAGCTTCCTAGAGATAATGAAGATGGCATACTTGAAGTTGGAGACCTTGGGGTTACAGGCCTCGGAGTTAGAGTTGAAAGTCTTTGACACGACGATACTCGAACCCTCTTGGGCTTTCTCTTTTGGATTTGAGAGTTCGACATCTAAAAAACAAAAAATATAAGTTAGTTAGTAACATTAGTTACATTATAAAACAATTCATATGAATTTTTTTTTTTGTAATTGGTTACGAACCGGTTCGATCGGCTTTGTCGCTCTACGTCCAAATAGGGTATATAGTCGTTGCCCATTTTGCGATACCCTCCCAGTATAAAAATTTCCATACATGCTGTCGGGAGGATTCGAACTCGAATCTCCAAGCCAACACTTAAGAAGTCTAGCGCCACTTTACCCTCCCAATATCAATTCATAATTCATAAGAGTAACATAGTTACACAGTCACCTTTGCCTTTGATTATACCTCTGAAGTCTAAATCCCCGATAGTCTAATTTGCCTATGATTATAGGATTTATAGCTCTGAATCAGTGAATCCTTTGAGTTTCCGTTGGTTATTACTCTTAATCCTCTTATTTGGCTTCGATTCAAATAAAAGTCGATTAGTGTACTTAAATTAACTAGCACATTAATCAATAATAACACATTGACAGTCTCACATTCACACCATCAACTGAGTAAGGCAACAAGCCAACAACAAGTACTCAACTACTCCATATCTAAGAATCGAGTCAATAGACTAACAATCACAGGAAGATAAAAATCGAGTCAATCAAGTCAAAGGAAGATAAAAATCACACACTTACTACTCACACATTCAATCACTGTTTTTTAGTAATCACATACTCACACATTCAAATCATCCAATCACTAGTTCTAGTCTTTTAGACATCAAGTAACCCGAAAATCAACCTTCAGATGTTTAGACAATCAGAAGGGAGGGAGAAGAATACCAGTTCTCACCCTATCGGAGACTGGAGACTAGGACCGTATAGGATGTAGAGAACGAGTCAATGAGGAACTAAGGGGTCGTTTGGTATCCATATCCCAATTAAAGATATGGGTATGGGCATCACCCATACCCATATATGATGTTTGGTATTTCAGGGTGCATATCGGTATCAAATGATACCCTGATATCTCCAAAACCCCATTTGGATATCCTTTTTTTTCCTTGCGGTATCACTTCTCTCTCGACATATTTCACTCGAGAAAACCTTCTCTTCTCCAACCTCTTGTCGCTGCTTACCTAAACCCCACCGTTGAGCTGCCACTGTCGACGACCAGACCGGAGCAAGGAGTCTGTTGAGGCTCCACTGTTGCCGACCAGACCAAACCGGAGCCGCCACTATTTCAATTTTTTGCTTCTGTCTGTCATCGACAATACTTTCGATTATGTTTACCAAGTATGTTTGCTTTGGCAATGATTTTAATTTTGATTTTTCTCTATCATCGAAAATTGGTAGCATTAGACATGATTTCGATTCATAAAATGGGCATATTTGGGCAGATTTCTTGCTGCTCTCTGTCCATCGATTTTTTGCTTCTCTCTTTCATTGACAATTTGGGCATATTTCCTTGCGAAGATGAAACGTACAGATGAAAATGTATAGACTGTAGGCTCTTTTCTTGATTCCTATTTTTTTTGATATGTGATATTTGATATACTGCAACATACTAAACAAGAATATAAATATCAATCTCATACCCATATCCTTATACCATCTGATACCCTTATCTGATACTTTTAATTAGGATATCAATATCAAACGACCCCTAAGGTGTCGCCGCAAGCTCGCAAATAAAATGAAGAGGGAAGAAGGGATTGTCAATTTGACAATTCCAAGTTAAAAGGAAGAAGGGAAGAATGAAACGAATCTATTACCGGACAACCAGAGTGGAGAGGTTGCCGAAGTGGATATGTCAAGGAAGGTGACGCTAAAGCTGGAACCTGGAGCCTAGAGATGTTGCCTTGTCGCGAGGGAAAAACCGAAACAAGATCGGCCGATGCTTGCCTTGCCTACTTAACCCTAAACCCCTAAAAGCCTTATCCGTATTTCATTTTCTTTAAAGTGTCGGTTCGAAATGCCGATTTTTGGTTCGAACCGCCGATTTTCGGTTCAGTTGGTCAACCAAACCGACAACAAAAAATATAAATTAGACGAACCGATAATATCGGTTGATGGTTCGGTTCATGTCGGTTTTGGTTCAATTCAATTGAACCGACCGACTTATTTTATTTTAGTTACAAAATTAAAAGTATATTTTATTTTATGTTAGTTATAGCTCGTGTGAATATGGAAAGAAAGTCATATCGGATGATAGCTCGAGCTATGGGTTTAACTATTCTCACTCTAAACCGTAACCGGACGATCAACCGATCAACCACCAATCGCGTTTTATCGGATTTTCGGCAGCTCGAATGATTTAGGTTTTCGGATGCAATGTAATTTTGTAATATTTATTTTTGTTTATCTTTTACTTTTCCCAAAGGGAAAAATAACACGCACTCTCGCTCCCAAATTCCATCCTTCCTCTCACTTTGCTTCCCCCTTCTCCAATATTCTCTTTCCGTCGGCGGACTGCTCTTTCCCTCACCGGATCAATCAGAGGTGATAATCGACCATCGAAGAACCGAACCAAGCGGAGGAGTAGTCGCTTCAGCGCATCGAATCGGTCCATCTACCTTGCACGCAGCTTTCCACGTAGCCTCGACCCCCTTTCGGCCTTTTTGATCCGAGGTGCCGACTTTCCAGCTCCTTGTCTCCTCTCCGTTTCACGGACGGTTAGCCCTAGCCTTCTCATCCAATAAATTTCTAAAGTTTGTCGATGTTTTTTTTATCGGTATATGTATGTAGTTGTTCAATTACTGTTTTTGATATGGAAACAGTGACTAATTAATGATATGCGAAGCATGAGTTTGTATTGTGCATTTCTGAGAGATCTTGATCCGGATTTGTTTGATTTCGTACTGTCAGCATATCAGAACTTTGATCCGTTGTGCATTTGCGTTGCCTTCTTTTCTTTATTGAGATTATGAGTTTCCATGCCATATGTGATGTGTGCTCCAATGAGAAGTTGTAGGTAATTATTGATATTCAGTGTTTGAATCTGGTGACATTGATAGATTGACCATTGAAGCAAATGCGAAGTTTGGTCGAAAGAAATAAGCATTCTAACCAATTATTTATTTGACCCAATTATTAGCTACCAAATATTGACAATTGGTGTTTCTTATGTATACACACCGTGTTTGGTTCGGATGGAAAAGTGGTGGTTAAATGTGTTGGATACAGATATTTGGAGACATATGGTTATTTGTGAGACTTTCTCTTACTATGATAGCAAGATACAGGTAGACAACTCATGTGATTGGCGCATAGTTTTAGTGCTAGTTTTCTGTCTTCGTTTGTACCAGTGGTGTATATTGTATCCACCATTTGTTCGACTTGAGAGGAAATACTTCAAACGTTTTAGATACATGTAACACATGGCTACACGTCATATATTTTTAACGATAATATAGAATTTATCCTTGTTCCTTCCGAAAAAGGTAAGCGGCACTTTTCATCAGTAGTTCCACCCTTTCGGGCTCCGGAATTTCACCTTGTAGAATTTTGGGTATGTGGTAATCCTTCTTTCTTCTGTTATCATGTTCTTTCCCCTGTTTTTTCAGTTTTTGTTTTCATGTCTTCCATTTCATGCTCTTGAATTAGGAATTAGAGCTTCAAGTGAATGTGAGTTAGACAAGGTTATGCTTTTGCATTCGCTGATTAGCTTGTGAATTTAAAAATGATTGAACTTTGGAGTAATTGTAGATGCTGGCATACTGCAGGTTTAATGGCGATATCTTTAATTTCGCATTTTACTTAGGGTGTTTACAGCACATAGTCATATGGTCGTCTTAATCCATATATTTCATCATTAATCTAAGTTTTCTTAGTAGTTCTAGTGTTACCCTTATTGCTAGTGGCTTGTAATAGTTCCTTCCAAAGCAAGCTCAAAATGCTTATAGACTTGGGAACATTGTCTATGAATGGTTATTTTACAAGGATAAAAAAAGGTGGAAGAATTATGATGAAGTGGCTTTTTTTAGTGAGTCTGTCATCTAGTCTACTAGCAGAATTGCGTCTCTTCTCAGTGACTGTGGCAAGCTTTCTTTGAAGTCCATAGTTACATGAGGTTTATGAGACAAACAATGAGATGGAATGTCAATGGTTGTAAAAGCAGGATTCAACCATGCTTATTTTAATGCCAAACATCACTTATTAACCGATATCTAACAAGACCAGCCCCCAATAAAACAATTCTCGAGTCACAACCCTGTGAGATAGGTACCTCAAATACCAGTATGATCTCCTGAGGGGGATTTATGCAAGGATTGCAGAATGAAATTCCTCAAAGGAAATAGGAGCACATACATATCCAAATTTTGTTTGAGATGTACCCAGCAGCCATTAGCTTTTTCCTTTAGGATCAACAAAGAGTTTTTCCAGTACGTCCCTAGTGGAGTATGATAAATCCAAGAGTTTAAACATGTCTCTCTGTTGTTGAAAAGCGGCATTGTGCTCTGGCAAATGCTTAGAGCTTCATGGTCAGCCTTGGTTATAAAATGAACTTACGCAAGGTGGTGCAGCTGGTGCTATTTAAAGATTTTCTATTGAATATCCAGAAAATTCTTCTCATAAATGGAAAACCTCTTGTTTTTTCTAATTAAATGCTTTACTGTGATATGCAACGGGATTGTCTGATGAACTAAATACCCATTTCGTCTTAACCATCTCAGTCATGGGTGTACTAGTGATGATATAAACCCAAGGAAGTTTTCTATAACAACCTGCCAACCCAGGTACTCCTTGAAGGCTTCAATATCTGGTTGGTTAGGCCATCACGGCATTGCACCATATCTTTAGATTTGGCCACCCTGTGTGAAATAATGTTCCTGAATACTCAATATAAATTTTCCTTGTTTATAGCCAATCCTTGAATACTCAATATAAATTTTCCGAATGATTCATGATACTTGATTATTTTTTTGGGAATTAGCGTGATATTTGCGCTAATTTTGATCTTGAAAATTTAAGCACATCCTTGGATGATAGTTTTGATTAGGGTTTTTTGTTTATTGAGTTCAATAGATATTCCATGCCTCGTCTTGTTTGTAACTCCTTACATCATGTGCTTTGCTTAATAATTGTTTCTAGTGATGCATGGATGGAAATTCTAATGAAAGATTATCTCAGGCACATCATCTGTAGCCCTTGCTCTTGCAATATCAGTCAGCCCCATTAATTTTCAACATGAGCAACCGTTACTCTGGTGATCAGGTATGTACATAACCTCTTGCTCCTCATGCTCACGGTCTTGAGCAACTGTAGAGGCTTTACTGACAGGGTAATTCTATCTACAGGAAGACAGGACCGTGGTAGGGTTTGAAACCCCCAAGTCTCCCGATTCAAGTTACAATAACCTTGACCTTGGAGCAGAGGATGAAGCACGGGACCCCCCACTTGCCCCTCCACACTTGGAACATACATTGTTGAGCTGCACTGCAAGCAGAGACATCCCTGGGCAGCTCCCTCCACCCCAAAACGTGATTCTTAACCACCTTTACATCGAGAAGAGGGATGCCCCACAATCAGTGGTAGCACTGGGTTTCACGCACAGGTTTCGATCCAAATTTGTGACAGTTGTTCTTTACAAGCCAGTTCAAAGAAGGGGAAATAGTGGTGCATGATGTGTTTATAAATGATCATGCATTAGGTATATTGTAGCCTCAGTTTTTCAGGTGGTGGGCTATCCGGCATTTGGTAGCCGATTTATTTTGCTAAATTTTCTGAGCTGAAATCTCACTCATGAGATGACAAGTAACAGTGGGAACATAAGGATAAGATGCATGTAGTGTATTTGGCTTTATACCGATTAGTTTCCGGTATGCCGACTGATTTGATTCTGGTGTATTGACTGCTTTATTTTTAGCATGTTCATGTTGATTCAGTCAAGTCTTTGCTTAGGACTTCGATGTTGATAGGATGAACTGCTGCTGCTGCTTTAGCCAAACTACATTAGAAGAGCGTAATAAGCGTCAATATATCCGAACTTAGATCACTGTCTTTGAACCTTAACCAATCTTGAACTCTACTCTCTGTCTACCCTTATCTGTATATGAAGTGCTTAAAACTCCATTTTAGTTGAATCACTAAAGATTGTAATCTCATATTCAGCTCATTAGTCTCCTACCAAGTATGAGCTCGTAGGGCTGATACATGAGACAAGCTTCTCGGGCTCGGCTCGTCAAAAGCTCGGCTCGGACTCGGCTCGTTTATATACGAGCCGAGCTTGAGCATGCCAATGCTTGGCTCGTTCGGGTAAAGCTCGGCTCGTTCGTCTAAAATAACACTATATGAACATTATTTTAGACGAGCTTCTCGGGCTCGGCTCGGGCTCACCTCTTTAAAAGCTCGGCTCGGGCTCGGCTCGTTTATAAACGAGCCGAGCTTGAGCATGCTAAGGCTCGGCTCGTATAACACCCCTATGAGCTCGTTTTGCTCATATTTTTGAGTGAGTTTGAGCTCATTCTCGTTTGATTCCAGCTTGTTTTTAATCATTTTCACAAATAACCTATAGGCTATAATCAGGGCATTTTGTAAAATATATAAACTACTCGGGTGTAATTTCAACAAGCTGAACTCATGTAATTTGACTCGCATATAAAACCGTAGTAGAAGTTAAAGAAAAATCTGTGTATCACGGTTGAAGTTATAGAAAATGTATAGGTTGATTTGGACTAAGTTTAGTCATTCGAGGAATGCATTAAAATTCCGATTGATGATGTAAGAGATTATTTTGGATGAAAAATACTCCAATATAATTGTTACATTTGATTTTCTTTAAATAACATTTCTATACATAAATAATCATTTCACTTAGCACACCCTAATTCAAATCGTTGGCGTATAGCGTTAAACCTAAATTTCGTGCTCAATCATAAGAACACCACCGAAGGCACCGATCTATCAATCGCCTGAGTTTTGGGCGATTTTCTCTTCGTTCTCAAAAAAATTAGGGTATTAAGGGCACAATGATGAATTCGTAAACGCACGACGGTTACGGAATCCGTGAATGTGAATTTTTTTCCCCTCACGTCACGGTTACCGTAACCGTGAGCCCGTGACATTGATTTTTTTTTGTATTAGAATTCACTAAGAAAATTATCACGGATTTGAAATCCGTAATCATGACGGTTAGGGGTTCTGTAATCGTGACGGTTACTGGTTCTATAACCGTGCTGATTTTTTCACTTTTTATTTTTTTTAGAATTCACAAAGAAAATTATCACAGTGAACCCGCAACCGTGACGTTTACGGATTTCGTAACCGCCGTGCGTTTGTGAATTCCATCGCCGTGCGTTTACGACTTTTGAAAAATTATATAAAATGCGTTAAACCATCCCGAACCCGGCTCAGGTTCGGTTTGCAAACCTTTATTGGAGTATGACCAGTCTGAGCGTCGCTGGGGCATAAGGTTCTGGAATCTTTATCCTGACTGATGACCTTGCTTGTTTCCCACCGTCTATCTGCTAATACGCAGAGGCTCTGCAATCAAGCCAACAGCATTCGCGCCAAGGTGGAAGATACAGCGAAAAATGGAGCTTCCACTCCAATCACTTTCTTCCTTATCCACAGGTATCCTCTCAAATTCCTTTTATCTCGTTCAAACTTGTTTCTATTTCAATCTTACCATCGCACTATTGTGGTTTTCTCATTGCTTGAGTGAACCAGGAACATCCAATCTGAAATTCATAACTGTTTCCTGATCTGCAATGATATCAATTTGCATAGCGCAATTGGGAGAACTTCTTGCCTTTTCAGTGTGAATGTCGAGCTAAATCAAATTAGCTTCGTAGAGATTTTGTTTCCTGAATCATGATTGTCCTTCCTCTTGTTACTAGAAAACAAGTTTAGAAAGGAATTCCTGAAATATGATAAAAAAAAAAAAATTAAAAAAAAAAGTTTTATTCTATACATGTGAATTTTGATAGTTTGATCCTCATTTCCCTTGATTCTCTCCCTCTTAGGCTTTTACCATTCATGGAGATGTTACATCCACAGATATTCCTCATACTTTACGTCTCTAGGGCTTCACTTGCACATGATGCTTCTCTCTGACCTGTTTCACCATTTAATTACCTGCCTGTCATTTTTTGCTGGCTATACCGCTTTTTCTAGCCACATAATCACATGGAAGCAATTTGACCATATTAAGTCTGGCAGGTTAGTGGTTAATGTGGGATTAGCTGTTTTGAATGTTACCTCAAATTTCTCCTGATTATTTTGGGTAAGCTGATGTCTTATTTGGACTACTGGGGATGTAGGAAGGAATGCAAGGCTTCAAGTTTGCCGTAAGGTTGGTTTGGCATCCCTATCACCAGAAACACATTCTTCAATCAAATCTTCAGCTTTGCCAGAAACATTTGCTTCTGTGGCAATTGCAAGTGTTGTTGTTGGGGCAGCAGCTACTCTTCTGGTGAAAAGAACAAAAGCATCTGAGGAACTCAAGGTATGCACTTTTCCTTTTTAGAGGAGCAAAGCAACTGAATATACTTATAAATTATAAGGCCTATAAAGACCATATAAGTCGTTAGACCATTTATTTAATAACTTCCATATGCGACACAAACCCTTAGCCCTCGTTTGGGTGTAACTCCGGAAACGGAAAGGGAATGAAAATGAATCTAGTTCATGTGTACCTTGTTCATGAAAATTTTTGGAATTATTTCTTGTGGTTTCATGGCACTTGTTTCCGTTCAATGTTGTTTCCCTATAGAGTATTAAAACTAATCAAATCTTACTACAATTAACTCAAACCACAAGGAATTATTCCAAAAAATTTCATGAAAAAGATAAACATATGGAATACATTCGTTTCCATTCCGTTTCCGGAATTAAAACCAAACGGGCCCTTAATTGTTATCTTCCTCCCTTTTTAGTACACCATTCGGTAGTTACATCAATTTTGATCAGTATAACAATATAGAACAATTCCTGCCTCATTTTTGTACCGATCTGATGACTTTCCAGGTTCAAGCTAGCTTTCTCTGCCAACTTCCCTTTCTTGTTCCCTCTACAAATGTTTTACTCAATCCAATAACAGACTACTGTACTTGTTCACTTAAAGCAAGTTCATGTCTTTGATTGACAGACAGTTTCTAGAATCTGTGACGACTGTGGAGGTTCCGGAATCTGCTCCGGGTGCAATGGAGAAGGCTTTCAATCCAAGAAAATGTCTGAAGAAAGTGCAGAGAAGGCTCGGACGACTGCTAAAAATATGGCCACAAGATACACAGCAGGGTAACGTAAAATCGACTCTTTCTCTGTGCTAAAAGACACTGTTCAGTGTTATACACGATTAGGGCCCGCTTGGTTTTAACTCTTTAAACGGAAGTGGAATGGAAATGAATCTAGTTCGTACATATACCATTGTTCATGAATTTTTTTTGAATCATTCCTTGTGATTTGGAGTAAATGTAGTAGATTTTTAATTACTTTTGATACCCTATAAGGGAACAAAATGGGGAAAGCAAATGCATTTTTGATGAAACCAAAAGAAATGATTCTAAAAAAATCCATGAACTAGTACATAGGGACTAAATTCATTTCCATTCCGTTTCTGTTTTCGGAGTTACAACCAAACGGGGACTTAAAATTACTTAAATCAGGATTCTTGTCATGTGGTTCAGGCTGCCCAAGAAATGGAGCTATTGCACAAAGTGCTCCTCTGCTCGATCTTGCGTTACTTGTGGTGGCAGTGGAAAGCTAAGCTTAGTCTCATAAACTGGCCGGTTTGCTTGCTATTTTTGTCAAGGTAGTTGATGATCAAGAGGTTGGTACAAACTGTTAATTAAACTATTTTCGCTTTACTGTGTAGATATGCCCTCTGTTAATTTTTGCTGCTGCATAGGCCTGTAATGTGGCATTTATGTGTAGAGAATGAGCTCTGAGTTTCTTTCACGTAACACTTTTCTTATATCCGTTCCGAGACCAAATGACGTGCAGGACACCCGTCCAGTGAAACTGCACACAAGTCTTTCGGGTTCCATCCTAAATGTTAGGTTCACACACTATCGTATTGTCGATGTGCGACTTTTCCACACATCTCAACACAGACGGACTGTATATCACGTTTTCACGACACAATAATCATGAATTATTCGAGAGAATGTTACAATCGCTTAACAGTTTAAAAAAGCTAGTAGGAGAACATAACTTCTAGCCAACACAAAAACACCGAACACTATATATAACTGAGTTGACGAGAAGCTAGCTTGAGAAGCATAGTTAGACAACACCAGGTGGAGCGTCGGGTGTGGCACCGGAAGACCGCCCATTCTCGGACCTGCTGCTCTCAGTGGGCGTGGCACCTGAAGCCCGCCCACGCTCGGACCTGCTGCTCTCAGCGAACTTGACACTTCCTTCATGCATCCCTTTCTTCTTCTCTTCCTCATCATACTCTGCTGCATAGTAAAATTCCTCGGTCGAGTTTTTGTTTGGAGGTAGAAACATACTTCCCCATTGCGGGAAGTGTACTAACGCACACGGGATGGTGCAAGCGATGGTCATGATGCCCATGTACATTATCCCCTTATCGGTCGTGAACTTCTCGGTGCTAAAGAAACACAATTGTGTCAACCCTGCAAAGACGTTGCCTCCCGCTCCTGTAAGCCCGGAGATGACCCCAAGAGAGCGTCGCGAGATGAACGGGACTACTCCAAATGTAGCCCCACTCGATGCTTGGGCTCCGATGGAGAAGAGTATCAGGGCCACGATTGCCATTGGGAGTGTATTCGATAGACCGAGCCAAATGCAGAACACACCACCTAGAGTCTGGAGGATCCATAGCATCCACAATCGTCCCCTCATTCCGAAGAGTCGGGCACTCCAATCCGATGCCAATCCTCCTACTGGCCGCGAGAAGAGGTTCGCCATTCCGTAACTGGCCGCTATGACTCCCGCTGTGTGGAGCTTCAAATCAAATCTGAAACATCATCGGAAGATAGTTAATGACCGTTAACAACTTTATAATAGTCAAATTATAAAGATTTGGTACCTGTCATAGAAGTATTCAGCAATGACATTATTTGTGGTTAACTCTACACCTAACGCACAACCATAGAGTAGTACAAAGACCCACGTCCTGTAGTTGGTAACAGCATACCATAAAACCTAAACAAAAACTCAAAATTAGACCGCAAATCATAATTTAGGAAATTAGTTAATGACCGTTAATTACAAACCTTAGAGAACTTGTCCTTTTGAACGTCCCCTTTCTTCCTCAACTGACCAATATTGCCATCGGGCAAATCCTGGCCCATAGTCAACACCAAGATCCCCATCACAATATGCATGATCCCGGGGATAAAAAACGCGAGTCGCCATGCCGAAAACCGCGTCACACCACACCTCTGTATGAGCTCGAAAAGCAAAGGCATGAGAAGCTGGGTGGCTCCGCCTCCCAGATTCCCCCAGCCAGCCGCGGTCCCGTTGACTAGACCTATGATCCGACCATTAAACATGGTACTCACCCAATACTGACACGACACGAAAGTGGCTAACGAGAAACCGATCATGAACCGGATCACTAAGTATCCTTCCGCGTCGTTGATCAATGCCATGGAGAAAACCGTTGGTGCCGCCAGCAGGACCGCGAATGCACTCGCGTAACGTGGCCCGATCAGGTCGCACAGAGCACCCATCATGAGCCGTGAGAAGACCGAACCTGACACCGACGCCACTCCGGCGTTACCTATATTTTTAATAACATTAACGTGAGTTAAGGAAATATAAACTTACGTACTCACAAAACTTCGGGTTCAATCCTAAAACCAATTGATAATACGATGAGTAACCTTAAAACTTATATGTTAGGTTCACGTAGTATCATATTGTCAATCCCACTAAACAAAACTTAAAACATATGTTTATTTGTAACAAACCTATATCGCTAACAGTAAGGTTGAGGTTGTCCCGAATGATGGGGACAAGGGGGGCGGCGGCGAAGGTGGAGACGTAGGTTGTGCATAAGGACATCCAACAAAGATGGAAGGTTCTCATATGAGGATTGGCCAAGGAAAACACTTTGAACACCTTGGCCTTGTGCTCGGTGTCGACCGGGAGGGCAAACAAAGCCGTCGTGTCGGTGGGGACCGTGGGTGAGGTCGCGGAGAATGAGAAAGACTGCTCCTGGCCCGTCATCCCGTGCGTTGAGCTCCCAAGCTCCTCGTCGTCGTTCCGGCCAGTCATTTATTTGTCTATATTTGGACTTGTAATGTGAAATATTGGTTAATTAGATTGATGTAAGAAAGCTGTGGCTATATATGTGTATATATAGTAAGTTAGTAACACATGGGGTACGTGTACGTTTAAGCCGGCCGTTGACATTGTCTACTAGCTGAGAAAGTGGAACTCAGGATATCATTAATTTCTTTTTCTTTTTTTTTTATTAATTAATTTATAATTTGTTGAATTTTCAAATTAAAATTGCCATTTTCCTTAAAATTTAAAATTCAACTGTCCTCTTACATGGCCTAATTTTGTCGTTTACCATGCGGTATATACTATCTGACAAAAATATAAACATTTCAAAATCTATTAAAAAAAAAACAAATTTATAATATCATTTATCATCTTAAGGATAAATGATAAATCTATTTATCTATTGAGTAAAATTGCACCGAAAGTTTGTTCCGTACGTATGGTTGCAAGTTGCAAGTGGTGGGTGATAACTGATAAGCAAGCTTTCTTAATAATAAATTTTGGACCGTACATTTTCCATGTTAGGAAGCCATTTATTTCCCTTTTTTAAGTTGAACAGTGCTTTGCACTACGTAACCTATTTTTTTAGGTGTAAAATACCCTCACACGCAAACTCTAATTATAAAACTAATGGTGCTTAGTTATTGATTTTTTAGATGACAATAAATTTGATAAACTAGACATGTTTATTGTAACAAAAATATTTTAGGTAATTTATTTGAAATATATGACTGAAGTTTTAAAGTTTAAAATAAAATATTGTTTAAAAACATTTTCATAAAAAAATTTTGAAACAATTTGGTTTACTAGGCTTTTTCTAGTTTTGTATTTAGTAAATATACATTTGAGAGAAGAGTGTGTAGAGTTTGAAAATAAATACAAAAGGTTGGAGTATATTTACTTAATTGAAATATTAAAAAGCCTAGTTACTACTCTACTTTTTCAAATTATATTAATATATAAGAATCAACTTAGCCATTATTATATAATTTGTTAAGTGTATAAAAATGACATCGTTGATTTTTTGGAAGAAAGTAAAATGTATAGAGGATTTTGTATAATTTAAAATTTTATGGGGTGATATTTGAAATAAATTTTGGTCATAGTTTTACCCATATCAAAATTAAATTAAAATTGAAACAATTTGATTTATTAGACTTTTTCTACTTTTGTGTTTAGCAAATGTACCCCTTGAGATAAGAGTGTGTAAAGTTTGAGAATAAATACAAAAGGTTGACGTATATTTACTTAATGGATACATTAAAAAACCTAGTTACTACTCTAATTTTTCAAAAAGATCTAGTTACCAAAATCGCCCTTTTAATTTAATATGAACTAGTTTATATATTAATTAGTAATTTTAAAAGTTTACATTATTTTAATTCATGCTTTATACTAGTTAGTATTGTTCTTCGTCTTTTTTTATTATTAAACTAATATTTTTAAAGTCACAATAATATACAGACACATATAAATCAAATAGTACGTAACAATTTTGATAAAACTTTATCATTTAATAAGGCGGTAATCATGTCTACATTATATGATTATGATTTTTTTTTGTCATAATTAATGTAACAAACTATAAATTAATTATTTTACAATCAAATAAATGTAAACTACTACATATAAGACATGATTTTTTAAATATTCTTTACCGGTAAAAAATGAAAAAAAAATTTTCAATATCTGTACAATCAGTTGTAATTTGTAAATAATATCATATACCGGCTCATAAAACATATATTTACACGAATCCGCTCACAAAATTCGCACCTCCCGCAATTTTTATTGAGTAACTATCACTCATAAAATCTTCATAAAATTTAACGGTTTTCGTAAATGGAGTATATAAACAAGTAATTACCTGGATCATCACATGTACAAACTAATTAATAAATTTATACCAAACATTGAAATATTGAAAAAACAAAACACTTGAATAAAACCCGTTATATTTCTAATGTTTTGTACAAATTCATTAATATTATTATGTACTGTTTATTACTTAATTTATTCCTGTACATTACTTTGATACATCTTCAAATCTTTTATAGTTTAATAAATTATGTTAAATTTGTTGAAAGTAAAAAAAAACTTGTGAATTAAAAAAGAAAATCTTGTAAAAGTGATTTATAGGAACTTAGACCCGTGGAAGGTTAGTTTATCGGGGTTATTTGAATGAGATTATTTGGGAAGATTTTTGGATGAGTTGACTAAGTAGGCAACTTACGTAACAGTGTATACAAACTAGGCCCATTTTTTTTGTAGATTTGCTAAATATCTCTATCCTAATTAGGCGTATTAATTATGTTAATTAAAAACATTAATAGGTATTGTCAGCCGTTAAACAAGGAAATATATCGTGGACAATCTCCATTAATTTGGGGATATCGATCAACAAGCCATTATAGAGAAAATTCGAACGTCATTGTTACTGCAACCGAGTTTATGATCTTGAGTTCTTCAAAATGGAAGCCATTGTTTCTCCTCTTGGTTTCTTCATAATTGTTGAGAGAGCTCGATCAAATACATAAGACGGAGACAATCTGATACATATTGACTGTGTACTTCAAAGTTTGTTGATATAGATCGATCTGTAACATAATACGGTGGCAATCAACTACATTATTTGCTTCATATAAATAACTCGTACATAATGTTTATCAACAAATATTTATCAGCAAGTATGTGTGATGCATAACTAGTACATAATATTTATTAGCAACTACATGTGATACATAATGTTTGTTTTGACAAAATCGGGTACATAATCCTGTAATATGTCGCAAGAAACTTACATCCGAGTTAGAAAATGTACCTGTTTTGTAGTCGGAGAAGACGATAACTTGTGAAGAGGCTTCGAACGGCCTTCAATGGAGATGGATATAACCGACCTTCAATAACCTTCAATGGAGCGGGATAGAAACGATAATTTGCATGTTCAATGGAGAATAAAATAGAGACGAAATGGAAGGGAGAAAGATGATATCTAGAAGGAAGAAAGATGAGACCTTGAATCTTCCTTCTATATTTAAGAGCATCTTCATCCCAGAAATTTGGAGTTTCTTTAACCATTTCTTATCTTAACAATAAAAATAAATGTCAGATTTGATTATAGAACCAAGGTGATGAGTGGAGAGAAGTATCTCAAGTAAGAAATTCAATCTGACAAGTTTCCTGACTAACTCCACAAATCATAGATTTTATTTTTATTTTTTGCATAAATGTAGGAAGGTAAGTGGCTCTTTAATAATTTATATATAACAAAAATAATTGAAAAAACTTTGGCGAATTTTGGGATGGAGAAGAGAGGTTCTTAAAATATTTTTATGAATAAAAAATAAATAAAAATGTCAGATAAGAAACAATTTTAAGTGTATGGGATAAAGATGCTCTAAGGTAACTACTCATATATAGATTGCGAGAATCTCTCCAATTCGGTTTCTTTTTTTTTTTTAAATCCGTTTCAATATTTAAGGTAGTTTATTATTGTGGATTTATTAAATGTCCAATTATCTCCCTAATTTATCTCCTTAATACTTTTATTTATCTTTATATTTTTGTTGGATATTACTAGGGGCCTAGTTAATCTACACTAAATAAAAAGGACCCTATTTCACGAATTTTCTCAAAATTTTTTGTACGAGGCCATTTTGTCTTTTTTGTTAACCCATTTGGCTTGGTTATCGACGTTATAGTGGAGTTATAAGTTATAATCTCTCGAATTTAAAAGGTTCACCGAACTGGGCCTTATCTACTTTTCAGAATAATTAATGAATATAAATTTCTTTTAGATTTTTTAATTTATAAATAATTCAAATAATACCAAAACTAATATGGATCATAACCAAACGTGTCACATATTATCCAATGTCCAATACCATCAAAGTCATTCATCTTTTTGCAACAACATGAGGTCTTATTCGGAACCACAAAGGTAAATGGTTATGTGGGTTTGCTCTTAATATTGGATTATGTTATGTTCTCGTAGCTGAATTATGGAGATGTTTTGTAGTTTAAGGTTAGCGTGGGAGATTGGGTGTCGAAATGTGATCCAAGGATCCGACTTACAGCTGGTACTTACTCGAGTGCAATTTCACGCCACCACCTTTGTCTATTTCACTGCCACAACTTTATCAAATGATATTGGACTCTCCAAACTCGCATTTTCAACGAGATAAATAATGTAGCGGGCTATTTATCTAGCTTTTATTTTTAACTGCTAATTGGCTTTAGTGTATTGGTTGATCTTTTTGAGGATATAGTTGATCGTTTTCTTCTTGATATAGAAGGGTCAAACTAACCCAGTTTGCGGATCAATTAATCTCTTTCTTTTTATATAAAACTTAATTAGATGCGCGGAGAATATTGTCACCTTCCTTAAATAAGAAGTCAGTCATCCCGTGATTTTTAAAACTGCAGTCACTTATTAATATTATAATATATCTATCATTAGATATTTAAATAATATTATTCATCCATAAATAAATTAAACCTAAAACTAGTTTAATTACAACTTGTGTAAGTGGCTATAAAATATAATAGGAATAGACGAACAAAATGATCGATCTAAGAGGTGTAGGTACGATGAACGGATGTAAGACTCTAGATACATACAACTTATAAAAATTCAACTCTAGATACATGCAACATATAAAAATTCAACCTTTGCCATGTTAGGTTTATAAACTTAGTGGGTAATACAATTAGGGATACTGATGATTATCCGATAAATTAAAATAAGTTTGGAATTTCGGTAATAATTCCGTTGCGATTTAAGGTGAAGATATTAAAAATCATCATCCGAATCACCACCCCCCCGCTCACTATTCGATTTGATGTTCACCCGAAATTCACACGACACTTT
The DNA here is from genome assembly GCA_033239045.1 of Fagopyrum esculentum. Lineage (NCBI taxonomy): Eukaryota > Viridiplantae > Streptophyta > Magnoliopsida > Caryophyllales > Polygonaceae > Fagopyrum > Fagopyrum esculentum. The sequence continues at coordinate 112,392,317 of BSUD01000008.1, forward strand.
ATTTAAAAAAGAGAATCTTAATTAGGCAGTTAATGTAACAGTTAAAGATAATAAATATTTTCAAATATATTAATTAGGCTAAAAATAAGGAAACCGGTTACTTAAATTTGGTACTGTATATTTGAGATATGTGAATCTCTTTTTTCCGTAAGCCCACGATTTCCTTGTCTGAGATCGAGATTTGGGGAGACCCAACTCATCTAGGTTCGAATCTTACATTTGACATAATCTTTTATTTACTATATTAAGAGAAGAGAGAAATATCTTTTAATTTTCGTGATCTCTTTTTTTATTTTAATATATTTTTTCTATAAAATTTGAAGGGTCTAATTTCTAGACATTTTTAACTTGGACCATCTCTATGATTAGGGTTACAAAACCTACTTCTATTTTATCCAATTTAAAATATTAAAGGATATAATTAAAGAAAATTAAAATTACAGGATATTATCCTAAATTTCCTTATAACTTATCATAGAGATCATTAGTCTAAATAGATTATATATATGATGATGGCTGCGAGCTGGTTTGCATTCAAGTCCAATCTGGCAGGCCAGGAATGATCTCACTTAAAATCCAAAGAATTATGTAAAATAATTAAATTCAATTATTAAAAAAAAAAAAAAGTGAGCCATAATCACGTCTTGACTGATATAACTATCAGACGTGATTCATGTAATACCACCTTTCTCCCTTCATATATATATATTTTTAAATATATGAGCATGATTCCGCACATGTATATCTATATCATATTAGGTCATATTAGTTTTAGAGATATATATTCAACTTTTTTTTTTAATTTCAAAACATAAATAATTTAAATAGAATTATATAGAACACTAAAGCTTTTAGTAATATTTTTATTTTACAAGAGTTTGGTGGTTTAAATTTTATAACTCTTACAGAATTATAATTGAAGACTTAAAAAAAATATATATATTTTGTACAAATTGGATTGGAGAATATAAGCAAGGGTGGTTTTCTGACAATTATCAAATTAGTTTGGCCGTCTACTCATATTTTAATAATATAAATTATAAATACCTTTTATTGATTTACGTGTACCCTACTACCCATTCTTACTCGTTATTATTTTAGCATAATATAAATATAAATTATTTAAATGGAGATTTACGTGTATCCTACTCTTAGTTATATGGAAGACAGTGGAGAGGGTATCACTTATACGTAATATTTAAAAATTAAAAGGTAATATCCTTAACAATTACTCCGTTTTTTTTATTATTAATCATAAATACCATTAATTATATCATTAATGATATGCCACTAATCAATAACTAAAAGAATTGACTATTGGTTAACGGATCGTATCGATGACATTTTGTAGTGATAACACGTTATTGTACATGATGAACCTTTGAAGTGTTAACATAGAGAAACATGACTTAGACATAGATCACCGGACTCGACCTTTTTAACTAGCAAAGTGAAAATCCAAGTAAAGGTGTTTTGACCGTGAAAAAATGATTGGGTTCATCTCTCATGTCCTCGAGAAACTCACGAAAACTATCGTAATATTGAGTGTTGAATATATGAATATCAATCACAACTTTAAACTAGTTACACTAAGTAATATAATCTTAAATTTGGGGTATTGTTAAGTAATAAATTAAAGTAACTAATTTAATAAGTAATGAAAGTAAGTTATGGAGAAGGGATCTAAAGGTTTGTATCACCACAAGAATGTTTCACTAGACACGAATATATGCGATCACAAGATATGTGTAACACCTATGCTTGGGTCGTATCATCTCCGACTGTCTATTTCGGTGTTAAAATTTGTAGTCTTGATTGTACCACATGTTTTGGTGGTTTTGGACTCTACATAGATTATCCGCTACATATAAAAACTCCTTGTTCTTCCTTACTGCTATAGTATTGGTTCTTTGTGTTTCTTTTTTACCGAATCTATCCATACCACTCATTGACTCGACGACTTGTCTTCTTCTTTGTTTGTCTCTATTCATGTTTTTGTCTTAATCGAATCGATCCCGAATACTAATCTACTCAACTATGTGTTATTATTTTTGCCTTTTCTCCCTTCCGACTTCATAATAAATCTTCTTAGTTCGATCCTAACTTATCTTATAATTAACGTTTAATTTTTACTAAGAAGTTGGCGATGCTAAGTTTTAGGTCAAACCTAATTGCTCCAATCTCAAGTATTACTTTAAATTCTCGTAAGTAACATTCAAATCGATGACATCTAAAGAAAAATAATCCCGTGTTATGAAATGAAATACACAAGGACTTTGAAATTTTTAATTATTGGCATCTTTTTTCATAATTATTTGCGTTTCTAACCAATCCACCATTGACTTTTCCGTATATTAGATAACCATTGGCTGTTGGTACGACATGGCATAAACAATAATTATAGGTTGTTGATTGCTGATTAAGGAAGATGATCGCAAGGTTGGACCATGATAGATAGTACACAAACCAATCGACTTTTGTACGATCATGTGTTATAATCACCCACTTTCTCAATTAAAACAAAAACAAATTAAAAAGGCTCATGTTTATAGATTTAAGGATGATATTTCAAGACAAACCTATTTTACTTTCTTTATAGCAATTTAAATTATGAGAATGAACCGTGTAATTCTAGTTTGATCAATTATCTATATTTAGACATGTTCAGATCAGGGTAGTCCGTCCAGTCCAACCAACCAGAAAAACGGACGGGTATGAATAGAGAAAGAAGCTCGGCCAGGCCAAAAAGCTCTGCCAACCTAACCCATCGGCCAGGATCCGGGCACCACTCTTTTCCCGACCGGACAAAAAGACCGGTTTGCCGACCCTGGTACAAGTATAAAAATTAAAAAGTATATATATACCTTCTAGAGGTAGACTAACCTAAATCATCTTTGCGGATGAAAACACAAAGTTCGGGATCATCAACAAAACTAGTATTGGTGTTGATCTGAATTTCGTAAAAAAACGAATATGTAATCTGAAATCGTTTAAAATTTTCACGATCTCCCACAAACAACTCTACAAATCTCGGAATGACCTGATGAGTGATAACACAAATTGTCACCCTCAATGTCACGTTATCGCTTAGTCATAAATTTACCTCATTTCATCTTTCATGTATGGTCATATTATTAAATCGCCTCGTGTCCTATTGCAGTAGTTTATTTTGTTGATTTGATTGGCCGGATATTTTTTTTGTTTAGATTGGGTTAAATTGAAAAATCTGATAATATTTATTTGTTAAAATAGTTTTGTTCATTTTGTTGATTCGACGTAGGTTTGATGTTTTAATTTTATACTATCTTTCATTATAGCACTTAATTACTTATTCAAAGACACGTTTGCTTATCGAAAGACGAACCGTATACTTAAAATAGTTCGATTTCTTATACGGTTCCACTCTTAAAAATATAAAAATTAAACCATATACCTAAACAATCGTTTAACAGCCCAATATAAATCCAATTACGAAATCACCTGCGATATGTCAATTAGCCTTAAGATTTTGCCTTCAAGCGGTGCTAGAAAAGTGATTTTTGTAGGTGTAATTAATATTTTAGAAATTATATTATATATTTTATAAGGGTAATACCATAAAGATTTGTTCTACTACATTTAACAGCTATCATATTTAATAACATAATTAATAAAATATTATCATAATTGAAAATGACGATTAATGTTAAATTATTACTTGAGATGACATTTTGTACACCTAATCTTATTTAATATAGGTATATACGTACACATAAACGAACAAATTAAACGGATATTCTAATTAATCTGGAACTTTCCTTACGACCAATATTTTTCTTGACGTATCATATCAGTGTATCACCTTATAAGCTCTCTTCCGCGAAATGTGGCGACTTTGAAGGATAAGCGGTCCCAGTTATACATATATATTATTATTATTATTATTGTATATATGACATATACAACTGATGTGGGTTAGGTCAATGCATCACGTTGGAGTAAATTCCGGCGTACACATGATTCTTAACTGTCCACAACATATCCAGGCCATCGACCGTTGACATTCTTCGCTAATGTTATTCATTAAAACACATAATTGTCCTTCAGGGGGTTGGCTTAATGATCGAAAACATCATTAAACCGAAGGACTAATCTATTCAGGAAAAAATATACAAAAATAGCTCAATATATATCAAACACAAATTTAGTTAGATCCACTTATTTTTCTTAGAAGATTTATGTAAATATTGATATTTTATGTTCCCCTAATTCCAAGTATCAAGTCTTGGTAGAGAATTTGCTCAGGAAAAATAAAATAAAAATAGTTTAACGATGTGTAGCTTTTGTTATATAAGATTTCTGTAAATATTGATAAATTTTGGGTCCGTTCGGTAACCCATCAAATTTAGTTTATTACGGAATTCTTACACAATGCTCATAATTTGTGCTGTTTGGTGGAATAAGATTATTGAGAGAGTGAGTTGGTTAAATAGATACGTAATATTATTAACAAAGTAGGCACCCTAAATTATCATAAAAAAAATTTAATCAAAACTTATAAAATAAATTACCAACTCATTTAATTATTTTTCTAATTTAAGATTTAAAGAAATATATTGTTACGGAAAAAAAGGAAGGAGATAATAATTGATCCTAAAATCTCTGCATAATTATTTTTCTAATTAAAGATTTAAATAAATTTGCTTCCTAATTATTTATTTATCATAATTAAAGAAATATGTTGTTACTAAGTTCGTGGTTATGTACATATGTTGAGTCTACGTAGTTAGTCATCCGTATGATAGGTTTGTTAGCCTTTTTTTTTTTGGAAAAATATGTAGGTGACTCATCCAATATAGTTGAGAGGTGATATTTGTGTGTCAAGTTTCAAGTGAGGATCCGTGATGAATACATAATTTTTGTGACTTTCTACATAACGATTATGTTTATGTAGTACAAGTGTTTGTCATTTTGACAATGTTTGGTTACACAAATCCGTCATTTATACAAGGTTTGGCTACACAAGTCTTTTATGTATTAACATTGTGTAGTTGAAATTGTGTAATTAAAATTATGTATTAACGTTGTATAATTAAAATTGCGTATTAATACTATGTATTATCAAAAGAATACATAAAGTTTAATTAGTCCATTTGGTATAAGGGCATGATGGAGGGTCAACACATCCAGAGTTTGCATCCTGCATTTTTTAAAAATATTAATATTAATATATTTGCAGAATCTTCATATACACAATTTCTTTTTTTTCAAACGGTTACCATTATTTTGCAAAATCTTTTATATATAGTTTCCTTTTAATTTTCGGATATATATACTATTTTTATCTTTATTTTTTAATTGTGAAAATAGAGTGTCTATTTAGTGTACAAGTTACAAAAGGTGCCTTATTTCACTCAATTTTCTTATTGGAGATGAGATTATTTTGAGAGATGAATGGAGAAAATTCTAATCTTTTTTGCATTAGATTATTTAGATTATTGAAGGTTATCAAATACATTCCAATACTATCCCTCTTGTAACTTTATTTCTCCCGTCACTAGCCTTCTTGCTCCTTTCTTCATCACCCGATCACTTTTTTTCACTAAATTGGCAACAATGAAGTATAGAGAGCCATTTTTTTCCATTCAACAAATAAATCATTTTTTTTTCTTCATCTAACCATATTTTTTTTGTTCTTCACCACAATCATGTTAAAACAGTTGAATTGGCAACAACAACAAAGTATATGCTCGAGCCCGTTTTAATAATTTTACCCGTAATAATCCCTCTTTCTACCAAACGCATACTAGATTTATTTTTTTACCTTTAAATCATCTATTATTTTCATCTTCATTCTCATCTTCATCATCTACATTTTCATCTATGATAACCCAATCTTACCGAACGGACCCTATGTTCCTTTGATTCAAAAATATCAACTTATTGGTCGAATAATAGACTAAAAAAACAGAAATAGCTTATTTCAGATTTAGTTTTGTTGATCATGGACCAGCTAATATTGTCGCAAAGGATCTTAGGTAAATATTTATATTTTTGTGGTTTTTTAGATTTCAAGTCTATTATGCCTATAATTTGTTTTCATGAACTTTAATTTCGAAAGGATTTATTAAAAATATATAAAAAGTTGTCCATCCATAATCTTTTAAGACCATACTTAGAGGTGTTAAAAGAGATCAACGGGTCGGGTCACAACAAGCTCGGATTGAAACATATCGAGTCAAAAATATGTTTGGTTACTAATTGGTTTGTTTCGGGTCAAAACAAGTATCGTTTGTTCGGGTTGTAACGGGTTATTGGTTAGCCTCGGTTTTAGGGTCATACCAGATCGCTTTAATTCAGTTCTCGGTAGCGGTGTTAAACGGGTCCGATGGGTCGGGTTGGTGTTGGTCATAACATGTTCGGGTTGAAACGGATCTGGTCAAAACAATATCTCTTTTTGGACCGTGTATCAATTGTTCGGGTTGATATGAGTTATCGGATAGCCTCGATTCTTGAATCATAATAGGCCGGTTTAGTTCGATTATTGGGTCATTCGGGTAGAGTCACTTCGGTTTTGATGGCTTCAGTGGATGTGCCAATTGGAGTAACCCAATCAGGTTAGAGTAGAGCCAATTTATGTTTAGGTTGGGTCGAAACCCGATTGTGTTGCCTAACATCTCAAATCGGGTCAATTTATGTTCGGGTTTGCGTAATTTACTCTAAAATTTATATGAAGATATTAGTTTAGTGAAACATTTTTGGGTTATTAACTTTATTGTGGACAAATGGATTGGGCTATATTAACATGTGACCTAATACATACCGAAGAACCGTTAGTTGAATATAAAGGATAAAAGATACTCTAAAAGGGGGGTTGAATAGAATGTGAGAACTTTTCGCAAAAACCTATCTCAAGGCTTTGAAACTGATTACAAAGGCCTTGATGTCGATCTGAGCTCTTTGTGACACACTTTGATTTCAAGGGCTTTGAAATTGATTTCAAGGGCCTTGACTTTGTTCACCTGCAAAACAAAGTTAGTCACGGTAAAGCAGATAAAGTGTGGAATGTAAAAGATTGACACGAGAATATGTTTACGAAGTTCGGCTCTATATTGCCTACTTTCCGTCCCAGGGTATAGCCGTATGATCTAACTATCTATTATCAACTTCAAAGAGTCCTGGATACAAACTAGAAGAAATCCCCTTCTTCTATCACTATAGCCAATGTTGCGATCTAGCTCCAACTCTTCACCTTGCTATAATAGCCTAGTTACTTCGTAGAGTAACACACACTCTAGTATAACAATCTTTAGATATTCCAATGGAGCTCTCGAATTTTATCTCTCTCTAGGGGATAGTGCTTTTATAGAAAGAGAGAAAGAAAAACTTCTATGAACGAATGAAGATGTTTTGGATCGCTTGAAGACTTTGGATATTTCCATGTAAGCTTGTGTCCCTTGTTCTTCAATCGACATCTTCATTTATAGTCTTATATGGAGAGGTCTTGATGACATGAATTATATACCATTATAATCATGCATATTGTAGAGGTTTACCTCGATTTGCCTTGCATTTAAGGAGAACTTGTGTACCTTTTGCGTTATATTCAATAATATTTCAGAAATAGAGGTCTACACGAGTTTTGGTTGAATTGTAGGTAAACGGAGTGGATTTGAAAGCAAAAGTGGAGCAAGGAGCATCCAAGGTCATTAGGGAAGCTAAAGAAGTCTTAGAAGGATCACAAAGAGCTAAGGAGTTATAAAGAATAAGCATAAAAGAGAGAAATAAGATGAGCCAAAAGAAGAGCACTTTCTGTTGAAGAAAATCGTGCCATTACACATATAAATCGGACGATTTTCTTCATTAGAAATCGAACGGTTTTATGTATAAATCGGCTAGGTCGATTTCCTTTGTTTTTCGGCTAAATGATAACGACGACACAAAGCCCGATTCTTTTGGGCTAGAGGAGGGTTTTTCCAAACGGCCCATTAGCAAGAAACTATAGGTTGGAACCCTACGAACGAAAACGGGAAGGCCGCAGGGGGAAATCTTTACACGTTTGAGAGAGATTGAAGATTCTTGGAGAAGGATTGAAGCACTTTAGCCGGAAAGTCAATCTTGATCATTGTTTGTGAGATTTCTTTGTTCCATTGAAGTAATTGTGGTTTTTGAACACGATATTGAGTTGATTGAGAGATACATTGATTACAATTGAGATTGGTTTATAGATTTGAAGGTTATTGATTTTTTATTCAAGATTCGGGTTTAATTGCATTATTTCACTCAATCTTTGATTTGATTTGATTTTGAGAATGGTTGGCTAAAACCATTGTGATTCTGGGGAGAATAGTTGATGATTAAGGCTTAGATGATGTGTTCGCCCCTAGAGGTGTGTGCAAATAAGCTTTAAATTTATAAAACTAGAATCAAGCAAGCGAACCCGCAGTGTACGGATCGACGTAGTTAAGCAAGAATTCCAGAGTATCGAACACAGGGATTTGGATGGAACGAACTCGATTGCAGGTTATCAAGCAAGTGAATATGGGAGTTTTGCAAATATTAGGAAAACAACAATCCTAAAGATCCAAGTATCCAGCTGTGGCAATCGATTCAAGATATACTTAATGATATAAAGACAGAGTTGAGATATGCAAAGGTATACTAATGTAAGGTAATCGTACGGTTGAGGTTCCAAAAACCTTATGTAACTCACCTAAAAGACACTCCCTATACAGGTTGTTGAGGCTCAATATAGAAAGATTCTAAAGACGAGGATTAGCATCAAACACCCAAACTTATAATCTAAAGATCAAGACTAACTTATCCGATTGAGGTTGTTGAGGCTCACAATCGAGGTAGAGGTTGTTGAGGCTTCACTACCACCTAGAAAAGACAAGTCTAAACTAAGCTAAAGCCAATCTTTAACTTTGAATTAAAGTAAAAGCAAGCTCGTAAACTAGAGGGAAATTACGGTTGGATCTTGAGATTCCACGGTCGTGGAACTCAAGAACAGCCCGTAATTTTAGGTTGTCGACGATTCTCTCTAACTCTCAGGGTCTAATCTGTTTGCGATCGATCTATCATCACCTATGCCACAACTATCAACCCTTCACCCTAGAATTGTTAAGGGTTTTTAGCCAATAACTGTCATATTGATATTAATTCAAGAATTTAAAAGATAAAAGATGAAAACTTTCAAGAACTATCAATAATCTTCAATAGAATCTCAAGATTTCAATCAAGAACATGTGTCTATCAAAAGATTCAAAACGGAGTAAACAATCACAACCTTAGGAAAGAAGAGAAACGGGATGTCAATCCGTTTCAAAATCAAACCTAAACAAGAAGAGCGATCTTCTTGCAAAATCCTCCAAGAACTTCGATCTCAAATGAGATCTCCAAAGTTACCCCTAAACGAGGGTTTGTGCGTCGCTAAGCGTTGATTAGTGGTGATCAATGAGAGTCGACGGGGGTATAAGCGCTGATTAGTGGTGATCAATGAGAGTCGACGGGGGTGTAAGCGCTGATGACGGAATCTCTTTTCTTCCGTCTTTTTATAATGCAGGGCAAGGTGTCGGCCCGGCCCAATCTTCAAAAGATCATGGCTTCGAAACATGGCGAAAAGATTCGCCAAGATCACGGTCGTGGAAGATTCCACGACCGTAATTCTAGGGCGTGGAAACAATTACGGTTAGTTCCACGGCCGTAATATCTCCTGGAATGAACATCGAATTCTGACTCAGAATCCACGGCCGTAATTCTGAACGTGGTTTGTGGTACGGCCGTATTTTAGGGCAAGAACGTGATTCTTCCCTAAACTTCGTGCATTCCTCAATCTAAGACTCCAAATTGCTTCCAAAAAGTGTCCTCGACCTATGGACATATCAACTCAACTCTCCTTCGCTCGATTCCGTTCGGAAATAGCTCCAAATCACCTATAATCAACATAGAACTCGTGTAGACATCTATATCGACAATATAGGCAATACTAGCTCACATATGTACAAAGATCAATCAAAGACTATCAATATGAATCAATTACGATTAGAAAACGTGCCTAAAATATCACAATATTTCATGCTAACATGATGATAGACTGAACTCATTCAAACATTAGGACCCTGAGAGTTTAGATTTTAGTTTTGCGATAACAGGAAAATCGGGTTGTTCTTGAATAAATCGGCCGATTTAATGATGAACATCACGATTTATTCTTCTGACGAACTTTAATTGAATTAATCTTTAACCAAAACTAATCATTGCCTAAATCCCAACCTTGTTTAATCTTTTTAACCTCTATTTGAGTGTATGAAGAGACTTCAAACTTGATTCTACATTTAATAGATTAAGATTACAAGATTTGGGTAATAGAGAGACTCAACATCCTTTATTAAGATTCTAAGTGTGCTTTCTATTCTTTACTTTGGAGAGTCATATCCTGGAGTTTTAGATAGTTAGTTTGAGCATAATTCTTGTCTTTAGATCTTTCTATATTGCAGCCTCAACAACCCTTATAGAGAGAACCTTTGGATTAGATATATAGGTTTCGGAACTTCACCGTACGATACCTACCTTTGAACACATAATCTTGGCAATATAAACTCTGTCCTTATATCCATAGAAGTGTCTTGAATCGAAAGCCAAAATCGGATACTTGAATCCTTGGAATCATTTTACTCTTTATTGATCAGAAAAGTTTTTGCATTTTCGCTAGATAATTGAATTCGAATTTATTCTCACCAAATCCCTGAGTTTGACTATGGAAATCTTACCTTACTACAGCCGATCCGTACACTGCGGGTTCGCTTTGCTTTGAGTTCTAGATATAAATTTAAGACTTTGACACACACACTTTTTGAGCAAAAAAGTTTTTGGCGCCGTTGCCGGGGATTTGGTCTAGACCAAATTTGGTTTTCGGTTGTCTAGCTTGAGAGCTCTTGCTCTTTTGATTTGATCTGTCTACTTGAGTGATCTTTGCTGGTTCTTTAGGTATATGCGAAAGACTAGATCCACTAAAGATCTAGTTCCTTTCGATCCCGAATTGGAGAAAACTTTGAGAAGAAAGTTGAAGGAAAAGAAAATGGCTGAGAACAATGAGAGAAACGTCCAGGCTGAACTGAACGAAGCTCAACGCCAACTTCAGTTGAGTGAGAAAGCACGTCAAGATGCTGAAACGAGTCATCAATTTCAGATTGATGAACTAAGAGCTATGATGTTGGACATGAAGTTGGAATTGAATGATGCTAGGAAGAAGAAGAAAGTCAAGAAGTCAACCAAGTCCATTCGGAATGATTCATCCGATGATGAAGACCTTGATCCGGACATGCCAGAACTTGAGGAGATAAATCCAGTGATTCATCCTACTCCAAACAACCCAAGACCACTGGTTGTTCCTCGCCTCCCAACTAGGGATGTGAGAGTTGTAATGAAGGTGATAGACCCCGAACTTTGGGGCAACGGATGGACCCAATTCAGCAACCACACCGTCTATATGTGGATTTCGGAGCTGAAGATATCCAGGAGTTTAGCTTCTCTCCACAAGTTATCACCATGGTTCGCCAAAGTCAATATGGCGGATCAAGTGCTGAATCTCCACATCAACACTTGCAGAATTTCGAGATTCTCATGGAGACTATGAAGCCGAAGAAGGCTACTACAAGCAATTACAAGATCAAACCGTTCTTCTTTTCTTTGAAGGACAAGGCTCTAGCTTGATACCAAGCACTTCCAGCTGCAAAGCTGGCTACATGGGAGGAATTGTCTTCGGAATTCCTCACCAAGTTCTTCCCGCCATCCAAAACGGCGGAATTAAGAGGTAAGATAAACGCTTTTTCTATGAAAACTAACGAAAGTTTGTTTCAATCTTGGGAAAGGTTTCAAGATCTCTTGTTGGATTGACCACACCATGGCATTTCAAAACTGGAATTATTGGAGATCTACTATAAAGGATTGGATGTGGAAACACAATTCAACCTCCAATCTCTCTCTTGTGGCACATTCATGGACATGAGAGAGGATGACGCTTGGGACTTCATTGAGAAGCAAGCCCAAGTGATTGAGAAGTATTCCCACCGGAAGGTGGAACCAAATAGCCGGAATCAAGGTGATCCAGGAGTTAAATTGAACCATGCTTCTCAAACACAAATATTTTCCCTCAACAATGAGATCAAAGAGTTGAAGGAAGTAATCAAAACGAGTCTTCAAAGGATTAAGGAGCAGGAAGCCAACTATATGGGTAGGGATAACGATCAAAGGAATGACTACCGGCACAACAACCGAAACTCTAACTGGAACAACAACAATAGGAACTCCAATAGCAACAATTGGAGGTCGAATCAACAAAATCCAGATAACCCTTATTCCCATGCTGAAAAAGCTCTAACACCTCCATCTTCCTCTTCTCCTTTGAAAAGCCAAGAACAATCATCAAATGGATCGAACAAACCCGATCCCATGTTGGAAACGATCCTAGGGAAACTACAAGGATTGGAGAGCTATATAACTTCGGTTGATAAAGCTCACAAAGCTTTAGAAAGCCAAGTATTTAACAAGGCCGGAGAAGTCCCAAGAGACCAAGGGAAACTTCCCGGGAAGACTGAAGATAACCCAAAGGGAAGGGTTATGGCAATCACTACTAGGAGTGGCGTAACAACTACCACTCCTTAACCTAAAGTAGTTGAAACCACCACCAAAGAAGGAGAGGGAAAAGAGAAGGAAGATGTCTATGTTCCTCCTCCCGCCTACAAACCACCTCTACCTTTTCCTCAATCTAGAGCGCGTGCGCGCCTAGATAAACATTTTGGTAAGTTTATTGAACTTATGAGTAAGCTGCATATTAATATACCATTTATGGATCAATTTTAGGTATGCCAGCTTATGGGAAATTCCTCAAGGAGATCCTCTCTAACAAGAGGAAATTAGAAAACATTGGAGAAGTCAAGATGAGTATGGAGTCATCCGAACTCATCAAGACTATGACGGAGAATATGCCACCTAAGCTCCGTGATCCAGGATCCTTTTGCATACCCATCACTTTGGGAGAAGCTACTTATGATGCACTTTGTGACCTTGGAGCGAGTGTGAGTATCATACCACTCGGTCTATGCAAAGCAGTTGGTCTAGGAGAGCCTAGACCGGTGAAGATCACACTCTACATGGCTGATCGTTCCACCACTAAGCCAATTGGGATATTAGAAGACATTCCTGTAAGACTCGGTAAGTTTTACATTCCTATCGATTTTATCGTCCTTGATATTCCTGCAGATTATCCGGTTCCCATAATCCTTGGGAGACCATTCCTTGCAACATCCGGATGCATGGTGGATTGCAAGAATGGCCAGCTATCCTTCAATATAGGTGAAGAGAAAGTGGAGTTCATACTCTCCTCTTTGATCAAGGAGCCAGCCTTGAGAGAAGATATCTTTGACATCTTTGATGAAGAAAAATCTAGAGAGATAGTAAGTTCAATCTTAATGAAAGATCCTCTTCAAAAGGTTCTTAGTATGAGCATCATGGAGGAGGGAGTAGAACATGATTGTGACGATGATGTGAAAGCATTATAAGATGGTGAGGAAGAATCTGGAATAGGATTTGAAGAGCTGAAATCGACCCAGAAAACTATGGAAAAAATCGGCTGTCACAAGTTAAATCGTTCAATCTCAAAAGAGGTAAGTCGATTTTTGACAACAGAAAGAAAAATCGACCCTCAGATCGTCCGATTTTCTTCAGGGGAGGTCGATTTATCGAAGAATTCTCCGGATCCCACAAACTTGACTGCAGTTGTTCTCAACTCTAATGATTCACCCTCCCACCTTCAGAGGTTCCTCCGATGACACTGGAAGGTCATGAATCATCAGTCAAAGCACCTCCATCATTGGAATTGAAGCCACTCCCCACGCATTTAAGGTACGCATTTCTTGGCATTAATTCTACATATCCAGTCATAGTTAATGCGAAACTGAATGATGCTGAACTAGAGAAACTTATGCATGTTCTAAGGCAACATAGGAGAGCATTAGGTTATACTATTGATGATTTAGTAGGAATAAAACCTTCCCTATGTATGCACAAAATTCTAATGGAAGAGGATTACAAGCCTTCACGCCAACCTCAGAGACGGTTAAATCCGGTCATGAAAGAGGTCGTGAAGAAAGAAATCCTTAAGCTACTTGATGCAGGTAACATCTTCCCTATTTCCGATAGCAAATGGGTGAGTCCAGTACAGGTAGTATGATGACATGAATTATGTATCATCATATTCATGCATATTGCAGCACATTATCTCTATTTACCTTGCATTAGAGGGATTTTGCGTACCTTTTATGTTCTATTCAATCAATTGTCGGAAATAGAGGTCTACACGAGATTTTTATGAATTACAGGTAAATAGAGTTGAATTGGAAGCAATAATGAAGCAAGAAGCATCCAAGGATGTTAAGGAAGCTAAAGAAGCCTTTGAAAGATCACAAAATGCTAAGGAATTACAAAGGAGAAGCATAGGAGACGAAGCAAAAGAAGAACACTTTCTGTTGAAGAAAATCGTGCCAACAGATATAAAAATCGGACGATTTTCATTGGATGAAATTGAACGATTTTGCACCTAAATCGACTAGGTCGATTTTCTTCACGATTCAGCCAAATGAAAAGACGACATAAAGCCCAATTAATTTGGGCTAGAGAGGAGTTTTGCCAAACGGCCCATCTGCAAGAAACTATAGAGGAGAACCCTACGAACGAAAACGAGGAGGTCGCACGGGAGAATCTTTACACGTTTGTGAGAAATCAACGATTCTTGGAGAGAGATTGAAGAGCTTTTGCCGGAAAGTCATTCTTGATCTTTGATTGTGAGATTTCTCTATTCCATTGTTTTGATTGTGATTTGTGAACACATTACTGAGTTGTTTAAGAGATACATTGAGTAGAATTGACAATTGTTTACAGATTTGACGAGTTATTGAATTGTTCGTTCAAGATTTGGTTTCTTTGCGATTTTTCACTCAAGAATTAATTTGATTCGATTTTGAAAATGGTTGGCTAAAACCATTGTGATTCTGGGGAGAATAGTTGATGATTAAGGCTTAGATGATGATAGACTGAACTCATTCAAACATTAGGACCCTGAGAGTTTAGATTTTGGTTTTGCGACAAACAGGAAAATCGGGCTGTTCTTGAGGAAAATCGGCCGATTTTCTTATGAACAGGGCGATTTATTCTTCTGACGAACTTTAATTGAATCAATCTTTAATCAAAACCAATCCTTGCCTAAACCCCAATCTTGATTAACCTTTCTATCCTCTAATTGAATGTATGAAGGCACTTCAAACCTCTTTCTATATTTAATAGATAAAGATTGCAAGAATTTGGGTAATAAAGAGAATCATCATCCTTTATTAAGAAATTAAATGTGCTTCCTAATCTTTACTTTGGAGAGTCATATCCTGGAGTTTTAGATAGTTAGTTTGATCATAATTCTTATCTTTAGATCTTTCTATATTGCAGCCTCAACAACCCTTATAGAGAGAACCTATAGATTAGTCATATAGGTTTCGGAACTTCATCGTACGAATCCTACTTTTGAACGTTTAATCTTGGTTATATAAATTCTGTCCTAAATCTATAGAAGTGTCTTGAATCGAAAGCCTAAATCGGATACTTGAATCCTTGGAATCATTTCTCTCTTATTAAATCACAAAAGTTTTTACACTTCTGCTAGATAACTGATTTCGAATTTATTCTCACCAAATCCCTGAGTTCGACTCTGGAATTCTTACCTTTCTACAGCCGATCCGTACACTGCGGGTTCGCTTTGCTTTTGAGTTCTAGATATAAATTTAAGACTTTGACGCACACCGTTTCGGGCGAACAAGTTTTTGGCGCCGTTGCCGGGGATTTGGTCTTGATCAAATCCGGTTTTCGGTTGTCTAGCTTGGGAGCTCTTGCTCTTGTGATTTGATTTGTCTACTTGAGTGATCCTTGCAGGTTCTTTAGGTATATGCGAAGGACTAGATCCACCAAAGATCTAATTCCTTTCGACCCCGAATTAGAAAGAACCTTGAGGAGAAAGTTGAAGGAGAAGAAAATGGCCGAGAACGATGAGAGAAACTACAAGGCTGAATTGAACGAAGCTCAACGCCAACTCCAACTGAGTGAGAAAGCTCGAAAGGAGGCTGAAATAAGTCATCAATTTCAAATTGATGAACTAAGAGCTATGATTTTGGACATGAAGTTGGAGTCGAACGCCTCCAAGAAGAAGAAAGTCAAGACACCAACTAAATCCATTCGAGATGACTCGTCCGATGATGACGAAATTGATCCGGATATGCCGGAACTTGAAGAGATTGATCCATCGCTCCGTCCTAACCGAAACACTCCAACACCTAAAGTCGTCCCTCGCATTACGACTAGGAATGTTAGAGTTGCTAATAACGAAGATAGACCCCGAACTTTGGGGCAACGGATGGATCCTATTCAGCAACCGCGCCGTTTAGGTGTGGACTTTGGAGCTGAAGACATCCAGGAATTTAGCTTCTCACCACAAGTCATTACCATGGTCCGCCAAAGTCAATATGGCGGAGCAAGTACTGAATCTCCGCATCAACACTTGCAGAATTTTGAGATTCTCATGTAGACTATGAAGCCGAAGAAGGCTACTACAAGCAACTACAAGATCAAGCCGTTCTTCTTCTCTTTGAAGGACAAGGCTCTAGCTTGGTACCAAACACTTCCGGCTGCGAAGTTAGCTACATGGGAGGAACTGTCTTCGGAATTCCTCACCAAGTTCTTTCCGCCATCCAAAACAGCGGAATTAAGAGGTAAAATAAATGCTTTTTCTATGAAACCTAACGAAAGCTTGTTTCAATCTTGGGAAAGGTTTCAAGATCTCTTGTTGGATTGCCCACACCATGGCATTTCCAAGCTGGAATTATTAGAGATCTACTACAAAGGGTTGGATGTGGAAACACAATTCAACCTCCAATCTCTATCCTGCGGCACATTTATGGATATGAGAGAGGATGATGCTTGGGACTTCATTGAGAAGCAAGCCCAAGTGATTGAGAAGTATTCCCACCGTAAGGTGGAATCAAGTAGCCGGAATCAAGGCGATCCGGGAGCCAAGTTGAATCAAGCGGCTCAAACACAAATATTCTCCCTCAAAGATGACATCAAAGAATTGAGAGAAGTGCTCAAAACGAGTCTTCAAAGGACTCAAGAGCAAGAAGCCAACTACATGGGGCGAGACAACAATCAAAGGAATGATAACCGGAATTCCAATTGGAGCAACAACAGCAATAACAACCGAAACTCCAATTGGAATAACAACAACAACAATAGGAATTCGAATAACAACAATTGGAGGTCAAATCAGCAAGGTTCAGGTAATCCTTACTCATATGCCGAAAAGGCTCTAACACCTCCATCTTCTTCTACTCCTTCTACAAGCCAAGGACAATCAAGCGGATCAAACAAGCCGGATCCTATGCTAGAAACGATCCTAGGCAAGCTACAAGGATTGGAGAGTTACATAACTTCGGTTGACAAAGCCCACAAAGCTTTAGAAAACCAAGTATTCAACAAGGCCGGAGAAGTTCCAAGAGATCAAGGGAAGCTTCCCGGCAAGACAGAAGATAACCCAAAGGGAAGGGTTATGGCTATAACTACTAGGAGCGGGAAGACGACCGTCGACCCTCAACCCCAAGTAGTTGACACCTCCACAAAAGAAGGAGAGGCAAAAGAGAAAGAAGAAGTCTATGTTCCTCCTCCAGCTTACAAACCACCTCTACCTTTTCCTCAATCTAGAGCGCGAGCACGCCTAGATAAACATTTCGGTAAGTTTGTTGAACTTATGAGTAAGCTCCATATTAACATACCTTTTATGGATGCGATTTTAGGTATGCCGGCTTACGGGAAATTCCTCAAGGAGATCCTCTCCAACAAGAGGAAGTTGGAAGATATAGGTGAAGTCAAGATGAGCATGGAATCATCCGAACTCATCAAGACTATGACGGAGAATATGCCACCCAAGCTCCGCGATCCAGGATCTTTTTGTATACCCATCACCTTGGGAGAAGATACCTATGATGCTCTTTGTGACCTTGGAGCAAGTGTGAGTATCATACCTCTAGCTCTTTGCAAAGCAGTTGGTCTAGGAGAGCCTAGACCGGTGAAGATCACACTCTACATGGCTGATCGTTCTACCACTAAGCCGGTGGAAATATTAGAAGACATCCCGGTAAAGCTAGGTAAGTTTTACATACCTATAGATTTTGTCGTTCTTGACATACCTGCAGATTACCCAGTTCCCATCATCCTTGGGAGACCATTCCTCGCCACATCTGGGTGTATGGTGGATTGCAAGAATGGCCAGCTATCCTTCCACATAGGTGAAGAAAAGATAGAGTTCATACTATCTTCCTTAATCAAGGAGCCAGCCTTGAAAGATGACGTTTTTGAAGTTGTTGAGGAAGAAGAGTCTAGAGAAATAGTAAGCTCGATCTTAATGAAAGACTCTCTTCAAAAGGTTCTTAGCATGAGCATCATGGAGGAAGGAATAGAACATGACTGCAATGAGGATGTGAAAGCATTAAATGCGGTGGAGGAAGAGCTAGAAGTAAAAATTGAAGAGTTAGAGTGGACTCCGGAAACTGTGAAGAAAATCGACCCATTGGAAAAAGATCGTCCGATTTTTGCAGATTCAGAACGATTTTTTTCGACAGAAACTAAAATCGACCTACCAGAAATAAATCGTCCGATTTATGAAGAGGTAGCACGATTTTTTCCGACAGAAACTAAAATCGACCTGACGACAATAAATCGCCCGATTCAGAAAGAGGAAGCACGATTTTTTCCAACAGAGAGAAAAATCGTGCAAAAGATCGACCGATTTATTCCAGAGGGGGTTGTTCGCTCAAAAGGGTGTGCGTCAAAGTCTTAAATTTATATCTAGAACTCAAAAGCAAAGCGAACCCGCAGTGTACGGATCGGCTGTAGAAAGGTAAGAATTCCAGAGTCGAACTCAGGGATTTGGTGAGAATAAATTCCAATTTAAATTATCTAGCGAAAAGTGCAAAAGCTTTTGTGATCAAATAAGAGGGGAATGATTCCAAGGATTCAAGTATCCGATTTAGGCTTTCGATTCAAGACACTATTATGAATTTAGGACAGAATTTATATTGCCAAGATTAAACGTTCAAAAGTAGGATTCGTACGATGAAGTTCCGAAACCTATATGACTAATCTATAGGTTCTCTCTATAAGGGTTGTTGAGGCTGCAATATAGAAAGATCTAAAGATAAGAATTATGATCAAACTAACTATCTAAAACCCCAGGATATGACTCTCCAAAGTAAAGATTAGGAAGCACATTTAATTTCTTAATAAAGGATAATGAGTCTCTTTATTACCTAAATTCTTGCAATCTTTATCTATTAAATATAGAAAGAGGTTTGAAGTGCCTTCATACATTCAATTAGAGGATAGAAAGATTAATCAAGATTGGGGTTTAGGCAAGGATTGGTTTTGATTAAAGGTTAATTCAATTAAAGTTCGTCAGAAGAATAAATCGCCCTGTTCATAAGAAAATCGGCCGATTTTCCTCAAGAACAGCCCGATTTTCCTGTTTGTCGCAAAACCAAAATCTAAACTCTCAGGGTCCTAATGTTGAATGAGTTCAGTCTATCATCATCTAAGCCTTAATCATCAACTATTCTCCCCAGAATCACAATGGTTTTAGCCAACCATTTTCAAAATCAAATCAAATTAATTCTTGAGTGAAAAATCGTAAAGAAACCAAATCTTGAACGAACAATTCAATAACTCGTCAAATCTGTAAACAATTGTCAATTCTACTCAATGTATCTCTTAAACAACTCAGTAATGTGTTCACAAATCACAACCAAAACAATGGAATAGAGAAATCTCACAATCAAAGATCAAGAATGACTTTCCGGCAAAAGCTCTTCAATCTCTCTCCAAGAATCGTTGATTTCTCACAAACGTGTAAAGATTCTCCCGTGCGACCTCCTCGTTTTCGTTCGTAGGGTTCTCCTCTATAGTTTCTTGCAGATGGGCCGTTTGGCAAAAACTCTTCTCTAGCCCAAATTAATTGGGCTTTATGTCGTCTTTTCATTTGGCCGAATCGTGAAGAAAATCGACCTAGTCGATTTAGGTGCAAAATCGTTCAATTTCATCCAATGAAAATCGTCCGATTTTTATATCTATTGGCACGATTTTCTTCAACAGAAAGTGTTCTTCTTTTGCTTCGTCTCCTATGCTTCTCCTTTGTAATTCTTTAGCATTTTGTGATCTTTCAAAGGCTCCTTTAGCTTCCTTAACATCCTTGGATGCTTCTTGCTTCATTATTGCTTCCAATTCAACTCTATTTACTTGTAATTCATAAAAATCTCGTGTAGACCTCTATTTCCGACAATTGATTGAATGGAACATAAAAGGTACGCAAAATCCCTCTAAATGCAAGGTAAATAGAGATAATGTGCTGCAATATGCATGAATATGATGATACATAATTCATGTCATCAGGGGTCGATTTACTGAGTAATTCTATAGCTTCTCCGGACTTCACCGCAGCCACTTCCGAATCTAATAATGAGGTACCCACACCTATAGAGACTTCCTCCACAAAGTCCGAAAGTCACGATTCATCACCAATCAAGGTACCTCCATCCCTAGAATTGAAGCAACTTCCCACGCACTTAAGGTACGCATTTCTTGGCACTAATTCCACATACCCAGTTATAGTCAATGCAAATTTGAATGATGATGAATTAGAGAAGCTCATGCATGTTTTGAAGCAACATAGGAAAGCATTAGGTTACACCATTGATGATTTAGTAGGAATAAAGCCTTCTCTATGTATGCACAAAATACTAATGGAAGAGGATTACAAACCTTCACGCCAACCTCAAAGACGGTTAAACCCGGCAATGAAGGAAGTCGTGAAGAAAGAAATCCTTAAGCTACTTGATGCAGGTATCATCTTCCCTATTTCTGATAGCAAATGGGTGAGCCCGGTACAAGTAGTACCCAAGAAAGGAGGCATTACCGTTGTTGCCAACAAGAACAACGAGCTCATCCCTACACGGACAGTTACAGGGTGGCGAATGTGCATCGACTACCGCAAACTGAACGTAGCCACGAGGAAGGACCACTTCCCCCTTCCTTTCATCGATCAAATGTTGGAGAGGTTAGCCCAACATGCCTACTTTTGTTATTTAGATGGATATAGCGGTTTCTTTCAGATACCAATTCATCCGGATGATCAAGAGAAGACAACCTTTACGTGCCCATGGGGTACATTCGCTTATAGAAGAATGCCATTCGGTTTATGCAACGCTCCAGCCACCTTCCAAAGGTGTATGATGGCAATCTTCTCCGAATACGTAGAGAATATCATGGAAGTCTTCATGGACGACTTTTCGGTATATGGTTCTTCCTTTGATAACTGTCTCTATAACCTTTCACTAGTTCTTAAGAGATGTGAGGACACTAACTTAGTCTTAAACTGGGAAAAGTGTCATTTCATGGTCACTGAAGGAATTGTGTTAGGTCACTTAGTGTCAAAAAGGGGAATAGAAGTAGATCGATCAAAAATAGAGACCATTGAGAAGTTACCACCCCCTTCATCAGTAAAAGGAATTAGAAGCTTCTTAGGACATGCAGGCTTCTATAGGAGATTCATAAAGGATTTTTCTAAGATTTCAAAACCCTTGACTAATCTTTTGATGAAAGATGCGACTTTCGAATTCTCGAAAGATTGCCTAGATGCCTTTTGCAGGATCAAAGAAGCATTGATTTCGGCACCAATCATTCAACCACCCGATTGGACTCTTCCTTTCGAGGTCATGTGCGACGCAAGCGATGTCGCTATCGGAGCCGTTCTTGGTCAGAAGAAAGATGGTCGCACTCATGCCATCTACTATGCTAGCAAAACGCTAGATGAGGCTCAGTACAATTATGCAACTACGGAAAAGGAGCTTTTAGCCGTAGTATATGCATTTGAGAAATTTCGTTCCTATCTTGTAGGTGCGAAAGTGATAGTCTATACGGATCACTCCGCAATCCGATACTTATTCACGAAGAAGGATGCGAAGCCAAGGCTTCTAAGATGGATCTTACTCTTGCAAGAGTTCGATTTAGAGATCCGTGATAAGAAAGGATCGGAGAACTCCGTCGCCGATCACCTTAGTCGTCTCCCACAGCTCACCGGCAAGTCAGATGAGCTTCCGATAGACGACTCCTTCCCTGACGAGCAGCTGCACGAAATTGAAGAGTGTCTTCAACACATATCACAAGGTAATGATCCATGGTTTGCTGACATTGTAAATTACCTTGTTTGTCAGGAGATTCCACCCGGACTTTCATACGCTCAAAAGAAGAAATTCTTTAGAGATGTCCGGCAATTCTATTGGAACGAACCTCTTCTATTCAAAAGAGGTCCAGATGGCGTCTACAGGAGATGTGTTCCCGAAGATGAGATAGATAGCGTCATCCGACACTGCCATTCTCTACCATGCGGCGGACATGCTAGTTCCCACAAGACTTGTGCTAAGGTACTTCGTTCCGGCTTCTATTGGCCTACACTTTTCAAAGATGTGCAAAAGTTTGTTGTTTCTTGTGATGCTTGTCAAAGGACAGGTAATATATCCAGGAGAAATGAGATGCCTCTCAACAACATACAAGAAGTAGAGATCTTTGATGTATGGGGCATCGACTTTATGGGACCCTTCCCATCTTCATGCGGCAACCAGTACATACTCCTTGCCGTAGACTATGTCTCAAGATGGGTGGAGGCAATCGCTTCCCCTACTAATGATGCATTGGTAGTGGTGAAGTTCCTCAACAAGACGATCTTCCCAAGGTTCGGAACTCCCCGAACCATCATTAGTGACGGAGGAACGCATTTCACAGCCCGTCGATTCGAGACTCTATTGGCAAAGTATGGGGTGACCCATAAGATAGCTACACCCTACCATCCGCAAACCAGCGGACAAGTCGAGATATCCAATAGAGAGATTAAAGGGATTTTAGAGAAAACCGTCTCTAAAACAAGGAAAGATTGGTCAATGAAGCTTGACGATGCGCTATGGGCATACAGGACAGCCTTCAAAACGCCAATAGGTACGACTCCCTATAATCTCGTTTATGGTAAATCATGTCATCTTCCTGTAGAGCTAGAACACAAGGCTTATTGGGCTATCAAGTGGCTCAACTTCGACATGAAAGAAGCCGGAGAGAAACGGCTCTTAGACATCAATGAGCTGGATGAGCTCCGACTGAATGCGTATGAGAACGCAAAGATTTACAAGGAACGGACAAAGCGCTGGCATGACAAGCACATCATCCCGAAAGACTTGAAGGAAGGAGACCAAGTCCTCCTATTCAATTCAAGGCTGCGTCTATTTCCAGGTAAGCTCAAATCCCGTTGGACAGGACCTTTTGTGATTAAAAGAATTTTCCCCCATGGTGCAGTTGAAGTATGGGGTGAACAAAGCGGAGATTTCAAGGTAAATGGCCAAAGGTTGAAGAAATACACACCGGAGGCTCCGGTCGAGGAGATAGCTCCTATCCTCCTCCATTGAACACAACATCATACACCGTCTAGCTAAAGACGATAAATAAAGCGCTTCTTGGGAGGCAACCCAATGATAGTATAGTTTTCCCTCCTTTCCCTCACTTAAGTTAGAATAGATTAATTGTTTTGTTTCTTCGTTTTATCTTTTTATGTTCCTCGATGCACTCTTGGTTTGTCGTGTCATTAATCGCAGGAAACTAGGTTCAAATTTGAGAGATTCATGGAGAATGGAACACAATCGAGTTATATCATCAAGATCCAAGAAAACAAGGAAGAAAATCGACCTACCACAAAAAGATCGTCCGATTCAGTAACAGAGCAAGGCGATTTTTCTCAACAGAAACATAAATCGACCTGGAGATCGACCTGCCAAAATAAATCGTCCGATTTTTTTGGTCAGAGAGAAAAATCGACCCGACAAATAAATCGCCCTGAAAAATCGGCCGATTTTCTTCAGAAATTGTCGACCCTATATAAAGACTTCACACTCGATCTTCTTCATTCTCACACCTTCAACTCGCGACTCCCCTCTCTCAAAAACGCCGAGCTCCACGCCATTTCAGGGAGCTAGTCAGTAGCTTCCAGAGCCTCAGCACCGACTACCATGCCCTCCGCACCGATTATGACACTCTGAACACACAGTTCAGGAGCTACAGGGAGGAGACGGACGCTAGGCATTCATCCTATGATGGCCAGATGAGGGACATGTACTACCACCAGTTCGGCCACTTCTACGATCCCTCCGCACCGATGTATCCATATCCACCACCTCCACCACCGACAGAGGATTGAACTTCCACTCCTTTTACATTGTAAGTATTTTTCTCCTTCTTATGCTTGATTTTCACATTGGGGACAATGTGGATGTCAAGTATGGGGTGGGGGTACTTACAATACCTTACTTTTCATTCTAGCACTCTATGTACTTTCCACTACTCTTGACAAATTGGCTTGTAATAACTCTTGCACTACTTGCTTTCTATTATCATCACTTGCATTTGCATGACCTTTTTCAAAACTATGAATTTTCAAAAATTTTAAGTGCTTCTTATATGGAAATGACCTCTATGATGAATATTGTGTATATGGATAGGCAAAAAGACGCTTAGTTATGTTGAGATCTTGACTATAGCATGAATGAAATTGCTTTTGTTACTTGAATACATGAATAAGTTATATGATTTAGTTGTTTTGATGAGAGAATGAAATAATAATCGAAGCTATATGGCAAGTTCTTTTACACCATTTAAGGATGACTAAGGCAACTCACTTCTTTTCTTTTCTCATATCTTGATCATGCTAGCTCCTCAATGAATTATGTAACCCTCCTCTTACCATCCGGGAATTAGGATAGGCGATTGAAAAAGGCATGTTTGATGTGGGAGGGCCAAGGAAAATGTATTGAAAAAGTGCAAAAATTTCATAAGTTTGGGGACGTTGAACATGAGGATGAGTAACTCGGCACCATTCACATAGCCGGGTGTTTGTGTCTTGCCAAAGTCCGATTGAACGACAAGTCCTAACGGGATATGGTATGTGCATCAAGGGTTTGAGGCATCTCGAAATTGAGAAACGCCAATCTCCTAGGCTTCGGTTTTTGTGCACCGCTGTCCATACTCTCAAAAAGTAAAGTATAAAGAAAGCAAAGCTTTCTACATGCAAAGCATGTGCAGTGAAGAAAATTCTTGAAAGTGTTATGTGTTTCTCTTTCCCGGATTAGCACCACAATTGCCAAAAAGAGTTCCTTCCCTTAATACGTTTCTTGAACCCTTTCTTTGATTAGAAGACCTTGAGACTTTTATGCATGTGTTCAAGACTTAATGGCTTAGATTTGTTTGAATTTGATTGCCTCTACACCTCTATCATGTTCTTTATTTATGGCTTCAAGGAAGAAAAGGGAGTTTATTCATCTTATAGTCATCATTGATACATTCTTTGCTCTTTTATGCCTTGAAATTTCACTTTGAGGGTGATCCAATAAGAAGAAGCACTACCAAAAGAAAAGTTTTTGATTTTCATACATACATAATCCATGACATCTTTTATTCTAAATTTGAGTCTTGCTTAGGGACAAGCAAGAGACAAGTATGGGGTATTTTGATGACATGAATTATGTATCATCATATTCATGCATATTGCAGCACATTATCTCTATTTACCTTGCATTAGAGGGATTTTGCGTACCTTTTATAATCTATTCAATCAATTGTCGAAAATAGAGGTCTACACGAGATTTTTATGAATTACAGGTAAATAGAGTTGAATTGGAAGCAATAATGAAGCAAGAAGCATCCAAGGATGTTAAGGAAGCTAAAGAAGCCTTTGAAAGATCACAAAATGCTAAGGAATTACAAAGGAGAAGCATAGGAGACGAAGCAAAAGAAGAACACTTTCTGTTGAAGAAAATCGTGCCAACAGATATAAAAATCGAACGATTTTCATTGGATGAAATTGAACGATTTTGCACCTAAATCGACTAGGTCGATTTTCTTCACGATTCAGCCAAATGAAAAGACGAAATAAAGCCCAATTAATTTGGGCTAGAGAGGAGTTTTGCCAAACGGCCCATCTGCAAGAAACTATAGAGGAGAACCCTACGAACGAAAACGAGGAGGTCGCACGGGAGAATCTTTACACGTTTGTGAGAAATCAACGATTCTTGGAGAGAGATTGAAGAGCTTTTGCCGGAAAGTCATTCTTGATCTTTGATTGTGAGATTTCTCTATTCCATTGTTTTGATTGTGATTTGTGAACACATTACTGAGTTGTTTAAGAGATACATTGAGTAGAATTGACAATTGTTTACAGATTTGACGAGTTATTGAATTGTTCGTTCAAGATTTGGTTTCTTTGCGATTTTTCACTCAAGAATTAATTTGATTCGATTTTGAAAATGGTTGGCTAAAACCATTGTGATTCTGGGGAGAATAGTTGATGATTAAGGCTTAGATGATGATAGACTGAACTCATTCAAACATTAGGACCCTGAGAGTTTAGATTTTGGTTTTGCGACAAACAGGAAAATCGGGCTGTTCTTGAGGAAAATCGGCCGATTTTCTTATGAACAGGGCGATTTATTCTTCTGACGAACTTTAATTGAATCAATCTTTAATCAAAACCAATCCTTGCCTAAACCCCAATCTTGATTAACCTTTCTATCCTCTAATTGAATGTATGAAGGCACTTCAAACCTCTTTCTATATTTAATAGATAAAGATTGCAAGAATTTGGGTAATAAAGAGAATCATCATCCTTTATTAAGAAATTAAATGTGCTTCCTAATCTTTACTTTGGAGAGTCATATCCTGGAGTTTTAGATAGTTAGTTTGATCATAATTCTTATCTTTAGATCTTTCTATATTGCAGCCTCAACAACCCTTATAGAGAGAACCTATAGATTAGTCATATAGGTTTCGGAACTTCATCGTACGAATCCTACTTTTGAACGTTTAATCTTGGTTATATAAATTCTGTCCTAAATCTATAGAAGTGTTTTGAATCGAAAGCCTAAATCGGATACTTGAATCCTTGGAATCATTTCTCTCTTATTAAATCACAAAAGTTTTTACACTTCTGCTAGATAACTGATTTCGAATTTATTCTCACCAAATCCCTGAGTTCGACTATGGAATTCTTACCTTTCTACAGCCGATCCGTACACTGCGGGTTCGCTTTGCTTTTGAGTTCTAGATATAAATTTAAGACTTTGACGCACACCGTTTCGGGCGAACATAGTACCAAAGAAAGGAGGCATTACCGTTGTTGCCAACAAAAACAACGAACTTATTCCCACACGGACAGTTACAAGGTGGCGAATGTGCATCTACTACCGTAAACTGAACGTGGCTACTAGGAAGGACCACTTTCCCCTTTCTTTTATTGATCAAATGTTGGAAAGGTTAGCTCAACATTCTTACTTTTGTTATCTAGATGGATATAGCGGTTTCTTTCAGATTCCCATTCACCCGGATGATCAAGAGAAGACGACTTTTACGTGCCCTTGGGGTACATTTGCTTATAGAAGAATGCCATTCGGTCTATGCAACGCTCCAGCCACCTTCCAAAGGTGTATGATGGCAATCGTCTCCGAATACGTAGAGAATATCATGGAAGTCTTCATGGACGACTTTTCGGTATATGGTTCTTCCTTTGATAACTGTCTCTCTAACCTTTCACTAGTTCTTAAGAGATGTGAGGACACTAACTTAGTCTTAAACTGGGAAAAGTTTCATTTCATGGTCATCGAAGGGATTGTGTTAGGTCATCTAGTATCACAAAGAGGAATAGAGGTTGATAGAGCTAAGATAGAAACTATTGAAAAGTTACCTCCTCCCTCTTCTGTAAAAGGAATAAGAAGCTTCTTAGGACATGCAGGCTTCTATAGGAGATTCATAAAGGATTTTTCTAAGATTTCGAAACCTTTGACTAACCTTTTGATGAAAGACGCAACTTTCGAATTTTCGAAGGATTGTTTAGATGCTTTTTGCAGGATCAAAGAAGCTTTGATTTCAGCGCCAATCATCCAACCACCCGATTGGACTCTTCCTTTCGAGGTTATGTGCGATGCAAGCGATGTCGCTATTGGAGCCGTACTTGGACAGAAGAAAGATGGTCGCACTCATGCCATCTACTATGCTAGCAAAACGCTAGATGAAGCTCAATATAATTATGCCACCACAGAAAAGGAACTTTTAGCTGTAGTTTACGCTTTTGAAAAATTTCGTTGCTATCTTGTAGGTGCAAAGGTGATTGTCTATACGGACCATTCCGCAATTCGCTACTTATTCATGAAGAAGGATGCGAAGCCAAGGCTTCTAAGATGGATCTTACTCTTACAAGAGTTCGATTTGGAGATTCGTGATAAGAAGGGATCGGAAAACTCCGTTGCTGACCATCTTAGTCGTCTTCCGCAGCTCACCGACAAGACGGATGAACTTCCTATAGACGACTCATTCCCTGACGAGCAACTACATGAGATCGAAGAGTGTCTTCAACACATCTCAAAAGGTAATGATCCATGGTTTGCTGACATTGTGAATTACCTTGTTTGTCAGGAGATTCCCCCCGGACTTTCATATGCTCAAAGGAAGAAGTTCTTTAAGAACGTCCGACACTTCTATTGGAACGAACCTCTTCTATTCAAACGAGGTCCCGATGGCATATACAAGAGATGTATCCCAGAAGATGAGGTGGATAGTGTCATCCGCCATTGCCATTCTCTTCCATGTGGCGGACATGCTAGTTCCCACAAGACTTGTGCTAAGCTACTTCGTTCTGGCTTCTTTTGGCCTACACTATTCAAAGATGTGCAAAAGTATGTTGTTGCTTGTGATGCTTGTCAAAGGACAGGTAATATATCAAGGAGGAATGAGATGCCTCTCAACAACATACAAGAAGTAGAAATCTTCGATGTATGGGGAGTCGACTTTATGGAACCTTTCCCATCTTCCTGCGGAAACCAATATATACTTCTTGCCGTAGACTATGTCTCAAGATGGGTAGAGGCAATCGTTTCTCCTACTAATGATGCAATGGTAGTTGTGAAGTTCTTCAATAGAACGATCTTCCCAAGGTTCGGAACTCCCCGAACCATCATTAGTGACGGAGGAACGCATTTCACAGCCCGTCGATTTGAGACTCTATTGGCCAAGTATGGGGTAACCCATAAGATAGCTACACCATACCATCCGCAAACTAGCGGACAAGTTGAGATATCCAATAGAGAAATCAAGGAAATTTTAGAGAAAACCGTCTCTAAAACGAGGAAAGATTGGTCAATGAAGCTTGACGATGCATTACGGGCATACATGACAGCCTTCAAGACACCAATAGGTACGACTCCATATAATCTTGTCTATGGTAAATCTTGTCATCTTCCTGTAGAGCTAGAGCATAAAGCATATTGAGCTATCAAGTGGCTCAACTTTAACATGAAAGAAGCCGGAGAGAAGCGGCTCTTAGACATCAACGAGTTGGATGAGATCCGGCTAAATGCGTATGAGAACGCAAAGATCTACAAGGAATGGACAAAGCGTTGTCATGATAAGCATATCATTCCAAAAGATTTGAAAGAGGGAGATCAAGTCCTTCTATTCAACTCGAGGCTTCGTCTATTTCCAGGTAAGCTTAAATCCCGTTGGACAAGACCTTATGTAATTAAACGAATTTTCCCGCATGGTGCAGTTGAAGTATGGGGTGAACAAAGCGGAAATTTCAAAGTTAATGGCCAACGGTTGAAGAAATACACACCGGAAGCTCCGGTCGAGGAGATAGCTCCTATCCTCCTCCATTGAACACAAACCATACACCGTCCAGTTAAAGACGATAAATCAAGCGCTTCTTGGGAGGCAACTCATGATAGTATAGTTTTTCCCTCCTTTCATCACTTAGTTAGATTAGATTAGTTGCTTTGTTTCTTCTTTTTCGCTTTTTGTTTGTTCCTCGATGCACTCTTGGTTTGTCGTGTCATTAATCGCAAGAAATTAGATCCAATTAGAGAGTTCAATGGAGGAAAGGAGCATAATTCAGTTCAAATCTCAATTTCCAAGAGGAACAAGGAAGGAAATCGAGATGCACAAAATAAATCGTTCGATTCAGTAACAAAGCAAGTCAATTTTTGACAACAGAAAGAAAAATCGACCCAGAGATCGACCATCCAAAATAAATCATCCGATTTTTCTTGTGTTCAGAGAAAATGAAAGAAAAATCGCCCCGATGATTAAATCGACCTTATAGATCGTCCGATTTTCTTCATAAATTCTCAAGCCTATATAAAGACACAAATACTCGATTCCCTCATTCCAAAACACCTCCACTCTCGATTTCTCTCTCTCAAAAGCTCCGAAAATCGCCCACCCCCTACATTCCTCATTCCTTAATCGTTTTGAACGATTCTTGGCTCCAAACTGAAGCATTTTCAGCAAGGAACAAGGATCTAGCAACAACAAACTCGGCAATCGACTTTCCATCCGGAATTCAAGTTTTTCATTTCGAAACCTAAGTTTCTCATTCGAATTTGAATCTTGCTTAGAAAGTGTTTGTTTGCTGAGATTGATTGAGGGGTTTGCTTAGGAAATACTATAGGAGACTGTGTGTGGTGATTGTTGAGTCAGAACTTTACAAAATTGTGAGAATCGTAGAAATCGACAGAAAAATCAACCTTACCCAGAAAAATCGTCCGATTTTTGTGAAGAACAAGCCGATTTTTTTGCTGCAGAAATGGATATTGTGAAGAGAATAACTAGAAATACGGGGAAGAAGAACAGGTCGACAGAAAAATCGACCTTACCCAGAAATGGATATTGTGAGGATTGAGCTTTCACTTCTTTTACATTGTAAGTATTTTTCTCCATCTTATGCTTGATTTTCACATTGGGGACAATGTGGATGTTAAGTATGGGGTGGGGGTACTTACAATACCTTTTGTTTCATCTTAGCGCTTTATGCACTTTACACTACTCTTGATGATTTGACTTGTAATAACTCTTTCACTACTTGCTTTCCACTTTGACATTTGCATTTGCATGATCTTTTTCAGAGATTATGACTCTTTTCAAAAAATTTTGTGCTTCTTATGATGGAAATGACCTCTATGATGAGAATTGTGTATGTGGATAGGCAAAAAGATGACTTAGTTGTGTTGAGATGTTAATCATAGCATGAATGAGCCTACTTTTGTTACTTGAACACATGAATAAATTATATGATTTAGATGTTTTGATAAGAGAATGAAATAATAGCCGAAGCTATATTGCAAGTTCTTTTACGTCATATAAGGATGACTAAGGCAATTCACTTCTTTTCTCTTCTCATATCTTGATCATGCTAGCCCCTCAATGAAATATGTGACCCTCCTTTTACCATCCGGGAATTAGGATAAGTGATAGAAAAAAGGCATGTTTGATGTGGGAGGGCCAAAGAAAATGTGTTAAATGAAAGTGTAGCAATTCATAAGTTTGGGGACGTTGAACATGAGGATGAGTAACTCGGCACCATTCACATAGCCGGGTGGTTGTGTCTTGCCAAAGTCCGATTGAACGACAAGTCCTAACGGGATATGGTATGTGCATCAAGGGTTTGAGGCATCTCTAAATTTGAGAAACGCCGATCTCCTAGGCTTCGGTTTTTGTGTACCTCTATCCATACTCTCAAAAAGTAAAGTAAAGAAAGCAAAGCTTTTACATGCAAAGCATGTGTGGTGAAGTAAAGTTCTTAAAGGTATTATGTTGTTCCTCTTTCCCGGATTAGCACCTAAATTGCCTAAAAGAATTCCCTCCCTTAACACGTTTCTTAGACCTTATCCTTGATTAGAAGACCTTAAGACTTTTATGCATGTATTTAAGACTTCATAGCTTAGACTTGTTTGATTTTAATTACCTCTACATCTTTATCATGTCCTTTATTTGTGTTTTCAAGAAAGAAAAGAGAGTTAGTCCATATTATTGTTATCATTGATACATACTTTGCCTTCCTATGCCTTGAAACATCACTTTGAGGGTGATCCAATAAGAAGAAGCACTATCAAAAGAAAAGTTTTTGAGTTTTCATACATATATAATCCATGACATCTTGTATTCTAAATTTGAGTCTTGCTTAGGGACAAGCAAGGGACAAGTATGGGGTATTTTGATGACATGAATTATATACCATTATAATCATGCATATTGTAGAGGTTTACCTCAATTTGCCTTGCATTTAAGGAGAACTTGTGTACCTTTTGTGTTATATTCAATAATATTTCAGAAATAGAGGTCTACACGAGTTTTGGTTGAATTGTAGGTAAACGGAGTGGATTTGAAAGCAAAAGTGGAGCAAGGAACATCCAAGGTCATTAGGGAAGCTAAAGAAGTCTTAGAAGGATCACAAAGAGCTAAGGAGTTACAAAGAAGAAGCATAAAAGAGAGAAAGAAGACGAGCCAAAAGAAGAGCACTTTCTGTTGAAGAAAATCGTGCCATTACACATACAAATCGGACGATTTTCTTCATTAGAAATCGAACGGTTTTATGTATAAATCGGCTAGGTTGATTTCCTTTGTTTTTCGGCTAAATGATAAAGACGACACAAAGCCCAATTCTTTTGGGCTAGAGGAGGTTTTGCCAAACGGCCCATTAGCAAGAAACTATAGGTTGGAACCCTACGAACGAAAACGGGAAGGCCGCAGGGAGAAATCTTTACACGTTTGAGAGAGATTGAAGATTCTTGGAGAAGGATTGAAGCACTTTAGCCGGAAAGTCAATCTTGATCATTGTTTGTGAGATTTCTTTGTTCCATTGAAGTAATTGTGGTTTTTGAACACGATATTGAGTTGATTGAGAGATACATTGATTACAACTGAGATTGGTTTACAGATTTGAAGGTTATTGAGTTTTTATTCAAGATTCGGGTTTAATTGCATTATTTCACTCAAACTTTGATTTGATTTGATTTTGAGAATGGTTGGCTAAAACCATTGTGATTCTGGGGAGAATAGTTGATGATTAAGGCTTAGATGATGATAGACTGAACTCATTCAAACATTAGGAACCTGAGAGTTTAGATTTTAATTTTGCGATAACAGGAAAATCGGGCTGTTCTTGAATAAATCGGCCGATTTAATGATGAACAACACGATTTATTCTTCAGACGAACTTTAATTGAATTAATCTTTAACCAAAACTAATCCTTGCCTAAATCCCAACCTTTTTTAATCTTTTTAACCTCTATTTGAGTGTATGAAGAGACTTCAAACTTGATTCTACATTTAATAGATTAAGATTACAAGATTTGGGTAATAGAGAGACTCAACATCCTTTATTAAGATTCTAAGTGTGCTTTCTATTCTTTACTTTGGAGAGTCATATCCTGGAGTTTTAGATAGTTAGTTTGAGCATAATTCTTGTCTTTAGATCTTTCTATATTGCAGCCTCAACAACCCTTATAGAGAGAACCTTTGGATTAGATATATAGGTTTTGGAACTTCACCATACGATACCTACCTTTGAACACATAATCTTGGCAATATAAACTCTGTCCTTATATCCATATAAGTGTCTTGAATCAAAAGCCGAAATCGGATACTTGAATCCTTGGAATCATTTTACTCTTTATTGATCACAAAAGTTTTTGCATTTTCGCTAGATAATTGAATTCGAATTTATTCTCACCAAATCCCTGAGTTCGACTCTGAAATTCTTACCTTACTACAGCCGATCCGTACACTGCGGGTTCGCTTTGCTTTGAGTTCTAGATATAAATTTAAGACTTTGGCGCACACACTTTTGAGCGAACAAGTCTTCTAGCCGTTGGGAAGATGACCGTTGAAGATGGTTCTTCTTCTCCATGAAAGCCGCTTCTTGGTTGAGATGAAGTAGACGTTGTAGATCTTCTATCGTCTTCATCTCCTTAAAGCACGTTGATCTCTCTTGTCCGTAATCTTCTCGTACTTGTTGTGAAGATATTTGAATTTCGTTGAGAGAAGATCTTTTGTGCTTTGAGAATCAAATCTCCTTGGTCAGTTGAGATTTTCTTTGATCGTATCTTCTTGTTGAGCACATCTTCTTTGAAGATCTTCTTTGATGCTTGGTAGATTTAGTTTGTTGAAGTTTGAATTCCTTCAACGTGCGTTGTTCATTGGAGTTTCATGGCCTTGGCTTCTGATCCCTTGAAATGACTTTCAAGGTCTTCGTCTTGAATCTCTCTAAACTCTTCATCTGTCCCTTGTATCCGATTTCAAGACCTTTGAAGGTCCCTTGAAATGCGTTTAGAGACCTGCACACACTCTAAACAAACCACCTAACCAAACCCAGCAACTCGATATATAATCAATAAATTATTAGTATATAAAACCACTTTATTTGTGTTTAAGTCTTCATTCATGATACCACTTCAAATTAGGACTCCCCTTCCCAAAATGCTCCCTCATGCACATCTTCCTCCATCGATTTGCAGCATTCGAGAGGTCGTGATTCTTGAGGGAAATGTTCGTCCGTCTCTGATCAGAATCCTCTTTGTATTTCTTGACAACCCCAAATTCTTCTATGTGCAGAATGTCGGGATCCTCGGATGATGGTTGACCAATGGGGCGATCCTTGATAATTTTGTAGAATTGATTCATGACTTTTTCAGCATCTTTAGTGGTGGCTTGACCATCTTCTTCAGTTAGACGCTTGATGTTGTTGGCCGCTGTAAGAGAAAGAGCATTTACATGAAACATCTGGTTAACCTTCTGGTTTAAAATTCCCAGTAAATCTTGAGTTTCATCCAGACGATCGGTAATTGCTGATCTGAAGAATATGAGATCACCTCTCATAGAGTCCAATCCTCGTTCTACAGCCTCCAGTCGTTGCACATTGGTATAGTTCCAGGCCGGTTGCTCTTTCAGAACCCATTCCCCTTTTGCAGTGTTCTTAATCCCCATGTTGTCAAAAAATTCCTCATCCAGTTCACCAACAACATAATGTTGTTCCTCATCAGAATAATTAATTGAAAAGTATTGAAAGAGTTTAGGGAGCAAGTTTCCATATGGTAAATGAGAATCACTGGGAGAATTGATGGTGTGAAGCATATGGGACAGGATAATTTCTGGAAGATTAGCATCTGACCATTCAATACATGATACAAAAAAGCAAGTAGTTGATTTGTCAGCACATCCCTATTATTAATCCTTGGTACCACACATCTAACCAATAGTGTACAAACAATTCTAGCTTCAAGGGTTAAACAGGTGGTGGTAGTCCGTTAGGTAGAAGGAATTGTTCTTTATCCATCTTAACAGTTCTAGAGGGGGTAGGATGGTCGAAAGAGTTGTAGCGGGGAAGCCCTAGAATTTCAGCAATAATCTCAGAGGAAAGAGTAATTTTCTTTCCTTTAACGATTGTTTCTAGGACAAGTTCTCCCTTTCTCTTCGGGTTATTAACTTAACGTAGAGCAACCTTGTTAATCTTGGAAAGGATGTCTCCCCTTGGTTGAGAATAATCCAGATAGAACTGGGTTGAAGCACCTCAAGGCCTGGTAGAGAGAGACATGTGAACAACTCTCGATCGACTAATTCACACATGCATTGATCCCGTTCATTGAACCCATCCAGCCACTTCTTGACTGCGATTTGGCTTCCGAACCAATGTGAAGGAAGACCCGTTTTGGTACAAATTTCAGCATCATCCATGTGAAATGGGAAAGTAGAGCCTGAGTCGGAGTCAGAGTTTGAGTCAGAGGAGATGTGAACTATCCTCTGGCGTTTGGAGGAAGAGGAAGCAACATCATCAACTGAGGATCTCTTGGAAGCCATGGAAATTTTTGAAAAAGAGATGAAGCAGTTTTGTGAAAAACGAAAGGGGGTTTTGTAAAGAGAAGTTGAAGCGGAAGAGATAAAGAAGGAAGAGAAGTGATATTTAAGGGAAGAAGTCACATCAACGTAAGTCCATTAGGATCTTGAGACACTCAAAATCTTGGGAGAATCACTTTTAATTAGAATTCTTTCTATAAATTGTAACCACTTTTCAAAATTCTTTGAATTTGAAAATAAGGCCTTTTGAAATCTCTTTTGAAACTCTTGCTTTTAAAAATTTAGGAATTACAATATCTAAATGATATTAATCCCTAAATAGATCCGTGAAATTCTTTTTACCCTTAAATCTCGTTTCAAGGCCCTTGAATTGCATTTCAAGGCCCTTGAATTGCATTTCAAGGCCCTTGAAAAAAGACAAGTGGGCTGCATACGAAGGAGAAAATAAAACAATTTACTCCCCCTACGTTAATGCGTCCTTGTTTAACATACCAAGCTCCAATCGAATAAAATTGAATTGATCTTCAAGTAGAGGCTTGATAAAGATATCTGCAAGCTGCAAGTCAGTTGATATAAAAGAGATCGAAACATCACCTTTCTCAACATGATCACGTATGAAGTGATGTCTTACGTCAATATGCTTAGTCCTTGAATGCTGCACAAGATTTTTAGTAATTGAAATAGCACTAGTATTATCACATTTTATAGGAATACCTTTCAAATCAAAGCCAAGATCACGAAGTTGTTGAGCTATCCATAGAATTTATGCACAACAGGCTCCTGCGGTTATATATTCGGCTTCAACTGTGGATAGGGCGACAAAGTTTTGCTTCTTGGAGTGCCAACTAATTAGGGATGCCCCTAAGAATTGGAAACATCCAGAAGTGCTCTTTCTATCGACCTTATAACCTGTAAAATCTGCATCTGAATAGCGAACGAGGTGAAACGAGCTTTGACGTGGGTACCATAACCCTAGATCCTTAGTGCCATTGAGATACCGAAAAATCCTTTTCACAGCTATCAAGTGTGACTCTTTAGGATCAACTTGAGATCTTGCACACATGTACACGCTAAACATAATGTCAGATCAACTAGCGGTTAAATATAACAATGAACCGATCATACCTCGATACTCTTTTTGTAGAACCCTTTTGCCATCTTTTTCATGGTCAAGTGAAAGTGTCGAACTCATAAGAGTCTTTGCGACCTTAGATTGATCCATTTTATATTTCTTAAGCAAGTCCTTGGTATACTTGCTTTGATTGAGAAAATTTTCTTTCTTTGCTTGTGTAACTTGAAGTCCAAAAAAGAAATTTAGCTCACCCATTAGGCTCATTTCGAATTCCACGCACATGATATCTGAAAATTTCTTGCATAGAGAATCATTAGTAGCACCGAATAATATATCATCAACATAGATTTGTACTACTAAGATATCAATGCTCTACTTTTGATAAATAAAGTTTTATCAATCAAACCTCTTTTGAAATTGTTTTCAAGAAGATACTTGGACAATCTTTCATATCAAGCTCAAGGAGCTTGCTTAAGACCATAAAGAGCTTTGTCCAGCTTAAAAACATAATCAGGAAATTCATCATTTTCAAAACCAAGAGGTTGAGCAACGTAGACTTCTTCTTCTAAGAAGCCGTTTAGAAAAACACATTTTACATCCATTTGAAATAGCTTTATGCTCATGAAAGATGCAAATGCAAGTAGCATACGTATGGCTTCTAACCTAGCCACCGGAGCAAAAGTCTCCTCATAATCAATACCTTCCTCTTGGTTATAGCCTTGTGCTACAAGTCGTGCTTTATTTCGAATGACTTTTCCGTTTTCATCCAACTTATTTCGAAAAACCCATTTCGTGCCATTGATAGATTGATGCTTTGGTCTTGTAGTAAGAGTCCAAACCTTATTTCTCTCAAACTTATTTAGTTCGTTTTGCATGACAATGATCCAGTCGGGTTCTTAAAGAGCTTGAACATAATTCTTTGGCTCAATAAGAGACACGAACACAGAGAATGCACATAGGCTATTTACTTTGGAACGAGTTTGAACTCCTGCATTTAGATCCGAGATCACATTCTCTTGTGGATGATATGAAGAGTGTTGAAACTTCCTTCGTTTGTAAGATGGAACATATTTTGAAGATTGAGGCTCATATGCTTGACTAGATTCGGGTACTATTGGAGTATTGCCCTTGAATCCTATCTCAAGACCTTGAAGTTGGGTTTCAAGGCCTTGAAACGGAGTTCTGACATCGCAGTTTTTTGTTTCAAGGTCTTGAAGATGTGTTTCAAGGTCTTGAGAGTTTTCTCCGGTATCTTGAATCTTTTCTTGCATATTCTTTTCTTGATCTTTAGGATCTTCTTCTTCATTAGAATTGTGATCTTCTCGTTGATTTAGATTAAGATCTGCAAAACTTTCACTCAAAGTACCATCATTACTTTCATCAAATATGACATGAATACTTTCTTCAACAATTTTTGTACGCTTGTTATAAACCCGATAAGCTTTGCTATTTGAAGCATATCCAATGAATATAGCTTCATCGCTATGTGCATCAAATTTCTCAAGATTATCTTTGCCATTGTTATGAACAAAGCATGTACATCCAAAGGGTTTAAAATACGAAATAGTAGGTTTTCTACCCTTACAAAGTTCATAAGGAGTTTTTTTCAAAATAGGGTGAATTAAACATCTATATAAGATGTAATTAGCAATGTTTACTACTTCTGCCCAAAAACTTTTTGGCAAACTATTTTCTAAAAGCATAGTCCTAGACATATCCTCTAGGGTGCGGTTCTTACGTTCCACAACCCCATTCTGTTGAGGAGTTCTAGGAGCTGAAAAGTTATGTGAAATACCATATTTTGCACAAAACTTCTGCTGATCAAATTCTCTACCATGATCACTTCTTATAGAAACGATTGGTAGGTTTTTCAAAGTTTGCAACTTCTTACACAATTTTGAAAACTCAAACAATGCTTCAGATTTTTCTCGTAAGAAAGATATCCATGTAAAACGAGAGAAATCATCCACAATAACATGGATGTACTGCTTACCTTTGGAGATTTGACACGCATAGGTCCACAAAGATCCATATGTAAAAGTTCAATGGGTCGAGAGAACTTACAACTTTCTTTGGTTTGAATGAACCTCTTGTTTGTTTACCTTGTGTACTAGCTTTACATAGTTCATCTACCTTGAAGTTTAGGTTTGGTAAACCACGTACCAAATCCTTTGAAAGTAACTTCTGCATTGTATGCATGCTTACGTGACCAAGTCGTCGATACCAAAGCCTTGGATCATCAGTCAAGGCCTTGAGACACTTTAGCTTAGTTCCTGAAACTTGGTTAGTACTCATAAAAATAAACATTGTTACATCTAGGAGTTGTAAGCATAATATCACCCGTCATCTTGTCTTGAACTTCATATTTTTCTGAATCAAACATTACCTTGTTGCCTTTATCACATATTTGAGAGATGCTAAGCAAATTATACTTCAAACCGTCAACAAGATATACATCATCAATAAAGTTAGATGAATTATAATATATTTTTCCAATGCCAATAATGTCACACTTTCCTTTATCACCAAGCGTAATGGTTCCAGATGATTGCTTCTTTAAATATGAGAACAATGAACTTTTTCCACTCATGTGTCTTGAGCAACTACTATCTAGTATTCATTTATGCTCCTTTACCTTGGTGATATCCTGCAAAACAGCAAACATCAACCTTTCCGGGTCGACCAAATGTCATATTTTGGTCCATATTCAGGCTTGATCTTGTTTGGTGGTCTAGTGCCTTTAGGAACCCAGATTTGCTTGACATGTTTCCTTAAGCATAGAGGATAAGTGTTTCTAATGATGTAAGGATCATTTCTTCTATATGGACATGTAGATTTTACCTGACCCTTTTTACAACAGTAGAAACATGTGGGCATATGAGTACTTCCTTTATCCTTGACAAAGGTGGTAGTTGGTTTTCTAGGAAAGCTCCTATGATAAACGATACCATTTTTGTTAAGTGAGGACTGTTGTTCACCCATCATTCTTTCAAGATTAGCTTTTGAACGAGTAAATTTAACAAGTGCAGTCTTCTAGTCTTGAAACGTCAAAGTTAGATCAACTTTCTCTTTCTCTAGATCGATATAGTTTCGATAAAGAGAAGAGAGGTTGTCCTTGAGAATCACATTTTCCGATTTCAAGGCCTTGATACTATCATCAAGGTCTACCTTCTCTGTACTAAGATTTTCAAACTCCAGAGACATCTCACTTAAGAAGCTTTTCTTATAGAGAATTTATCCTTATTCTATGTTCTTTGTCATATACGATAATGTTTTTAAGGAATTGTGTTAGGTCAGATTCAGGTTGAGACATGATAGTACTTACCACATTATCAACGTAGAGATTTGAATATTCTTCATGATCGGTCATAAGACATAGGCTTGCTTGTTCTTTTTCGTCTTTTGATTCATTTGAGGAATCTGAATCACTCTATGAAGCTACCATAACTTTCTTCTTTCGATCATTCTTCTTAAAGTTGGTCCTCTTCTTTTGTGGACAGTTTTTAACAAGATGATCTGTTTCACCACATTCAAAACAAGTTAGAACTTTAGTTTTATTGTTTGAGTTAGAAAACTTACCTCGGGGTCTTGATGTTCGCAGATATTCTCTATTGTTTGCAAACTGTTTCTTTATTTTGAGAATTCTTGCGAGACTCTTAGAGATCATGGCAATTGTATCTTCTTCATCATCGTCATCACTGTCTTCCTCTTCAGATGGTAACTCATCCTTTTTAGATCTTAATGTCATATTCTTTGTGTTGGATGTGAGCTCTCCATCTTCTTCACCAAGAACCATTTCGTGTGTAATGAGTTTTTCAAGGAGGTCGTCAAGAGTAAGAGTTGAGAGATTCTGAGCTTCTTCGATGGCAGTCATCTTTGGTCCCCACTTAGCT
This sequence comes from Fagopyrum esculentum, assembly GCA_033239045.1. Lineage (NCBI taxonomy): Eukaryota > Viridiplantae > Streptophyta > Magnoliopsida > Caryophyllales > Polygonaceae > Fagopyrum > Fagopyrum esculentum. Next base: position 112,433,111 of record BSUD01000008.1, read on the forward strand.
TTAGGTAGGCTCCTTAGAACCTTCATAACTTTTTTTTTTCATTTGTGAAGACCTTTCCTAGTGAGTCCAGGTTGTTCTCGATCTCAATGAATCTTGTGAACATTTTTTTGACTGGTTCGTTTGGGTTCATCTTGAATAGCGCATATTGTCTGAAGAAGATGTTAATCTTTGTTTCCTTGACTTGACTTGTTCCTTCATATGTGACAACAAGTTTGTCCCATATTTCCTTTGCACTCTTGCATGATGAGATGCGGTTGAATTCATTTCCATCTAATCCGCAGTAGAGCAGGTTCATAGCTTTGTAGTTCTTTGACACACTGTCCAAGTCTGCTTGCGTAAAGTCAGCTTCCTTCTTAGGGACTTGAACACCTTCAATTGTTGTAGTTGATACTTTTGGATCATTCTGAATGATGCTCCATAGTTCCATGTCCTGATCAATAATGAACATACGCATGAGCGCTCTCCAATGGGCAAAGTTGTTGCCACATAAAAGTGATGGTCGAGATGAGGATCTTCCTTGAGCAAATCCTCCATCACCTACATGATTCATGATTAGTCTCACTGATGGTTAAATCAATAAACGTGAGTCTAGCTCTGATACCAATTGAACCGTTAGGTGAATATAAAGGATAAAAGATACTGTAGAAGGGGGGTTGAATAGAGTATGAGAACTTTTCGCAAAAACCTATCTCAAGGCTTTGAAACTGATTTCAAAAGCCTTGATGTTGATTTGAGCTCTTTGTGACACACTTTGATTTCAAGGGCTTTGAAACTGATTTCATGGGCTTGACTTTGTTCACCTACAAAACAAAGTTAGTCACAGTAAAGCAGATAAAGTGCGGAATGTAAAAGTTCGACACGAGGATATGTTTACAAAGTTCGGCTCTAAAAGGCCTACTCTCCGTCCCAGGTTATAGTTGTAGGATCTAACTAATGATTATCTGCTTCAAAGAGTCCTAGATACAAACTAGAAGAAATCTCCTTCTTCTCTCATTGTAGCCAATGGTACGATCTAATTCCAACTCTTCACTTTGCTATAATAGCCTAGTTACTTCGCAGAGTAACACACACTCTAGTATAACACATACTCTTTACTATCTTGGGCGGCCCATAAACACTAGGGGTGGACATGGGACTGGACGAGACGGGATTGAGGTCGTTCCGCGTCCCGTCCCGCAAATTATAACCGGGACGGGACGGGATATACAATTATATTCTTCGTCCCACGCAGGCCCTGTCCGACGTGGGACGGGAAGGGCCTAATCCCACAAGAATTATGCCTTGATTATATTCCACATTTATAGCCGTTTTCTCTCATTTTAAAAACACAAATGATATAAAAAAAACTTGACAACGAATTACCGATTCAAGAGGCCTACATTAGTAATTACTACATTCAAAACGAATACAAGTTACATTAAAGTGTGTTACCGATTTACATTCAAACAACCTACCACTGCACTGCACTACACTAATGATAGTTTACAAAAATATAACAGTATTTTACATGTTGTGAATCACGTAAAAAAAAGTATATCTTTTAGTATTTTATTACTTTTATAATTCTTATCAATATAAAATTATAATTTATATATAATATTTATCTATATAATATTTTTCAAAATATAAATATATTATTTTTATCATATGCGGGACGGGACGGGATTAACCGGGATGAGAAGTTTCCGTCCCGCGTCCCGTCCCGTAAATTTGTCACGAGACGGGATACACTTTATTTTTTTCAAATCATTCCAGGTTCGAGACGGGATCGGAACGAGACGGGATTAAACGAAATTTATGCCCACCCCAAATAAATACCATTGATCATAATTTTCTATTGAATTATAATGTTAATGGATCAAGTAGAAAATACTTTAAGAATTAAAACGTCACCTCAAAAGTAACAAACGTTTAAAAATAATAACAATAATATATTAATGAATATACAATTAATCACTTGTGTTGTGCACTTTTTTTATTTATTTGAAAATTGAGAAAATAAAAGTTTAAAAACCACGTAATATGAAATAAAATAAAATATAAGTGGAATTTGCAATGTGATACTAATAAACGGGATCTTATAAATAATTTTTGAATTTTTGAACGACACTAATAAATCCGTATTTGTGGTTAATTAATTTGTTTATAGATCAATAATTTATCGTATTGTTAATTGAATTTTGTATTAATCAACTATTACTTTATGAAAATAGTCATACAGATTATTTGAATGCAACTATTCATCATCTTTTGCCGAATCGGATAATAATTCGTGGATATTCGGTTGATCCGTGTGATCCAAATTCTAAAATATGGTATCTAAAAACGAGTTTAGTCGGATCGGATAATTATCAACCAATATTTGGGTGATATGTATGATCGGAATGATTTTACCCCGATCCGTTTGATTGAATATGACTCTATCTGGATCTGAATATTTGAGCGTTTCATTTGATCCAAATATCTATTCTAACCGATTCATTTGATCCATATATATTTTTCCTATTTTATTTGTTATAAAATATAAAATAAATAATATAATAGTCACATAACATAATTGAAATGAAGGTGAAAAAGGTATAGATGAATTTGTAAAATTAAAGTAGAAAAATAAAATATTATTTGGTTAAAAAATTATTTATATTATTTTCTAAAGAAGTCTCCTTCGATCTGGAGTTATTGTGCCAAAAAGTTACTAAAATACAACTATTATTATCATTATCATAATTTATAATAATTATCATTTGTATTAATGAGAAACTCATAATTAAGACTTTGACCCATTACTAACCATATCTTTAACACTATTTTCAGTTTTCACAGTAGTAGCAAACTTAGGGTCCGTTTGGTTCCAACTCCGGAAATGGAAACGGAATGAAAACGGAATGGAAACGAATTTAGTCCATATTTATATCCTTATTCATGAAATTCTAAGGAATCATTCCTTGTGTTTACATGCAAAATACACTTGTCTTCTCATATTTTGTTACCCTATAGGGTATCAAAAGTAATCCAATTCAACTTCAATTACTTCAAATCACAAGGAATGATTCCAAAAACTTTCATGAATAAGGGTATACATATGGACTAGATTCGTTTCCATTTCGTTTCCGATTCCGTAGTTCAAACCAAGAGACATTATTACTATGTTACCTACCCAATTACCTTAAGTTGTTACGTATATAGTAATTAATAAAATATAAGTGAAAATCAAAAGTTATTTTAATATCTTTAAAAAATCTAGAATTAAAACAGGAATATAAAACAATGAAAGTTATGTATATCGTTTTTAAAAGAAGAACCCTATCATTAATATTCTTTAATATTATACATTTTATTTTAAACAATAGTTAAATGAGTCGGAATTAAAAAATATCATTATAAACTTATATTAATATGTATTATGTATATATCGACGATATAATAAAATAAAATTTATATCTAAAAATTCTATTTTTTAAAATTATAGTACAACTTACGTATTTATGTCATTATAGATTTTTATACTTATAGTATAAAGTTATAGTACACATTATAGTATAAATTAAGTCATTATATACTTGTACAATTTTTATTAAAATAGCTTTGTTTATATTCAAACTTTTTATTAGCTGAATTTTCAAAAGTATATTTTCTTACAAATTATTTTCATAATTATATATATGTTAAAAATAATCGAATATATCCACGTACATACAAACATCTAGATTTTTTTAAAAAATATTCGAATATTCATATTCCTTTGTATCCGGATATTTGGATTTTCGAATATCCGCATCTAAAATACCCTAATTGTTAGGGTGCTTGTTCAAAATTTGCCAAAACTGTGAGAAGGCGACCCATTTCCGGCAGTCGCAACCTCTTCGCCATCTCCGGCGACCTTCGGCGAGCAGGACTAACAGTGACCTCTGGAGCGCAGCCTCTATATTCTTCAGAAACCACATTTGCGTTCTTCCGCTTCGCTTTGGCTGAAAAACGAAACCTCTCTAGAATCCAGATCTGCAGCGCTCTTCGTTCGGTAAGTTCTGTCTTCCCCTTCGTCCTTCTAAGTATTCCTCGTTCTTCGTCTCCTTATTTCTAGAATCCAAGATATGTAGTGCTTGTTTGGTTGTGTCCTTCCTTGTGTGTGATGTGTTCATTCTTTACTCTAAGGTCCAGTTTGATTGGAGTGCTGAAAAGTAATATAATAATCCATTTGAAGGGAAAGGAGGAGGTTGAATCCAGATTTGTTCGGTTGTTCCCATTAATGGAATGATTGAGTTTGTAACACAAATTCACAATGTATCGTATATAGACAGATAACAATACCTCCCATGAAACCAAACCTTTCATATAAAGTAGACCTTCGTATTCTTCTTCCAAAATGCTTAAATCATAGAAAACATTAATAATAACAAAAGTCGAGATTTAGAATAGGCTCATTTCTATGATTTAAGTCGCATTTAGTGAGAGGTAGAATGGCTACAGTTAGCAATACAACAAACCTGTTTCATCCAAGATATTTCCTGAACTCAGATGCTGGTCCTTGTGATGTATCAATTTACACATAAAGAAAGAATTTACTTTAGTGGATCATGCACAATAGAAAGTTATAAACGTTACTTACAAGTGCCTAGTGGCGGAGCCTGAAAGTTTTCATTGGGGCACAAAAAATATATGCTATGGGATGTTGGAACTAAATTAATAGAAGAATGAATTAAACATGTTTTAACACATGTATGCGCCAGACACTTTTCCGGACACATTTCCGGTGGGCTCCGACCAATATCAACACCGGAAAGTGAGAGCATTGACTTCGTCTACGCGAGCTCTTGCTCGTGGTATATTCATACGTTAAATTTTGAGTTCCGTTTGAATGTGAAATGGATGTCCAAAGTTGGTTGCGTGATAGGCAATAACTTGGGAAAATAGTCTAAATTGGGTGCTTCCCACATCGACTATATGGAGGGTGAAACAATGGGATATATAGGGCAAGTATGCTCTAAGGAATGTGACCTTGAGTCACTACCCATTTTCAATAGGGGAACGGCGTAGGCAAACCACCACACGCTCGCCGAGCCGAGCTCATGGTCGTGCCGTTCAATCACACCTTCAATCTGCTCTCTCGCAAGCCTGGTTAAACTGTTATGCACTAAGGGTTATCTACCGGAATTATTTTTAAAAAAATTGTTTTAAATTCAGTTTTCAAAATTAATTTTAAAACAAAAACGAGTTTGTTTTTAAACCTGAATTCAATTTAAATATTAAATCGAAAACAAGTCTGTTCTTGTACCTTATACCCGAAAAATTAAAACTCACTTTTTGAGTTTCGATTTCCGACCAAAAAAATTGAAATACTGACCGAGGTTGTTTCCGTGTAACAGAAATGACTGACAACACAAAGGAAACTACCAAGGATCCAAACACTTCCGTGGATCCAAACACTACCGATGATGATAGTATCCTAAGGATGTTGATTGATGCTGCGAATGGGGGTGAGCAGATGTCCCAAATCCATTTTAAGAGGGGTCTACCACCGGCTAATTTGCCAAACCCACCGACCAGAACTAATCCACTTCCAAGTGGTGTACACGCTGGTCAACAACATGTCCCTCAGACAGTACCGATGCCTGACTCTCTGAGCGCGGGATTGCTGCTAGACAAGTTCGATGAAACTAATTTCAAGACCTAACAACATAAGATGTTGTTCTTCTTAACCATAAACAAATTGGACAGATACATGACCAAGGATAAAGAGGTATCCTTCCAAGCTGATCAGGACAATGACTATGCATGTAAAGGGTGGATTCTTAGCCGCCTGTCCGACTCACTGTATCAAGTATACATCAAAGTTGACACTTCTAAGAAGCTCTGGCTTGCCGTACAAAAGAAGTACAAATATGAGGATGCAGGGCATAAAAAGTTCCCTGTTCAGAAGTTTAAGGACTTCCAAATGGTAGACAACAAGCCGGTTATGGAGCAAACTAAGAAGCTACTACTTCTAGCCCATGAAATTATTGTTGAAGGGATGAATATCTGTGAAAGATTTCAGGTAACAGCAATCATCGGAAAACTCCCTCCATCTTGGAAGGATTTCAAGAGCTACCTTTTGCACAAGCGAAAGGAAATGACTGTGAAAGATTTCATGGTCAAGTTGCGGATTGAATCAAGCAACCGCAAGAGCACTGAACGGGAAAAGACAAAAAGATCATCTGACTGAACCAAAGGAGAAGAAACGGAAGTTTCAACCCAAGGTCCCCAACAATAAATCGGCAAAGAAAAAGTTCGCCGGCAAGTGTCACGCCTGTGGCAAAATGAGTCACAAATCCGACGAATGCCGGAACAAGGGTGACTCCAACAAGAGCAAAGCAAAGCAAAGACCCACATTGCTGAAGATGGGCTAACTGGTGCTGATCTTTGTGATGTGATGTCTGAAGTCAATATGGTCGGCAACAACCCAATGGAGTGGTGGTATGACACTGGTGCTACCCGCCACATCTGTTGTGACAAGAGGATGTTCACCACCTATCAGGAAAATAAGCAAGATGAGCGACTTTCATGGGAAATTTGTCCACCTCAAAGGTCGAAGGATACGACAAGAGAGTGCTAAAGATGACATCTGAGAAGAATCTAACTCTCACCAATGTCATGCACGTGCTTGACATCCGAAAGAACCTGATTTTCGGTGCTCTGCTCAGCAAGCATGGATTCTCCGTGAAGCTTGTATCTGATAAGCTCACTCTCATGAAGAATGGGATTTATATAGGCAAAGGTATGTCAAGGATGGACAGTTCAAAATATGTGTAATGACAGTCATCCCAAAAGTTGTAACCAATGGTTCAATGAATAAAACTCCTATTGCTTATGTTGTTGAGTCTTTTAATATTTGGCATGAACGATTAGGACATGTAAATTATAAGTCTATCCAAAGACTAATGAATTTAAACCTAATTCCAAAATGCAAATTAAATAAAGACAAATGTGAAGTCTGTGTATTGGCAAAACTCACAAAAACGACATCTTCACAAGGGGAGAGAACCACGGAACCTCTAGGCTTAATTCACACTAATTTGTATGATTTGAAGTTTATACAAACTAGAGGAGGTAAAAAGTACTTCGTCACAATTATTGACGACTGTACAAGATATTGTTATATCTACTTGCTTAGAAGTAAGGATGAGGCCTTGAAAAAATTCAAGGAATACAAATTGGAAGTTGAAAACCAACTTAGTAAAACAATCAAAATCGTACGAAGTGATAGAGGAGGTGAGTACGACGAACCTTTCACCGCGTTCTGTAGAGAACACGGGATAGCTCATCAAACAACTGCTTCCTATTCACTTGATTCTAACAGAGTTGTGGAACAAAAGAACCAAACTCCAAAAGGGATGATGAATGCTTTGTTGCAGGATTCTGGGTTATCCCAGAACATGGGGGGAGCATTGCTTACTACCAATTACATCCTTAACAAAATACCACATAAGGTAATTGACAAAAATCCATATGAACTTTGGAAAGGTAAAGTACCATCGTACAAATACCTCAAAGAGTGGGGGTGCCTAGTAAAATTGGTTGTACCACCTCCTAAAAAGGTCAGCATCGGACACAAAATCGTTGATTGTATTTTCATAGGATATGCACACAACAGTAGTGCCTATCGATTTCTGGTACATAAATCAGATATACTAGATATACATGTTAATACAATAATGAAATCTGGGAACCTTATTTGAAAACGTGTTTCCGTGTAAGGATAAAGAAAATTTAAAACGACCTTGTGAACAAAGGGAAGAAGACACTTCTAGAAATAAAATAGTCGAGGAAGAAGCTTGAAGAAGCAAAAGAACTCGAATGGAAAAATCGTTTGGGGATGACTTCATAACGACATTTCTCATGGAGAAAGAACCAAGAAGTTACACAGATTTCATGTCAACACCTGACGCACCTTCATGGAAGGAAGCAGTCAAAAGAGAGATTGACTCCATTATGCAAAACCATACATGAGAGTTAGTTGACTTACCACAAGGGTGTAAAGCACTTGAGTGCAAATGGATTTTCAAAACCAAGTTGAAAACCGATGACTTAATCGAGAAGTACAAGGCTAGGCTTGTGGTGCAAGAATTCCGAGAAAAAGAAGGGTTGGATTTCTTTGACACCTATTCTCCCGTTACGAGAATAACTTTTATAAGAATGCTAATAGCAATAGCGGCATTACGAAATCTAGAAATCCATCAAATGGATGTAAAAATTACCTTTCTAAACGGAGGTTTAGAAGAGGAGATCTAAATAAAACAACCTGAAGGGTATGTTGTGTCTGGATAAGAAGACAAGATGTGTAGACTTGTAAAGTCCCTTTATGAACTGATACGGGGATTTGCCCGTCGAGCCGGATCTAGCACCATCAACACGAGAAACTGGAGAACGACACCTTGAACTCATAGTTGCGGAAGCTTGTAGACTCTTTTGTGGAAATGGAAACTAAAACTACGAAAGGGAAAGATAGGAGGCAAGCAAACTATGCTACCCTTGAACCAACCCATTGATACAACCAGCCAAGAACCAATACCACAAACGGTACAACCCATGGACTAGATCGATCAAGAACCGAATCCAAGAACGACACAACCCTCTCGTCTATAAGGCGATGGACCGATTATGAGAAATCCATCCCAAACAATGCAAAGCACCATGGCTAAAGAGTCAAGACACAATTGCAAATGATGTGATAAACCCGCTCATCGAGTAATCTAGGCCCATCTCACAAGAACCATACAACTCGAGCTCCAATCTCCATTGGAGGCGAGAGGGAAAGACGTTCAATCAACTCAACGGCTGCTTATCTATTGCCTCAAAAAAACCGTCCTTACAAAGGGTTGGAAGTTCCCTTAAATAGGCATCTTCCAAAAAACTAAAATAAAGACAACTAAACCAACAATTAATAAACCTAAAATAACTAAGGAAATAAAGCATTGAACCGGCTCTTAAAATGCAAGTGAACCGGCCCCAAATAAACAACTTAATCCTAATTAAAACAAAAACAATTAGGCACTAATGATTACAAGCTTCAGCATCAATCAACTTCTTCGTCTTCGGTTCCGTATCATTCTCTCCTTCTTGGAGAAGCTTCGTCCCCGAAGCTTGTGGTAAGTCCGATGGAGGCAATACGGGGTAGAGGTACTCCGACGCAATGAAGCGACTAATATCACCCTTATCATCCGTCCAGTTAACTATGTGCACATAACCAAACCCACAGGCAAGGACCCGAAAAGGCCCTAGACCGTTTGGGTTCGCGTCAAGCCGAGGGCGGCCTCGCTGCGGTATCTTGACCCAAACCCATGTTCCGGCCGCATGAGTGGACCTCCTCCGAGCTTGGCGAGCGGTCTCAGCGTCGAGGCGTGATGGTGGCTTGCGGTTTGCCTTCAAACGTGGGCGTCCTCTGCGGGCTGGAACACGAGCGGTTGAAGACGACTCCATGGGAGGCCGATGTCCTCGTCTTGCAAGGGCCGTGGTTGAGGACCGTAGAAAAGGTGAGACGCCGAGGCTAGGGAGATGGCTGTGGTGCTGCAGCTCGACGGGAGTAGAAGGGGGCGGCGTGTGGCGCTGCAGTTCGACGGGAGTAGAAGAGGGAGGCGTGATGGCGCTGCAGTTCGACGGGAGTAGAAGAGGGAGGCGTGATGGCTAAAATGTAGGAGGTGGTTATGGGTTTAGCAAAATTTGTGGAGGCAAAGTGATAGGATCACAAAGGCTGAAACGTGATGGCTAAAATGTAGGAGGTGGTTATGGGTTTAGCTAATTTTGTGGAGGCAAAATGATAGGATCACAAAGGCTGAAACGTGATGGCTAAAATGTAGGAGGTGGTATGGGCAATGCTAATTTCATGGAGGCAAAGGCTGAAACGTGTAGGAGGTGGTTATGGACGAGAGGTGGCTATGGGTAATGGGGTAGTGGGCGGTTTTGGTCGAAAGAGTGGAGGGTGTACGTGGGGGCAGTTTGGCTGAGGTTAGGGCGGCGGCAACACCAAGAACACCCGATGAACATCACGAACCGGAAAGTTGACGGCGCATATAGCTCTGATACCAATCTGATACGGGGATTTGCCCGTCGAGCCGGATCTAGCACCATCAACACGAGAAACTGGAGAACGACACCTTGAACTCATAGTTGCGGAAGCTTGTAGACTCTTTTGTGGAAATGGAAACTAAAACTACGAAAGGGAAAGATAGGAGGCAAGCAAGCTATGCTACCCTTGAACCAACCCATTGATACAACCAGCCAAGAACCAATACCACAAACGGTACAACCCATGGACTAGATCGATCAAGAACCGAATCCAAGAACGACACAACCCTCTCGTCTATAAGGCGATGGACCGATTATGAGAAACTCATCCCAAACAATGCAAAGCACCATGACTAAAGAGCTAAGACACAATTGCAAATGATGTGATAAACCCGCTCATAGAGTAATCTAGGCCCATCTCACAAGAACCATACAACTCGAGTTCCAATCTCCATTGGAGGTGAGAGGGAAAGACGTTCAATCAACTCAACGGCTGCTTATCTATTGCCTCAAAAAAACCGTCCTTACAAAGGGTTGAAAGTTCCCTTAAATAGGCATCTTCCAAAAAACTAAAATAAAGACAACTAAACCAACAATTAATAAACCTAAAATAACTAAGGAAATAAAGCATTGAACCGGCTCTTAAAATGCAAGTGAACCGGCCCCAAATAAACAACTTAATCCTAATTAAAACAAAAACAATTAGGCACTAATGATTACAACACAAGATCAAAAGTAACAAGAAAGATAAACACTAAAAACGATCAAAAGCTAATGACTCAATCTAGACCTAGTCCCCGGCAACGGCGCCAAAAACTTGTTACGCTGGGAAATAGCACAAAAAGCTTTACATTTATAAACTCGAACTAAAATCCTAAACTACCTAGCGAAACCCGCAGTGTACGGATCGTTATGTAGGAAGGAAAGTATTCCGAGGTCGAACACAAGGACTGAGGCGAAATCAAGTCATTCAATGATCAAAGATAATGCAAATCTAGTCTAAGAAAGAAAGAAACAAAGAAATGCAAATGATGATATTTTTGGTTGGGTTTTTGTGGTGATCAAGCAAAGATCACAAATCAAGCAAGATAATAAAACAAACTAACAACTCAAGCTAGCAAACAAACAAGTGACACAAACACAAGATAAGAGATCAAAGAGAGAAAAAGTGGATTCTAGAGGTCAAGATTTCCGGTTATGGCATTGGACTCAAACTTCTAAAAATTCTAAGGATAAAGCTGCGGTGTTAGGAAAGGGTGTTTCTCTAATGGAAGCAATTACCGGGTAAGTCTCATGCTTCACTAATTCCACACCAAACTCCTATTACCGGGTAAGTCTCAAGGAGGTAAAGTTGAGAATTCTACACAAACCGGACACTACTTAAGGGGCAAACCTCTCCTTACCGGGTAAGTCTCGGAAAAGGTAAGTCTCAAGCAACAATCCTAGCACACTCGATCCAATAGCGGCTTATGAGGCTCACTACTACCTAGAGTTCATCATCTTTGGTATCTAAGATTGGAAATCACCGGGTAGGTCTCTTTCCTCACTTAGTTTGCTAGCATTAGGTCACCCTAAGCTATATTATGCTCAACAAACACTAGGATTTCACTAATCTAACATCCTAACATACAGATTCATCAATTAAAGAGCAACAGAAGGAAAAATCGGGTGGATCATAGTAAAAATCGGCCGATTTACTATGAAGAACAGGTCGATTCTTATGTCTGAGTTAGGTTTTGTGCATACAAATCATCCTAAACTAACATATAAGTCCATTCTATCATCACCCAAGCAATAACCATCAATCCATCACTCCAGAATCACAACAAACTAGCCAATAACATGCATTTCAAGATCTAGAATCATCATACAAGCATACATGGAATCCATAGCAAGAAGATGAAGTAAGGAAATGAAAGCAATGAAACTTAGCTGGATTTGAGCTCAAAACAAGTCTTTCAACACACCAAATGTAGCTCCAAGTCAGATCTTACAACCTTCAACAAGTTTCTTCACAAAAATCACTCAAATCTCACTACGAAATTGAAATCTACACTAATCTCCCTCAAGAACACCCACAAGGGTGTCTTGAAGAGAGCTCCCAATTGGAAGAGTCTTTTGGGAAGATCCTAGAGGATGTGGGAGAGGAGGAGAATTGAATAAATGTTCAGCAACAGCTTGCAGGCCCACTTATATTCTCCACCAAGAGCAAGGCCGGACAAGAGATCGTGGGACACGTGGCTTAAGCTGTCAAAGGCCAAAAATCGACCTAGTAGGAAAAATCGGCCGATTTTCCTGGGTGTAGGTCGATTTTCTTCAACAGAAACTTGTTATGATCATCTAGCCGTGAGTTGCTCCATTGCTTGCACCAACAAGGGTCCTTGTGTCCTTCATTGCTCCAATTATGTTCCTTCAAGGTCTTGGATATGTACCACCATGAGGTTTGATCCTCGAATGTATCGATTAATGTCCAAAAGATCCCCGAAATACCTACAAAACCGACAAAAGCTCGTGTAGACGTCTTTTCTAGAAATATGCATGAACTAAGCGTAAACGTCGTGAACTAGTGCCAAAACGTGCATGAATAACGGGAAAAACTATCTAAATGTATGCATATACTAACGTCATAAATCACGTTGTCAAAGCTCCTCTAAGTAGTGACATGAAAATTTTGACAACGTAATGATGTCGAATGGTTTCGGTATTAATGAATGCAACAAGTGCATATATATCAAGAATACTCCTACGAGATATGTCTTGCTATGTCTATATGTCGATGATATGCTTATCATTGAAGCAACAAAGACATGATCAACCGAACTAAGAATTTACTTAGGGGTCAGTTTGACATAAAAGATATGGAATTAGCGGATGTTATTCCAGGGATTAAAATCACTAGACACACCGAAGGTATTACCCTATCCCAAGCTCATTATGTTGAAAAGATCGTTGAGAGGTTTAAAAACTACTCGAGTGGATCCTCAACTCCACCTGACCAAAAATGTGGGGGACTCAGTGTCACAACTTGAGTATGCACGTGTAATTGAGAGTCTTATGTACTTAACTAATTGTACACGCCCTGACTTGGCGCACTTAGTCAATGTACTAAGTCGCTATGGTAACCAACCTGCACTTCTAGAAGGATACAGTGACGCAAACTGGATATCCGACTCTAAAAACTCAAAATCCACAAGTGGATATGTGTTTATCCTTGGTGGTGCAGCAGTGTCTTGAAAATCTTCCAAACAGACGTTATTGGTTAGATCCACAATGAAGTCTTAGTTCATTGCGTTGGACAAAGCAGCAAAAGAAGCTTAGTGACTTCGGAACTTCTTGGAAGATATTCCGATGTGGGAAAAGTTGGTGTCGGCATTATGTGTACATTGTGATAGTCAATCGGCTATAGCTCGGGCACTGAGCGTTTTATACAATGGAAAGTCACATCATATTAGACGACGATATAAGTTCATTCGAAAACTGATCTCAACATGTAGTCTCGATAGACTATATCAAATCAGCTGACAACCTAGCGGATCCATTTGCTAAGGGTTTGTCAAGAGATCAAGTTTTAAAATCATCAAAAGGAATGGGTCTAAAGCCTATCACGAAAGAGAATGCTTGAAGGACAACCTTACCTACGTGACTGGAAATCCCATGATGTAGGTTCAAGGGGAAAACCTAACCAAGTTGAATCGAGTGGAGCATTGTCTCTACCCAGTTCCTAAGAATGATAAACAATGCAAATTGTATGAGTTAAGGTTAAGCTTGACTTTTAATGATTTCATCGCCTTGACACAAAGGGGGAGTATGAAAGATACTCTTTGTGGTCAATCACCTTGTGAGTGTGACATAGGGCCGTGTCTAGGAGAATAAGGTGACACTGAATTCTCCAAATTCACTCATGAATAAATCAGGGATGTTCTGCGAGAAAATGAAACTGTGTGATAGTTGTTGTCGCGGTTTACATAAAAGGTCCGGGTGATTCAGGACTTCATAGTTACTACCTGGTCGAGTAAATCCGATAGTTATTCACTACGGACGGTTCAAGCATGAAACATGGTACTAGTCCAGATGCAGTGATCTTTCGATTGTACTCTTGAGAATTTTGTCTATCTAAAAAGCAGAGAAGCATATGTTTAGAATCATTTCTATTCATGTGGGGATTTTTGGAACTAAATTAATAAATAAATGAATTAAACATGTTTTAACACATGTGCGCGCCGAACACTTTTAAGGGCACATTTCCGGTGGACTCCGGCCATTATCAACACCGTAAAATAGGAGCGTTGACTTCGTCTCCGCGAGCTCTTGCTCGTGATATATTCATACGTTAAATTTGAGTTCCGTTTGAATGAGAAATGGATGCCCAAAGGTTGTTCTGTGATAGACAATAACTTGAGAAAATAGTCAAAATTGGGTGCTTCATTTATCGACTATATGGAGGGAGAAACAATGAGATATATAGGGCAAGTATGCTCTAAGGCATGTGGCTTTGGGTCACTACCCATTTTCAATGGGGGAACGACGTAGGCAAACCACCACACGCGCGTGCCGAGCCGAGCCGAGCTGGGCTCATGGTCGTGCCGTGTCGTGCCGAGTCCGAGCCCGAGTCCGAGTCTGAGTTCGAGTCCTGCTGCTAGGCAGGTGGATCTAATTATAATCTGGGCTGGCCACCTATATTATTTGTGGGCCGACCCAACTCAACGTCCAACAATCTAGATGAGGAAGGTCTTGGGCTAGGCCCATATGTGCAACGGATCGGATCTGCAAGCCCATCATATCAGTCAAATTACCTGGTCCAACATATCTGAAAATCATGGGTTGTTGGGCAAGTGTCGACTCCAAAATTGGGCAAGTGTCGACTCCGAAATGGGGCAAGTGTCAGCAGCTTACTGCCTCCGTTTTTGGGCTGGTCAATGGGCTTCGAAGCCCATAACCCAATCCGTCTCCTCCAGCTCCTATAAATAGAGTGATATTCCTCTCATTTCAATCACATCTTCAATCTGTTCTCTTCTCTCTCTTCAAGCTTGCGAGCTTTTTTGATCTTAAGAGTGCAACACACTACTGGTTCGTTGAGCTCGTGGTCGTGCCGTGTCATGACGTGTCATGACGTTCCGAGTATGAGTCCGAGCCGTGCTGCGGGGCAGGTGAACCTAATTATAATATGGGCTGGGCATCTATATTATTTTAAGCCGACCAACTCAACGTCCAAAAGTACAGATGAGGAAGGCTTTGGCCAGCTCCATCTGTGCAACGGATCGGATCTGCAGGCCCATCGGATCAGTCAAATTACCTAGTCCAACAGATCCGAAAATCATGGGTTGTTGGGCAAGTGTCGACTCCGAAATTGGGCAAGTGTCGACTCCGAAATGGGGCAAGTGTCGGCAACTAATTGCCTCCGTTTTTGGGCTGGTCAATGGGCTCCGAAGCCCATAGCCCAATCTGTCTCCTCCAGCTCCTATAAATAGAGAGTTCTTCCTCTCTTTTCAATCACACCTTCAATCTGCTCTCTTCTCTCTCTTCAAGCTTGCGAGCTGGACTACTGGTTCGTAGGCATGCAGTTCTATTACGAAGAACGAATTTGAACAGCAGTTGTATACTGGGATTCTTAAACACCGGTAACTGTCGTAATAAGGGTGCTTTTAGAATTAAGGAAGGAGATTACAATCTCGACTCTGCTCAACATACGCACTGCGGTGGTATGAAATTCTGACCCTTGCTGTTATATAGCATGTAGTTTAACTGATGTATAATAGGTTCCTACATGGGATACGGGCTTTAACTTCTTCGTCCCGCTAGACCCATCCTAACCATACTAAACTTTTAGTTTAATAAATAAATAAAACTGAATTCCTGAGCCTAAAAAAATAGCTATATATTTTAGACAAATTAATTATGCACATCAACATTGACAAATTGACAAATGACTCGTACATTTGTAATTTCTTATTACTTTTATTTTGGATGTCTAAACAAAAGTTAATTATATTTTGACGAGGATATGTAAACTTTATTGTGGATCATTAGAAATTTTAATGTCTTTTTATTTAAAATATAAAATACACGAATGTTTTTTTGTGGAGTCGTAAAATTTTAAACACTAAGCAATTATAGATCAAGCGGGAATGGTCTCATCCCATCCCGTCCCGCTCCCAACCGCGATAGGCCCCAGCGGAATTCATTTTAAAAAATACAATGCCCATCACAATCCCTTCCCATATATAATAGCCGGGACGGGACGTGGGATGACCTCGATCCCGTTCCATCTCATCCCGTACACACACTAGTTAAACAAATCAATTTTTTTTTATAGTAAAAAGCATTATATGGATTAGTTATCGATTTAGTAAATTATAAATTTCGAGAAAATATAAATTTCGAGAAAAATTACGATGTCAGCTTTAGTATTGCCTACTTTTGTTTTAATATTTTATAACAAATGTTATTTGTAACCCGGAATGTGGAATTCAAAATTTTAACAGAAGTATCGGATACCCGAAAAGATGCAAACAATAACTGGACCAAAATTATAACAAGAAGCCCAGCCGCACCAGATGTAGCTCCATTTCGGAGCCCTGTCCAGCAGTCCAGGCCCATATTTTGACCCTCTTTCTCGACCCAGCAACAGCTCCAGTGGGCCTCTCTCGGGACCCTGCAGGCCCAAGAAAATGAGAGTATCAGCGCGTCAGTCCCTCAGTAGCCCATTGATTAGCCCAATACTGCGTCGCCCAAGTCCATCGGCCCAGAACTCTCACCCTAGCCTCTTACCTCCTCGTTTGGGTTGGGCCCATCACGAGCTGCTCTCAACGTCAAGCCCACGGTGGCTACATCTAATTGGAAATAAGTGCCCGTTTGATTAGAGCGGTGCATTGAAAATAAAATGAAATCGAATAAAGGCAAGGAAAAAAAATGAAAATTATGGGATTAATTTCATGTGTTAAACGACCTCTAAACAAATATAATTTTTTATTGATTCGAAATCATTTCGTGTCAGGAAATCAAATTTAGTGCTTCCAAACGAGCCCTAAATCTATACATGCACCGGGTATGTCTAGAATAAAAAGTCACGCCCGTACTATTGCCTTTTCGTAATTTAATTGATTGATTACATTTCATTTAATAATTTTTTTGTCATTTTATTTAGATTTGGTGAAACCAAATATCTAATAATATCTATTTAAATAAAAATATAATTCTAATATTCTATATTAATATATATTTAGCTAATTTCGAGATTAAAATTAATTTACAAAAACTTGGATCTAACAAAATATATATATATATATATATATATAGAGGTTGGTTCCGGTGAGGAACACCCTTGTGGATAGGAATGAGGAGAGCTAGGATGATGACACGTGGCATGCCACGTCACCGTTTTTTTTTTCTTTGAAAAAAATCTAGAGAGAAAAAAAAATGTGATGTGGCATGCACCACAAAATGAACCGTCAGTAATAAAAATATGGTGTTCATGGTTGTAAAAAAAACGTTGTTCATATTTTTACAAGTATGTGTTCATTGTTCTTACAGCTATGGTGTTCATGAACTATTACTTATTAATATATTATATCAAATTATTTATAAATTAATCGTTTATATGTTATGAACTATTCAATTGTAATTCATGAACTATCATTTTATAAGTTATGCACTATCCTTTATAAATTTTACACTTTGAACTATTTCATTATAATTTATGAACTATCCCATAATAAGTTTTGAACTATTACTTTCACTTCTTTATAAATTTTGCATTATGAACTATTCTATTATAATTCATGAACTATCCTTTTATAAGTTATGAAGTATTCTTTAATAAATTTTGAACTATTACTTTCACTTGTTTCTGAAAAAAAAAGTGTCGGCCGCACGGCCGTACCGAAAAAATATGCCTTACCTGAACAACTATATATATATAGAGAGAGAGAGAGAAAGAGAGAGAGAATTATCTAAACAATACTCTATCTTTTGGGCTAACTAAAGTATAATACCCTATTCTTATAACTATAAGAATGATACCTCATCTATTGAGCCCGACCAAAGTTTAATACCTATGTTACTATTCATCCGTTAAATTCAAAGAATGATGTTAATTCTCAGGGGCAAAATTGTCCAATCTCACATAAACCTTAAGCCCCAAATTTCTAAAAAAAATTCTCCCTCATCTCTCGCCTTCACAGATCTATGTAATCTTTCCGTTGATTCCTTCGATCTCTTACATATTGTTTCTTCTTTGCATCTTTTTTCCATGATGTTGAACTGCTTAATTCTGGCCGGTGTAGTTTGGGGATCTCGGCAACTGAAGATGGCAGAGCCATGGCCGAGTCTGGACGAGAAGGTCGTAATGGTCACTCGAGCTTCCTCTGGAATCGGCCTTGAGCTTTTCCTTGACCTCAATAAAGCCGGTTGCAAGCTCATTGTCGTTGCTCGCCGAATTGAGCGCCTCACTGCTATCTGCGATGAAATCAACAAGACAACGAACGATTCGCCGGTTCGAGCGGTTGCTGTCAAGCTTGATGTCTCCGCCGGTTAGGAGTGACTGATCAAAGCATTGAACAACAAAAAACACCAGCACAATTGATGATGTGATCCTTGAGTGCGTTCAAGGACAGAGTGCGGATCTAGATCGAGCTTAGCTTCAACTACTCCTTGCGGGTCGATCAAAGTATAGAATGTGAGTTTGCGGAAGCTCTGAGATGGATGCGGAAGCGTACGGTCGATCCGATCTAGATAGATCGAACCATCCACGAAGTGGAGTAGATAGGGTTGACCCTTAAAAAGTATCCTCGAGTACGAAAGGCTTGAATCAAAGACTAGATCCAAGATAGAACTTTAATAGGGTTGAAGAGGAGGTGATGCCCAAACCAAGTAGGAGGAAATACTTCTCAATATATTTGGATTAAAATTAGACATGTCTTACAAATGAGCCAAAGCATCCTTTATATAGGAGAGGATGATGGCAAATCCTAAGACTTAAATACAGAATTAAAAGCAAATATTCTAGACATTAAAATCAAATATTCTAGACATTAAAGAAGGGATTGGTGGAATCTTCCAAGAAATATCCCAAACATTCAATGCCTTCATAAAGGAAGATATTTATAAGAATATCTCCTTTAATTATTAAGAACATAAAATATATTTCAAATAAATACAATGGAAAAGTCTTCCATTTGATAGTGGTAGCCAAGGGTATAGCAAGCCGGATGTACGGATGACAACGCCATCCAGGGGCGTATCAATTGATCTATTGAAAGAGAGCTTATGGAGACGTGACATAGTCTATTGACTAGAACAAAAAAAAAAACCCAGCAACCATTGAGAACCATTCTTGAACTCTTTTGTTTCAGTATTCCCATGATTGATTCTACTATTACATAAGCATCTATGATCTGGATGTGAATTAACACCAGCAACACCCCATCTTTTGGACATGAAATGAGTGAGATGTTCTGGATGTGAATTCCATGGTAGAAGAACACGGAGATTTGAGAGAGAAAGGGGAGAAAGGAGACAAAAATTAGGGTTTATTTTGTTAACGGTATGAACAACTACACACTTCCTCTTGGCTGTGAAACGTCCCCGTTTCACCGTGGTTGGATGGTACACGTTGTAGGAATCAGGAGGCCTGGACTTGTAGTCCATCATGATGCAAAGGATTGAATGTTTGTACTTATCAGTGATTTTGTTAACGGTATGAACAACTACACACTTCCTCCAATAATCATCCAGGCCATGTCGAGGTAGATCATCGGACATAATAAGAACAAACACTTGATCCGGAGGCTTGAACTTGTAGTCGCTTAGAAATGTAGCATCGTTTAACTTCCCGTACATGCCGTTGTAGTTGAAATCCAGTTGCATGCTGAATAGATCAAAAGGAATGTCGGGAGGCAATTTATTGGGCACGATAAAGACAAACCTCGAATTAGGCGGCTCAAATTTATAGTCTTTCAACATCATGGCACCGTTGTTGAAAGTGATGGCATCATCACCCATGATCGTGTCAACATTGTCAAAGATGGCTTCTCCTTTGTCGGTGATGACTTCAAGATTGTACATTATGGCGTCTTCCTTCTCCTCTTCAAAAGGCTCATCATACAACGGGTTGACAAGGCAAAGCGGAAGTACCGGGGCGGAATTTTCAATGATAACGACATCTTCTTTCTCATCTTTCTCTTTGTCAACATCATATAACAGATTGTCAACTTGAGTTGGAAGTACCGGAGAGCAATCTTCAAAGACGATAATGCCCATGTCTTCGACTTCGTCACACAACGGTTCATCGGGCCGGAAAACCGTCGTTAGGGCAAGAACTTGTGCCTTCACAATTTCTAACTCACGCCTTAGAGAATCATTCGTTGCCTTGAGCGTAACATACTCCTCTTGGGGACTAACACGCCGTCGGGGGGCAACATTCTCAACTTTTTCATGATGGGCACGCCGTCGAGGAACAACGTTGACAACTTCTTCGACATAAGTACGTTGTCTTGGGGCAACATTGTTAATTTGCTTATGATTGTCGTTGTATGTGAGGATACCTTTGGTGCCCGTTGATGGTATAAGTCGGCCTTGGTGGCTTTGGAGGCGGCAACCACTCATCGATATCAATATGGGAACGCCAACGGCTTTGTTGATACCGTCGGTGTGTGGCCGCTTTTAGCTTTAACTCTTGAGGAGACGGCAACCATGCTCCATACAAATCAAATGGCTCATCATCGTCATAGAACATGATGAATTTATGACGCACAATGATAAACGATGGAGAACATGAAGAACACGATGAAGATAAGAAAGAGTAAAGAAACGTAACCTCGATCCTTCGCTCTGATACCAATTTGATGTGATCCTTGAGTGCGTTCAAGGACAGAGTGCGGATCTAGATCGAGCTTAGCTTCAACTACTCCTTGCGGGTCGATCAAAGTATAGAATGTGAGTTTGCGGAAGCTCTGAGATGGATGCGGAAGCGTACGGTCGATCCGATCTAGATAGATCGAACCATCCACGAAGTGGAGTAGATAGGGTTGACCCTTAAAAAGGATCCTCGAGTACGAAAGGCTTGAATCAAAGACTAGATCCAAGATAGAACATTAAGAGGGTGGAAGAGGAGGTGATGTCCAAACCAAGTAGGAGGAAATACTTCTCAATATACTTGGATTAAAATTAGACATGTCTTACAAATGAGCCAAAGCATCCTTTATATAGGAGAGGATGGTGGCAAATCCTAAGACTTAAATACAGAATTAAAAACAAATATTCTAGACATTAAAATCAAATATTCTAGACATTAAATAAGGGATTTGATGGAATCTTCCAAGAAATATCCCAAGCATTCAATGCCTTGATAATATCTCCTTTAATTATTAAGAACATAAAATATATTTCAAATAAATATAATGGACAAGTCTTCCATTTGATAGTGGTAGCCAAGGGTATAGCAAGCCGGATGTACGGATGGCAACGCCATCCAGGGACGTATCAAATTTGATGTGATCCTTGAGTGCGTTCAAGGACAGAGTGCGGATCTAGATCGAGCTTAGCTTCAACTACTCCTTGCGGGTCGATCAAAGTATAGAATGTGAGTTTGTGGAAGCTCTGAGATGGATGCGGAAGCGTATGGTCGATCCGATCTAGATAGATCGAACCATCCACGAAGTGGAGTAGATAGGGTTGACCCTTAAAAAGGATCCTCGAGTACGAAAGGCTTGAATCAAAGACTAGATCCAAGATATAGAACTTTAAGAGGGTGGAAGAGGAGTTGATGCCCAAACCAAGTAGGAGGAAATACTTCTCAATATACTTGGATTAAAATTAGACATGTCTTACAAATAAGCCAAAACATCCTTTATATAGGAGAGGATGGTGACAAATCCTAAGACTTAAATATAGAATTAAAAGCAAATATTCTAGACATTAAAATCAAATATTCTAGACATTAAAGAAGGGATTTGATGGAATCTTCCAAGAAATATCCCAAGCATTCAATGCCTTCATAAAGGAAGATATTCATAAGAATATATCCTTTAATTATTAAGAACATAAAATATATTTCAAATAAATATAATGGAAAAGTCTTCCATTTGATAGTGGTAGTCAAGGGTATAGCAAGTCGGATGTACGGATGACAACGCCATCCAGGGGCGTATCAATTGATCTATTGAAAGAGAGCTTATGGAGACGTGACATAGTCTATTGACTCGAACAACAAAAAAACCTCAGCAACCATTGAGAACCATTCTTGAACTCTTTTGTTTCAGTATTCCCATGATTGATTCTACTATTACATAAACATCTATGATTTGGATATGAATTAACACTAGCAACACCCCATCTTTTGGATTTGAAATGAGTGAGATGTTCTGGATGTGAATTCCATGGTAGAAGAACACGGAGATTTGAGAGAGAAAGGGGAGAAAGGAGACAAAAATTAGGGTTTATTTTAGAGTGGACAATTTTGCCCCTGAGAATTAACACCGTTCTTAAAAATTTAACGGATGAATAGTAACATAGGTATTAAACTTTGGTCGGGCTCAGTAGATGATGTACCGTTCCGATAGTTAAAAGGATGGATACTAAAGTTTAGTCAGCACAAATGATGGGTATTATTTAGATAATTTTTTTTTTTAATTAAGCTATATTTAACTTTTTTTTGTTGTTGTTGATTCCACGTCCACGTATTTGTTTTGATTGATTATTTATTTTAGTAGGAAGATTTTGCAACTGTTATTTTGAAATCGCACAAGAAATATCCAATTCATCTAGATTTCCTTAGTAATTTTAATTTTTCAAATCTATCTTTGTCTCCGTCGCTCCGACCACAACTTATTCAACCTATCAATAAATAAGTCTACTCATAAAAAATGACGATGTAAGTAGTAACTAGTTTAGTGCCCGCACCTTGTGCGGGATTGTCTAAATAAATATTATATTTTCACTTTCATGCATCATATATTTGATATTAATTTATAGTAAAAATTAATTTTATTAATTAATATGACTAACATATGAGGATTACTTTTTTTTAAATAAACAAAATAACATAATTTAAATTCTATTACAAAGATTATTATAGTATTATATTTATACCTTAATATATTATCACTTTTACTTAGATTTAGATAGAGGAGCAAAATTTGATTTAGTTTTAAATTAAACAAATGTGTCAAATCTTGTTAGAAGAATTGCGTTAGATTTTCTCAACAAATCGAGTTACAATATATCCGTTTGTTAATTTTGATTGGTAGATTGGTAGATTTATTAATTTTTTAATTATTTATTTTAATAAAATTGATGTGGCATGATGACTATTTACAAATTCTAATAAAAAATTTTCTTATAAAATAATTAATGGCAAATCTGTAAATACGTTGTGGTAAATCTATAAATAAATTGGAAAAAAGCTGACGTGGACGGCCTTAGAGATGACACGTGGATAAAATGGGTGTTGCATTAGTAGTATATATAGATAGATGTCTTTTATATCTTCTCTCGCTTCACCTCTTAGTAATTTTAAAATTTTCAAATCTATCTTTGTCTCCGTCGCTCCGACCACAACTTATTCAACCTATCAACAAATAAGTCTACTCATAAAAAATGACGATGTAAGTAGTAATGAATGTCTTTTACCTCTTCTCTCGCTTCATCTCTTATTTCTAATTATTCAAAACGAGGGTTTCACTCTTATCTCAATTCATCTCTTATTTCTATGATTCAAATTCAATGTTTTGTGACGGTAAAATGTTATATTTTTTTGCATGCATATATACTCCTATTTTTCTCTTATAATTGATAATGTGAATACTTTTGGTGTATTTTGTTGTATAAAATAATGTTATATATTATAGGAGAAGCACTTAATTCCACGTGTCTAACCATAATAACTTTAATTATCACGTGACATTTTAGCAATTAACAACAGCTCAAAAATTTTAATAAGTTTCTTAATTACTTTAAAAACTAATAGATTTTATATTAAAAAAAAGTTAGCAATATCTCTAGACAATTTAATTTATAAAATTAAAAATAAGAAAATTTTAAAGATTTAAATAAAAAGATTTATATCACCATTTTGATAAATCAATTACTTAATAAGTGAATAAGTTGTTGACATTCATTTGGTAAAAAATAACGTATTATTGGATGAGTAACGCATCATTGTTATTGCAATACAATTTTTTTTATACTTTGAACCTTACATTTAATATATATCATAATATTTATTATAAATTATATTTAAAATACAATCGCGCACAAGGTACGTGTAATACACTAGTAATTAGTTAACTAGGTTTTCCTTAAATAGTAGTAATATATACTAATATTTTGGATACTTTCATGATTAAAGTTCATTTATAAAGATTATATATATTATACCTTTTTATATTTATGTTTACCAAAAAATATTAATATTTATGCACTTGTCAAGTTTGGCCTTCTTAGAAGCTTAGTTTTTTTTTTGACAAAGGAAAGTGGTTCGATGCACTGGACAACACACCGTCTAATGAATCGAAAGGCCGAATAAATCGGCAAACGGACTAACCGTCATAAGATAACACAAATAATAATAAAATAAGGAAAATAAAAAAACACATCAAAAGAAATCTTCGTTCACACCGAGCCGATGGAGAGAAGCACCAAGGAAAAAGTCTAGCAGACAAGTGAGGAAGAACAACGAGACAATGAATGTAGAAGCAGTGCAAAGTACAACTCCCAGGAACAACCGGTGGAAACCTCATATTTGGACTCTTTTTTTGAGCCTTCAGATTTCGATCACCTGTCCACGACTCCTTCTCACGAACAAAATCGCACATTCTTTCACAAGAAGCTCACACAATCAAAGCGACCATCAAACCAAACAAAGTGAAACAAATGATTTTTTAAAGATAAATAAGTAAATAGAAAATGGATTTAGTTCATTTAAAGGGTTTGACGGGTTACACCATGGATTGTAACAAGTTACGGAGACCTTGTTGTGAAAATGGAACTAGTGGGCCATATCGGAAATCTTATATCCTCTTGACCGGTTGTTACACTATATAAATAGATCATTTCGATCACAAGGGCATATTAAAATTCCCTTAATAGACCGTGTTAGGAGTAGAGCGAGAGGTTGTTAGAATTGGTCTAAAACTTACAAACTTAAAAAAAATTGGATTCTTCCGTTTGGTCCCTTGAGTTTTTGGCTTTTTCGGATGCTGCCCAAAGTTTTTTACGTTTTCGTTTGGTACCCCTGAGTTTTTGGCTTTTCCGGATGGTGCCCAAAGTTTTTACATTTCCGCTTGGTACCCCTGAGGTTTCGGTTTTTCCGTTCTGTACCCTTATTTTTTTTATACTTTTTGTCTAAAATAACGTTTCTTTTTATTAAATTTATAAAAAATATATAATAATGATTCTATATTATAAAATTCAAAGACTAAGTATATGTTTTTTGGTGGGAGACAAGTATATTTTAGTTAAACAAATTTAATCAAATATTAATAAATTATGATATTTCTTAAAATATAAGATTCTTACATATTATTTTATGATTTTTAATATATTTATTATTATTTGATATTTTATCATATTTTGCATCAAAACATAAGAGATTTATTATGTTTTAAAATTAAACAAATTTAATCAACTATTAATAAATTATGATATTTTTTAAAATATAAGATTTTTACATATTATTTTATAATTTTGATATATTTATTACTATTTGATACTTTATCATATTTTACATCAAAACATGAAATTTTTGTTATGTTTTATACAAAATAATTTTTATAAAGAAAATTTGTATTATTAAGTTTTTCTATAAAAATAATTTTATCGAATATATTTTATTTATCATGATATATGAAATAAATCATTGATAAATTTATAACGTAGAATATTCAAAACGGGCATTCAATTTTTCAAAAAAAATGAACATCCTATGATTTTAGATGATTTTTTCCAAAATATACACTCTGACCTCGAATCAAATTTTTTTTTTATATAATACTAATAGGGATATGAACCATCCAATATTATATAATAAATCAACAAATAAATCCTCAACAACAAAATATCATATAAATATAAATTATGTCTAATTTTTAAACATAATAAATTTCTCATGTTTTGATGCAAAATATGATAAAGTATTAAATATTAATAAATATATTAAAAATCATAAAATAATATGTGAGAATCTTATATTTTAAAAAATATCATAATTTATTAATATTTGATTAAATTTGTTTAACTAAAATATACTTGTCTCCCACCAAAAAAGAATAAAATATACTTGTCTCGAAACTTATAATGTCGAATTGTTATTATATTTTTTTTCCTTTTTTTTTTAATAAATTTTAATAAAAGAAACGTTATTTTAGACAAAAAAAATGAAATAAGGGTACGGAACGGAAAAACCGAAACCTTAGGGGTACCAGTGAAAACGTGAAAAACTTTGGGCACCATCCGGAAAAGCCAAAAACTCGGGGGTACCAAACGGAAACTTTAAAAAAACTTTGGGCACCATCCGAAAAGCTAAAAACTCAGGGGTACCAAACGGACAAATCCAAAAAAATTTCATTATTAATTTTTTTTTTTAAAATTATGAGTTCTTGGTAGTTTATGCCAGAGATAATATGTTATAAAGATCTGAAAACGGAATCGATAGGTTATATCGAAGAATGTCATAAAAATTCATCAATAAAATGATTGTAGCTTAAGAAAAACCAAGCCCAAATCAAAATCAAGCAAATTGAAGCCCAAAGCCAAAAAAAATACAAGAAGAGAATGGGTTGTTTTTGTATTAATTTGTAAGTGATGTAGAAAGTGACAAAAGCCAAACAAACATTAGGGCAACGCCAAAATACAGTCAGCAAGGAAAAAGGAGAGGCAACCGTCACGACTAAGGAGCAAAAAACAAGCTCAGGAAGACGAAAACGCCATTGTTGAAGACTAAGAACCAATTTTCTCGTGAAAGAATGAGTCAGGAGAATAAATCATGACTCGAGCATGCAGATTTGAGGTAAATTAAACTCCAACATGTCACCCAAATCCGGTTGTGATTGAATCTTCTATACTTGCAAATCTTGTCGATATTAGGTCTTGGTGGATTTTGTCATTTGGATCCGGTTTGCTCAAAGAGAAAAGCGGAGACAACGCCTTAAAACTCTTAAAGAAAGGTTTGAAACAAGCACACATAATGGACAAGGCATGACCTGGATTTTAGGGTTTCTTGATCTGATTTTCATCTCCAATTAGACTATTCGGCTGAAGAATAGAAGATTTGGATTAAGAAGAAACTTTGGAATGAGGGTTGCCCAAGGAACTCTTTTTATAGGAACCAAATGTCCATTGGTACATCATATTGTTGTAGGAGGTGCTTCAAAGCAAATACTCTTTTAGTAACCTTTCAGATCTATTTTGTTAGACATTGGAGATATACTTGAAGCTTTCATCATTAATTTTTGATGAGATTTTTCAGGAATGTGTTAGCATGAAATATTGTGATATCCTAGACACTTTTCCTTGTTGTTTTTCATCCATTATAGTGTTCATTGATAAGGCATTGAAGCACTTGTTAGCTAGTTTATCTATATTTTTGATATGGAGGTCTACATTAGCTTTGTGTTGATTATAGGTGAATGAGAGCTAAAACCGAACCATTTGAGAGAGATAGGAGAGGATTTGAGCACATCCAAGGATTAGGAACACATCAAAGAAGCCAAAGGAGATGCTAGAATGAGGAATGACACGACACAAAGGAAATCACAAGCATATTTCACTTCCACGCCCTAAAATACGGCCGTAGAGGAATCCACGCTCTAAACCACGGCCGTGGATCTTGACATCATGAGCGTGGAGCATTCCAGAGAGTTACACGGTCAAAAGTACGGCCGTGGAAATCATGTGAGACCGTAATCCATTCCACGCCCTAAAATACGGCCGTAGAGGAATCCACGCTCTAAACCACGGCCGTGGATCTTGGCATCATGAGCGTGGAGCATTCCAGAGAGTTACACGGTCAAAAGTACGGCCGTGGAAATCATGTGAGACCGTAATCCATTCCACGCCCTAAACCACGGTCGTGGAACCCCTTCAGACCGTGATTTAGGCGATCTTTTGACGAATCAAGTATTGCCACGATTATTTACGCAATGGGCCGGACGGTTATTTTATCCTTTCTTATAAAAAGGCTGGAGAGAAGAGAATTTGGGACACATACTTAGGGCTGCATTGGACGTCCGGAGATTTGCGCTTGCAAACGTGATTCGCGAGGGTTTGAAGATTTGAAGTTGCTTGTGGCGGAAGTTACGCCTTTTGTCCTTAGGTTTGATTAGAAGACAGATTGACATCCCGTTCTTTGTTTTTATCAAGGATTGTTATTGGTTTGTGTTTGTTCCAAATCTGATATACATTATCATCTTTGTTTGAGGATTTGAGATTGATTTGAGTTTTATTGAAGGTTTTCGAAGGTTTTCATCTTTCATTCTTCTTAAACTTGATTTTGATATTATAATGACAGTTATTGGCTAAAACCCTTTAGCAATTCTAAGGTGAAGGGTTGATAGTTGTGGCTTAGATGATGATAGATCGATCGTAAATAGATTGGACTCTGAGAGTTAGAGAGATCTCGTCGACGAACCAAAATCACGGTCTGTTCTTGAGGTTCCACGGCCGTGAAACTCAAGATCTGCCCGTAATCTACACTAGTTTACGAACTTTGCTTTTACTTTGATCCAAGGTTAAAGAATAGCTTTAACCTAGCATTGGCTTGCCCTTTTCTAGGTAGTAGTGAAGCCTCAACAACCTCTACTTCGATTTCGAGTGTCACAACCTTAATCGGTTTAGTTAGTCTTGATCTTTGGGTTACAAGTTTGGGTATTTGAGATTAATTCTTGCCTTTAGATCCTTTCTATAATGAAGCCTCAACAACCTTTATAGAGAGTGTCTTTAGGTAAGTCATATAGGATTTTGGAACTTCATCGTACATTACCTTACTTTCGTATACCTTTGCAAACCTCAACTCTGTCCTTAGTTCTTTAGTATATCTTGAATCGATTGCCACAATTAGATATCTGGATCTTTAGGGTTGCTGTTTTCCCAATATATTTGCAAAGCTTTACCCTTTTACTTGCTTGACAATTTTACAATTGAATTTGTTTCCCCCCAAATCCCTGAGTTCGACACTTTGGAATTCTTGCTTTACTACGCCGATCCGTACACTGCGGGTTCGCTTGCTCGATTCTAGTTTTTATGAATTTAAAGCTTGATTGCATGCACGCTTCGAGGCGAACAAGTTTTTGGCGCCGTTGTCGGGGATTTGGTTTAGGCCGAATTCGGTTATCGGTTGTCAAGCTTGGGAGCTTTGCTCTTGTTATTTGATATCTCTTTTGAGTGATATTTGCAGGTTACCTTAGGCATATGCGCCGGTCTAGAAATAACAAAGACCTCTTACCTCTTGATCAAGAACTTGAGAACACTTTGAGGAAGAAACTCAAAGAAAGAAAGATGGCTGAAAACAAAGAGCGGGATCTTCAAGCAGAGTTGGAGGAATCCGAAGCTCAACTTAGATGGAGCGAGAAGACTCACAAGGAAGAATCGGATCGTCATCAATTGCAAATTGATGAGCTCAGGGATGCAATGTTTCAAATGAGGCTGGAGATAAGCGATTCCAAGAAGAAGAAGAGATGGAAATCGGCGAGATCGGTTAGAACCAACTCATCCGATGAGGATAACGACTCTTCCATGCCACCGCTAGAGGACATTGATCCGACGATCAATGTGAATCAGTATAATCCAACATCAGCTGCCAATTATCGTGTCCCGGCTGGGGGTACGAGAGCCGCTCGTGTAGATGAAGAGCCAAGAACTCTTGGCCAAAGGATGAATCCAATTCAGCAACCACGCCGTCTAGGTGTGAACTTTGATGCTGACGATATGCAGGGGTAGCTTCAACCCACAAGTTATTACCATTGTTCGCCAAAATCAGTTTGGAGGAACGAGTAGCGAATCTCCACATCAACATCTACAAAATTTCGAGTTCTTGATGGAGACGATGAAGCCAAAGAATGCAACCACCAACAACTACAAGATCAAGCCATCTTTTTCTCTTTGAAAGGGAAAGCTTTATCTTGGTATCAATATCTTCCAAATGGAAGACTCAACACATGGGAGGATCTTTCTTCGGAGTTCCTTACCAAGTTCTTTCCGCCATCCAAGACGGCGGAGTTGAGAGGTAAGATTAATGCATTTTCTATGAGATCTAACGAAAGTTTGTTTCAATCTTGGGAAAGATTTCAGGATTTATTATTGGATTGCCCACACCATGACATTTCCAAATTGGAGATATTAGAGATATACTATAAGGGGCTGGATGTGGAAACACAATTCAAGCTCCAATCCCTTTCATGTGGCACATTCATGGACATGAGGGAAGATGACGCTTGAGACTTCATTGAGAAGCAAGCCCGAGTCATTGAGAAGTATTCTCACCGAAAGGTAGAAGCAAATCAAGTAGAGCAAGGAGCAAAGCTAACACAAGCTGCTCAAACTCAAATCTTTTCTCTCAACACCGAGATTAAAGAATTGAAGGAAGTCATCAAACCCAACTTCCCAAAGCATAAGGGGCAAGATGTTGGTTATTTAGGAAACAACAATAACCACAATGAGAATGAGAATACGAATCGTAACAACCGGAACAATTGGAACAACAACAACAACCGGAATAACAATTGGAACAACAATAGGGGTTCAAACAACAACAATTGGCGTTCCAACCAACAACAAAATTCCGGTAATTCTTATCCCAATTCAGGAAATTCACTAACTCCACCATCTTCTTTATCCATTCCTTTGAAAAGTCAGGGTCAAACATCTAATAGTGAAAGCACTTCGGGGAAAGAGAAGCCCGATCCCATGTTGGAAACAATCTTGGGAAAGCTTCAAGGATTGGAGAGTCACATCACTAAAGTTGATAATCATATTACTAAGGTTGATAAAGCCCAAAAGGTTTTAGAAAACCAAATGTTTAGCAATGCTGAGGAAGTTCCTAGGAATCAAGGAAAACTTCCAGGAAAGACGGAGGATAACCCGAAAGGAAGGGTGATGACTATCACAACTAGGAGCGGAGCAACAACCACCGACCCGAAACCTAAGTTTGTAGATGTCCCCGTCGAGAAAGAAAAAGAGAAGGGAAAGGAGAAGGAAGACATCTACATTCCTCCTCCAGCTTACAAACCTCCCCTACCATTCCCACAGTCTAGAGCAAGAGCGCGTCTAGACAAGCAATTCGGTAAGTTTATTGAACTCATGAGCAAACTGCATATTAATATACCTTTCATTGATGCAATTGTAGGTATGCCAGCTTATGGAAAGTTCTTAAAGGAGATCCTCTCTAACAAGAGGAAATTTGAAGATTTTAGAGAAGTCAAAATGAGTTCGGATTCGTCGGATCTTATTAAGACAATGAAGGAAAAGATGCCCCCAAAGCTGATCCGGGGTCATTTTGTGTTCCCATAGGAGTGGGAGATGTCACATATGATGCATTATGTGATTTAGGAGCAAGCGTGAGCATCATTCCGCTTGCCTTATGCAGGAAGATCGGTTTAGGCGAACCTAAACCGGTAAAGATGACGTTATACATGGCGGATCGATCCATAACTCGTCCCGTCAGTATAGTTGAAGACGTTCCGGTCAAGCTTGGTAAGTTCTATGTTTCTATAGATTTTGTTGTGCTTGATATTCCTGCAGATAGTCTGGTCCCGATCATACTCGGAAGACCGTTTCTTGCAACATCCGGTTGTATGGTTGATTGCAAGAATGTTAGACTCGTCTTCGACATAGGAGAGGAAAAGGTAGAGTTCGTTCTTTCCACTTTGATGAAAGAACCAACTCTTGAAGAGGACATATTCGACATCCATGACGAAGAGCTATCTAGAGAGGAAGTAAGTTCGATTCTCTTCAAAGATCCCTTGCAAAAGGTGATTACTATGAGCATTATGGACATAGGGGAAGAAGAGGAATGCGATGAGGAAATAGAAGCTTTGGAGAAGCAAAAGGAAGTATATGAAGAAGAGTTTGAGAAACTCTACGATGGGTCAGAAAAAAAAAAGTGAGGAATCACGGCCAGTCTTGCTATTCCACGGCCGTGGTTTCTACCAATATGACCGTAATTAGCTATTAAGAGGACTTCGGTAAGTTACACGGCCAAAACCACGGCCATGGAACAAATAGAGGTGCCGTAATTGACTTCCACGCCCAAAACCACGGCCGTGGAGGAAACAGGGGTGCCGTAATTTTGGGTGAATCTGAAGACAATTGTGTTCTTTCTACCACTTCTCTTGATTCTTCTCCAACAACTTCTATACCCTTAGAAGCTTCTAAGGGAACATTGGACACTCCTCAAGAGCCATTAGAAAGTCCAATAGTGATGGAATTGAAACCACTTCCTGCACATCTAAGGTACACATTTCTAGGACCTAATTCTACCTTTCCGGTAATTGTTAGTTCCGATCTAAGTATAGATGAACATAGTAAGCCTATGGTTGTTCTTAAGAAACATAGTAAAGCTTTAGGTTATACTATAGAGCATCTAGTAGGAATTAAACCTTCACTATGCATGCATAAGATCCTAATGGAAGAAGATTTTAGAACTTCGCAACAACCTCAAAGGCGGTTAAATCCGACCATGAAGGAGGTTGTCAAAAAGGAAATTCTTAAACTACTTGATGCAGGTATCATCTACCCTATCTCCAATAGCAAGTGGGTGAACCCGTACAGGTGGTTCCAAAGAAAGGAGGAAGGACATTCATTACCAACAAGAACAATGAGCTCATTCCTACACAAACCGTGACGGGATGGAGGATGTGCATAGACTACCGCAAGCTAAACAACACAACGAGGAAGGATCACTTCCCATTACCATTCATCGACCAAATGCTTGAGAGGTTAGCACAACACTCACATTTCTGTTATCTTGACGGTTATAGTGGTTTCTTTCAGATCCCGATACATCCGGACGATCAAGAGAAGATCACATTCACGTGCCCGTGGGGTACGTTTGCTTATAGGAGAATGCCGTTCGGGCTTTGCAACGCCCTAGCCACCTTTCAAAGGTGCATGATGGCTATCTTCTCGGAGTACATAGAGGAAATCATGGAGGTTTTCATGGACGACTTTTCTGTTTATGGTTCCTCTTTCGATAATTGTCTTTCTAACCTTGCTCTTGTGCTACAAAGGTGTGAAGACACTAACCTAGTTCTTAATTGGGAGAAGTGTCAATTTATGGTGAAAGAAGGCATTGTATTAGGACACTTGATCTCTAGTAGAGGGATTAAAGTAGATAAGGCTAAGATAGAGACTATAGAAAAGCTCCCCCCTCCATCTTCGGTGAAAGGGATAAGAAGTTTTCTAGGACATGCTGAATTTTATAGACGCTTTATAAAGGATTTCTCTAAGATATCAAAACCGCTTACTAATCTATTGATGAAAGATGTAGTTTTTGATTTCTCGCAGGAGTGTTTAGATGCGTTTAATAAGATTCGGGAAGCTCTAAATCTCAGCTCCGATTATTCAACCTCCGGATTGGAATCTTCCATTCGAGGTTATGTGTGATGCAAGTGACGTAGCTATAGGAGTTGTGCTTGGGCAAAAGAAGGAAGGACGAACCCATGCTATCTACTACGCTAGCAAGACGCTAGATGAAGCGCAACTCAACTACACCACTACCGAAAAAGAATTTCTAGCAATTGTATATGCATTTGAAAAGTTTCGTTCTTATCTTGTAGGTGCAAAGGTGATTGTATACACAGATCATGCTGCGATCCGGTATCTACTTGCAAAGAAGGATGCAAAACCAAGGCTAATTAGATGGATTCTTCTCCTACAAGAATTTGATCTAGATATCCGTGACAAGAAGGGTTCGGAAAATTTTGTTGCGGATCATTTGAGTTGTCTACCACATCTAGAGGACGACAATCTACCCATAGATGACTCCTTTCTGGACGAGCATTTACATATCATAGAGGAGTGCATCGACAAGATTAGTAAAGGTATTGAACCATGGTTTGCTGATTTTGTTAACTATTTGGTTTGCCAGGAATTACCTCCCGGATTATCTTATGCACAAAGAAAGAAGTTCTTTAAAGATGTTCGGAAATACTTTTGGAATGAACCTCTCCTCTTCAAGAGAGGTCCTGACGGCATCATTCGACGATGTGTGCCGGAAGACGAGATGCAAAGTGTCATCCGTCATTGTCATTCACTACCTTGTGGAGGACACGCTAGCTCGAAAAAGACTAGCGCTAAGGTATTGCAATTTGGATTCTTTTGGCCTACTTTATTTAAAGATGTGCAAACCTTTGTTTCCTGCTGTGATGCTTGTCAAAGAACAGGGAACATATCTAGGAGAAACGAAATGTCTCTTAACAACATTCAAGAGGTAGAGATTTTTGACGTTTGGGGAGTAGACTTTATGGGACCTTTCCCATCATCTTGTTGAAACCAATACATACTTTTAGCTGTAGATTATGTTTCGAGATGAGTTGAAGCAATTGCCTCTCCTACTAATGATGCCATGGTTGTGGTTAAGTTCTTTAACAAGACCATTTTCCCACAATTTGGGACACCACGGACCATCATTAGTGATGGAGGCTCTCACTTCATTGCCCGACGATTCGAAGCTCTACTAGCTAAGTATGGGGTGACTCACAAGATCGCCACCCCTTACCATCCACAAACAAGTGGGCAAGTGGAGATTTCAAACCGGGAGATTAAAGGAATCCTAGAGAAGACGGTTTCAAGGACAAGGAAGGATTGGTCTTTGAAGCTAGATGGTGCATTGTGGGCATACCGGACTGCATATAAGACTCCCATAGGAACGACACCATACAACCTTGTGTATGGGAAGTCTTGTCACTTACCGGTAGAGCTGGAACATAAGGCGTATTGGGCAATAAAGTGGTTGAACTTCAACATAAAGGAAGCGGGCGAGAAGCGTCTCTTGGACCTCAACGAACTTGAAGAACTTCGCTTAAACGCCTACGAAAACGCCAAGATCTATAAAGAAAGAGCGAAGCGTTGGCATGATAAGCATATCATTCCAAAAGACCTCAAAGAAGGAGACCAAGTTCTCCTCTTCAATTCAAGACTTCGTCTCTTTCCAGGTAAGCTTAAATCTCGTTGGACCGGACCTTATCTAATCAAACGTGTTTTTCCCCATGGTGCAGTTGAAGTATGGGGTGAAAAGGGCGGAAGCTTCAAAGTGAACGGTCAACGACTCAAGAAGTACTCACCGGAACTCCAAGCTGAAGAGTTCGCGCCTACCGCACTCGAATAAGTGCAAGTATGGTCTAGCTACGGACCTTAAACAAGCGCTTCTTGGGAGGCAACCCAAGGTATTGCACTTATGTTTTTTTTTTCATTCGTAGATTAGACTAGCTTAGACGTTTTTGCTTTGTTTTGCCTTCGATACCTTCCGGTATGTTGTGCTTTTGGATGTAGGAGCAATGGAATAAGCAAGGGAGAGGAAAAAGTTGAAGGAAATTGACGAAACTTGGACTTTGGCACATTACAGAGAGTTCCACGCCCTAAACCACGGTCGTGGAACCCTCTGAGACCGTAATTTGCAAAAGCCTGAGAAAAATCACCAAAACCACGGTTCCGTACATTTCCACGGCCGTGGAAACCCCCGAGTGACCGTGATTTTCAAAAATTTTTACGGTCACTATATAAACCACCTTCTCCACAGAAACCACACAAAAATCCCTCTTCCACGAACCCAAAGCGCCGTAAATCGTCCCCCTCTCTCAAATCTTTGTTCGTTAATCGTTTCGAACGATTCTTGAGCCCAAAGTGAAGCAAATTCAACCATCTACAAGATCCAATCAACAAATCAAGTGGACAATCACTGGAGAAGACGGAATTTGGATTTTAAAAATCCAAAACCTAGGTTTTCTTCTCTTTCTTTACTTTGTAAATTTGGCTAAATTTTTACAAGGATTTTTAGGAGAACTGATTGGAATTGGATTGGAATTAGTCTAGGGATGTTGTCTGCTGAATTTAGTGTTGATTGATTGAGTTTTGAGAAATTCAGAGCCGAACCACGGTCTCTAGGTAAACCACGGCCGTGGAATTGAAGAACAGGCCGTAATTTTGGGATTGAAATGGATTTGATTAGGAGAATGTCTACTAGAAGTAAGAAGAGGAAGGGTGATGCTTCCTCCTCCTCCCAAGTACCCCCTAGTGAGCCACCATCACCCCCACCCCCTAGAATTCCAAAGATCCATAAGGATTACCTCGATGCCTTAGAAAGGATCGAGAAGAGGCCGGTCATAGGACCACGTTATTTGCTTCTTGAGGAGTTAGAGCCACTGAATGTGGTGAATGACCTTACTTGGTTGCTAGATAGAGCAGGTTTGATCGTCTTCTCCGCTATTAGGGAAGACGCATATGAGGAGATTACTAGAGAGTTTGTGATCTCTTTTAAGCATAGTCATATGTATAGGACAGTTTCCTTTCGGCTGATGGAGGAGAACTACGAGTTCTCGATCTTAGAGTTCGGAGCCTTCTTTGGGTTCCAAGAGACCTTCAATGGTCGTTTTCCTAGCGGTGTATACGCTCAAGATTTCTGGGAAGAGATTGCTATGATCTACGCCAGCGAGGACCGCTAGCAACCTGTTGATACCAAGGCTAAGCTTATCTATCACTTAGCCTTGAAGATAGCTCATAGAGTACTTTTTGAGTGTCTCTTCCCTAGGACCGAGACTCCTCAGAAGATCAAGACGGATGAGTTGTTTCTTTTGTATGCTATGTTGCACGGTAGACCTGCTGACTGTGCTATCCTCTTAGCTTCCACCATGAGTAAACTCAAGAACAAGAGGGCTGGGAATATTGGATATGGTGGGATGGTCACCCACATTGCTAGACAGTTGGGGATTGATTTTTTTGCCTGCACTAGGATAGCAGCTAGACCGTTGGGACTCCAGAGCCTCATGACTAGAGGTTTGACCTTTCCTAGGCATAGAGGTCCACCTATTGCTGCCATGCCTTGGGAGGATAGAGGAGGTAGAGGTATTGCATGGCTCCCTGAGTATTCCATTATGGCTGGACGCCATAATTGGAAGCATACATTCGCTGCTATGCACGCGAATAGGTTGGTAGCACCTCCTTACGTCCCTGATGAGGTACCAGTTGCAGCTGAGGAGGAGGAGATAGGAGGAGATGATGGTTTTGAGGGAGGAGGTGAGGAGCACGACTTTGGCACTTTCCCGGATCAGCCGGCACATATCCCTGACCCTCCCAGACGCTCACCACGACCAGCTGGACATTCAAGAGCCTCTTTCTCCCGCCGAGCTAGCGTGAGTGAGAGGCCGACATGGATAGATGCCCCTCTTGATTGGTATAGATCACAACCAGAGTAGATGGGAACTCCACCGACATGGTATGCACAGCCGCCATCAGCACCAGCACCGCATGATGCACCAACTTGGTATAGCTAGGCACCGGGGTGGTACGAGCAGCTTCCGGATTGGGCTACCGACCTCTCCAGGAGAGTAGGAGCTTTGGAGGTCCGGCAGGACGCTAGAGATGCCCGAGCTGATGAGCACGACAGGATGATGAGGGACATCTACCGCCAGCAGTTTGGGCGGAACTTCGACTCCGGCTTCTTCCCGTTTCCACCACCGCCTCCACCTCAGTGATGATCATGCACGATTGACAGCATTAGCCGCTCCACCGCCGTCTTGTGAGTTCATTTTCTTTCTTTCTTTTCTTTATTTCTTTTTGAACATTAGGGACAATGTTTGTCTCAAGTATGGGGTGGGGTGTGACTATCGTTTGTAATAACTCTACTCACTTTTGTTTGCCTTGATTGAAAACACTTTGCATGTTTCATTCCATTGTCACACGTTTCATTATTGCATTGCATGAAAAAGCTTTTGAAAAACCATAAAAATTTGAAAAATTTTGAAAATTTTGTGCTTCTAAGAATTAAGATGATTCTTATGATAAATCTTACTTGCGGAATGAATTTTTGATGATAGTTGCATGCTTGAACGGAATTATGAATTGGAAAGAAATTGAATGAGTTGTTTGTCTTTACTTGCAAATTTCGTAATGTGAGAACTTCATCTAAATCAATTTGAGAAATTGAGGTTGAAATCACATAATAAGTTTTTATGCTTCTTTATGAAATGATTAAGACAATTCGACCTTTCTTGCTCCTTTCTTTGTTCATTTAGCCCCTCAATGAAATAATTGCCTCCCTTACCTATCCGGGAATTTGGAGGAATTGATAATTGGCATGTTTGATGTGGGAGGGCCATGAAAGCAAAATTTTGCATTCAAAGAATAGAAAGAACTTGTAGGTTTGGGGAAGTCAATCATGACGATGAGTAACTCGGCACCATTCACATAGCCGGGTATTTGTGTCTTGCCAAAGTCGAATTGAGCGATATTCCTAGCGGATTATGGTATGTGCATCAAGGGTTTAAGGCATCTCGAAATTGAGAAACGCCAATCTCCTAGGCTTCGGTTTTTGTGCACCTCTGTCCATAACTCCAAAAGTAAAGTCGAAAAATGATGTGAAAAGAAGAGAGCAAAGCTCAAAGTGTATGGTGTTGCAATTCGAAATAAAAATAAAAGAGTTAGTTGTCCACTTTCCCGGATTCATGCACCACATTCCTTATAAGTTTTCCCTTCCTTCCGTATTTTAGACCTTCTTTGAAAGTCCTTAAGATCAAAAGAGTGTTATATGACTTAGTAATCTAAATTGAAGTTTCTTATTTCTTGATTTTGATGGTATTTGAAGGTTATGATGTTTGTTTTAAGGATTAAGTAGCTTGTGATATTTCTTTACTCTACATACTTCGGTTTGTGTATGTGAGCATTTTCAAGGATGATTGAAGCAAGGTTTGAGGTTGATCTATTGACTAGAAACACATTTACCTAAAAGATGTTAGTTTTTGAGTTTGCATACATATTTCATCATAACTTATGTTCTAAAGCTTTTAAAAGACCTTGCTTGGGGACAAGCAAGTGGCAAGTATGGGGTATTTTGTTAGCATGAAATATTGTGATATCCTAGGCACTTTTTCTAGTTGTTTTTCATCCATTATAGTGTTCATTGATAAGGCATTGAAGCATTTGTTAGCTAGTTTATCTATATTTTCAATATGGAGGTCTACATTAGCTTTGTATTGATTATAGGTGAATGAGAGCTAAAACTGAACCATTTGAGAGAGATAGGAGAGGATTTGAGCACATCCAAGGATTAGGAACACATCAAAGAAGCCAAAGGAGATGCTAGGATGAGGAATGGCACGACACAAAGGAAATCACAAGCATATTTCACTTCCACGCCCTAAAATACGGCCGTAGAGGAATCCACGCTCTAAACCACGGCCGTGGATCTTGGCATCATGAGCGTGGAGCATTCCAGAGAGTTACACGGTCAAAAGTACGGCCGTGGAAATCATGTGAGACCGTAATCCATTCCACGCCCTAAACCACGGTCGTGGAACCCCTTCAGACCGTGATTTAGGCGATCTTTTGACGAATCAAGTATTGCCACGATTATTTACGCAATGGGCCGGACGGTTATTTTATCCTTTCTTATAAAAAGGCTGGAGAGAAGAGAATTTGGGACACGTGCTTAGGGCTGCATTGGACATCTGGAGATTTGCGCTTGCAAACGTGATTCGCGAGGGTTTGAAGATTTGGAGTTGCTTGTGGCAGAAGTTACGCCTTTTGTCCTTAGGTTTGATTAGAAGACGGATTGACATCCCGTTCTTCGTTCTTATCAAGGATTGTTATTGGTTTGTGTTTGTTCCAAATCTGATATACATTATCATCTTTGTGTGAGGATTTGAGATTGATTTGAGTTTTATTGAAGGTTTTCGAAAGTTTTCATCTTTCATTCTTCTTAAACTTGATTTTGATATTATAATGACAGTTATTGGCTAAAACCCTTTAGCAGTTCTAAGGTGAAGGGTTGATAGTTGTGGCTTAGATGATGATAGATCGATCGTAAATAGATTGGACCCTAAGAGTTAGAGAGATCTCGTCGACGAACCAAAATCACGGTCTGTTCTTGAGGTTCCACGGCCGTGGAACTCAAGATCTGCCCGTAATTTATACCAGTTTACGAACTTTGCTTTTACTTTGATCCAAGGTTAAAGAATAGCTTTAACCTAGCCTTGACTTGCCCTTTTCTAGGTAGTAGTGAAGCCTCAACAACCTCTACTTCGATTTCGAGTGTCACAATTAGTCTTGATCCTTGAGTTACAAGTTTGGGTATTTGAGATTAATTCTTGCCTTTAGATCCTTTCTATACTGAAGCCTCAACAACCTTTATAGAGAGTGTCTTTAGGTAAGTCATATAGGGTTTTGGAACTTCATCGTACATTACCTTACTTTCATATACCTTTGCAAACCTCAACTCTGTCCTTAGTTCTTTAGTATATCTTGAATCAATTGCCACAATTAGATATCTAGATCTTTAGGGTTGCTGTTTTCCCAATATATTTGCAAAGCTTTACCCTTTACTTGCTTGATAATTTTACAACTGAATTTGTTTCCCCCCAAATCCCTGAGTTCGACACTTTGGAATTCTTGCTTTACTACGCCGATCCGTACACTGCGGGTTCGCTTGCTCGATTCTAGTTTTTATAAATTTAAAGCTTGATTGCACGCACGCTTCGAGGCGAACAGAATGGTGTTTGTTTCCATGGAAATTGTTGGTATACAACTATTTTAATGGAAACATGGTGGTGGCTAGAGGAAGAAGGGGATCACCCTTGAGTATTTTTATTCATGCTGTACAATAGAGAGGTTTTTTGAGGGGTTCCTCCTCTTGAAAATGTGTTGTCTTTTGTGTGAGAATGAATGTGAATTCCCCTTAGGGTTTCCGTCATCAGACGGCTCATATTAATAATAAGTGTAGTTTACATAATTACAAAAGGGCAACCCTATATTTACATATTTACATAAACTATCATACCCCGTAGTCAAAACTGGAGGAGGTTGAACAGTGAGACTGGATCTAAAATCTAAAAATAATTGTATGGGAAGACCCTTTGTAAAAATGTCTGCATACTGAAAAGCCGAAGGGACGTGAAGTACTCTAACGTGACCACGGGCAACCATGTCGCAAACGAAGTGGATGTCGATCTCAATGTGCTTAGTCCGTTGGTGTTGAACTGGGTTGCTGACAAGGTAAGTAGCTGAGATGTTGTCCGTGTATACAATGGATGCCTTGGTAAGCGGACAATGTAACTCCAGCAAAAGGTTTCGCAACCAAGAACATTCTGACACAACATTGGCAACTCCCCTATATTCTGCCTCTACACTAGATCTAGAGACGACAGATTATCTTTTGGAAGACCACGAGATTAGAGTGTCATTGAAGAAAACACAGTAACCTGAGGTGGAGCGGCGTGTATCAGGGCAACCTGCCCAATCAGCATCTGTATAGGCAATAAGATCAGACTTCGGAGAAGAGGAGATGGTGATACATAAAGAAGACGTCCCAGAAATGTATCGGATAATGCGCTTGAGAGCTGCAAAATGGGCTTCTCTAGGGTCGTGCATAAAAAGGCACACTTGGTGCACTGCAAAACTGATGTCTGGCCGTGTGAAGGTGAGGTATTTCAGTGCCCCAGCCAGACTACGGTAAAGTGTCGGATCATTAATAGCAGGACTGGATGAAGCACTTAACTTGACAGACATTTCAGTTGGAGTAGCAGAGGGTTTGCAGTTGGACATCTTTGCTCTTTCAACAATTTCGCGAGCATATTTATCCTGGGATAGGAATAAGCCAGAGGATGTACGAGGAACAGAGATGCCCAAAAATATGATAGGGGGCCTAAGTCTTTCACGGCAAATTCCTTACTCAGAAGCTGGATCAGATGCTTTCGCAGAGTGTCAGAAGAGGCCGTAAGAACAATGTCATCGACATATAGAAGCAGATAGGCAGTGTCAGATCCTTGATTATAAATAAAAAAAGGGAGGAGTCACTCTTAATGCTAATAAACCCAATGCGATGGAGAAAGCCTGCAAACCGTTGAAACCATGCTCGGGGAGCTTGCTTCAGGCCATAAAGAGACTTTTGCAAAAGACAAACATGATTGGGTTTGGAGGGGTCGCGAAAGCCTATTGGTTAAAACATATACACCGTTTCGTTCAAATGACCGTGGAGGAAAGCATTTTGAACATCCAGCTGATGAATGGACCAAGAGCGGGATACTGCAATGCTAAGAACCATACGGATGGTTGCTGGCTTAACAACAAGGCTAAAAGTCTCATCATAGTCAATTCCAACCTGCTGAGAGCAACCGTTAGCAACTAAATGAGCCTTCTATCGCTCCAGGGAAGCGTCAGACCTGTACTTATGCTTAAAAATCCACATGCATCGCACAATATTAGCATCCGCAGGACGAGCTATCAGGACCCACGTCTTATTCCGCATAAGGGCTCGATATTCATCGAGCATGGCAGCGGTCCAACACGGGTCTTGAAGAGCTACATTGTGGGATTTGGGAATGGGGGATATGGTTGCGGTAGAGACGGATAAGTCAAAAAACTGTTTTGGTTTTACAATACCGGATTGACTACGAGTGTGGGGTCGATCCGGTAAATGTGTAGGTGGAGGGGGCTGAGCCGGCTCATTTAAAGGCTGGTCGGCTGAGGTGGAAAGTTGGGTGTGAAGGGTGTGGGATTGGTGAGGCTGGACGTGGGGCAGCAGCAGGCCGGAAAGGCTGGAGGACGGAGCGTGCTGGGCTGGACGTGGAAGATCCATGCAGAGTTGGGCTGGGCGCCGATGGGCCGGGTAAGGAAGTAACATGCCCAGAAGTGAAAAGGGGAGGGGAAGGAGAATAGATGCTGGGCTGGTTGGGCTGGGTTGATGGGCCAAGCGGCACTGGTGGGTTGGCGACAAGAGCTGCAGAAAGGGGGCAGTTTTGGGCCATGAAGTAGGGGGATGGATCATCATCTAGAAGAAGAGGTGTAACAAGATCCGGGGAGACTCGTTGATGGGTAGCAAACGGAAAAATAGATTCATCGAACGTTACATGACGAGAGATGATTATTTTATTGGTTGCTAAATTTAAGCATTTGAATCCCCTATGGTGTTTAGTATAACCCAAAAAGACGCACGGGGAAGTACGAGGTTGAAGTTTGTGGGATATAGTGGCACTTTGGTTGGGATAACAAAGGCAACCGAAAACCCGGAGATGAGTTAGGGAAGGAGTAGTGTGATATAACACTTGAGTAGGGGATTGATTTTGAATGGCGGTAGATGGAAGAATGTTGAGAAGGTAACTAGAAACCTCCAATGCATGGGGCCAATAGGAGATTGGAATAGATACAAGAAATAACAAGGAATGCATCATGTTATTGATCGTTCGAATGACACGTTCAGCCTTCCCATTTTGAGGGGATGTATGAGGACACGAGAAGCGGAAAACAATGCCATGGTCAAGGAAAAATTTGTGGAAGGTAGAGTTGTTGAACTCTCCTCCCATATCACATTGAAAACTTTTGATGGGTAAAAGAAATTGTGTTTTGACAAATGTGTGTAAATGAACAAAAATGTCAAATACTTGAGACTTGAACGTGATTGGAAAAACCCATAAAAATGAGAAAAGTCATCAAGAAATAGCAAGTAGTACTTAAAACCGTCCCGACTCGGGATGGGCGAGGTCCACAAATCACTATGAATAATGTCAAAGGGAGCATTAGAGCGAGTTGTAGAGCGATCAAAAGCTAATCTATGGTGTTTTCCTAATTGACAAGCATGACAAATAGGAGTCACAATGGACTTATTACATTTAATGAAAGAATATTGACGAAGCAAATCTAAAACTGGACCACCGGGATGACCGAGACGGGCATGCCAAAGACTGGGAGACTCAACGGAAAGAGCGTGGTGATGACGAGTAACTGGATAGAGTTTCCCGGAACTACTACACCTCAGACGAGTGATCCCCGTGTGTAGATCCTTCACAGAAAAACCAAAAGGGTCAAATTCTACTGAGGCATTGTTATCGGTTGTAAAACGTCTAACGAATACTAAATTTTTGACAATTTGTGGGGCAATAAGGACATTGGAAAGATGAAGCGGTTTTGTAGTGGTGGGGATAGTAGTATCTCCAATACCTGTAGAAGGAACACACATACCATTCCCAACAATTATCGAATTTAATAAACCATTATGTGAAAAAGACGAGAGAGAACCTGAATTATTCGTCATATGTGAGGTGGCACCCGTATCCATGTACCAAAAATTATCCGTAGGATTTAATGTCATGGTAGCAAAGGATTTATCCAACCTAGTGGGCTGCACAACATAATGGGCCTGTTGCATTTGCTGAGCTGGTCCGGGCACAAGGAGGCCTTGCTGAGGAAAGGGGCATGGGGGCTTTAATGGGCCTGCTGCAGATTGGGCCTGTTGTCATCCCTGAGGAGCTGGGCCTTGCTGATTGGGCTGAGGGAGTGGAAGCCAACCGAAGTGGGGATGCCATGCAACCCTAGCTGGAGCGGCCGACCGCTGCTTCCCTTTCCGGCCACGACCTCGCCTGGTCTGGGTGGTTTCCGGCGCTGCTTGGGAGGAGCCGGATCTGGGCGGTGCATTGGA
The DNA here is from genome assembly GCA_033239045.1 of Fagopyrum esculentum. Taxonomy (NCBI): domain Eukaryota; kingdom Viridiplantae; phylum Streptophyta; class Magnoliopsida; order Caryophyllales; family Polygonaceae; genus Fagopyrum; species Fagopyrum esculentum. Next base: position 112,477,758 of record BSUD01000008.1, read on the forward strand.
GTCGGCCTGCTGGTGCGACGAAGAGCCAGAGTTCGAATCAGTACCAAGCGTGCGGCTATTTGATCCAGATTCCGCAGTGAGGGCGGTCTGCGAGTTGCCGGCGGCTGTTTGAGCAGTCGTGCGGGTTTCCTCTAGGAGCAGTTGAGATCGAGCCTTAGTGAAACTCGGTAGGGGGTCGGTTTGCTGAATAAAACTCGCGGCGACATTATACTCAGCAGGCAAAACCGAAATCAATTGAAGCACAAGTCGGGTTTCGGGAATCGGTGAGCCAACACCCTTGAGTTGATCTGCCAAAGACTGCACGGGTGTTTTTGTTATCTTGAAAGATATCTTTGACTCGATTCCATGCTTGAAGAGCGGTATCATCGGAGTCAAGAATTTGCAAGAGGATCTCCCGGAAAACCGTACTGTAGATCCATTGAAGGACGGCAACGTCAAATTGAAGCCATAACGAATCTTCAATATCCGTTGGTTTGGGTACCTTCTCATCGATATGATCGAGAACATTGTGCGCCTTTGCGGTAACACGGAATAGGGTAACCCAGGAAGCATAAGGAGTGTCATGGTCAAGGACAAGGGCAATGTTGTTTTTGATGGTGGAGATTCCGATGGCGGAGGGGAAAGAAGGTTTCCGTTCTGCAGCCATGGAGGAATATCGAGAAGGGGAAAACGGCGTAGGGTTAGATGCAAGCGGAAGAGGATTTTTGGAACGAGAAATCTAATACCATGTGAGAATGAATGTGAATTCCCCTTAGGGTTTCCGTCATCAGACGGCTCATATTAATAATAAGTGTAGTTTACATAATTACAAAAGGGCAACCCTATATTTACATATTTACATAAACTATCATTTTGATTCCAGTCTTAACATTGAATATTGTGGTTTCTGAGAAGCTTAGTGGATGTGCCACTAAGAAGCTTCGATGAATGTAATACACGAAGTCACCGGCTTTTCTCAAATAAATTTTTATATATAGTTGGAGTGATTATATCTAAATTTCTTTTTCCAGATTTAAGGTCCCTTGTTCTACTTATAGCATTGATCGTGTAGATCAATCCTTAAAACCTTCAATTTGCGATTCAAATTGAAATAATATTTTTGGTATTGAATTTCCTTGATTTGATTGCACAAGTCCCTAACTGAAAGTGTGTATCAGATGATAAATATTATCCACAATCAATGTAAAACAAATTATTTGGTCGATCAATTTCTTGTTAATTTAATTTTACTTTAACCAATTTTTTAAAATATCTAATATCTATTAGAAAATAAAGTTCATGGGTCTTTTGACCACTTTGTGATACAAAAATTTGAAAACTTATAACGTTCCTCTGCTAATGTGACCATATATATGGTTGTACAAATTTAATATGAGACAATATACATGACGAGCACCTAATTTTCTTTGTTGGGTTGTTTCCCATCATTGGCAACCAAATCCCATAAACAATTATGAATTTCACTATCAATCATAAGAGGATACAAAAAATCCCTAGACATCAAGCGTATGATGCATTTCAATATGAATCATAATGCTACACTCCTTCACTACTTGAATTGATCCCTTGTTGTCTAGAAACCTTCGGCTAGAAATAATGTCCTTCAAGAACATTGCATAAGTTGGCATTTTTTTCAATGCCTCGATGAAGGGGATGTTGACATATATCTTGTTGATCATATTGATCCAAGAACTTCCCTAATTGTTGATCTAGTAAAGTCATGTACTTTTTTTTTTGGGAAAATAAAGAGGATGTTTATAGGAAGCATGCATGATATAGGGTAACTCTTTTTTCAGTGTCATTCAACTCATATTTATTATTTTCTACCTTGTTGGTTGGAGCCTTAGTTGCCTTGGTTTGTTTAACTACCTTCAGCTCGATCTTCTTACCATTCCTTAAAGTATTGGCATTAACCGGGCCTCTTCTTTTAGTTTGTGTGGATCCCATAAGTTTCCCTTGAAGAAGATCGGCTTGTTGAGCAACCTGATTCTATAGTATTTTATGACTCTTGGCAAAAGTATCCAGAGAAAATTGGTGAAATAGGGCCCTTTTTGTTTAACGTAGACTAACTAGGCCCCTCTATTTTTTGCCTAAATTTTTAAATCAAAAATAAATTAATTCAAGGGGCATAAAGGGAAAACGTAAAATATAATCCTATAAAATTATCCATCCGTCAGATTTCACATTCAATTAGGGTTTCTCGTAGTCATTCATCTTCTTCGTATGCTTCTCGGTCATTCATCTTCTTCGTCTCACCGTCGCCGACTGCTTCTTGACTGAGTAATTGTCTCCAACGAAGGATGTCGGCGCTGCTTCTCGATGTCGCCGACACACAGCCCCGCGCCGCCCAGCCCCGTGCTGCCCAGCCCCGACCAGCCCAGCCCATATCCGATCTGTCGCACAGCCCCTTCGACAACGACTTTCATCCGGTTCGCGCCGCACAGCCTAGATCCGCCACAGCCCGCCTCGCGCCGCACAGCCCCGCCCAGCCTAGATCCGCCGCCTAGCGCCGCGCAACCTAGATCCGATCTGTCGCACAGCCTAGATCCGATCTGTCCTCGTGCATTGCGCCGCACAGCCCCGTCCTGCCAATCACGTGCATCGACCAACGCATCCACCACCGTGCAGTACCGGAGCCGCCGTTGTGCACTCTTGGAGGCGGATCTGGGCAGTCCTGGAGGCGGATCTGGACAGTTCTCGTTGCAGCCGCAGTGCAATCCCAAGAAACCAAGAAACCCTAATTTCAATTTTAAAATGTTGGCATATTTACAAAAAAGCTCCCCTATTTTTAATTGCATTTACGACCCATATTTTTTAAATGTGCAAAATTGCCCCAAACTAGATAATTACAAAATTAAAAAACTAAAGTTTAATTTTTGCAGTTATAAATACGGGATATTGACTACATATTTTATAAATACGGGATATTTACCACATATTTTATATATACGGCATATTGACTACATATTTTATTAATACGGCATATTAACTACATATTTTACCGTTATAATTGGGCTTGTGTAACTCGAATGGGCTTGAAACAAAGACGGACTTATGTAAACGACGGACTTGTGTAAATGAAAATTATGTATTAACATTGTGTAATTGAACTTGTGTATTAAAATTGTGTATTAAGCATTATGTACTAATACCGTGTATGAACAAGAGAATACACGAAGTTCAATTAGTCCAGCTGGTATAAGGGTTGGAGGGAGGGGATGTCGTCCAGAGTTCGATACTCACTAGCTACAACATTTATATTTTGTAATGGACTTATGTAACTCGAATGAGCCGACTTATAGTTTGTCTACAAGATACAAAAAGGGCCTACTTTATACTACAATAGACAAAAAGTGCCTACTTAGCCAACTCATCCAAGTATCAACCGTAGTAACTAATTGTTTTATCATCATTTCCATTAGTGTTATCTTTGGTACATTTGGTGTAAGAAAAGGTGAAGGATGTTGGAAATTACCTTTAGGTGATTGGTTTTAGTAGTTTTGTTTTATTGCAGTACCGGCTTACTTAGGTGCTTGAGATTTAAAGTGCCACCAAGATTGTTGTTGATATGAGAGAAATTTGGGTGATTCCTCTATCTTGGATTGTTGGTGTAGCTAACTTCCTTGGTATGCTCATGAGAAGTCATATTTACATCAGGTCCTTGACAAGCAAATATGTCATGACCTACACACTCGTAAATTTAATATTTTCTTTCATTTTTGGAATTAGTAGTCATAACCATCACAATATTCCATGCTTGTACTTTACCAACCAATTCCAAAGTGTCTTGACATAAACAACCAAGGTATTAATCATGTCATCATCCCAAAAATTGTAACCACCTTTATTTTAGCATAGTTCCTGTGCATTCCCTCCATTTTCCCTCTAATTTTCCATTTATTGTTATATCCAACTCAGACACAGTTCCCGTAAATTCGACACTCGATACTACACCTGATCTGATTATACTTAAGAGTAGGTTTTAACCCATCAAGTTTTTAGCGCCGTTGTCGGGGATTGCCGATAGTATTGGTTGTTTCTATAGTCGGTTATTCTAAGTTTCATGTTACTTTTGATCTCTGGATTCATTTTGTTTTTGCCGCGCATGTTTAGGTAGTTGAATGCCTAATCAGAGTGCGTAATTCAAGTAACCTTGTCCCTATAGACAACAAGATTAAACGTACACTCCGCAGGGAACGATCTAGCCGATGAGCTTGTGAAAGACAAGAAATAGAGGAAAATCGATTGATAGGAAATGGTGGAGTTGGTGGTGGTGACGGTGGCTTGCCAAATAATGACCCTCATCCACCAAATCCTAACCCAAGAGATTCGGTTCAGGAGGCGGAGCTTGCCAGACTTCAGACAATGATTAACACTATGCAATCTCATTAGCCTCAAACTTTAGATGTTAGGATGGATCTCAGAAAGACCATTCCTAACCGTGCCTTGGCACTACTTAAAGCTGTTGTTAGAGATTTTACTTTAAAAACTGACAAAATAAGGCTTATACAAATGATCAATTTGAAGGTCTACAACATGAAAGTCCACATCATCACTTGAGGAACTTTGAAAATATCAAGAATAATTGAAGTATTGATCAAATGTTCTTCCGGATGCCTTGAAGATGAGAGCATTCATATTCATGCTAACAAAAAAGTTGCTACATGGCTTCCGACATCGCCAGCAAGTTCAATTACTACATGGGGTATGAAGAATGATCGGAATGGTGTAAGTAATTAGACATTTCTTCTGACTAGGATGATCAAAAGGATGTAAGTAATAGATGACAATCGGGGTGAGAGTTGTCATCGAATAGGGTATGGAGTAAAGGATGTCGATGGGTTTGGCAGCGGTATTGCCAAAAAAACTTGTGTTTAGGATTTTTAGGTGGAAGTCTAGTATTGATGATTTTTTTCCTGATACCATGTAGAAATTGGTAAACTCAAAGCTTGTTTTCTTATTAACTTTCTGCCGTTCATATAACATGAACGTATGAATAAAAAAAGGTAAATTACATATAAAATAAGATCACATATGATCTATCTCTTATACAAAACAACATGTATATTTAAAAGTTGTGTATATTTGTGTTCGCATAACTTTTGATTATATTGAACACGTATACATTTCACCACCATTTTACCTGGTCAATACAAAACAACAAAAGTATAGATGGGAAAATGGAGTAAAACACAACCACATTAGACATCCCAAACTTATGCCTTCTTAGACACGACCAGGTGTAGCCTCAGGGGTGGGTCCAGCAGATCGGCCACGCTCAGACTTACTACTCTCGGCAAACTTAATGCTTCCTTCATGCATCCCTTCCTTCTTTTCATCCTCATCGTACTCAGACCCATAATAAACTTCCTCGCTGGCATCCTTGCTAGGAGGGAGAAACATGCTGCCCCATTGCGGGAAGTGGACAAGGGCCACCGGAAGAGTACAAGCGATGGTCATGATGCCCATGTATGTGATTCCATTGTGTGTTGAGAATGAAGTTGCTGTGAAGAAGATCAATTGGGTTAACCCTGCACCGACATTGCCACCAGCTCCAGTGAGCCCAGAGATAATGCCCAATGAGCGTCGGGAGATGAAAGGGACAACTCCGAAGGTGGCCCCACACGCAGCTTGGGCACCTAGCGAGAAGAGGATGAGAGCCACGATGGCCACTGGGAGGGTATTGGAGAGGCCTAGCCAAACGCAGAAGACACCCCCCAGGGTTTGGAAGATCCAAAGCGTCCAAAGTCGTCCTCTCATGCCAAAGAGTCTGGCACTCCAGTCCGACGCCAATCCTCCGAAGGGTCGGGAGACCAGATTTGCCATTCCGAAGCTCGCGGCTATGATTCCTGCGGTGTGGAGCTTTAGGTCGAACCTGAATCATCACAAACCAAATATTGTAACACCACATCTAGACGGAATAAATGTGAATTTTATTCAATGTTCTAAAATCAGATACCTATCATAGAAGTATTCAGCAATGACATTATCAGTTGTCAACTCCACTCCCAATGAATATCCATAGAGCAGTACAAATATCCATGTCCTGTAATTGGTAACAGCATACCACAATATCTGTATCCAACACAAATTTAGTGTGCAACTAATTAAGAATATTGATAGATTAAGTGAATAAAAAACGTACCTTGGAGAACTTGTCTTTTTTAACTTCTCCTGTCTTCTTCAGTAAACCAAGATTTCCATCAGGCAAATCCTGACCGAGGGTCAACACTAAGATTCCCATGACAATATGCATAATGCCAGGGATAAAAAAGGAAATCCTCCAAGCGATAAACGACGTCGCACCGCACTTCTTAATGAGCTCATAGAGTATAGGCATGAGCAGTTGTGTAGCCCCACCTCCTACGTTTCCCCATCCAGCAGCAGTGCCGTTGACCAACCCTATGATCCTTCCATTAAACATGGTACTCATCCAATATTGACATGACACAAAAGTTGCCAATGAGAACCCAATCATGAACCGAACCGTGATGTAGCCGGCCGCGTCAGTGATGAGGGCCATGCAGAAGACGGTCGGGGCCGCAAGCATGACTACAAAAGCACACGCATACCTCGGTCCGAGGAGGTCACAAAGGGCACCCATCACTAGACGGGAGAAGATGGAGCCAGACACGGACGCAACCCCGGCGTTTCCTATCCATACAAAATTACTCACAACTCATTACTCAACTTCATTGCTAATGACTTTTGATCAAGTGTCATATATATTGTAGTGTGAAAATGTACCAAAGCAACAATATAATGAAATGTAAACCTAACATATAAATAGTAGAGTTACTCCTTCTAAAAGATAAATTAACATATACATACCTATGTCGCGCTTGGTGAGGTTGAGGTTCTCACGGATGATAGGAACCAACGGTGCGGCCGCGAACGTAGAAACATACGTAGTGAAGAAAGAGATCCAACAAAGATGGAAGGTTCTCATATGGGGATTGGCGAGGGACAAAATCTTAAACACTTTGGATTTGTGTTCCGAGTCGACCGGAAGGGCAAATTTAGCCGTTTTGTCGGTGGGAACCATTGGAGAGGCTACGGCGAATGCAAAGCTTTGCTCTCGACCCGTCACCCCATGCATCGAGCTCCCGGGCTCGTTCTCGCCGGCCATATTATGGTTTTGTTGTTTAGTTTTTTGGATTGAGATTAAGCTTGTTAATCGAATTGGTTGGTGGAATTGGTTGTGTATGAGTTGGGTATTTATAGTCGGACTTGGTGTGTATTTAAGCCGACCGTTGACATTGTCTGCCTACTGCTAAGTGCTAGCTAGGAATGACTAGAGCCAATATTATTTTGGATTTTTTTAAAAAATTGGAAAAGAATATCCGTCACGCCGCATAGATTACAATATCCATGAAGGAAGCCCATGGTAGATCCCAAAAGTTGGAATCTGAATATTGAGAAGCTTTTGGGGTTATCTTCTGGCCATTTTCTTTTTATTTTATTCCATCTAATTGTATTTAAGTAATGGCTATTGGTTAGTTATTTTATTATATGGAAGTAAACTTTATCAACCTTCACCATCACTTGCCGCATTTTCTGACCTTACGTTAGCCATTTAAAGTAATTAACTGGCTGGTGAGGTGGTGATGATCATCGGAGCCCGCAATCTCTATGTCATTACAGTCGGGATCGGGATCGGGATGGGTTCGGATCATTTTCGTTTCGAGTAACTTTTGGATTGATAAAAATCTCGGATTATCCTAGGTCACGTCGGTTTGGATTCGGTTTGTGAAAGTTTCGAGTTTCGGGTCATGTTCAGTTCGAGTCACTTTCGGATTGATATAATATGGGTTATGTCGTCGGATCCGTTTGCAAATGTTTCGGGCTTTTTATTTTTCAGGTTTGTTGGATTTCGGACGCATTCATGTTGAATATGTTTTGATTAAAGTTATGCGGGTCGAGTTTGTTCGCATCCCGTGTTTATCAGGTCATTTAAGTAGAGTTCTCAATTGAACGGGTCAGCCAATTTAAGACCGAGTTACTTTGGTTTAGGGTGTTTTTAAATAAGGTTGAAGTTGAGTCGGATGCCCAATTAGGTAGAAGTAGGACCGGGTAGTCAATCTGATGGAAGTCGGTCTAGATGGCCAATCGGGTTCACGAGTCAGATCAAGAATACGTTGTTTGTTGAAATCGGGTTCACGAGGCATTTTAAGACAGGTTCAGTGGGTCATTTTTAGTCTTGTTATTTTTTATATAATCGAGTTAGGTTATTTTTGTGTGCTTAGTTATCACTTTTTTTTTACCTCAAATTTGCTAACATGTTCAACTTTTAGGATTATAAAACTAGATCAATCGAATATGATACAAGCTCTTGGATATCTAAACCTTGTACTTTGTAAGAGATTGATCCATATCCAATCCCAAAGAACTCAAATATCCGGATGTTTTATTCAAATCGAATTGGATATTTAAGTTTTAATATTATATTTAAAATAAGTTGTTTTTACTATCCCTAAGATCCCGATAACTATATTTGGGATAGGATCCGGATATTCTAGGCTTATCAATGAAGCAATTTTGTGGAAAAGTGGTAACTTGCATGTTAAACTGAATCTTAATTTTATAAGACAACATTAAACAAATTATAATTTGAGTCAGTTTGGGGTGTGAGTTGGGTTAGATTCGGGTTTGGATCCCTTTCGAATTGGATCCAAATGAAGCAGAATTTCCAGGCTAGTTAAATAATGAGCTTGATCGGATGAAGTATGTTTTGGTTATGCATTTCAATATATTTTCGTTTTAAATCGGATTTCCGATCTAGTTTCTCGGATCGAATCAGATTTGGCTATGATTATCATAGCTAGGCCTTGATAAACAAAATCAAATAGGTACCAATTAAATCAAAACTCCTAACTATTAGAAATGAAACTTTCAATTAATTTTATCTCATTAAAAGTGTAATAATTGTATATTGGGTCGATTTCAATTATACGTATTACACATTTTACATTTATATATATATATATATAAAGTATATATTATATGAGAACATACCTTATCGTGTAATCATGAGTTAGTTTTGCTACGAAGGTGTCATATCGTTTAATACATATTCGTAGTTTTGTTGGTTGAATGGATTATTCGGAGTTATTATTAGTTTCAGAATATTGTTTATCTAATAATTATGATATCTACCATAAATCTCGACCCTTAATATTCAACATCCGACGGGCTAAGATTGTTCACAATCACAGGAGTTATTATTAATTTCATGAGAACCGCACCCTAATATAGTATAGATCATATTAGAACATACCCTAGTATATATATTAAATAACTAAATATATATATATATATATATATATATATATATATATATATATATATATATATATATATATAACTAATATCCATATTTATTTAATCAAATATTTTTATTTATAACTCATTTATAATTCTGGTTTGTAATATAACATGTTACATATTGAAACCCACGTATACTAATTATTGGCGTTTACTAATAACAACCCACAGCTTGATATTCAACTGAAAGGCTTATAATTAATTTAGAAGGAATTGATATTCATAGTTGTTTATATAACATGTTGATAATCTTCATTGTTGTTTACTCATAATAGTAGCAAGTATGTAACATGTTGGCCACCCATATGGCCATATGCATGTTTTTAAGCTGTTTTTTAACTCTCTTTTTCTTTACCTTGTCTTTTGTCATGTCATTTTAAAATTTATTATATTTTTTCAGACTCGTCATTTTTTAATCATTGTTTTCCTGAATATATCAAAATAAAATATTTATGAATCAATAAAAATACAATTTGAATATTATAATAATTATTTAGGAGAGCATCTTGTGCTATATCATGCACACGCTAACATTATAAATTATGAACGATTAGTTTATAAATATAAAACGTCATTTAATCACCGAGTAATACATAAGCCTTGAATTACTCTTTTTTTTTTTTTGGTATTTGAGACGGGGAGATCAAAGGTTTGCCCGTATTATTTGCATAAAATAATGAAAATAGCTAACACGTGACAATCCGTTGGGTCGCTACTCCGCGGGGATCGTTCTTCAATAAAGGATTTAAACTACCAGGAGGGTAACTAAGAATAAAAGGCTCTAACGGGTAATCAAAAGTAAGAGAGGTCAAAAGATCAGCAAAATAATTAGCCTTCCGGTAAATGTGACGGAATTGAACAAGTCAATCCCTACATAAGAAGCCTTGAGACCAGACTGAATAAAGGATGAGTAGACGGAATATCACGATGAACAAGCTTAATAACCAACTCTGGATCAGATTCCACCACAACCCTACGAAAACCCTTTTCCCAAGCAAGGTACCAACCCGTGCAAATGCCCCAGAGTTCTGTCATGGGAACCATACAAGACCCAATGTTAATAGAGAAATCACACAACCACTAACTCACAGAGTCCCGAATAACACCACCAACGGACGCCCTTCCATCAGCGCCCTGGATAGTTCCATCCTTATTAACCTTAACCAATTGTTTACTCGGTGCGCACCAAGCAACATTTATGTGGGACTTGACCACCTGATAAGGGAAAGCATGAAGATAGGTTCTAGCAAAAATAATACCTTTAGTCTGATTACTTATAAAATCTATGCGGTTTGGAGGAGCGTAGGAGCCTTGAAAAACAAGGTTGTTTCTCCACTTCCAGCACCACCAAATCGATACAGCAAAGTACACGGTCCAAGGCATATTAAAGACAAACAAATCCGTTTGTGTCAAGTTGTCCATGAGCCAACAATGGTCCTAAGAAGCAAAAAATGTCCCAGCATAATCAGATGGTACAAGCCTTCCCCACAAATCTACAACACACGGGTAGTCACGGAATAAGTGCAACAATGACTCAACAACTCCTTTGCAGATAGGACATAGATCGTCTAACGCAAGATGACGTCGAAACCGTTCAACATTGTTAATAATTTACCATGTATAATATTCCAAAGAAAAGTTCGAATTCTTTCCGGCACATCCAGCTTCCAAATCAATTTAAATAATGGAGACAAGACGTTAACCGATTGAGATCTTGAAATAACAAACGAGTAAACAGAAGTAGAAGAATATAAACCATTAGTTTCATACCTCCACGCCACGTAGTCTTGCAAATCGGTAAAATCTCAAAGTGAGAATTCAGCTACTTTCATGAGAACTTGCAAAGGGAGCATCGAGCCAAGGCGACTCCAATTCCATCCCGACCCAATGTTCCAATAGTCAGAGACACGATCCACCCAGAACATTCTAGGAGGCCAAGAAAAAACGTCCTCGATTAATGGGTGATCACCGCACCAAACGTCCGTCCAGAATTGAGTGACATTACCTTTAAAAATAACCCATCTAATACCCTGAATCAAGATATTGTTCTTAGCCCATACAATTCCTTTCAAAATGTAAGATCTTTTTCGAGGCAATGCAGTCAAAGAGCTTCGTGTTTCCTTTAATTCCGTATTTTGTTGCTACAAGTCAAGCCCAAGGTCTGTCATTATTCCGCAAAAATTGCCAAGCGAGTTTTCCAAGGGCCACCAGATTAGCATTAGCAGTAGTAGGTATGCCAAGTCCTTCGAGATCAACAAGCTTGCACAACTCAACCCAAGCAACTAAGTGGACGCTCCTTTTAGTCTCCTTGTCGTTCTAAGAAATTAGCGGCAAAGCCTATCAGTTCTTTACTTATTGAAGCCGACAATTTTACAACCCGCATAATGTAAACACAACACAGAAAGTGAATGAGGTGAAAATTTTAAGTCGTTGAGTATTCGGTAGATATGAAATTATTATGGGTAGGAAGAGTTTAAATGAGGTGCAATTACCATAAAGATATCAAAATTAATTTTTACTCCTCTCCCACGTGAGAAGGACGGACCATTTTTAATTGAAAAATTTTGGTAAAATAGACTTCTTTTCATGAGCTTTTATTTTATATATCCCTCCAAGTTTTACCACTTTAATTGACTTACCACTATTAAGTATACTTATTAAAAGAAGTTATACTATGAACCTATTTAATAGAGCAGTAATACTAAAAGGACTAGTTATTGATATTGACCTTTTTTTTTAATTTTATTGATTCAACTTCATCGTTCCCTTACATAAGCAAAATTCATCGATAGTTTCAGATTTACTGCTCCTCACCATCGGTTTCGAGTGGAAGTCGATTTCGGTGCCCCTTTTCTAATGTCCAAATTAGAACCCTAAACTTGCTTCCATTTCAAAGCTATGATAGTGTAAATTTGATTTTTAGCGTGCGTCTAAGATCCGTTTTAAAAAAAAGCCTTAGCTTATCATCCAATTTGTGTGCGAGTACATTATTAGGATACAGGCACATTAGACCTTTACAAATCCGGTCCCTGTCTAACCCATCAGTCTAGGAAAAAATATGGGTATGAGGAGGTAGTTTGTCCTGTTCGGTCTGGTCCGGTCCGTCCCATATTTGATGGGACGGGTATGTGTAAGTATGTTGGCCCGTGGGCCAACCCGACCCGTTTATAGTTTTATACATATAATTTTTTTTATATATCTATATATAATTTAGATTGTTTTTTAATGTCACATATTCTTATTTTATATAGTTTGTTTAGAGTATTTTGACGAGTTACACTCGTTTGTAATACAAGATTGCAATTGATTGTAACGACAATTGTTGTTTTTCAGGCATTTAGATTTATTTATTTTTGTGGTTGTGCGTTGTGGAAATCATCCGTAGTGCACTATGCAGATATAATTGGTTTGAAAGTTTGTGCTAAATACATTATATTACTTGTTTTTGAACGATAAATCATTATAAAATACACACAATCAAGTATATACGGACCATCCGGTCCGGCCTAGTAGCCCGACCACTTTTTATGTGGGTGGACAGGGCAGTGTTTGTGACTTGGACAAGTCGGGCCGGACTGGCTCAGCCCGTACCTTGCAGGTAGCGTTTTTAGCTATAGGACCCGAACCCGCTTTTGTACAGTTACAAGGGACATACATGCAATTTCTATTTTAGATGCGTTCGAATATACCATGCTCTCATCTCATTAAATTTTGTCGATCAATAAGCTATAATCTAGATATTAGGTCAGCAATAACAATTGAATTATATTTAGCATTTGAAATTAATACGCATTAGGCCTTATAAAAATCTTTTACTACAAATTTTGAAACTTATACGATAAATAATCTATCATATCTCTACTTATTATATTTTATTTTCTAAATGATTGAATAAATAAAAAAATATGTTTATATTACAGACAGTCTCTTTATTAATTACTTTCATATCTGGTTATCATGTACATTACTCACGTCATTGATTTGCTGGCCACTTTTTTCTTTCTTTATTTTGACAAAGCTAGCCAGCTTTGATGGAGACCCGTTGCATATCATCATAATTAGGGGAAATTATCGAAAAGTACCCTCTAAAAATAAATTATTTATAAACAATCACCCATTTTTATTTTTATTTATCAAAAGCCACCCTTAAATTCATCAATGTTCCCACTTAACCACAAGCCTCATTTATATGATATTTAATACACAATATTATCATCTATAGGTCCGTTTGGAAAAAAAATCTCAGATTAATTTTGAATTATAAACCCAGATAATCTCCCAATAATCAATAATTTAACTACAATTAAATTAAATTTTATCATCTTAATAATCTACTTTCAAACAATCCTCTTAATAACCTTTTAAGTGGATTATTTGAATATATAAATAATCCTCTTTATATATTGTGGTTATATATATATATATTTATATATATATATATATATATATATATATATATATAGAAACGGAAAGCGGTTAGGTTGGTCGATCTCCTATAGGTAGTTCACCCTAAAGCATCCTTGCGGATGAGAATACGGAGTTTGAGAACGTCAGAAAAACAAATGTTGGGGTTCGAAATTCCAGAGGGGTTATAGTCGGTCAGCAACACGGTTGGTTTCTCTGAAAATATGTCTAATGTGGACTTCGTCAAAGAAGCGGAAATCCAGCATGGAGTTGGAAATAATCATCTTGACCTCCCACGGACAACTCCACATTCCTTAGAATGTCTTGATTTTTTTTTTTTGGTGAAAACCTTGGAATGCCTCGATAACACAAAGATTATCACCCTCAATTTTGATCCTTTTGATTTTTAATTTGATAGCCTCTTGTAAACCCGATTTGAGAGCATAAACTTTAACTTTAATTACTGAGTCAAAATTATTTTTAGTCACATCAAAACTATCAACTTCACCCTGTGATTCTGAATCACAAAGCCGATGAATGTTCGTCTCGAATCGAGTTTAGAACAATCAAAATTGTAGTTAAAAATATAATATTGATATTGAGTGTATGGGACATATGTGGTTCATTGTTGGCTTCTGGACATATCTGATCGTCTCCGCCTCTCCTTAAACTAAACAGAAATACAGTTAACAATTTCAAAGAATCAAACGTACATAGAATTGTTTTTAATAGATTATCATAGCTGACATCATTAATTAACAGGATATGTTATGCACAATATTATCATTACATATAAATATATTGTGTACCGCTTTCTGTACGTCTACCTACTTTTATATTGAACCCGCGGTACAGGGAAGCCAAACCTTTTTGTACGTGTACCTACTCTTATTGGTTGACAAAACATTTATCATGAAAATAGTTCTTACTACAATTGTATCGTCTTTATTATAATTTTATATAGATTATATGATAATACAAAGATAATAATAAATATTATAAGATAAAAGTAAATATAATCTAATATAAATTAACGAGATAATATACTTATGTACAATAAATAAATATATTCAATGCATATTTCAATATTTTTCTCGTAGTCAAAACGTGAAGAGATTTGTGAACTGAAGGCTTGTCTTATTCCATTGATCAAACAATGTTTATATATGAAAATATAAAGAGATAAAATAATAAACTAATACTAAAAGATAAGATTAAAAGATAAACTAACAAATGATAAACTAACAAATAAAGGATAAGCCCAACATATGATCCAATATACTAGGCTCATACTCTAACAAAACGTGCATAGACAAACCGATAGAACATATACGTGTGATAATGATAAGACAAACCTTGGAAAATTAATTGATCTAATATAATGTTAAAGACATTTATAATATATTTTTAAAGCCTAATTTCTTCCCTCCCCTTCAAGAGGGATTGACTCGTAGCACCTATTCTACAACCAACAATGCAACTTCTAACATGACCCCTTCTCTAATGATTCAAAACCACGCAACATATGTCAAGTTTGTAATAAGCCTAGTCACACTACAAATGATTGCTATCAACGAGTTAATCTTGGATCGTTTTCAACTCGCTTTCCGGATAAACTACACACTAATTCTCAACCTAGAAGCAACTACACTAACGCTTCATCTCACTCTAATGTCAATCGACAACAACCCTTAACAAAACATGTCCCATCCATCATCGATCCATCTTGATACTTTACCACCGGGGCCACCGATCATATCACAAGGGATATGAGTAAGATGACCATTGATTTGGACCACCAAAATGGCGATCAAATTGCACTTGGTAATGGAGCTACTATAACTCACATTGGTACATCATATTTTCCAACTGTGAGAATGTGGATAATATTCCCCTTAGGGTTTCCATCGTTAGATGGACAATATTAATAGAGTAAACGTATTTACAATAATTACAAAGGCAGACCTCTATTTACGTTATTTACAATAATCTATCATACCCCGTAATCGAAACTGGTGGAGGATGAACAGTAAGACTGAACCGAAAGTCTAAGAATAATTGTCGAGGCAGACCCTTGGTGAAGATATCAACATATTGGAACGCAAAAGGCACATGAAGAACCTTGATGTGACCCAGGGAAACCTTGTCGCGAACAAAATGAATGTTGAGTTCGATGTGCTTGATTCGTTGATGCTGAATTGGATTGTTGGCAAGATATGTAGCAAAGATGTTGTCAGTGTAAACAACCGTGGCTTTGGATAAGGGACAATGAAGTTCCAGCAACAGATTCCGTAGCCAAGAACACTCAGAGACAACACTCGCAACTCCGCGATATTCAACTTCAACACTAGACCGAGAGATCACAGATTGATGTTTTGCGGACCAAGAGATAAGTGTGTCATTGAAGAACACACAGTACCCGGAAGTAGAACGATGAGTCTCCGAACACCCTCCCCAATCAGCATCTGTATAGGCAATTAAGTCCAATTGGGGAGAGGGAGAGATGGTAATACCGAGAGTAGAAGTGCCAGCAACATAGCGGATGATACGCTTGAAGACGGAAAAATGCGGTTCTCGGGGGTCATGCATGAAAAGGCAGACCTGCTGAATAGCAAAAATAATATCTAGGCGAGAGAACGTAAGATACTGAAGCGCACCGGCGAGACTTCTGTAAAGAGTTGGATCGTTGACTGGTGTGCCAAAGGATGCGCTGAGCTTAACTGATGTCTCCGCAGGGGTGACGACAGGTTTACAATTTGTCATCTTTGCTCTGTCAACTATATCCCGAGCGTATTTGTCCTAGGACAAGAACAATCGAGAGGAACTCTGACGAAATGAGATGCCCAAAAAATTAGATAAAGTGCCCAAATCTTTGAGGGCAAATTCCTTGCTTAAAAGCATAATCAGATGAGTTCTCAGCAAATCAAAAGATACAGTTAGGATGATGTCATCAACATAAAGAAACAGATACGCAGTGTCAGTGCCTTGTCGATAAATAAAGAGAGAGGAGTCGCTCTTACTTCCGATAAAGCCAATGCGAGTCAGGAAACCTGCAAAGCGTTGAAACCAAGCGCGGGGAGCCTATTTGTGACCAGAAAGGGACTTCCGAAGAAGGCTTACATGATTAGGTCAAGAGGTATCACGGAAACTTGGAGGTTGAAACATGTAGACCGTTTCGTTCAAATGCCCATGGAGAAAAGCATTCTGAACGTCGAGCTGGTGAATGGACCAAGAACGAGATACTACAATGCTAAGAACCATGCGGATGGTAGCCGGTTTGACCACTGGACTAAAAGTCTCATCACAGTCCACTCCAATCTGTTGGTAACATCCATTGGCAACCAAACGAGCCTTGTCCCATTCCAGAGAACCATCAAACCTGTACTTATGTCGAAAAATCCACATACATCGCACAATATTAGCATCATTAGGACGAGGAACTAGAACTCATGCCTTATTTTGCATAAGGGCTCGATATTCATCAAGCATGACATGGTACCAATACGGATCCTAGAGAGATAGGTTGTGTGATTTGGGTATGGGCGAGATAAGACGGGAACAGGGGGTACTAGAGACGGATAGATCGAAGATGGGTTTGAGTTTCACAATACCGGATCGGCTCCGGGTCTGAGGCTAGGTTGACATGGGAGCAGGCTGGGATGAGGCCGAATGTATAGGTTGGGAGTTGAAGGTGGAAAGCTCATTTAAGTGTTGTGGGATATTAAGTGGGTTGGGGTTAGCAGATAGGCCTGGAAGGAGAGCTGGGATGAAGTCATCAGGCGGGCCGGCAGGAGATGGGAGTGGACTGGAGGAGGCACTAGCGGGTTGTGGGAAAGCAGCAGACTGTGGAGAGCGCAGGCCTGATGTTGCGACTGGGCCAAACAAAGGCGGGATTGGGCCGTAGGCTGGAGTGGGCCAGACGTAGGAGATGACTGGGGATTTTCCTCAAGACTCCTAAGGAAGGCATTGTGGTACGGTGAAGGTCCGTCGTCGGTTAAAAAATCATAGGATTCCGGGGAGGTGCTGTTCCGGTGAAAAACGGAAATTGAGACTCATAAAATGTGACATGATGGGAAAGGAAAATTTTATTGGAACCTAACTCTAGACACTTGTGACTCCGATGATGAGTGGGGTACCCTAGAAAAACGCACTTTGTAGTGTGAGGTTGAAGTTTGTGGGAAATGGTTGCACTTTGATTGGGTTATCAAAGGCAACCGAAAACCCGAAGATGACTTAAGGATGGTGTAGTGTGGCATAACACTTAGGTAGGAGATCTATTTTGAATGGTGGTGGATAGAAGAATGTTGAGAACGTAGCAAAACATCTCTACGGCGTGAGTTCAGTAGGAGACGGGAATAGACGCATGAAAAAGAAGAGATCGCATCATGTTATTAATCGTACGAATGGTACGCTTAGCTTTGCCATTTTGAGGAGAGGTATGAGGACACAAAAATTGAAAAGAGATGCCATGAGTGGCAAAAAAATTGTGATAATTCATGTTGTTAAACTCACGCCCCATGTCGCATTGAAAACTTTTAATGTTTGTGCAAAATTGTGTTTGAACGAGTTTGTGAAATTGCCCAAAGAGATCGAAAACTTGTGACTTAAACTTGATTGGATAGATCCATAAGAAGTGAGAATAGTCATCAAGAAATAACAAGTAATATTTAAAGCCTTCTTGGCTAGGGATATGAGAGGTCCAAATATCACTATGCATAATATCAAAGGGCGCAAAACTACTAGTGGATGAGCGATCAAACTCAAGTCTATGATGTTTTCCAAGTTGACACGCATGACAAAGAGGAGGTGATTTCCCCTTAACACATTTAAAAAATGAAGAATTGCGAAGAAAATTAAAGACCAGCATGCCGGGATGACCTAGACGAGCATGCCAAGTGGAAGAATACTCTATCGAGAGGGCATGTGGTGAACTAACGGGTGGATTGGTAACCGAATAGAGATCCCCGGAGCTATGACACCTCAGACGAACAATCCCCGTTTGTAGATCCTTCACAAAGAAACCAAAAGGGTCAAATTCAACAGAAGCAAGGTTATCAATTGTAAAATGTCTAACAAATACTAGGTTTTTGACAATTTTGGGTGCGACAAGGATATTTGATGAACGGAGAGGTTTGTTTGGGGTGGGTAGGATAGCATCACCAAGACATGTAGAAGGAATACGCATACCATTGCCAACAATTATCGTATTTAATGGACCATTATGCGAAAAAGACGAGAGATTACCCGAATTATTCGTCATGTGCGAGGTGGCGCCCATGTCCATGTACCATAAATTGTCAGTCGGAGTTAACGTCATTGTGGCAAATGACTGGTCCAGTGAAGTTGGCTGAGCAACACAAGAAAACTGGTCCTACCTGAAGTGAGCCTGATGGGGGCTGAAAGTTGGGCTAGATCCAAGTAGTCCCTGTTGGTTTGTTGGGTAGGGGCAAGGCGGAGGTGGTACTGGGCCAGAGTTGGAATGGGCCGGCATCCAAGGTTGTGCAGCAGGAGGCCCGCCAACAAAATTGTGGAGGGGTCCACCCGTAATTGGGCTTGAAGACAACGCGCTGGACTGGAGTTGTTGTGTTGGACCGGGCTTTGCTTTTTCTGCCCCGGGTCCAATTGCCACTAGGCCGGTCTGCAGCAGGCTGGGGTGGAGGGTTTGCAACAAACCCTAAGACGCAACTGTTGCGGCAGTAAGGGCTTGCCGGTGCTCGTTTGTGCCGCCAACCGGGTTTCCTCGAGAAGCAGTTGAGAGCGTGCTTTGATAAAACTCGGAAGAGGATCCGTTTTTTGAATAAAACTTGCCACAACATTGTATTCAGACAGGAGACCCGAGATTAGTTGAAGCACTAAACGAGTTGCAGGAACCGGTGATCCGCCACCCTTTAGTTGATCTACCAAGGACTTGAGATGCTGACAAAAGGAATTGATGGAGGAGAAACTGGATAACTTACAGTTGGAGAATTCGTGCTCAAGATACACCGCTCGAGTGTTTTTGTTATCCTGAAAAATATCCTTGACGTGATTCCAAGCTTGGAGTGCGGTGTCGTTGGAGTCAAGGATTTGAAGAAGAATGTCACGTGAGACCGTTCAGTATATCCACTGAAGAACAGTGGCATCATCTTGAAGTCATAAGGAATTTTCGATGTCTGTCATCAATATGATCAAGAGCATTATGCGCTTTCGCAGTAACGCGAAATAGGGTAACCCAAGATGCATACTGAGTATCATGATCCAGAACAAGAGCGATGTTGTTCTTGATATTTGAGATTCCGAGAGCAGAGTGGAATGAAGGCTTTTTGTCGGCCATCGGAGCGAGATTGACGGAAGAAAAGGTGAAGGGGAAGAAGCAACGGAATAGGGTTAGAGGAGAGAAGCCTCTGATACCATGTGAGAATGTGGATATTATTTCCCATAGGGTTTCCAATCGTCAGATAGGTAATATTAATAGGATTAAAGAAAACTTTCAACATGCAATGGTGTTTGTGCTAGGTGAGGTCTACTCGTCCATATCACGGAAACCATGCCTCCCATGCAAATTGTTCTTCTAGTCTTAACGGTTACCCTCCCAAAGAACTTCACCAACATGTAGGGTATACTGGGCACAACGTCTCTATAGACACTCCAAGCTATGGACATCTCATGCGAAATGGGAGTGGCAACACTATCCACTCAGGCTAAAAAGATTTTAACTTAGGATCCTAAAGAATAAGTGAATAGTTGGGTGGTATATGGTTGATCTTTTGGTTTTACCGGCCATAAGAGGTAGTAGCTATACTTGCCCAAAATTTATGGTTAAGTTGAGATGGATAATCCTCACAATTAAGCATACCCAAGATCTCCCTAAGGTCATCAATATATAAAGATCAGTCTTAATTTTCAAGACGAAAAGTCATGGTGGACGAATGGGATTTCTAGGTAGGTAAGTAATATCCAAGGTACTAAGGAACTCTAGTGTAAGCTTCTTATAAGTTCTTTCTTTCCTCTTTAAGAAAGAGTCAACCTAACTCTAGCAAACATGACATAAATATCATGATTCATTCCCACTAATTACCAGAATATCCTTGTTTGTAAATACTGCATACATGATTCTATCTATTTTATTCCTTATAATTTCTACTCTCAATAAGAATGCTAATTCTTATTGTACTTGGAAGAAGAAATAGGAAAAAAGAATAAACATAGTGATAATTTTTATTATCCGTCGTCGTAATAAATAGGAGATCAATTTAAATTAGTTTCTTCACCTTCTAAGCAAATAGGAGCAATTAATTATGACATGTTAACTAAAAAATCCGTTCGCATGAAAAATATATAGCAAATGATGATTCTAAATACTACCATAACTCATATACACAATATATCCAATACATAGAATTAATTCAATATCATATATCAATGTAGTTGGACTCTCTAGATCCTAGAAAAGATGAGATTTAGCCACACATACTTGAACAAAACTCAAAATGATCTATTAATGATCAGAAAAATTATCCAGTCGAGCGACAACCAAGGATCTAGTCGAGCGACTATGGGGGAAGAGCAGCGATAAAAACTTATAAATTGCAGAAGAAACAAATTTCTAACCTAATGGATGAAAACTCTTATTGATAGGTGAGGGTTTAACCTAAAACCCCAGATCAATATTCTAATAAGACAAGATCATATCTAAAACATAAAAATACGTCCAAGTGGATAGATAAGAAGTATAGTCCAAGTAAAAGGGATAAGGGTAAGATAATTAGAGGTTGAAATTGGTCAATTGAGTAGTCTAGTTGAGCGACTAGATGAGCCAAGTTAATAGGCCTGGTCCAAATTTTCTCAATAACTTCAACACTTCAAGAGGAGGTCACGTGTAGAAGATGGAGATGGTGGTCGAGCAACTAGATGCATGATCAAGCACTTCTTTACGGTTCCCAATGTACTTTATTTCATACTCAAACTTTGGTCATTTTTGTCTTGACCTTGCTTATTTGACCGTAGGAAGATTCTTAGTGTGTATAAGACAATATCGCCACATGTATACCATTTGTACTCCACAAATGTTGCGAATGCCTACAACTACATAAACTAATCAGTAGATCTCCGAAATACTAATAGGAAGGAAATAGACCGAGAAGATATGTCATTTAGCCCAGAAGAGGATGCGACTAAAATAAAATAATGATGATAAAAAAATGTTAAATAGAGTGTTATCACTTCCAAATAACAATATTTCTAAAGGAAGAGAGAAATAGGAGAAAGAAAGATAAATCTTCCAAAACTATGTATCTTGCTTTGGTTTGTGAAACAACCGAAAAAAAACCCTTTAGCCCTGAAAGAACGCGCCTCACGCGCAACCATTCCTTTCCCCTCTGCCGCTCATGGCCGGTCTTTGGCACACCAAAAATCCCTCCATCAAGCTCTCAGAGCTTTACCTGTCCTCCACCAAACCCACGAAGCCCACCCCTTCAGCGCTAGGCCCGCCGTCCCCAACCAGTCCTTTTGAACCCATCCCTAAAGAAATGATCATGTCTAACAATCCAAGATTGGCTTCTGACCATAACCCTAGCCCTCCACCACTCAGTTCCGACGTCCTCTTTCCGCCTCTCCCTCCGACTATGAACCCCGTACCGGACTCTGCCCAACCTCTTTCTCTCACCAACCCTTCCGAGGTTGATGCGTCCTCTCTTGTGACCCCTCCTTCCCAGGCTACCAACCTTCATCCCTCCAAGCGCATGTCCCAACCAGATTTGTATGACCCTTCGGTGCAGTCTGGATACCCTTCCACAACCACCCTTTCACCTTCCGCACTTCCTCAGCCACCCTCGGATATTGTCCCCATCTGACTTTTCGGATAGCCCACATGCAAACTTCTTTACGGCTGCAGGATCTCCAAAAGCCTATTTCAAGGACATTATTATTAATGCCACATCTTGGAACCACGTGGCGTTATTCTACTCTCCTGGGCACGATAATGGTGTCATTCAATTCTCCAATGAAGACATTGTTGACACCATTTACAAGTGGAAGATATCCTTGATCGGATTCCCACTGGGCGACCTGATCACCTTTCAATGTATGTCTTTCTACGTTGCCCAATCTTTAAATCAAGTGGCTTCACCAAAGATTTTACGTAATGAAAACGGAATTTTTATATTCCACTTTGCCTTAGAAGAAGATCTTCTATCCATCATTCATGGCAGCCCGTGGATAGTTAATGGATCTTTGTCTCTCCTCCTTAAACGTTGGCACCACCGAATGACTCTTGACTACTCTAATCTTTCCTCCATTCCAGTCTGGGCATCTCTGTATGACATCGACTACAGATTCTGGTCCCCTCATATGTTGGCTAAGATCGGTTCAGCTGTCACTCTCTACTTACGGACTCCCGCTCGGCTAATCAAGATAGGCTCGGCTTCACCAAGATCTTGGTTGAAATCCAAGCGTCTAAACCTTTGCTCAGTGAAGTGACTCTTGTTGGCCCTGACGGTGAATTCATATCCCGAAAAGTCTCTTTTGAATGGTTGCCAGAGCACTACCCTAAATGCCTCCTATTCGGGCATCGATGTAGGGAAGCAAAGCCCCAGAGGAACCTTCCACCTATCAAACCTCACAGAGCCCCTCCCACACCATCCGCTAACCCAAAGCCCGTCCTCCCTACCCCAAATCCCTCTCTTCGTATCCAGGGGTCATATCACTCAATTCCCCTACCTTTAAAAGACCCTACAACTCTCATCCATCCCTCTAAGATGAATGAAGCTTCTAACGGGATCGTCTCCCAACCAGCCCCCTCTACTCCCATCCTAGGGAATCTTCCCACCATACTTACCTCGCCTACTATGACTGACCCTCAACCTAGTCTTCAACCCCTTATGGGTATCCAAGAGAGCTCTATCAACCATCTTATCCCGCCTACTACTTCCTTCTCTAACACAAGTTTCAAGGATTCTAGCATTAACTAAGTGGTTTCCCATGAATCATAATCTAGGAGCATGGAATGTTAGGGGTTTGAATCACCCCAATAAGCATCAGGCTGTTGATGATATGGTTAAGAACCACAACCTAGACATCGTTGCACTAATCAAAACCAAGCTCTCCGAGGACACAATGAGGAGTCTCTCTTCCCTCATACCCAATTGGAACCAAATCTCCAACTACTCCAATGAATTCAAAGGTCGAGTCTGTGTCTGGTGGAACCCGTTCACCCTCTTCTCACCCCATGCTAACCAACAACCAAATCATCCATTGCAACATCAACCATCTTCTACCCGATTACAACCCTGCTCAATCCAATCCCCAACTCACCTCCGAGTGTTCATTCATCTACGCTCACAACCGCCTTGAAGATCGCCAACCTCTGTGGGACTCTATTGCCACTATCAATCTCCTCAACCACCAATCTCCTTGGGTTCTTCTGGGGGACTTTAATACTATCTTGAGCCCTGATGAGAAAATCTCCGAGAACCCTTCCTCCTCAACTCTTCCCTCGACTAAATTGGCTGATTGCTTCTCCTCAAACTCACTCTCATATCTTGACTTCTCCGATTGTAAACTCACTTGGAAACTCACTTCAAGAATTTGGTGCAAACTCGATTGCATCGTGGGCAACCCCTCCTGGACTACTACCTATCCAAACTCCACCACCCTTTTTGATACCCCTAGGCTCTTCGATCACTCTCCAACCATTCTATCCCTAAACCCTAAACATATCCCCTCGGGGCTTCCCACAAAGACTTCTTTGACAACGTTACTCAATCCTGGTCGATCCCCACCCCTTACCATCAAGGTCATCACATGACCAACCTCTACCACAAACTGAAAAGACTCAAGCCTACCTTAAAGAAATTCCCTAGCGTCAAAATGGAGATTCCGCACTCCTCTATTGAAAACCTGAAAGCAAATCTTGCCACCACTCAAACCAAACTCCAATCCACTCCTCTAAACCATCATCTGCTTGATCTCGAACGTAGCATGACCATCCTTCTCAACTCCAAGATGGACGCTCTACGTACCACTCTTGTCCGGCTTTCTAAAGCTTCCTAGTCGAAGTACGGGGACCAATGCAACAATTTCTTCTTCAAGAGCATCACTACTAGAAGAACAACAAATGCCATAAAAAGCATGCTGAATCCCCACGATCTCGATAAATGCCCCACCCAGAATTCTGAAGATATCTTCACAATCCTAACTAACTACTTCTCCAATGTCCTAAACCCACCTTCCCCACAGAATCCACTCAGCCTCTTTCCGGACTGCCCCTTACCCACTATCAGTCTTGATAACGTTCATAACCTCTGTAAAAAAGTTACCAGAGAAGATATCAAATCGGCTCTTTTCGACATTGGTGACTACAAAGCTCCGGGGCCCGACGGCTTCAACGCTTTCTTCTTCAAAACCACTTGGAGCATTACTGGAGAAGATTTCTCCAATGTCATCCTTGATTTCTTTGATACGACCATCCTTTCAAACCACATCAACCACACTTCCATCTCCTTGATAGCAAAAAAGAGCAACCCCAGCATGCCTTCTGACTATAGGCCGATCTCCCATTATAACACATCGTATCAGGTTATTGCTAAGATACTTGCAACCAGGCTCAATGCTACCCTTCCTTCGATCGTTGGCAACTACTAAGGAGCTTTCATTAAAGGGAGATCTATCAAGCATAACATACTCATAAATCAGGAGTTGTTTAAGAGCTATAACCAACGGCACATTTCACCCAAGAGTGCCCTCAAAGTGGATATCTCGAAAGCCTTTGAAATGATTAACCATCAATTCATCCTCAATTGCCTTGGTAGAAGTGGCTTCCCTGAAAAGTTCATCAGACTTATCGATGCTTGCATCTCTAGGCCTTCCTACTCGATTGATATTAATGTCTCCCTTAAGGGTTATTTCAAGCGCACTAGGGGCTAAGAAAAGGCTGCCCCCTATCTCATGCGCTTTTTATTATTTCCCTTGAAGTCCTATCTTCGTCGATCAAGATCAATACCACCAATCCCGACTTCAACCTTCACCCAAAATGCACCTCCCCTCCCCTTACCCACCTTTGTTTTGCTGATGATATTTTGCTTTTTTATAGGGGTGATTCTAACTCTTTTAACATATTAATGAAGACCCTTTCTCACTTTGGAAACTCCTCAAGGCTTCACATTAACCCTAGAAAGTCCACTCTTTTCCTTAGTGGAATATCTCCTCAAGACTGCAACAACCTTTTCGCCAGCACTGGTCTTCCATTAGGCTCTCTCTCATTCAAATATCTCGGTATCCCCATTGGCAGCAAAAGACTCAAGCAAGCTGAGTACCTTCCACTCATCACCAAGATCACTCGCAAAATTAACTCTTGGAGTGCGAGAAATCTCTCCTATGCCGGCAGAAAGCATATCATATCCTCGATTCTCATCCCTCTCCAATACTATTGGTGCTCGGTACTTCCTTTCCCTTCTTCCATCATCATGAAAATCAACAGTATCCTTCGCTCCTTTCTCTGGTCGGGCAAGGAGGCTAGCCCATGTGCTCTTATATCTTGGCAGGTTGTCTACTCTCCTATGTCCGAAGGTGGGCTTGGATTCAAAGAATTGCTCCATAGAATAAGAATTGCTCTCATGGAATAAGGCTTGTATCTCCAAGCTGATCTTTGAGTTAGACCCAAGCCACTTTAGTCATAACCTTTGGTCTGAATGGATCACCAAAAACATTCTTAAAAGCCATTCCATTTGGACCTATGAACCCAACTACAAACACAGCCACATATGGAACTCTATCCTGAAAGTTAGGCACGACATATTGGCCATTGCTGCGGACATATATACCTTCCCCACCCTCACCACTAAACCTAATGGCTCTTTCTCCACCACTTCTACGTACATACCATATCATCAGGAGTCGACAACCCACCTCCTAGTACTTGCTTGGTATCATTTGGAAGGGTATCAACATTCCCAAATGCAGCTTCATTTCCTGGTCAGCCATAAGCGCCTCCCAACCCTCTCTAAAATCTTTGCTTGGAATATCACCTATAATGATACTTGTCATCTCTGCGGGAACCATCCTGAAGACGAGGACCATCTTTTTCACCATTGCAGCTACTCTTCCCTCACCCTCGACCTGATCTCTAGATGGCTCCATGTGTCCACCCCGTACCCCTACAACAACTGCATATGGACGTGGCTTAGCAACATCAAACCTCACAAACACGACTTTATCTCTCACATCCGAATTGCTACCATCACATGCTTCATATACTTCATCTGGAAAGCAAGGAATGAGCTCATCTACAATCACCACTTCACTCATGCGACCTCCTACGCTTACAACGTCATTCAAGCCATAAAGAACCACTCCTCTCACCATTGGAAGGATAGATCTTTAAAATCCCTTTAAGCAGCTCGATATTAACCTTATGTAATGAATTTCTTTCCTTTTCCTCTCTTGCTCTTGTTAAGGTCCAAGAGGATTCTCATGTACATCTTTTCTGATCAATATAATTAACCTTTCAAAAAAAAAAAGATAAATCTTCCAATATGACGTTGACGTAGGGTGGGACAACTTGATCAACATTGTGAATGGACTCGAATTCATGCGAAACATAATGTTTGAAAAATGTGATCACATGATCGTAAAATGGGACCAGTCGACTCGACCGAGGGGATCAATCGAGTCGATTGATGGTAAAGCATAAGACAATTTTCATTTTCTCTTCCTTCACTTACTAGCTAGCTTCCTTCCTTTGCTTTCGGAGGTAGTTGAGTCTTTCAATGCTCCAGTGTCAAAGTACGTAGATCTTTGTATTTCTATCGGACCTCAATCAATTTCGTCTCGACCTTGACTTCCTTCTCGACCGTAGGAGAACCTTAATGTCTTGAAGACATTCTTCCGTACATAACTTCATTTTAGCTCCAGAAATGCCCAAAATATTTACAATATCCTTAATGCAAAAGTAATCTCTCCAAAACACAAAGGGACTGAAATTTGTCAACATACAATGTAAATATACCCTAAATACTAAAAAATGGTTAAAAATTATGGTGAAAAAATATATGCTAAAATGGATGTTATCAACAAGCAATGACAATCAATAACATTGAGAATGGATTCATAAACTTTAATTGAAACAAATGCCCAAAATGGGTTCACGAGCATTAAACATGTGTAGGGTTAGCCCAAAAACACCATCGTAGCTAAGGAAATTTATGCATATAGAGTTTTTTTTGCATTGGGCACGTATAATTTCTCCATAGTTTTTCAAGAGTTACATTATAGTTAACCTAATCAATACAACACAACAAAAACACAAATTTAAAACATGAAGAAAATGAAAGTGAACACAACCACACCGAAACTCCCAAACTTAGCCTTATTAGACACGGCCAGGTGTAGCCTCGGGTGTAGGTCCAGCAGATCGGCCACGCTCGGACTTGCTACTCTCAGCAAACTTGATACTTCCTTCATGCATCCCTTGCTTCTTTTCATCTTCATCATACTCAGACCCATAATAAACCTCCTCGGTGGAACCCTTGCTAGCCGGAAAAAACATGCTTCCCCATTGCGGGAAGTGGACAAGGGCAACCGGAAGAGTACAAGCGATGGTCATGATGCCCATATATGTGATTCCATTGTGTGTTGAGAATGAAGTTGCTGTAAAGAATATCAACTGAGTCAACCCTGCGCCGACATTGCCACCAGCTCCAGTGAGCCCAGAGATAATGCCTAGCGAGCGTCGGGATATAAAAGGGACGATTCCGAAGGTGGCCCCGCATGCAGCTTGGGCACCTAGGGAGAAGAGGATGAGAGCCACAATGGCCACTGGGAGGGTATTGGAGAGGCCTAGCCAAACACAGAAGACACCCCCTAGGGTTTGGAAGATCCAAAGTGTCCAAAGTCGTCCCCTCATGCCAAAGAGTCTGGCACTCCAGTCTGATGCCAACCCTCCAAAGGGTCGGGAAACGAGATTCGCCATTCCGAAGCTCGCGGCTATGATTCCTGCGGTGTGGAGCTTTAGGTCGAACCTGAATCATCACAAGCCAAATATTGTAACACCACATCTAGACGGAATACATGTAAATTTTATTCAATGAATCTAAAATCAGATACCTGTCATAGAAGTATTCAGCAATGACATTATCAGTTGTCAACTCCACTCCCAATGAATATCCATAGAGCAGTACAAATATCCATGTCCTGTAATTGGTAATAGCATACCACAATATCTGGACCCAACAAAAATTTAGTCAGTAACTATGGAGCGTTTTATAGAAACTTTTTCAAATTTTAAAATCGAACACTTTGTATTAGCGTTAAACATGAGCTAGTTTTTTTTCTTTCAAAAAATTTTGGCGCCAACGCCAAAAATCTTTTTTCTAGTTTTAGTTGAGCGTAATTGGAATGCGTTAGTTTTTTTCTTTAATAAAACAAATCTCGTGTTTTAAATTTTTCGGTAACTAATTAAGAATATTGATAAATTAAGTTAATAAAAAAATGTACCTTGGAGAACTTGTCTTTTTTAACTTCCCCTGTCTTCTTCAGTAAACCAAGATTTCCATCAGGCAAATCCTGGCCGAGGGTCAACACTAAGATCCCCATGACAATATGCATAATGCCAGGGATGAAAAAGGAAATCCTCCAAGCGATAAACGACGTCGCACCACACTTCTTAATGAGCTCATAGAGTATAGGCATGAGAAGTTGTGTAGCCCCACCTCCTACGTTTCCCCAACCAGCGGCAGTGCCGTTGACCAACCCTATGATCCTTCCATTAAACATGGTACTCATCCAATATTGACATGCACTACTAGAAAAGCGGGTTCGAAGCGACGCTTTTATTAGCATTTTGCGACACCTTAGGGTGTCGTAAATATGATATGCGACACTTGTAAAGGGTATCACAATTTTCGCCGTCGCAATTGGTAGATGAGTCAATTGCGACACCTTAACATGTCACGGTAAATTGAGACACCTTAATGTGTCACACTAGTTAATAATTTTGCGACAGGTATATCAGTCATATTTTGAAACATTTGCGACACTTTACCGCGACTCTCTTCAGCACTTGCTATGTTTTTTTAACGCAACTATTTCCGACACCCCAAGGTGTCGCAATTTACAATTAATTTATTAAAAAAAAATTAATTCAACAATTTATTTGGCTGCTTTTATCAACTTTTATTCATTTAATTAAACTATATGTATCTTCAATTGAATTAGAGTACTTATTTAGCCTAAAACCTAAGTTTAGGTGTAGTAAATGATCTAGATTAAAAATATGATGCCAGCCTGGATACCCCGAGATGTATTTATACTTTGTGGGTGTTGACATAATAGAGGATGTATAGAGCTACAACAGAATATACAACACACTTGTCTGCAACACCCTATCAATTGGCATTGAATTTGCATCGATGACATCGGCGCCACCATCTGTAGATGACTGGGATGTAGGCCTAGGCTGGGAGTATATCGACCGCCCCAGCTGCATCACTTCCTGGTTGAGGGCAGCAATGCATCCTTGATGGTTTGTGTCACGTCCCTGAGATGGCATCCTTGAGCTGCTTCTTTGTCTGATCACCACCGAATCCTCCTGGTTCTTTGTGTCGATTGCGCCCCTCTTCTCCTTGTCTTCCTTCGCAAACTACTCAGCTTCTTTCACCATCTTATCAACCTGCAACATTCAATTCCATTCTCATCAACTTCTTACATATACACTAGCTTCTCTATCCAACGTTATAAAGAAAGCAAATCTGATAGGACTCTAACATCAGCAAAAGACAAGCCTTGGAACACTTACGTGAGGAAAAAGAAATAAGTCTGATTTAAGTTTAATTCTATTAGAACTTTTAACTTAATTTATTGGTTAGTTCAGTCAGTTCCTTAGTTATAGGGATTAGTCCTTAAGTTTCTCAGTAGGTGGGGAAGTTAGTTGCTAGTTTTCAGCTAACAGTTCAGTATTTAGTATTTAAGGTCTCCCTGAGATCATTTGTCAGGATGTTTTGAATTATCTAATACAAAGAGTCGTTGAGAGAGTTTCTCAGCAAATCTTCCTCAAGTCAGACACTTACTTGAGTGGTTTCTATTAAAATCTACATGCTACAACATACAACTGAAGCACTTACATTCTGCAACTCGGGCAAAGGCTTCCACTCGCAATGTAAATGAAGAATGGCCCTTCCACTTGATAAAAATTGTAGCAATCAGCAAATAGACATATAGAAAGGCCAGAAATGCAATGGAAGATCCTCAAAATGCATAAAAGTGATGCAAAGCTCCAATAATCAAGTGCAATACAATTGTAGCAATCAGCAACCTCAACAATTCTTATTAGTATATATAGAAAACATGTCCCTGTCAAAAGCACACAAAGTTTTTAAAGTAAACAAAGCGAGACAAGCAATTGACTAAAGTGTGATAACACCACCACAATCCTTACAAATTCCGTCAAGAAACACAATATGTATTTTTAACTAGCATCCAAAATAATAAATAACATAACAAAGACTCAATTGAAATGGTAAAATTTTAAAAAATACTACAATTCTACCACAAGGCTCTTTGTCAATGCAGTTGCTTGCTTATGAATTACCTATATTAGATAAGAAGCACTAAAGGCTTTCTGTCAATGCTGCAATTATTCATGAGTCCGTTTGCAGATACAATTTCATGTCCAAATATATAGTTTGCCCACAATTCTGCCGCTGTGAGCAAATAATAACATAACAAAGACTCAACTGATCTAGAAATATTCAATTTCAAGGCAGTTGCTTGCAGATACAATTTCAAAATAAACCACTGCCAGCAAATAATATAAAAGTCTATACTTTTTCAGTTTCAATACAATTGCTTGTAGATATCATTTAAAAACAAACCACTGTCAGCAAATGATGATTTATAAGCAAGCAGGCTAAAATTATAAAATGAATGGATCAATTGCACGTCAAGTCATTTTGGGTCATCAATGAAAAAAGATACCTATCTCTAAACTCATGGGTTCTAAGTGCAACTGTCTTCTTACATTTTTTAATCAACCATTAAATAATACCATTGAATATTACAAATATAAAATTAGTGGATCAATTTAACATTGAAACCAATGCAACCTTTATGTCGACTACTCCAAACCAAGCAGCAAGAAGGTTATAAAGAAAATGAGGTGGGAATAAGAAGCTTTAAAACGAGAAAGGATCATGTGATGACTGGTGATATGAAGTAATCAATCCCTGCAAAATCCGATTTTTACAATGATCAGAAAC
Source organism: Fagopyrum esculentum (assembly GCA_033239045.1). Lineage (NCBI taxonomy): Eukaryota > Viridiplantae > Streptophyta > Magnoliopsida > Caryophyllales > Polygonaceae > Fagopyrum > Fagopyrum esculentum. The sequence continues at coordinate 112,509,713 of BSUD01000008.1, forward strand.
TTGACAGGCTGAAATGTCTAGAATACATAGCATCAGTAATTAACACTTGAAAAGCCTGAGCAACATTTCATCAATCCTTGAGAATCCTGTCACACTATTCTGGTTACAACTTACAAGAGAAGAAGATTATTAGTCATGTAAAATGACAAGATTAACTAGCGAAGTAAATTGGTAATAGGACACTGTAACACTATTCTTATGTTTTGGCTTTCTTTTTCCTGAATATTCCTAGCACGGAATCCCTGCATAAGTTGTCAGCGTGCTCATTAAGGAGTTGGAGGTACAAGCAACTAAATTAAAATCCAATCAAGATTTTCAGAGTCAATAGGAGACCTGACAAAGCTAACCAATAGAGAAGACGTGGATAACAAACACATAAGACATAGACACTATATAGGTATCTTTAATTTCTCAATCACCTGAACAAGCTTCTCGCAACCCTCTCCACCAACGCAACCTTCAACAAAAATGGCTTCTCTAATTTCTCAATCACCGGCGCCATTAGTGACACAATCAATATAGTCTATGCCTTATACATGTGCCAAGGCGACGTCACTGTGAGTGTGGGGGCGTGTTTCCGCCTGCTTCTCCTACGCAGTAAAGGACGTTGTGAGGCGGTGTCCAAATCGAAACCATAGAAAGAGAAACATGATCGACTCTAGAGGAGAAACCAAAGAAAGAGGAGAAACCTGATCGGCGTAACATGCTTCGCGACAGAAGGAAAAAGATCGACCCCAGAGCGGTCGTCTATGGTTCCCTCTCCCACCTCGGCGGCTGACCCTAGAGCGGCGTAACCTGATCGGCGTAAGTCTGAGAGTTTTTATTAGTATTTTTTCCTAATATGCATTTAGTAACCTAATATTCAGACGTGGCAAATTAGATTTTAATATTGCAATAAAATAAAATAAAAAAGCGACACACGAAGGTGTCGTTATTTGTGTCATTTACGACATATAAAGGTGTCTCTATGTGTGTCATTTGCAACACCATAATGTGTCTCTTTTTGTGTCAATTGCGACACCTATATGTGTCCGAAAATTGCGACTCATTAACGCGTCTCTCGTACTGCCATTTGCGACACCTATATGTGCCAGAAAATTGCGACACCTTAAGGTGTCGCAATTTAGCGAGGGTTTTGCGGATGCAAATTTTTTGCGACACATTGGCATTGTGTCGGAAGAAAAGTGTCGCATATAGCCCGCGTTTCTAGTAGTGATGAAACAAAAGTTGCCAGTGAAAACCCGATCATGAACCGAACCGTGATGTAGCCGGCCGCATCAGTGATGAGGGCCATGCAGAATACGGTCGGGGCCGCAAGCATGACTACGAAAGCGCATGCATACCTTGGTCCGAGAAGATCACAAAGGGCCCCCATCACTAGACGGGAGAAGATGGATCCGGACACGGACGCAACCCCCGCATTTCCTAATTATAAAAAAAAAGAAAGTGAGTCTTGTGAATATATATTGAATTAGCCATGATTCCGGTTTAGGGCAAACCGCATAACTGGCGGTTTTCAAACCGACCTAAACCGCCGGTTTAGGTTTGTTAGGCGGTTTAACCGTAGGTTAAACAGTCGGTTAAACAACCTAACCAAACCGGTGGTTTAACCGCCGATTTAGTTAGTTTTTATTTATATTAAAGGGACTAAACCAGCCGGATTAGATTTAGGACCCATGTCTATATTGAATAGAATATTTTATTATTTAAGTAATTTACATACCTATATCACGTTTGGTGAGGTTGAGGTTCTCACGGATGATAGGAACCAAAGGTGCGGCTGCGAAGGTAGAGACATACGTAGTGAAGAAGGAGATCCAACAAAGATGGAAGGTTCTCATATGAGGATTTGCCAAAGATAAAATCTTAAACACTTTGGACTTGTGCTCTGCGTCGACGGGAAGGGCAAATTTAGCCGTTGGGTCAGAAGGAACCATTGGGGAAGCTACGGAGAATGCAAAGCTCTGCTCCCGACCCGTCACCCCATGCATCGAGCTCCCTGGCTCGTTCTCGACCTCGATGCGCCCCGCCATACTATGGCTTTTTAATGTTTTTTTTTGTGTATGTCTTTGTTTGTTAGTTGATTTGGAATGAATTTGGGTATCTCTAGTTGGGAATTTATAGTGAATAATTTGAAGAGAATATCCGTAACGCCGCATAGAGTACATTACCCCATAAGGAAACCCTAAGAAGATCCCAAAAGCTGGAATCTGAATATTAAGAAACTTTTGGGGTTATCTGCAGGCCATTTTCTATATTTTATTCAACGCAATTGTATTTTATTAATTCCTACTCATTATCATATTTACCGAAGTAGTTTTTTCCAAAATGTATTATTTTAACAATGAAATCAAGACTCTTAATTAATAGAAAAGGAAATTTTTTTGTCGTTTTATGTTGTTTGAAAAAGAATTTTTTATAATTTTAAATAAAAACGACAGCTATAATAATTACGTTACTAGTGTATTACCCGCACTTTGTGCGGATTCAGTTTTAATAAATATTTAATACTTAAAATTTATATGTATATTTTTGTAAAATAAAATCCGAAAAATGAAATTATAATCAAATATTATGATTTTTAATTCTCTTTTAAGTATTAATCTCTTCTAATTAATTCTATTTTTAAATTATTTAGTTAATATATGCTTGTTGGTAAAAAAAATTCATAAAAGTTTAAAAATTATTTTTATAAAAATATTTATTTAAATATTTTTTAAAGAATTTAAAAATCAATTTTCAATTTATATTAACATTTAAAAATCACTTTTTAAAATAATTTTTTAGGTTTCGAGAAATCTGGCGTTGACACGTGGCAATAGAGGCTCCTACTTTTAATAGATATAAGATAAGATATTTTCTAAAATTAAAATTTAATTGTTTTACTGACATTTACAATAACAAAATTCAAAGATATTTTAAATATATTTTAACTTTAATTAACGACTTTACTAAAATATTTTTTATAGATTTTAAAATTTAAAAACCACTTTTTTTAAAAAAAATTGGGGGGTTGGGAGAACCGTGGCTTGACACGTGGCAATAGAGGCTCCTGCTTTAATATATATAAGATGGTATTTTGATTTATGAATATTATGTATACAAAAATAAATCAGTTATTTAGGATCCCTTTGATTGTGCTTTTAGTTAAGAAATATTAGGCGTGCAGTTAAATGAGTTTAACATTTTTATTTGAGTGAGTTAAGAATTGCTAGAAGTCCAATTAAAAATGAGTAGGGCATCTTTATTTGAGCTAGCTAAATGCCTAGACTCCCACTTGCGAATTATTGGATCATTATTATTAGGCTAAGAATGTTCATCATGTTTTGGAGAATAATTGAATCATTATTTTGATTCGAGACCTTAACCTATCAGCGGTTTATTACGTTAACTAAAACGGTATCCTAGTGCCGTAAATCTATTAACGTCCTATTAGTGTCATAACTCTGAAACTAGTTCGTGCAGCGGAAGCAAAATATGATTTCGGAATCCCAACAATGTAGTCGTGTTGTTAAGAATTTATGTAGCAAACTATAACTTTGGAGCCAACTGCATAGTCGATTTCTATTACGTGAGTCAACCATGTTATACAGGCCTTTTTCGTCTCATCTTCGACTTCATTACCCCACCCATGTATCAAATAACTCCCCCCAAGAAAAAGACGATTTATAAAGTCAACCTGTCTAATTCAGTTGATGAATGAAAAAGGGTGAGTCAAATTTTGTGTGGAAAGATTTGCGTAATCAAGACCGTTGCTGCAGAAAATCATTCTCATACCTGAAAAAATCAGCGTATTTCAAAGGTCAAATTTCACGATGGTGCATAACCCGAAAAAATTCATGAAATAATTGGGTTAAATAGACTCTCTTTTTTGGGTTTTTGTTTTGTAGATCCCTCTTTTACCCTATATATAATTCCATTATATGAAAGAAATTGAGTTAAATAGGATTATATTTACTAAATGAGTTTATACTATGAATACTTTGAATATAATGATAGTAATAAAAGGTCTAGTTAATCATTTTACCCAAAAGAATTTTCCGATATCCGAAAAAATAAGCTTATTTTAATTGATGATTTTCTTTTCCTAACGTAGATCCTCTCCTAACTTATTAAATTACTTTCATATCGGTGATCGTGTACATTGCCCACGTCATTTGATTTGCTAGCCAACTTTGATTGAGACAATATATGAGACCCCTATTACATATGATTATGATTTATTTAAAATGTCAAATATTTACCTTTTCAATATCTGCTAAAGCTTAAACACAAAACAATTCAATAAATACGGAAAAATATTGAAACCATCCAATGATAGAAAAAATGTCGATCGAGTGTGTGAACATATCCTCGACGACACTTTGCTGCAAATTAAGTTACTCTCAGAAACGTTCATAGCTACGATCTTTTAGCTTTGCTGCAAGATTTTATTTGCAGTTCTGCACTAGAAAATACTCCCAAAATAATATAATTTCTGATTTAATTACATATAAATATTGATCGAGAGGCTATGAGACATTTAGGGTTCATTGTTGGCTTCTGGGTGTACCTGATCGTCTCCTACAACTAATTAAACTGCACTTACTCGTTCAAAGAATCAAATGATATCCGGATATTACTTATGGAGTATTTTATACATAATATTATCTTTAGGATTATTTAATAATATTCTACCAGTTCATCCTATACGTGTACCTACTATTATATTGAAGACAAGTAAAAGAGTAACATCAATTATACTCGGCCTTCGTTTCATAAATAGACTTTACTAGCTTACTACAATTGCCTTGTTAAGCATTTATAAAATATTTATATTAAATTATCTTAAACAATGACTTCTTTAATAATAACTATAATGTAAAAAATGTCTCCAAAATTGAGGGTTTGTAATAAAATAATAACACAGCAATATAAAAATTATAATTATGATAAAATTAGATTATTTTGGTATTAAAACAACATTTTAATATAAAGTCAACCACAGCTAAAAAGAAAAAGATCTTATGAAGTTAAAACACATACAAAAATATTTAATACACAAATTTAACATAATGGAAAGATATATGATATACTTCTAAAAAGTTTTGAAACTCAATAACGTTAATCTATCAACCTATAAAAAGACATGTGAAAAAAACTATTTATCAGTATAAAAAAAATCTGTAGTTGGTTTTTTTCGCAAGAGAATACATTAGATGTATACATATAATAAACTTATACTATATATATATATATATATATATATAATTTTCGCTAACATGTTATATGAATCGCCTATAATTTATCCACCTAAAAGTAAAACAGAACAGAAAAGTTAATTTAATGAATTACAGTTAAAATAATCTAGGTTGGGGGTTGGGTATAATAAAAAAGAATATAGTAAAAAAATTATAAAATGAACGGTTATTTGGGGGAAATCGATCTTATCATTACCATAATTTTGAGATTTTTTATAAAAAAAAAAAAAACTTTATAAGACATGCATCTTTGTCTTATTCCATCTACGATTGTGAAACAGTTGCACCGATGACGACGAATTTTCTACAATTTTATGACTATTCTTTTGGGAAGGAAAGAAGGGTGTTGCGATAGAGGAAATCACACCACAATGTTTGGTCATTGTGATTACTAAATTCACATCGCATTTATTTACTAAAATTACGATTCAATTGTAATTTTGTTGAAAAAAATAGAAATTCAAGCACAAATCAGGTTGTAAATTTTAAATATAAAATTACACGTTTTTATCGGACCCGTGGTTAAAGTGCATCATTTTGAATTTTTTACGGACTACATATTTATTGTCATTATCTAATTGTCAAGTGTAGTTTAAAAGTTAAACGTCAAGTTGGAATAGAGATAATGGATAGAGAAGTTATTTGGACAAAATTAAAAATAATATAATAAATGATGCAAATATTTTATCAAGCTAATAAAATAAAAGGTCGTATCAAAATCATTTTAAAGTGAATATCTATTTTATTTATATCTTAAAATTAAAAAATAAATTAAAAATAATAAAGAAAATTTTTTTCCAAATGACCGTTATTTATTTCGATTAGGTTTATGCACCCCTTCAATTTTTAACAGTTTCATTAAATTGAATTTCGAAGATCAGAAACTTGATTAGTGATACGTTTACTAAACATATTTATACCATAGACCTACTTATTAGAGAAATCTAAAATATGCTTACTTAACTAATTTAGTCTTAAATAAATAAATAATATAATTATTTTGATAATAATATTTGATAAATTTTACACGTTAAGTAAAAAATATATGTAAATAAAAATATTCATAAATATATTTTTGAATATTTATAACCTAAAGGCATATATTTAAAACTTTGTCGATGCACATATATATATATATATATATATGATTGTTTTGACATTCCCATATTAATTTCAAAAGACACTATAACATAAAAATTAAATATTTTAAATATATTGATCTATTTTAGCGTGAGCTTGGATTTTACTATTTTTATTGATTATGATTTATTATAAACTAAATATTCCCTCTAATTCTCAATAGTTGTGCTCAGAAATTTAAAGTTTTGGTTTTAATATCATGTATTATTATTTCTAACAATATGCAAAGTAATTTAGTCAAGGTAACACGTAATCATTAATATATTGATAAATTATATACTCATTAACAAGCATACAAGTGTACATAAAAATTAAAACACAATAAGCATATAAATGTATTCCCAATATAAAAATTACTATCGCAAGAATTGGGGTTCGAGGCAATCAAACATTGACTTTTTGTATGATCATTATTTGCTATAATTCCAAGTTTTCAACTTTGAGTGTAAGATTATCTATACAATTATTTTTGTATTATAAAAATGATTGACTTAGTGTTTGTTTATTTTTATCGATGACAATGAAAGGGTAGAAACTATATGGACAGTACGTAACTACGTAGTCATCCTCATCACCTCTTTGGTTAATCTATTGGTGCATGTTGCAACTTTTCATAGACTTTGATGACATTATTTGATTAGAAAAACTTAGGATAAACATAATATTTCAATTCTCTTTTATGTTTTGGGGTGGTTCAAAGGAGGAGCAACAATCTCTTAAAATCATTATTTATTAAGATGAATCATATATATGTCTTTAGTGTAGTCAACTAGTAATTATTTATTTTAATAAATATTAGTATAATGTAAAATTCGTTTGTGATGATATTCTAAAATCATTCACATTTGCAGGTCAACGTACGATCATTATTTTGATCTTGTAAATTGTATATCATAAGGTGATAAGGATATCATTCTTGACTGTTGCTTTTTCGCTTATTAATTTATTTTTTTGTCTTTTGTGTGAATTTATTGAATAACATATTTCGTCATTCTCCAATATATTACAAAAATTCTTTGAATATAAAAACAATTACTTCAAAATCTCATTGATTAAAATATAGAATCGATTACCTTTTGTAAATTGAATTGATGAATTACTAGATTTTATTTTGACAATGTTAGATGTACGGTGAAAATTTATTCACTAAAACTACGTTACTTCGCGTGTCTAGTTGATATTTTTTTTCAGCTACACATATGAAGTGCGTAATTGGAGTACATTATAAAAATTATTTTATATAAATATTTTTTTAATTAACCTAAATTACACACAAACTATGTACACGAAATGTATAGTTGTGAAGAATACTTTAAGAATACTCATCTGATCTGCAATATTAGTGGCATTGAGGCAATTTATGAAGTATACAGATTCATTAATGTCGTCTTATGTCGAAATTATGTTAAGACCGTAATTACTAATAACTCGAAGGAGAGAGAGGTATAAACGGTTTATCGAGGAGTTGGCCGAATCACTTTGTAGAGTTACCTAAAGTCAAAGGCAAGAGGCTAATATCACATAATTCTAGTCATGTAGAGTCAATGGAGGTTGTTCGCCTAATAATATGCTTAGAGAATTTGTCAAAGAGGGACTATTATGTCTAACAATTAATCAGACTTAAAGTGATAACTAAGAGTCACTATTATGTCTAACAATTAATCATACAATTTGGATCGATGAACACACCAATGATTTTTCATGGAAATTGACGAGATGAACTTCCTTGAGTATCATGATTGGTTTGTGATGATATTCATTGACGTCTAGTCGTCTACCATATGACATTCCCGATACAAATATTGGCATGTTATGAAGCAAAGACAATTGAAGAAGATTGAAGATAACACCAACGATCCGTGAAGTTGCTGAATTGTGATTATATATATATATATCACATTTCAACCAATAGAAAATTATTGTACCATGTGAGAAGATTGAAGAATTCATGAACATACTTTCACTGATTAATAAGAATTTTAGAATTATTTCTTGTATTTCCGATCTTCCTTGCAAATCCTAGATCTTTGATGGTGAAGACAACGTCTAATTGTTATTTAAAAAAGGTAATGACAGACGGTATATCACCTGTAATGAGTACATCATCTACATAAATCAAAACAATGGTAATGCCCAAAGAAGATGTCATGACAAAGACGAAAGTAATCCTGTCGAGATTAAACATAACCCGGTTGAGTAAGTAGCTTGGTGATTTCAACAACTGATGACTAGCTTACTTGAGATTGTACAAGGACTTCTTTAGTCGACATACTTAGCCTGGGGGAGTTTTGGTGTAGCCTTGACGAGGTAGCATAAAGACCTTTTCATCAAGGAAACCATGTAAGAAAGCGTGTGGTTGGTGTCCAGTTGGTGAAGTGGCCAACTTCGAGCAAAAGCTAAGGTTAAGAGAACTCGAATTGTGGTGAATTAATTTGGCTACCGGAGAGAAGGTATATTTGTAATCCTTGTTTTTGACTTGATTATAGCCTTTAGCTAATAAGCGTGCTTTGTGCCTTTCAATAGTCCCATCTTGGTGGTACTTGAGCTTGTATATCCACATGAAGCTCATAGTTGACTTGCTTGGAGGTAGAGGAGTGCTCTCTCATGTATCATTGAGTTCAAGGGCATGTAGCTCCTTTGCCATAGCTCCAATCCAAGGAAGAGAATCCTTGACTTGTTGATAGTGTGAGGGTTTAAATGATGTAATAATATTACACAAGGATTCAAGGTTAGGAGCATGCCGTGAAAGAATAAATTGAGGTAATGTCGTGGAAGAGGTGAGGGAAGTACAAGCATAATCTTTCAAGTAAGTGGATCGATGAAGTGTACGAGTGGGCCTTTGAGGAAGTACATGTGAAGTAAAAGGTGGAGGGGGAATATTTGGAGGTGATGGAGACGAGGAAGGTGCAAAGGGAACCTGAATTAGCTATAAAAAGAAAAGGAATCATAGTTAAGGGAGTGTGTATGTGCAAGAGGATGTGGAGGTGAAAAATCCGTGGAGGTAGAAGAGGTAGAAGTGACATTTGGAGAAGGATCATTGTCAAGGACAAAAGAGCCAAGAGGCAGAGGAGGGTAGGAGATGAAGCAAGGACCTAAGACAAGAACGGGGTTACTTTCGATCACTTCGACTCAGTCCTTAACTCGTGAATCTGGCTATCTAAATATATATGGATTCCTTTCTCATGCACCTTAAAAGGTAAGATTTCCCCTTTCTAGGTCTGTGGGTGTTATCCTGCCGGATATAACTCAATCAATGCGGTTCGTCCCCTTCCTCCAGCCCTCCATTTGGGCACGAGAAAGAGGAGCCGGGAGTTGGGAAACTTCCTAAATCAGCTAATGCAAATCTCGAAGTCACCTTCTTGTTAGACCTACACGCATACATTCTACACATGGCTAAACACATATTGCATTACCTTTCCCATTCATGCTTATAGAAGCAAGTGTATCATACTATCCCTATAATCAAGGGATATGATTCTCTCAGGATTCTCCCTCTCCCTCTATATATGTATACTCTCATCCATGTCAATAACACATCTCGATTCATATTCAGTCATAACCTTCTACATGGTATCAGAGGTTTGATTCTCAAACTCTCTCACAAACACGCATACCTCTTCCGCTGCACTCATGGCTACTGCAACCCACTCCTCAAACACTTTACCAAATGAACATGAAACCTCCTTACCACTTATAGTGGTTACCTTCCCAAACATCTCCAAACTGAAATCCATGAATTACTTGGCTTGGAAACTCCAGATCCATGCTGTACTCATTGGCTATGGCTTAGCCAAATTCATCGATGGCTCCTTACCACCACCACCAACAACTGTCACTGACACTGCTAATCCTCTCAATCAACTCCCAAACCCCAAATATCTATCATGGTTGCGCCAAGATAAGCTCCTATTTGGTGCTTTAATAGGAACACTCACTCCCTCAGGTGTAACGCTCCTTGCTACGACTGATTCATCCAAAGCCCTATGGGATCACTTGGCTCATCTTTATGCAAATCCTACAAGAGGACACATCAAGAAAATCAAAGACAAACTCAAGAATCTCACAAAAGGGACTTCAACCATCAATGAATACATGAAATTTTCTAAAAAGACTTGCCGATCAACTCACCTTGCTTGGGAAACCACTTGACCAAGAAGATCTCACTGACAGGATCCTAGATGGTCTAGATTCAGAGTACTAGTCTATCATTGATGTTGTACATGCAAGAGATTTACCAATCTTTTATGAAGAACTCTTGGAAAAACTGATCAACAAAGAAGTGATGCTGAAACACAAACCAAATACAGTGACTTTTCCGTCCACTGTAAATGTCACATATCACAAATCAAACACCAATAACTCTCAATGTTTCAACTTTCAGAGACAACACCCATCTGTGCAACTCCCTCCCCGACCCACCAAAGGAAATACCAATAACTCTCAGGCTCATGTTGCTACACAACACTCAATGATCAATACCTCCAACAACACTGAAAATGGAAGTTCATCCTCCTCTCAATGGCTGCTAGATTCTGAAGCGTCTCACCATGTCACATTTGATCTAAGCAACCTGGAAATACATTATCCTTACAATTGAACATATGAAATTGTCATTGGTGATGGTACTAGTTTACCTATTCAGCACACGGGTTCTACCTTTCTTAACTCAAAATCTCACTTCTTGAAACTTCATAATGTCTTACATGTCCCTCACATTGAATGCAACATTATATCTACCTTTCAATTACGTAATGACAATAATGTTTGCTTGGAACTAACTCCTTTATCTTATTGCATCAAGGATCTCAACATCAAACAATGTCTAATGAAGGGACCAGTTAAGGATGGCATCTATGAGCTACCTGCACGTATCACAAGAACCCCAATCATGCTTCAATCCATTCTCAACTCTACCTCTTGGCACCACAGATTGGGCCACCCCTCTAATAAAATTCTTCGTGTTCTAGCTCAATCTTTATCTTTATCTTCTAGTACTTATGAAACTTGTCATGCTTGCAACTCTAATAAAAGTCACAAATTACCATTTTCCAAATCTTCTTTATACTCTACTCAACCTCCTGAAATAATTTTCAATGATGTCTGGACATCTCCAGTCATATCTCAAGATAATTTCAAATACTATATCATTTTTGTGGATCATTTTTCAAAATACACTTGGCTATATCCTTTAGTTAGAAAATCTGATACTTCCACTGATTTGACAAGGTTCAAAAGCTTGGTTGAAAATTTCTTTAACTCTAATATCAAAACCTTATATAGTAACAATGGTGGTAAGTATATCGGGTTAAGTAATTTTCTAGCTACACAAGGGATCTCACACCTAACCTCCCCACCCCACACACCTGAACATAACAGCTTTGCAAAGAGGATGCATAGACACATAGTTGAAACTGCTCTATCTCTCCTCACTCATGCCAAGCTTCCCTCTACACTATGGCCTTTTGCTACCACTATTGCTACCTATCTAATCAATAGATTACCAACTCCATCCTTATCTCACAAATCTCCTTATGAAGTCTTGTTCAAAAAGCAACCAAACTACTCGAACTTACGTAGCTTTGGTTGCTTATGTTTCCGTTGGCTCAAGCATATACCACACACACACTTGATCCAAAATCCACACCATGCATCTTTGTAGGTTATTCTCCTACACGGCATGCATATTTTGTCTCAATCCTTTAACAAATTGAGTATACTCATCCAGACATGTCAAATTTATTGAAAATGATTTTCCATACACCATCATCATAGCTTCAAACTACATAAACAATGAAGATTTACATGCTGCATGGTGTGACATTAATCTCCCAATTCTCCCCTTACATGACATGCCTCCTGAGCCATCTCCATCTCCAACTCCTTCCTCCTCTCAACTCACTCTAAACTCTACCTCACCCACCTCCTTACCATCGACTCCAATAATTGACTCTACACCCTTCTCACAATCCCCTAACAACAGTCCTTCACTACCCCCACCTCCCCCAACGAGAACCATTGTCACTAGGTCTCACAATAATATACACAAACCTCTCACAAAATTAAATCTTTCCCTCACACGCATCCCTTCCTCCACTTTTGAACCTACCACTGCCAAACAAGCCCTCCTCCATCCTGACTAAAAGACCGCCATGCTAACACAATACAATGCTCTTATAACTAAGGGAACATGGGTGCTTGTCCCTGCAGATGCATCTACCAACATCATTGGATGCAAACGGATCTTCAAGACCAAGTTCAACGCAGATGGCTCAGTTGAACGACTAAAAGCTCGGCTTGTGGCAAAAGGGTTCAATCAAAGACCGGACATCGACTATCAAGACACCTTTAGCCCCGTAGTAAAACCAATTACAATAAGACTCATACTTCATTTAGCCGTCACCCAAGGATGGATCTTACGCCAAATCGACATCAATGATGCGTTTCTTCAAGGGCATCTTACTGGACGAGTTTTCATGAAGCAACCACCAGGATTTGTGGATCTAAATAAACCAAATCATGTGTGCCAATTACACAAAGCCATCTATGGCCTCAAGCAAGCTCCAAGATCTTGGTATAACGAGCTCAAATCTCACCTTCTACAACTAGGTTTTATCAACTCGGTCTCCGACACTTCTCTCTTTTACATTAAACTAACATTTGGTGTTGTTTATCTTTTAGTGTACGTCGATGATATCATTATCACATGTACTAGACAAATTGATGTACAATAGGTTATTCAACAACTCACCACTAGGTTCTCTCTCAAGATTTGGGCATGCTTCAATACTTTCTTGGAGTGGAAGTCTTCTCTTGCAAATTTGGACTTTTCATCAACCAACACAAGTACATTATGGACGTCCTCAACAGGTTCAACATGCTCTCAGCCAAGCCAATATCAACACCTATGTCACATAATTGGTAGTTTCACAATGACACTATCCAACATCTCACCAACCCTCTTCCCTATCGACAACTCATAAGGAGCCTTCAATACCTCAATCTTACAAGAACAGATACTGCATACGCCATCAACAGACAATCTCAGTACATGCATCAACCTATTGAGCTTCACTGGACGGCAGCCACACGCATTCTTCGCTACCTGTTTGCTCCAAACGGTGTGTGCAAGCTTTAAATTTATAACCCTAGATGTAAGTTTAAAACAAGGATGCGAACCCGCAGTGTACGGTTCAATCGTAGTAAAAAGCAAGAAATTCCAGGGGTCGATCACAGGGACTTAGTGAAACAAAGTCGGAATAGGTAAGCTTAAGTAATTACTAACCACAAAAGCAATTAAAACAATCAAGGATGATAAAAAGTCAATAAAGGAAGATATGCAATTCTAGGGATTAAAACATCTAGTTGTGGTTCCAACTCAAGATCTAAAGATAAGCGGACAAAGCTGAGGTTTTTGCATAGAGAAGGTGTTTCTAAAGTGGAATAGATCACCGGGTAAGTCTCACTACTCACTAATCCCAAACCGTAATTCCTATTACCGGGTAAGTCTCAAGGAATTAAGATAAAGAACTATATCCTCAAACTAACACTCTAACTAAGGGAATAGAATCAACCTTTACCGGGTAAGTCTCAGGCTAACTCACAAAGATGGGATGAAAGCACACTCAAACCCCAATAAAGGATAAACCTTTATTACCTACACTTATGATCTTAGGTAAACAAACTAAGGAATTACCGGGTAAGTCTCATCCTAGGCTTGCATTGAACCAGGAAAGGTGTAATAAGAATAGGATTTGGCAAACTCTAACACTTAACTCTCAGTTCGGATCAGATAAGTCACCTCGGTCAGCCAAATTCCACCCCGGCCGAGATGTTCATCGACTGAGCGAGATGCTTAGGGTTAAGGTAAAGACTCGAACTTTCAGGGTCCTACTGTGATTAAGATTATTCTATCATTGTTTTTCCCACAACCTTCAGCCAATCACCCTAGAATCACACAAAGAGATTAGCCACTCATCATCATGAAAGTATTAATCAAATATATAGGAGGAAAGAGAATAATTGAACAAGAAAACCTTAAGAGAAAGGCTTCAATAACTGAATCAATTATCAAACAAGCGTTCCTTGGATAGAAATCCAACAAGGCAATCAACAAAGAAGGGAATCTAAGATGATCTTACAAAAACCCTTCAAAAAGCTATAAAAGCTATAGACTTTCTTCCTTTAACCTTCAAAAAGGTTCTTCAAATCTCCCAACTGGAGTATGGCTGCAGCGGTATATAAACACAATCGGTGGTATAGCATGATATGGATTTGTGGAAAATCCAACCCTTTTTATAGGAAAATTACTCTCCAAAGATAAGATATCTTAGAAAGATCTCTTCCCACAAAAATAGGTAAAATATATGGTCTATCTTATCTTCTTCCTTCCAGGAATCAAGCCCAAAAATATAAGATCTTATTCCCAAAGATAAAAGATCTCAGCCAAGAATAAAATATTCTCGCCGCGTCCCAGGTGTTCGCCTCGGTCGAGTCGGCTCGTCTGGATCACCTCGGTCGAGGTGACTCTATAGTCAACCGAGGTGAATCACAACTGAATGTGAAATCTCTCAAATCTGGTCCAAAGTGAATCTTTAATCCATGGCTATGCTTCCTGGATGTTTCCTTAAGGTCCTGAATGTAGCTCCAATGACTCCCTAGCTCCGTTTGCTCCTTTTCGATGCAAAACGTGCCATTTTACCTATGATTACAACAAAACTAGGTGTAGACCTCGATTCCCGCAAAGGTAGATGAAATGACAATATAATCACATAATATACATACAAACATGCAGATTATTGAGGATAAAACGTCCAAACAAACCCCAAAATATAGACAATAATTCATGCTATCAAAATACCCCATACTTAGCCCTTGCTTGTCCCCAAGCAAGTTCCGAATATAAAATACAAGATAGAATGGATTATAAGTCATAAAGATCAATGAAAAAGTCTTTCAAAACATTTTAATGGTGTGCTACAATCATAGATCACTCTAAGAGAATACTTCATGGAATTTAAAATCAAAATATGATCAAAACATTTTATAAATATAAGAAAGTTGTTCATCTTTGCATAAAATTATAGAATGCATAATAAATCATAATTATCGAAATTAATCATGCATAATCCAGTTTAAACCACTAAGTCAATCAACAAGCTCGAGGTCTCAAGGGCTTCCCAAAAGAAAGGTCAAGAAACGTGTAGGGTAGGGATGTATGTAAGGTAATGTGGTGCTAGAATCCGGGAAAAGGATATCACTTCACTTTCACTTTGACTTTCAACATCTTCCACCAATAAGCTTTGCTTATTTCACACTTTTTCTTTTTTTACTTTACTTTTTGGGATGCATGGATAGAGGTGCACAATAACCGAAGCCTAGGAAATCAGCAATCATCAATTTCTTGAGATACATCAAACCCTTGATGCACATACCATGACCCGTTAGGAATATCGCTCAATCCGACTTTGGCAAGACACAAACACCCGGCTATGTAAATGGTGCCGAGTTACTCATCATCATGATTGACTTCCCCAAACCTATTTATTGCTTTCTAACACTTTCATTTCCAGCCAACTTCTCAACTTTTACTTCACTTGATTTCACCACTTTGCTTGCTTCCAAATTCCCGGATAGGTAAAGGGAGGCAAAAATGTATATGAGGGGCTAAGCATGATCAAGAAGAAGAAGAGAGAAGAATGAATTGCTTGGTCTTTCCAGGAAGAAAGTGAGAGAACTCATAATGTGGTGTCAACCTTCAAATTCAACATAATTTTGATAAAAACACAAAGTATTAAACATGCCACAACTTTCAAACAAAGCATTTAGCAACTTAAACATATCATAAAACCTTTCAAATATATAAAGATTTCAAAACCAATCAGCAAACAAAACCATCACTAAGGTCATATCCAAATAAGAAGCACAAAAATCATTTTCGAAAACTGTTCCAATTAAGCCACCTCGGTCGAGATGTTCTAAGTCATCCGAGGTGAATCACCTCGTTCGGTCAGAATCACTTCGGTCGAGGTCATAAATTTTTTTTCTTAACCAGTTTTTGACGTTTTTCTCAATCAAATAACCTGTATGCATGCATGTAGTCTCAGATAAACACATAGAGCAAGATAAAACAGTAATATCCGAAAGAGTCATACAAATCATCCACATACCCCATACTTGGTACACATTGTTCCAATGGGTCAAAATAAGAGTCAAGGAAAATAGGAAACTCACCGGACATAGCTGAACTGCATAAAGAAATAAGAAACAACTCCAGATAAGACGTCTCGGTTGGCGAAGAACATCTCGGTCGAGATCCTGTGACTACACCCGAGATGTGTCTCAGTCAAGCTCTGTCCTCTCAATTTCTCGAACTTCTGTCCTTCCAGTGTAGCTCCTGGGTTGTAATCCTTCCTTAGAGATTCCCTGTTGTTTGTCTAGGACGCCAAAAACAAAGTAAAACAAAGCAAAAGCAAACTATTTAAAGCTAGACTAGAAAAGGGAAAAGAAAGCAATACCTTGGGTTGCCTTCCAAGAAGCGCTTGGTTTAAGGTCGCTAGCTGGACCTTTCTCCATAGAATTACTCAATGTACCTCGAATACCTTGGAGTGCTCATCACATCCATCATAAAACTCTTCCAAAAAGGTTCCGGTTCCTAATTTCACGGAAAATGGTAAGATCTCCCACGTACAAGCTTGTACGGTTTGATTCTCACCGAAATCCTTCTAGCTTTCCTGCACTTCAATGGGACATAATCTAGCCTTGCGTCCCATCCATTCGTGGATCGAGAAAACAACTTCTTGAGAATCCTAGTAGCTTCCCCATCTCCATTTTGGGATAGTACAAGGTCTTTGTCATGTGAATGACCCCATACTTGAACAAATAACACTTCGTTGCCTTAGCGGTGAAGTGCTTGTTAACTTCACTCCTTATAATCCAAGGAGCATCTTCTTCCAACAATTTCAAGGAAGGTTTCATCTTGATCTTAGGAGGTTCTGTTGGAAGAGACCTCCAACTCTTCGGTGCATTCCTGAAGAAATCTAGAACTCTAGTAGGAATTTCAAAGGGAGTAAGAGAAGGCACCTTATAAAGTTCTCCAAAGCTTGGGACAAGTTTCATGTTAGGTTGATAATCAACACATGAAATCTCTCCCAACTCAGCTGATCTTTCTTCCACCTTGGCCACAATCTCAGTAATTTGGCCAAGGTTCTCTGCATCTTCCACTTCCAGTTCTACAGATTCTTCTTCCATCTCGGCCGATCTCTCTTCCATCTCGGCCGATCTCTCTTTCACCTCGTCCGATGTCTCAACAGTTGGGTCGAGATCTTCCACATCTTCCTCTTCCTCAAAATCTTCAGGAGGAACTTCCGGTTCGATTGGAGGAATGCTTGAAACTTGCAGTACTTCCTTATGCTCCTCTTTCGGCTTAGCATAGGATAAGGTGCTTTCCTTCAGCTCCTCCAACTTCTTCATCATCTTCTCCAATTTTGATTCAAGAGAATCTTCAAGAGGCTGCTCATAAATCTTTCTAGGGATATTCATCTTATCCCATATCGCAAGCTCCTTCTCAATGGCCTTTTCTCTTTCCCTTTCATTGTTAAACCAATAAAAGGAGTATTTTTCTTCCAAGTATTCATAATGGTCCGTCCTAACACTTTGTCTTGCTATCCAGGCTGGATCAAATATAGTCATCGGATATCCTGAAAACTACAAAACTCATAGAAAGAGTAGTTAATAGCAACTAGGGCAATAGCCCCGAAAGACAACCGCAACCGGCTTGGTCTAGACCAAGTCCCCGGCAACGGCGCCAAAAACTTGTTCGCTCCAAACGGTGTGTGCAAGCTTTAAATTTATAACCCTAGATGTAAGCTTAAAACAAGGATGCGAACCCGCAGTGTACGGGTCAATCGTAGTAAAAAGCAAGAAATTCCAAGGGTCGATCACATGGACTTAGTGAAACAAAGTCGGAATAGGTAAGCTTAAGTAATTACTAACCACAAAAGCAATTAAACAATCAAGGATGATAAAAAGTCAATAAAGGAAGATATGCAATTCTAGGGATTAAAGCATCTAGTTGTGGTTCCAACTCAAGATCTAAAGATAAGCGGACAAAGCTGAGGTTTTTGCATAGGGAAGGTATTTCTAAAGTGGAATAGATCACCGGGTAAGTCTCACTACTCACTAATCTCAAACCGTAATTCCTATTACCGGGTAAGTCTCAAGGAATTAAGATAAAGAACTATATCCTCAAAGTAACACTCCAACTAAGGGAATAGAATCAACCTTTACCGGGTAAGTCTCAGGCTAACTCACAAAGATGGGATGAAAGCACACTCAAACCCCAATAAAGGATAAACCTTTATTACCTACACTTATGATCTTAGGTAAACAAACTAAGGAATTACCGGGTAAGTCTCATCATAGGCTTGCATTGAACCAGGAAAGGTGTAATAAGAATAGGATTTGGCAAACTCTAACACTTAACTCTCAGTTCGGATCAGATAAGTCACCTCGGTCAGCCAAATTCCACCCCGGCCGAGATGTTCATCGACTGAGCGAGATGCTTAGGGTTAAGGTAAAGACTCAAACTTTCAGGGTCCTACTGTGATTAAGATTATTCTATCATTGTTTTTCCCACAACCTTCAGCCAATCATCCTAGAATCACACAAAGAGATTAGCCACTCATCATCATGAAAGTATTAATCAAATATATAGGAGGAAAGAGAATAATTGAACAAGAAAACCTTAAGAGAAAGGCTTCAATAACTGAATCAATTATCAAACAAGCGTTCCTTGGATAGAAATCCAACAAGACAATCAACAAAGAAGGGAATCTAAGATGATCTTACAAAAACCCTTCAAAAAGCTATAAAAGCTATAGACTTTCTTCCTTCAACCTTCAAAAAGGTTCTTCAAATCTCCCAACTGGAGTATGGCTACAGCGGTGTATAAACACAATCGGTGGTATAGCATGATATGGATTTGTGGAAAATCCAACCCTTTTTATAGGAAAATTACTCTCCAAAGATAAGATATCTTAGAAAGATCTCTTCCCACAAAAATAGGTAAAATATACGGTCTATCTTATCTTCTTCCTTCCAGGAATTAAGCCCAAAAATATAAGATCTTATTCCTAAAGATAAAAGATCTCAGCCAAGAATAAAATATTCTCGCCGCATCCCAGGTGTTCGCCTCGGTCGAGTCGGCTCGTTTGGATCACCTCGGTCGAGGTGAATTTGTAGTCAACCGAGGTGAATCACAACTGAATGTGAAATCTCTCAAATCTGGTCCAAAGTGAATCTTTAATCCATGGCTATGCTTCCTGGATGTTTCCTTAAGCTCCTGAATGTAGCTCCAATGACTCCCTAGCTCCTTTTGCTCCTTTTCGATGCAAAACGTGCCATTTTACCTACGATTACAACAAAACTAGGTGTAGACCTCGATTCCCGCAAAGGTAGATGAAATGACAATATAATCACATAATATACATACAAACATGCAGATTATTGAGGATAAAACGTCCAAACAAACCCCAAAATATAGACAATAATTCATGCTATCACTACCTCTCAGGAACGTCAAGTTTGGGGCAGAAATTTTGCAAAACTTCCTCTACGTCCTTACACGCCTTCTCAATCGCTGACTGGGCAGGTGACAAGACGGACTACCTATCTACAGGATCCTACATTGTTTATCTTGGCACCAATCTCATTTCCTGGAGCTCTAAAAAGCTACACACCATTGCCCGATTCTCCACTGAAGCCAAATACAGGACAGTGACAAACACAGCAGCTGAGCTCTCCTGTATACACTCTCTCTTGCAAGAAATTGGCCAAGCCCTACCTTCCACACCTACCATCTATTGTGACAACGTTGGAGCTACAAACCTTTGTGCTAATCCAATCTTCCACTCTCGGATGAAACATGTGGCCCTTGACTATCACTTCATCGGTCAACAAGTTCAACAAGGTACTCTCAGAGTCGTTCATGTGGCAAACAATGATCAGGTGGTAGATGCTCTAACCAAACCACTTCCTAGACGGCGCTTCACCATGCTATGCTCCAAGATAGGACTCTCTGAGTGGCCACCTATCATGCGGGGGATGTTAGACCTACACGCATACAGTCTACACATGGCTAAACACATATTGCATTACCTTTCTCATTCATGCTTATAGAAGTAAGCGTATCATACTATCCCTATAATCAAGGGATATGATTCTCTCAGGATTCTCCCTCTCCCTCTATATATGTATAGTCTCATCCATGTCAATAACACATCTCGATTCATATTCAATCGTAACCTTCTACACTCCCTACATGCCATTAAGCATTTTGCCTTCTTTTAGGGGAGCGATGACACTCATATTGCATATAATAGCATATTCGTGCTATATACTCTACATTCCGCACCATATCTTCTCATCGTTGGAGCTTGGGATTCCTAAAAGCTAGATTAAAATTGGCAAAATCTCAACATATCTAACTAGAGACCGTGAAAGGTGATCAATATTCAAGAAATTAAGTGATTAGTATTTGTTGCTAAATAGTGTGACAACAAGTATTGTTTCCTGAGTCAAAACAAGAGTATATGGGGTTTCTCACAAAGGTGCACTTTTCTTGTTTATCTATCGGTTCACTTTACTAAGCAAATACTTCTTCAAGTTTCTACCATTCATTTCGTAACCAAGCATTATTATAAACATTAATTTACCAAAACCGCTTTTTGAAGCAAAGGACTATTAAAGATGGCAAATTTGAAACAAGGGACCACAGTTTTAGTGTGGATTTAACTTATTGGACTTTACAAATGTCGGATCCAATTTTTGCTTTTTGTTTTTTCATCACCCCACAACCCAAAAATTATGCTTAAAAAATATTTATAGGATTAATTTGCCTATAAGTATATTCAAAATTTGGGGTCCTTTTCGGGTAACAAGATGGTTAATTTAGACACGAAGTAAGAAGTATCGAGGTCTTGAACTCGAGTCTCACGATCTGTGTGTGCTTGTTCGTTTGGTCACTCAGGTTAGTGTTTGATCCTCTAAAGTTGATTTACTATTTGATCTTGGAGTTTTAATATTTTGTGTAACCCGTAAACATATATTAAATTCCCCAAAAAGAAAACTTGAAGGTGCTCGACTTCCAACTCAAATACCTTAACCAAATACTTTGAATATATAGATAGCTCAAGTTGTAAGCTTTAGTTGAGTTTATGCATTGTTGGTTTTGGATATCATTGTTAAGATATTGTCCCACATCCACAATATGATAATACTCGAACCTAATATATAAGAGGTAGGATGATAATACTCGAACCTAATATATAAGAGGTAGGATTACTCCTCCTATTGTCAATTTGTTTTGGATGGAACCTCTAACACTTGCGTAAAGTTCATATAGTATTCTAATGAAAATATCAACATTGATATGATTGCATAATATTTTTTATGTTTCCTATGTATATAGGAGCATATTAAATATAAATAACGAATATTTTTTTTCGTATTATGATCACGAGAAGTGGTGTTATTTCATAAACAGATCTACGAGTAAGATTGACTAATCGAGATAAATCAATTGAGATTAGTAATCCTGTATGATTTGACTCTTAACTATTTGACATGAATGTATGGAGACATTGTTAAAGAAACTAATACAAAAGTTTAACACTTCTTTTTACTAAAAAGGAAGGATTTCTACTCTTTTTTTTGCCCCTCCAATCTACATCTTGACATGGTTGAAGAGGCAGATCAGCTGCTTCCAATAGCCAATGTGGGGAGAATCATGAAACAAAGCCTCCCTCCACTAGCTAAGATCTCAAAGGAAGCCAAGGAAAGAATGCAAGAATGTGCAACTGAGTTCATTAGCTTTGTTACTGGTGAAGCATCTAATAAGTGTCTCAGAGAGAACAGAAAGACCCTTAATGGCGACGACATCTGCTGGGCTCTTAACTCTCTAGGGTTTGACAACTATGCTGAAGTCATAACAACATACTTGTTTCGATACAGGGATTTTTATGAGACGGAGAAGGCGAATCAGAAAGAGCTAGGGTTTGCAAGTAAGAAAGAAATGGAAACTGCAGCTGAAGGCACTTCAACAAGATCAGTAGAGTTTACAAATACAAATTGAGGTTAGAATGCGAAACAAGGGCATTTAAGTATTAAGATCGTCTCTTTCCCTAGTAATCTGGATCTATTCCTTGTTTACTTTTTATTAGGGTTTCAATTAGGGTTTCATAGAACATCCATCTTCTTTGCTTTAAGATTCGTCCCTTTTCTCTTCCACCTTCATATTTCTCATCTCTAGATTTCACTTTTCAGCTGGTTTGAAGGAAGTACACCATTATCAAAGTAGCTAGGGTTTCTAATCCATTAAGCCTCGTTTTAAATAATCAGGTAGAAATTTAGGGCAAATTACTGTATGCAAATTATGGCTCATACTTTCCTGATGGTCAATGAAATATTGTATGTATCTGTCAATTGAGAAATATAACTTGAAGTCTCCCTGGCTAGTTTTGCTTGGGATTCATGGGTTTACAAAAACGCCATTTTGTTTTCTTTCTTTTTTTAGTTAGTGTGAATCTATATTAATATGAAGGGATACAAAATCAAATCAGCTGTAAATTTATGACAGTTAAACCCTAAACCTGAAGTTGGTTCACTTAACTTGCTTTCCTTGTTTAAAATATATTTTAGATTTTACAAGAGTATAAGTTTTGCAAGCTGGAATTATATATGTCATGAACAGCCTATGTAGATGAGAGCAAAGCCAAAATATTGTTTTGTCTGACTCAGAGATTGGTTCAAGATTACTAGTTTTAGAATGGTTGCAGACGAAACAATTTATGAGCTAGGCGTGAAAAAGGTTTAAAGACCTCCTATGTCAATGCCCTTTCAATAGGCGATCTATAGTAATTTTGGTTCAATCTCTATCAAGTGGTGGATGATACCACTCGATATATGATTGACACCCACAGGAGGAAGACTCGTTACAATGCCCATAGATGAGGCATGAGATTTAATTGAAACTTTGAGTGACTATGCTGACAAATTTTCAGATCTCAAGGATTCCACAACAAAGCCTGCAAGTGTTTTAGATGTTACTGAAGTACCACCGAAAGGAGATGCTTCAAACTTATGACAAATATGCAGTATACCCAACCAAGATGCATCAATCTACTCCGTCACACAGGAACAGCCTTCCCGGGACAAACAGAGGTCGAAGTGAACTTTATGAGAGAACACTATAGAACTTACTAGTACAAGTATCATATAGACGGCATTTAGACCATGATGTTTATAAAAAAAATGTCATTAAAATAGTTTCAATTGTGTTTATAAGGCTAAACGTCATCCTTGATTGAGCGAACATTTACATGGCTTTCTTAAAACTCCATAAATCTACGACGTTTATAAAATGTCGTGGAAATTCGTGCATTTTTTTTCCACCAAAATTCCATGGTGTTTGCCAGACACCATTGATTGTATGCCGTTTTAATAACGCATTGGATTTTAAGATGATTTTAAACCGCCAAAAGTAAAAAAAAAAAATCCCACGAATATTTCACAAAGTATGTCAAACGCCATAAAAATTTCACTACGTTTTCAAGGCGTTTTAAAAACATCGTTGATTTAACGATGTTTCAAAGAATCCATGAAAAGGAGTTTCAAACCAAACTTTTTGAATCTAGGAACTAGCTGACACCTTTTAACGCCCTAATTTCACAACTAACTCTCAAACCAAATGGGGGACTATTGAACGCCTGTGAATAAACAAAATTTGAGTTTATCAAACTCGCCATGATATATATTTGTCAAAATTCTGTTGGTGTTTGAGTATGTGCACGAGAGAGAGTAACAGAATTATGTAGAATGTATAACAGAATGATTTGCTTGCTTATTATTCCATATAAGTAGGCTATTTATACAAAGGGTTGATATGTACAAACTACATAACTGAATCTCTTACATGTCTATCCCCCCCCCCCCCCCCCCCCCCCCCCCC
>BSUD01000008.1:112534233-112559396 GCA_033239045.1 Fagopyrum esculentum
CCCCCCCCCCCCAAACTAGGAAGGGTAGACATTACTAGTTTGGACAACAAGTGATTATGTTGAGGTGAGGGGATTATCTTGGTCATAACATCAACAAGTTGATCTTGTGTACGAACATGTTAAATTTGTAGCAAACCCTCCATGACTTTATCTCTTGTGAAATGACAATCAATCTTGATATGTTTTGTTCTTTCATGGAACATTGGATTCTTGCTAAGCTGTACTGCAAAGCTGTTGTCACAATTTAAACGAATAGGCTATGGAGGCGTCATTCCTAGCTCTTGAAGCAAACGAACTAGCCATGTCACTTCAACTGTTGCTTGAGCCATTGCTCGGTATTCTGCTTCAGCAGAACTTTGAGAAACCGTGGACTGCTTCTTTGATTTCCAGCTACTCGGAGACTTGCCTAGTAGTATAACATAACCACTGACACTTCTTTTGGTATAGGGACATGAAGCCCAATCAGAATCAGTGTAAGGCAATAGCTCAGGATATTCACAACTGTTGAGTAATATCCCATGTCCTATAGTTCCTTGTACATAGCATAGTGTATGATATAATGCAACCAAATGAGAAGAATATGGGGCGTGCATGAACTGGCTCAAACTCTGGACAACATAGCATATGTTTGGTCCGGTATTGGTGAGAAAATTGAGCTTACCAACCAAAGAACGATATAAAGAAGGATCTGCAAAGGTGTGCCATCTTTAGGAGCAAACTTGTGATGTAAAGGAAGTGGTGTTGTCGTGAATTTGCCAGGTGGAAGAGCAGCCTCATCAAGTAATTCCAGGGTGAATTTTCGTTGAGCAAGTACTATGCCAAAGGTCGTATGGGCGACTTCCAGTCCCAGAAAAAAATGAAGAACTCCAAGGTCTTTAATGCTGAAGGTTTCATCCAAAAATGACTTGAGAGAAGCAATTGTAGATGCATTAGAGCTAGTAACCAGCAGGTCGTCCACATAAATTGCAACAATTGTGATGTCACATCCAGTGCCTTTAAGGAAGAGAGAATAATCATTCTTGGATTGTCTAAAACCTTGGTCTTTGAGAGCTGTTGTGAGTCTGTAGAACCATTGTCGAGAAGCTTGCTTTAAGCCTCGTATAAATTGCAACAATTGTGAAGTCACTTTATACGAGGCTTGCTTTAAGCCTCGTATAAAGTGACTTCTTCAGCTTGCAAACAAGGGAACATGGATTGGGTATTCCGGGTGGCATTTTCATGTAAACATCCTCGTATAAATTACCATGAAAAAACGGATTGTTTACATCCATTTGATGAAGAATCCAACCCTTGGAGGCTGCTATAGCAAGTATGGTGCGAGTGGTAGTCATTTTGACCACCGGTGAAAAGGTCTCATGGTAGTCAATCCCAGCCTTCTGATTGTAACCTTTGGCAACAAGACGTGCCTTGTACCTCTCGAGAGTGCCATCAACCTTTAACTTCACTTTGAATACCCATTTGCATCAGATGGCCTTCTTGCCATGTGGTAGAGGCATAAGATCCCAAGTGTGATTACTTTGCAAAGCTTGATACTCCTTGTCCATTGCCTCAATCCAATTAGGATCTTTAGATGCTTCGGTGTACGTGGTTGGCTCAACAAAGGATTGTAAAGATGAAAGAAAAACAATATGAGAATGAGGTAAAGATATGGAATCGGAATTACCTAGTGATTGGAAGCATGAACTATACGTGCAAATGAAGTCTGAAAGATATGAAGGTTGTTTAGTGAGACGAGTAGAACGTCTAAGACTGGGAGGGACAGAATGGGAAGGATGAATATTGGTGGTGGGAACAGAAATATCATTGGAGTTTTTATGGGGGCTGATACTGGAAATATCGTGGGCATTGGAATGAGGTGATGGAGGAGAATGATTAAAAGAAGTATGGTCTGTATGAGGGGTAAGGCTTGTATTATTGGTAGGTAAGAATATGAAAGAATCAAGGGAGGAAGTATTGGACATAATGGGAAAGGGAGATGAGGAAGTAGGTGATATATGATGAAAAGGGAGATATTTCTCATGAAATGTGATATCCCTAGACACAATGATCTCTCTGGAATAAAGGGTTAAAACTTTGTATCCCTTTTGACCATAAGGATAACCAATAAAGACACATGGTTGAGCACAAGGGGCAAACTTATCTCGATGTACTTTGGAAGTATGTACAAAACATAAGCATCCAAAGACTCTAAGATGATCATAGGTTGGTTTCTTATGAAATAACACTTCATATGGTGTTTTGTGATCTAAAATAGGTGTTGGTCTTCGATTGGTAATGTAGGTAGTAGTTAAAAGGCAATCTCCCCAGTAAGTGATGGGTAACTTGGATTGAAAAGAGAGAGATCTAGCTACCTCAAGAAGATGTCTATGCTTACGCTCAACAATGCCATTTTTTTTAGGAGTGTAGACACACGAAGTTTGATGGATAATGTCATACAAAGAGTAGAAATGAGATGCTTCTTTACTTGAAAATTCAAGAGCATTATCGGATCGAATGTTTTTTTATGGTGATTTGAAATTGATTGTGAATCATACGAACAAAAGATTTCAAGATAGAGAGAGCATTGCTTTTGTGAGACATGAGATATGTCCAAGTACACCTAGAGTGATCATCAACAATGGTAAGGAAATATGAGAATCCATTGTGAGTTTGATGTTTATAGGGACCCCATGTGTCAATATGAATAAGATCAAAGATATGAGAAGAACGTGTAGATGATATAGGAAAAGGGCGACGATGTTGTCTTGGTTGGGGACAAACAGTACATATGGGATAGTGCTTAGATCCAAGAAAATAGTCATTAATACATGACAATTGATCAAATGGCATATGGCCAAGGCGACAGTTCCACAACTCAATGGTAGACTTAGTAAGAGTAGTATTGAACGAAAAAATATTATTTTGTGATTTATTACAACTTGAAGAAGTAGGCAATGTAGGTTGGGAAGAATCAGCCACGTATAGTCCTTTAAACGCTTGTCCAATCACCAAATGATTCTTCATCAAAGGGTCCTGGAGAATGCAAGTTTGAGGAGTAAACAAAATGTGTGAGTTCATGTCATTAGAAAGCTTATGTATGGAAATGAGATTGAAATAAAAATCAAGGACATGAAGAACATTGAGTAATGTAATATGATTCTTAAGAGAGATTGTACCACAGTTTGCAACTGGTGCACGTTTTCCATTGGACATGGTGATAAAAGTAGGACTTGGTATGGCTTGGTATGAAGTGAAAAGTTCAAGGTTGGGGGTGATATGGTCTGTAGCACCACTATCTAAGATCCACCTTGAATGGAGATTAAAAGACAAGAAGCAAGAAGCCTTACCAGCAAGCAACGCAGTGGAGTCTTGTGCCAGGTCTGTAGGAGATTTCTTGTCCAAGAGAGCAAGGATAGATGCTACTTGTTCCTGAGTAAAAGAGCTGCTTATTGAGGGAGCTGCAAGTTTATGACCTGCTGGATAACCAATAACCTTCCAGCATTTGTTGCTATCATGACCAACCACCTTACAGTGATCACACCATGGTATTCCTGGAATAGGTGTCTTTGGATAGCCAATTAATTTCCAACACTTATCAACATTGTGACCTCGAATCTTACAATGATCACAATAAGGTCTGTTAGCTGCCGGAGATGATGTTCTAGAATTAGTTGTGGAGTAACCTCGAGTTTGTCTAGAACTGGTGCTACGATTCTCAGAATATAATGCAGAAGCATTATCATCGAGTGATGAATTGTTGGATAATGTTCTTTGGCTTTCTTTCTGTAAAAGAAGCTTGTATACTTCGTTGAGACTTAAACTAGGCTGTAGCATTAGAATATGAGAACGAACGAGATTGAAAGAATCATTAAGACCAACTAATAACTGGATGATCTGTTGATCATGGATCATATCAAGAACTATCGAATTTGAGCCACATTTGCAGACATTGTGAGACAAAGCAATCGAATAATCATCCCAGATTTTCTTGAGATTTGTAAAATAAGAGGTAATAGACTGATTACCTTGAGATATCATGGATAATTCCTTCTGAATTTGGTAAAGACTCGTCCGATTAGATTTGTCAAACCTAATTGCGAGTTCATTCCAGATTTGTGATGTTGTGTTGCAGAAAAGGACTTAATCACCGATATCCTTCTCCATAGAGTGTAATAGCCATGAGATTAACATGTTGTTACATTGATCCCATTTAGCTATGAGTTTGGGATCAAATGTAGGTCGAATACATAGTCCATGAACAAACGCAAGCTTGTTCTTCGCAGAGAGAGAAACTTCAACAGCTCTCTTCCAGCGAGAATAATTGGAAGAATTAAGAAGAGAAGTAGACAATCGAAGAGATGGAGCATCGGAGTGATGCAATTGAAGTTGGAGAAGGAGTGAATCATCCAGAGAAGACGTTGAATCTGAACCAGAAGTTGGAGTATTGGAAGAAGCCATGGATGAGGTTTGTTATTCCCCTCATACCATGTTGGTGTTTGAGTATGTGCACGAGAGAGAGAGAGTAACAGAATTATGTAGAATGTATAACAGAATGATTTGCTTGCTTATTATTCCATGTAAGTAGGCTATTTATACAGAGGGCTGATATGTACAAACTACACAACTGAATTTGTTACATGTCTATCCCCAACAAATTCAACGCCCTACTTTCACATATTGAAATATTCCATGGTCATCTCTTTCCACCAATGAATAACAGGTGATGTAACTTTCCCTCAATTCTCCCAGCCTAACATTGAATATCCATGCTAAGGTAGTTTGCAATCTCTTTGACAGAAACCGAGGACACCTTCGGAGAAGAGACAGTCGTCAATCAATATCTATATACTAAAGTAGAAGAATTTTAAAACCGAGCTCTCACAATAAAGCTAAAAATTCGTTTTTTTTAATTACTAATCCATTAAAAGTATTTATTAAAACATCTAAAAATCCCAACTGACTAAAAAATAAATCATCAAATCAATTATTTTTTTCCAATCATAACAGATCTCGATTCAACCAAATCACCCTGATAAGATTTGGATTTGTACCCAACAAGCTTTAAATCATCGGTCTACATATACACACCCTAATCTACGGCTGATATCTTCATCTCTTCCATCTTCGGCCATTAGTTCCTGCAAAAATTGAAGTGGTACATTCTTTTACTGTTTTGGTGGAATTTTTGTGTGCATAATCCGTAATATATGTTTTTAACTGATTTCCCGCTGGTTATTTGTCTCCCTATTTACTTCGCTTTTTTAAACTTTTTTTTATCATGTTCAAAGACTTTCCTTCTTGTATGTCCATATTTCTACTTCCTGCAAGAATTGAACCTGCTGTTGATTATTTGACTTAATGTGATTAAAAATCAAGAAACTGATGATTGTTTTTAAAATTTCATGTTGCCTAAACTGATTTCTTATGTTCAAGACTTTACTTCTATTTTTTTCGAGTTGCTTGATTTGTTGAACATAAGTGTTAGATTGAGTTTTTTTAATTTTCTGCGACAAACAGAATGTTTTCAAACTACTATTTTGAAATCAAATTTTCTCGAGGTGCTTGATTTCTATTGTGAAGATTGGTGAAATAGGGCCTTTTTTGTTTAGTGTAGACTAACTAGGCCCCTAACTAAATCGAATTAAAAAATAAAGATAAACTAGGGATTTAATAAAAAAGAATTACCATACAAGTCAACATGCTCTCATATCTCAATTTATTAATTTTTCATATTAGATATTTAAATTAGGAAGTAGATAATTACGATTCCTAAAATCTCTCCCTCATTATTTGTTGTTATTTAACAATCCCCAGACGTATTTTTTTTCTTTTCTCCATTGCTGCGTGAAGAACGATCTCGGAGTTCCAGTTTAGACACATATATCGAGGGTTGTCAATGAATATTTGATCTACATAACTCAACAACAGTGTAGTGTGCTCGTTATTCGACATAATCTAGATATCGAGGTTTTCCATTTGTGTTCGAGGTATGTTCATGTTTTTTAGACGAATATTTGATAGATTTGAATACATGAATGATTGTGATTCTTATGCAAACATGTTTATGTTAGCTTCTCCTTCTATTTCTCCTGTACTCTACCGCCTCTCAATCTCTGTATCCCCTTTCTTCAATTTCCTTAGCTTCTCCTTCTATTTCTCTCCAATTTGTTTCTGCTAGTCCGTACGATTAACCATGTGCTTCTAGTGATAGTGTTTTCATCTTGCTTAAGATCTTGAGGTTTACTAATCGGAAGTTCGTGGTAGTTCGTCAATTAAATTAACGGCGTCACTGGAGGACTCTTCTTCTTCGCTACACGAAGTGCTAATCGCCGGTTGAGATATTGAAGTCCATGAAACCACCTGATTCTCATCATCGTCGTTACTACTATCATTGTGGTCGTAATCTCATCAACCATCACCAAGCTCTTCTTCTTCTCTAGATAGAAATTCAGCAGATCCGCCTCCAACACCATTAGATCTGGCAACACAATCATCTCAAACGGTCACAATCCGACCAAGCTAGACAACAAAAGCTTTCCATGGCGTTAGAGAATGGCAAATGCGACAAAGCGGCGTCGTTGTGTGTTTCTCCACCAGAAAAATAGCCGAATGGACCTTGTCATCGCACAAACGTTTTAGCCTCCGATTTACAGAGTTCACAATTGCTCCCTTTCACCGCCATTACAACTTTTGGCTTGAGTTATTGACTAAAGAAAATTAAGGGAGATGGAGAAGAAGATTGAAAAGAGATATTGAGTTGGTGGGATTTGTATATGGCTGGACTAGATCTAATTTCATATCATCATGTTTAGACCAAGAAGCACAAAAGTTATCTTTCTCTTTTGATGTCTCAGTTTAGTTGGATAGAAGTTGTGAGAATTTGAGATTTGCTCAGACTTTCACTGTTTTGGTAAGTTCTATTGGACATTGCTCGATGTGGAAGCTTTCATTTGATGATCATTTTTCTGTTCTTCTAGAGACTAAACTGATTTAGGTTTGATTGTTCATGAAGTTCAAGCTGCACACAAGTAAATATACATTTAGTTGGTTTTGCTTCCCTTTTACTTCTCTTTCTTCTAAATTTCAAGTTCTTGCTTTAGTTCAAGGTGTTGATTCCCAGCCACAACACGTTAATACGTTGAGAACCGATGTAATTTGTGGTGGTTCATCGAAAGAAGCCATGGATACTCTGCAAAGAAGCCCTCGAAAAAGGAAAATTAAAAATGAAATAGACATGGACAATTTTGCCCTTGGAATTTAACACCGTTAAGACAATTTAACGTGTGAACAGTGACCGAGGTACTACTCTTTGGTCGGGGTCAATAGGTGAGGTACCGTTCTGGTACTACTCTTTGGTCGGGGTCAATAGGTGAGGTACCGTTCTGATAGTTTACAAGACGGGGTACTAAAGTTTAGTCAGGCTACAAGATGGGTTACTGTTTAGATAATTTTCTCTAGGAAATATATGTAGGAGAATCATCCGATGTAGTTGGGACATGAAATGTGTACACATATCAATATATTAATGTGTTAAGTTTCGATTGTGGATCCGTGATAAATACATATTTTTCTATGACTTTCGACATAATTGTTACAATATGTATGCTCAACGGCATTTTATGTACACACGTGATGAATATATATGTTTTTATGATTTTTGACATATATGTTACATTTTATGTAGTAAATGGTGAAGATGATTTTCGATTCTTCAAAGCTTCGAACTGTAACAATGGCGACAGAGGAGACGAGATGAAGATTGATGGAAATGAGCCATCAATGAAGATTTGCAGAATCGGTTCTCTAATATTTTCCTTTTTTATTTCATACAGTTGCCTTTATTTTCAGTTGGTTAATTGATTCAAAAATCATAAACTGGCTAATTAGGTAAATAAATAAAGATAAACAAGAGAGATTATGATTTATTGAGTATCTTTATTTCTGTTTTTAATAAATCTTTTTATGAAAATATGGAGGGGCCTAGTTTGTCAACATATAAACAAAAGAGCCTAGTTTATACACCTTGATACATAAATTGCCTACTTAGCCAACTCATTCATTTCTATTTGATTTGAAAATTATAGTTTTGCCTAAAATATAGATTGTTAATTTCTCATTAAAAATCTTATTATTGTTTTTTCTTTTCAATTGTTGATTTTTTTTATTTGGTTCATCGTACAGTAAGAGCATCCCCAATAGCTTTTCCATTTTAGAAAATTTGGAGAATTTTAAAGATTTTTTGGTCCTATAGATTCTCCATTTCATTCTTCAAAATGGAGAATAATGGGAAAAAGTGGGGCGTCTTCCCTAAATTTGAAGGCATTCTCCAAATAAATGCAGAATTTTCTAATATAGGAAATCTGTAGGATTTGATAAAAATATAAAGGGTAGATTTTTACTTTTAATTCTCCATTTTGAAAAAGAGTTTGGAGAAACTGTTGGGATGCTTTAAGGTCTTCAAAATATTGGTTTGAAAAAAAAAACCAATTTTCTGATATTTCTAAATACTATTTTGATCTAAAAACAGTAGGTTTAATATCTTATTCTATGTTTTCATTTTTGTTATTTTAATTTTTTTCATCATACAGTAGGTTATCCAAAAACTTTTTTGATTAAAAAATTTAATATTTTTTTGATTCAAAATGCTTAAAAATTAGATTTTCTGTTTTCAGTTATTAATTTTTTTTTAATTTGGTTCATCATATAGAAAGGTTATCAAAATATTGTTTTGAAAAGAAATCAAATCTATATATACTACTAAAATAGAACCCTCTTATTACACATGTCAACACCTTAAGCATGCCACATAGGACTTTTTGTCAAATATTTACAATTTTGCCACATTTTAATTACAATTATGCCATTATTCAATAAATATTTTAAATCAAAATTAAAATATTTTCCATGTCAATTCAACAAAAATAATTACATCTCATCATATCCAATATCTTAATGTTATAAAAATAATTAAAAAAAAATACCATATATCACCTAACCGAATTTAGAGATTTCAATTGATTTTGTTTGGATTCTAGATTTTACAAAATAAATCTGAACTAACATTTAAATTTTAGTGGTTACAATATGAGATATAATAATAGTTTATTCAAAATATTTGTATTATCGTTAATAAAGATTTTATAAACGTTTTATTAAATCAATTTTTTTTTAAATTAATAATCGATTTTAAAAAACGATTTATAAAAAAATTATTTTTTTAGTTAGAAGTAATAATATTAAAAAAATAAATTCTTACATAATTTTTTTTATTTAACAGTTTGGCAATTATTATAAATTTAATAATTAATTTTTTTGTTACATGATCTAATCAGATTGATATTAATATATTCTTCTTAACATTTAATGTTTTTTCTTTAAATTTTTTTAATTTGTGTAGATAATAAATTTTCAATTAATAATTATTTTTTTTTTTTACAATTTATTCAAACTCAATCCCGCACAAGGTGCGGGTATTAAACTAGTTTTATGATGTTTCAAAATACTGTTTTGATTAAAAATTTTAATATGTTTTCACTCGAGTTGCTTAAATATCTTATTTTCTGTTTTTATTTATTGTTTTTTAAATTTTTTCATCATAAGGTAGGTTATCAAAAAATTATTTTGGTAATTATCTTAATTGCTCTTTACTTCTGTAGTGGCTATTCCTTGTTGAGGGATCCCCGGCACAACAAGGGTCTTGCGTTCACCGAAAAGGAGAGAGATGATCACTACCTTCGCGGTCTTCTTCCTCCTACAGTCCTTTCCCAGGATCTGCAGGTTAGGCTTATAACAATGCTAAGCTGTCTTATTGAGTAGTATGTTTTATATGGAATCAATAATTTTGCTCACCTTATTTTTTATGATTTTTTTATCAGGAAAAACGATTGATGCACAATATCCGCCAATATGAGGTTCCATTGCAAAGATATACAGCTATGATGGATCTTCAGGTTGTACATTTTTTATCAGGAAAAACTTTTCAGGATGGCACTGGCATTGCTGAGCTTATACTCTTGAGATTTCAAGAAAGGTACGTTATTCATTCAGTGCTAACTTATGTTTTATATTACATCATCAAGATTTTTTGGTTGTAGTTCTGTAGTAAAATCATCTTTCAATTGTTGCAGACTAATAGTCCAGTCGAAGAGACGAGGAAGTAGATATACCTTGTGGACTCAAAGGTAAAGTTATTGTGAAAATGAACTAAAAATTGATGTACAAGTTCTTGTTCTGTCTGCTAATGATGATATGTTACATATTTTGATTACAGGGCTTGTGGTTGCCTCTCGTAAGGCGTCACTCCAACATTTCAAACAGCCTTTTGCTCATGATCATGAACCTGTTACAACCCTTTTGGATGCTGTCAAGGTATAAACCTTTGGAACCCATAAAATAAATCATATATATATTGAAGATCATTCAAATCTTAACTGCTTTGAGCCTTCTCTTCTTAGGCAATCAAGCCAACAATGTTGATTGGAAC
Organism: Fagopyrum esculentum; assembly: GCA_033239045.1. NCBI lineage: Eukaryota > Viridiplantae > Streptophyta > Magnoliopsida > Caryophyllales > Polygonaceae > Fagopyrum > Fagopyrum esculentum. The sequence goes on from BSUD01000008.1 coordinate 112,544,696, forward strand.
CTCAGGAGTAAGAAAGACGTTTACAAAGGAGGTTGTCGAAGATATGGCGTCCATCAATAAGGTTGCTACAGTTCATTTTTTGCTGCAATTTGTTTGAATGACTATAGGTAGACGTAAGATTGAGACTTTTCGAACGTTAACTAGCAAGTACTCCATTTTGGGTATGACTGTATGGGTCAAAATCATGCGGAGATATTCTATCTTTTCGAACATACTATTATTATGTCGTCACCGGAGGATGTGTGGTTTAAGACGTAGCGGTACTTGTCCGATGATATTCTATTTTTTCAAAGAAGAGTGCAACATAATAATGGTATGTTATTCCTTATGTGTATATAATTTTCTTTTAAATATCTTTATTATTTATCAAAAATATAACTTATATAAATAATAACGTTTTTAATTTTGTAATTCTATATGTAGAACTACATCTAGATGATGATGCGTTACAAAATTACGCTTTAGCTGTGATAGAGAAACTACTACAGAGGAACAATAGCACCTTGAAGTGTTGTATAATGGAGCAACATAATAGTTTTTTTTTCAGAGCAGGTAATTCAAGAATACTCACGGCCTATATCTGTTTGATCTGTTGCGGAATACTTATTATTATTATTATTATTATTATTATTATTATTATTATTATTATTATTATTATTATTATTATTATTATTATTATTATTATTATGTAATTTGTTTTGGATATTTTTTTTTGTTCATTTTCAATTTTTGGCTTGGCTTCGTATGCCCCATATGTAGTCATATTAATATGACGAACTGGTTCAACAATTATGTTGTTATTTTTTGCTTTAATTACTAGTCAACATTACATGAAAAGTATTATCCATGTATTTTTAACAAATAAAATACTCTTATGCATATCAATGTCCATTATATATATATATATATATATATATATATATATATATATATATATATATATATATATATATATATATCATAATTAATAATAGCTACGAATAATCCATTCAACCAACAATAACTACGAATAATACATTAAACAATATGACACCTTCATAACAAAACTAATAATAACTACGAATAATATATTAAACAATAATGTTTGTTCTCATGATTACACGATAAGGCATGTTCTCATATGATCTATACTATACTATACTATACTATATATATATATATATATATATATATATATATATATATATATATATATATATATATATATATATATATATATATATATATATATATATATATATATATATATATCATGAACATTAATTAGATAATAATGAAAGCAAGTAACCATCTAAAATCGTCTTGGGTATAAACAAACCAAGACCGTGCTTTACAACTCATCTCTCAATCCAACGGTTTGGCGAGTGTAAAAAAACCCATTAAAAACTTAAAAATCTGGAAAAGACCAAAAAAAAAAACATTCGCTTGTAGCCCTTTAGTTTAAAAAAATTAAATATCGAAACTTTCTATAATGATTAGAAATCATCAGAGCTTTGATAAATTAATACTTTCAAAACCAAGTTCTTTTCAATAAATCTAATAAAGCATAATTGTTTTATCTAAACCAATCAAAAACACCACTTCTTTCGAAGGTTTTCAAAGGATAGGAATGAAGTGCTTTCAAGAAACAATATCAAAACCTCAATTCACAAAGATATATGCAAATAATATACTAAAGTATTATAGGGATCATTTAATCCTTAGATGAAGGAGGAAGCTTAGTCAATCATAATGAAATATAAATCAAAGATCATATATTGAATCAAGAAGGACAAAACTATCAAGAATTCGGTTTCTTTAGGGAAACCATCAAGCTAAACTAACAATATTTGACGACTAGAATAAGAAGGGTATAGAAGAGTGCTAAATTTTAAGAGGAATCAACGCATCTAACACTAAGGCTGAAGGGTGTTTATATAGAGGAGAAATTAAAGTCTAGGGTTTACACAAAATATTCACTTTCCAAAGATATAATCGGATATTTGAAAGTTTCTCGTTGCGGCGCCGAAACGGCCAGTCAAACGGTAGGTATACAGCCACCATACGATCATATAGCCACCGTTTAGTGGGTGAATCACTCCCTTGTCAAAGGATGTTTGGGAAAGGCTTTAGCATGGTCCTTATCGTTGAAGTCTCGATCCAAAGGACATTGCAACAACCACCCTACAGCCGTACACTGGCTATTTGGTTGATGTTTCACGAGTTGTTGCTTCTAATCTCGAATCTTTCTCTTCAAGGCTAATCTTGCGGACTTCGTATTGTAGCTCCTCGCTCATATTGATCTTCTCTTCTGCTTTGACCTCAAGCATGCAATCTTGGCACTTTTGATGCCCTAATGCCATAAACACATAAAATCCAAGGTGGATACCGAAATACAAAAAGTGGATAATTTCCGTATAAAACGACATATATGGGATGGAAAAGAGGGTATTATATGCATGAAAATAAGATGTAAAATATGTTACATTTGAAACTCATCAAAATACTCAATACTTAAACCTTGCTCGTCTTCGAGTAAGATCATGTCATATGCAAGGCTATGTGTAAGAACCAATGAGTGTCTCAACTAAGAGGAAAGCATACAACTCAAACTATGCCATCATAGCATCGATCATAGTAAGAGAGATGAGTAAAGAATCATATCCATCCAAACCACTCACGAATAATGTGTCTGCTCTCAACCTCACAAGATGCGTTTTGGGGTAAACTCTCAAGCTCAAGAATCATGAATAGATCTTACCATAGGCTTGCCAAGGCATTCTCTAAACCACTGCCTGTCAAATGAAACTACTATGCAAGATAAATATCGTGAGGTCTTTATTGAGGGTGTAAAGGGGATATGAGACATCAAATCTTTGTAACTCGAAACTTTCTTCAATGCATTTTCACTTCGAACTTTTCTTCATAATTTGTATTCCTTCATGAATCATAACGCTTGAACTTTGTAGCACTTGATGTCTCTTTCAGGGATAATTTTTTGCTTCACTTTAAAACCAATCACTATTTATTTATTGCTCCATATTTGGCGGGAACTTTTTGTCCTCTCCACCAAACATGGAAATATCTTCAATAATGACAATATGCATCCAAACTCACACATTAACTTATTGAATTCACTTCACACTTTAGGGATACCCCATACTTAATTTCATCGTTCTCTTCTTCCTTCAAAACCCCGGATAAGGTCAAAGGAAGCTAAACACTGATGTGAGACTATTTGAGGAGAACCAAAAAATAAGGGAAAATAAAAGGCAAGAAGTGGCTAATATAAGGGAAACATATATAGAATTGGGAAAATTCGTAGGCTTATCAAAGAGGGTCTCAATCATTTATATCAATGGAAATAGAATCAAATGAACGTGTAGTTTAGAAAGATAGTCAAACACAAATCTAGAAGAAACTAAACATGCTAGAGATCACTCAAGTAATAAGAAAGAAAGATAACATAAAAATGCATGTTCAAAGGCTAGAGCGCTCATAAGGGTTATGTTTGGGCCAGCTAATCATCCAAAAACTCATATGCGTAAACAATAGCAAGATGTAGATATTCAAAGTATTGTTGACAAATCAAGAGTAATAGCATGACATATTCTAATTTTTGGAAATAACAATGATGAGAGTCGACTCAATCTACGCTAAATGCAATATTTTTGTGGTTTTTTGTTTTTGAATGGATGCGGAAAAAGGAAAGATTCAGTAAGAAGGAAAATGTGAAATATGAAACGTGTGACATGAAAGGAAAATGTGATATGCTAATGTGAGTTAACAGCGCATACTAAAATTACGCATCGTCCTCTATGTGTAAAAGAAGTAAAGAGAACAAGATTCTTACAAAGCAATGCAATGCATATGGTGGTAAGTGTGGGAAGGTGGTAGAAAGGTGGAGTGTTGTGGAGGCTTTTTGAAGTCCACGTGTGTATCCTTAGAGTCCTTATAAATCCCTACATGGTACATAATACATAAATATTTGCCGTCATTTAAGAAAAGGACATAACATAAGCAAATGACAAAAAGGTAAAAAGGAAAAATCAAACTCATGGGTTGCCTCCCGTGCAGTGCTTGCTTTAGGTCATTAGCTCAAGTTAGGTGGATTACTTCATAGGAGAAAATCCTTCACCACCATGGATGGAGGTATAGGAAAGGTGTGCATCAGCGGAGCGCAGTAAGTGGGTAGGGACAAACAAGAGTCTCTTGTAACGTTGAGGGCGGGTATAACAATGTTCTAGATATAGCGGTGAAATGGGACCTTTGTGGGAGAGGGAAGGTGAGGGGGTGTGGTTTGTTTAGAAGATGAAGGTAGAATGGTAGATATGCAAGAAGAAGGTGGGATGGTGAGTGTAGGAGTAATGGTAGGTGTGCGAGAAAATGTAGGCTTAGAATTGATGGAAGCCATGGGAGAAGGTTGACATTTTGAGGTGATAGAAGCGATAGAAGGACGGGAAGTGAATGGTTGAGTGGTGATAAAAGTATTAATAGGACTATATGGGGTGGCATGTGAATGGGGTGAAGGTGAATGTGAGATAGGGTTGGAAGGGTTCTTACTTTCACTGTCATATGGTGTAACGATGTATGGAATTTCGTTAGAGGCTTCCTGGGGCATGAAACGGGCAATGAGGCAGCGATCTATGGATTCAGGTGGGCAGGTTGATTATGTAGTGCCATTTTGGGGCCATTTGACTTTGAACTTTTGGAATCACTACTCTTTACGCTCGATGAAAATGGTCATCCTGGTCGTATATGGCCGTTTGGTGGCCATGTGGTAGGCGTTTGAATTAAATCCGAGGATATGACTTTCTGAATTAATTCCAATTGAAATTCTGAAAATTAATGAAACGGGCACCCTACGGCTATCTAGGGCCCGTGTAGAGGTCATTTCCTAGTATTTTGAGCTTACGACTTAGTGCATTTAATTGCACTTCATTATTTAAATTCAGCCTAATCTCAAACTTTTCGCCTTCAAAGGTTGGAGCATACAGCATTGCTTGAATATCTTTCATCATGATATCGAAGTTATGGATGTGAGTAATAAGCTTGTGACGCTCAGATTCCAAAGAATCAACTCGATGTTCCATGAATTCATGGAGATCATGGAGAATGTCGAATTATTCATTCAACATGGAGTTGCTCTCTACAAGGTCCTTCATTTTTGCATTAAGCTTATGAATAGTAATTCTTATCTCCATTTGGCCTCTTAGAACTTCTCTCAAGAGCGATTCCGAAAGGTTATCCATTGGAGTTTCCTGCAAAGAAAAGACATCTAAAGAGGGAGATCCTCAATGATCATGCAGTCATCATTAGTAATAGAATCATTTATAGCACATTTGTCATCATTAAGCATAGAACGTTTAGGGAGATTAGGAAGAGAGAACTTCGTCGTTTCATCATCAAATCAAAAGACGATGAATCCCTCTCGAACATCAATGAGAGCACCTGCAGTGGCAAGGAATGATCATCCAATGATAACAAGGATGTTAGTACCTGCATCAACATCAACATCAACAACCAAAAGTCTACAAGCATCTCTTTGTATAATTTAAGTGAAATCACATTCACACTAGCTCCAAGATCACAAAGACAAGAGTGCTTCTTTTCACCAAAGGTTAATGGGATGCAAAAGCTTCATGGCTTGCCCTTCTTGGGTGACATTTTTGTACTAAGCATGGCTCAACATTCCTTAGGAACATCAATAAATCCTTAAAAGTCCTGAGCTTCCTGTTGGAGAGTAATTCCTTCATAAACTTTGAGTACTTATACATTTGTTTCAATGCCTCAACTAGTGGGATCTCCAAGTATAACTTGTTCATTTTCTCCAAGAACTTGTCAAAATCTTCATCCACCTTCTTCATGTGATGAGCATAAGAGAAATGAAGATGAGGTCGATAGAGCTTATGAGATGTAGGATTAGTTACCTCTTCAGGAGTAGCTTTCTCCTCGATAATCTTTTGTGTAGTCATTTCAGAGACTACGGGATCATCAGTTTATTTCTCGTTTCTCAAAGTGATAGCACAAACTCCTCTTGAATTAGTTCCGTTGTTGTTGAATTGTTAATTCAGTTGGACAACTTGAGTTTCCAACATCTTTTGACTTTTCTCAAGCACTCAACAGTTGTTTCCATCCTAGTGAATTTCTTCAATGTCGGTTCCTTCATTGTTATGATAAGGAAAAAAAAACATGTTTAGACTACATCTTTAAGACAGTGATTCCATCACCTATCACGTTACTTAGTAATTGTTGGTGTGGTGGTGTTATGAAAAGAAGAAAAAAAAACGACATTTTATATTATTACAATAATTATTGAATATTTTTAACACTTGTTTACATTTATCTTTAACACTTAAACTAATATTGTTTTATAAAATTGATTTTATGGAAATTTAGATTAATTGTTTTAATTGGTTTATGACATTAATTTTTTAAGCAATATGTAGACGAAATGAACGTGAGTGTAGCATGTCACCCTTATAGCTTCTACTTTAGGAAATATAAAAGATTAAATAAATTTATCATATTTTATTATGATTTTTATTTAAAATTTTAAAAAAAATATCACCGGCAAATAATTATGTAAAAATAAAGTAAAGCATGATTAATAAGTTAATACTAATACAATGTTGTACTAAGTTTAAATTAACTATGAATACTAAAAATTTACTTTAATACAATGTACCAAATTTAGATACAGCTAATATCAGTTTAAACAAACTAGGAATGTTTATTATTAAAATTACACATATAAAAAAAATTTTACTTTAGTATATTTATATTAATGATAATTAATATATTATAATTTAGATACAGCTAATATCAGTTTAAAATATACAAAACACATAACGTCATATATATGTAGGTATATTTTAACAAATATAATTCATATCATGATATACCAAACACGTGATGTATATAGGAATAAAGCCATACATGTTTATGCTATCAATATCAAATAGACACTTGGCATATCAAGTATACCAACTATACCATCCAAAAATCAATGTTCATATATTCACATACACTCGTACCAACATACATTCCTCTAGATATGAATAGTAAGCATTTAGTAATTGTTTGGTAAATAAGTCTCTCGTATACCCCATTTCATACAAAGCATGTATTCTTGATCATTTGTCCTTAAGAGACTGAGGATATGTTAGAACTTAGAATAGGAAGCTTTAACACGTACGGTCCGGACTGGACGATCTCGGACCGTAACCCATTAGAACTGGACCGAGAAGCCTCTAACCTTTCTCTATATCAAGAAAATAAGCAAAGTAGGAACACATGACAAAATCATCTGCTGAATATAGAAGTATTTTTGGAACCTTTAACCTTCTGTATATGAACATATATCAGTTTCTCAACAGTTTGTGTGAACTAGTAGTGACTCACATAATGGAGCAGCCGTTTGGGTTGTCATCACTGAAGAGCTGAGGAGCATAAAACACATCCAACACATAATCAGATGAAGCCTCCTTGAATCCATATTCTGAACCAACCATGAAATGCTCGTCGACTTTCATTATCGCCTTGTCTTTCTCAACTTCACCGAAACCATCTTTCTTCTTGCCACCCTCCTGCTTTTGATTTTGCCGTTGATTCTCCTTCTCCTCCTTTTCCTTCTTTTCTGGAAGGATCTGAACTGTCCTCTTGAATCTTTTCTGCAATGACTCAACTATTAGTTTCGGATCAGCTGTTGTCTGAACTGTAATCAGCTCTTTCGCCTTGTCCATCTGCACCCTTTCCACACCTGTAACAATACAAAAAGAACATTGTTAGTCATCTCTTTCTTCATTTCTCTTGTACACAGTGTTCTAAATGGATATCAAGTGACCTTTGTAAGTAGAGAGAGTCTTGTGGATTCTGTGAATGCATCCCTGACAATGCCATGCCATCTTTAACACCACCGTTCTCACAGCAGGCTGTACGCAAAAACCACACCAAATTCATGTTTAAACCTTTGACAACAATTAAGTTTAGCACCAAGCAATTTAGTAGTCCAATATCAAATTATAAAGCTGAGAAAGACTAAACTAGTGATATGCGACATTTAATGCACAATGAAGCAGATGAAGTTTCGTTTGGATCTGTGAATTGCCAGTTTTCAGCAATGATGTGTATATGAATGAAGGCCACAGATGATGCCAATCGAATAGTCTGAAACAGGAAAGATTGGCTAGTAAATTCCAACAAAATTCCGGCCAGGATCGAACCTCTTTGTTTTTGTTCGCCTGCTCTGGTTTTGAGTCCTTCTTATTATCCTTTTGATTATCCTTCTGATCATCCTTCTTACGCGGAATTGGCGATAATATTTCAACCTTCTTCACGATACTCGACTGAATCTTGTCTTTGAGCTTGACAGGATCGAAGATGCCGGACACGGAAACCTTGTTGGATTGTGCATCTTCTTTCACCATTGAAACACCTAAAGTTCAAACGGTTTCACCAGAGACATAAGAAAATTAATCAGAATGCTAACGGAATACGATTAATCGAAGCGATTGTATCGATTTGAAGCTAAAAAACCCTAGGTCGTAAACAAGAAAAGCAGATGCGGAGATAGGAGAGAGAGTGAACAAAACCATGGCAAGAGAAACAAGCCTTCCTGATGCGACGAATGCAACCAATACAGTTACAACTCAAATCAACCTTGAGGACAGCATTGATGATCTTCTCATTGTCTCCATTCTTCTTCCCTTGCTACTTGTCATACAGTAGGAAACGAAAAACAGAGCAAGCAAACAAAGGAAACGATTCATCAGATTCGAGTATATACACACATCAACATAACTCTACATTAAATTCATACTCCAATTTTTGCAAGAGAAGAGAGAAAGAGATTACCTCGGCCATTTTCGGAATGGGAAGCGACTGAGACGATGGTGGAGGAAGAAGGAATTTAATGAGGGTAAGACAAAGCAATGTCGGTATATGTATATATATAGCGAGTGGAGGTTTGAAATATATGTTGTGAATGGAAAGCGTGTAATGGTCTGTAGAGTAGAGAAAGTGGGGCAACGCCGTTCGCCATACACACTTCTTGCAACTTCACCACCATTGCTGCTATTTTTGCAGAGGTGCAGCAGAGTAGTTTTATTTGGGGAATTTGTTCCCACTTATTTCTGTCCAATGTCTGATATATACACTAACTATTTAGTTGCCTCAATTTCTTGTTAATTGTATGATTTATGAATGTATAAGTTCAATTATATAACAAAAATAAATAGATAATTTGATATTTTTGGAGTTAATATAGATGCTGGTATGTAGGCATTTTTATTGGTCTAAATTGATATGTTTTGCATCTATTTTGTTAATTTTAGTACTCCAGATCCATTATCCATGAACAGGAATGGATGAATTAATTTTGAATAATATTAGGTACGAATTCGTTAGCAGGTGGATTTCGAGCTAAGGTCTTGTAATTTTGAAATTATAAATTAAAAATAATTAATCCTTAGTTTTAATTATAATCTATATCTATATACCAAAGCAATCATGAACTTTCTTTTTTTTTGTCCACCTTGTCGAACACTCCTCTTCTTCAACAGTCAATTCAAGGAAAATGGGCACATGATCCGAGTTGATGCGAACAAGGTGACTGACCCTAGCGTCGGGAAACCTGTCAAGCCATTCTTCATTTGCGAAGCCCATATCCAGTCGTTCTTGGATAAAATCCTCACCCTGTTGACCATTGTCCCACGTAAATCTCGGTCCAACAAACCTCATCTCCCGTAAAGCACAAAATTCCATAGTCTCACGGAATTGACAAACCCCTTGGAAAGAAACCGGATTACCACCCACTTTATCTGCTGAGGAGATGACTTGATTGAAATCCCCCATCACCACCCACTGCTCTCTCACATCGGCTTTAATGTGCTTGAGCAACTCAAGTGTAAGATGCCTCTCAGCAGGCTTATGCCATCCATAAATTCCGGTGAACCTCCAACCATCAATTTTGGCATCTATATGGTGTTGTGTATATGACTCCACCATCACATTCAAACCCTGTCTCCACATAATACATATTCCCCCCGCTGTTCTGATACTATCCACTGCAAAACAACCTTCAAATTGTAGCCTTTGTCTTATATACTCCATCCTTTTGCTATTACTCTTTGTTTCACTTAAAAAGAGTACATCGGGCTCCTTCTCTCTGACTAGGGTTGCTAGTCTCGTAACTGCCGAGCCTTTGCCCAGTCCCCGACAGTTAAAGCTTATAATACTCATTGGACTTGGCGGGAGAGCTCTTCCGTCTCTCCGGCCAATAATTGGGGCACTGATATCTTAGCCCGTTTTTGTCCTTCTTCCTGATTGCATTCTTCGGTTGGTGTTCCTCTATCCTTCCTTTTTCCAGTATTAGCTACTTGTTCTACCACCTTGGAAGTCCCTAGGCTTGGACTCCGAGCTGTCTTTTTCCATTTCATTTTTGGAATCTCCTTCCTTCCCTCAGCATCCGTGTTGGACTTGGACCGTTGTAGATCAGCCCCAAGAGAATCCTGTATACCCCTCATGACCATAGGGTTATTGTCAATGGAAATACCAAGTATTTCCGTTGATAAATTAGTCTCTTCCTGCCTCGATAAACCTTGTACTTCGATTTCAGTGCTCTCCTCCAAAAGACAGGCTAGATTCCTGAGTCTTCGACCTGTAGCAGCCTCTTTCGGCTTTATGGGAATATGAGAATCAGTCTCCCCATCCCCAGATACGCTCTGATGGCCCCACTCTGTAGCCTTTTTGTACTTGGTCGCACGATGCTGTGGGGCTCTCAGCTCGTCCCCATACTCATTCTGAAAAGCTTTTGCCTCGTCGTCAGTGCACTCGTCTTCAACGTGGCCCAGTCTTCCACAGGCATAACAAAAGTTTGGCAGTTTTTCATACCGAACTGGACTCCAAAGTTTTTGATTGTGTATGGAGGCGATGTGGTTGCAAGAGGAGGGTTGCGATGTCGTTATCAGAAATGCATGGTCTAACCCTGGGTCGAATTTGGTGGATAACGGTATAATGGCTAAGATCGAGCGATGTGGCCAGGATCTGCGTGATTGGGGCAACCAAACATGCAGGAATGTGGGTCTCAAACTGAAAGGTATTCGTAGGGAACTGAAGAAATTGACTGCTAGGGGGATGGATGGTGAGTTGGTGAAGAGGAGGAGAGAACTAGAGGATGAGGAACGTGAATTGATGAAAAAGGAAGATATGGTCTGGTATCAAAGAGCAAAAGCGAATGAAATGAAGTGGGGTGATCGCAATACGTCATACTTTCATAGGAAGGCTTTCGGACGCAGACGTCGAAATAAGATCTCTCGGCTGATTGATAATAATGGTATTGCTTGGAGATCTACTGTGGGAAAGTTGAAGGTTGCCACCGATTATTTCTATGATCTTTTCGCGACGGGAATCCAAGGGATTTCTGCTGAGATGTTGGGGCGCAGACACGGCTCGCACCTGGGGAGAATGAGCTACTGCTGCGGCCGTGTACTATTGAGGAGGTGGAGGAGGCATTATTTAGCATGCACCCTACAAAATTGCCCGGTCCCGATGGAGTGCCGGCAATGTTTTTCCAGAAGAACTGGAGTGTGGTTGGTGAGGACATTTTTAAGATTATACTAGGTCTTCTTAATGGGGATGAGTTTCCGCAAGGTTTCAACTACACCTATATTTCTCTTATTCCAAAAGTCAAAACTCCACAAAATATGAAAGAGTTGAGGCCTATAAGTCTATGTAATGTGATCTATAAGGTGTATTCGAAGATACTTGCTAATCGGTTGAAGACTTGTTTGACAATGTTAATTTCAACTAACCAAAGTGCATTTGTGCCTGGTAGACTTATTACAGATAATGTTCTGGCAACTTTCGAGATTTTCCATTACATGAAGACAAGGGAAGGAGGAAGGGGTTGGATGGCTCTTAAATTGGATATGGCAAAGGCGTATGACCGTGTTGAATGGAGTTTCCTTGAAGTTGCTATGCGCCGTATGGGTTTTTATGGGAAATGGATTGGCCTAGTGATGAAATGTGTCTCTACGGTTACGTTTTCGGTTCTGATGGACGGTACAGTGTCTACGGAATTTTCACCGGGAAGGGGTTTGAGACAAGGGGATCCGTTATCCCCTTTTCTCTTTCTTATCTGTGCGGAAGGGTTGTCGGCGATGATTAGAAAGAGTGAGATGGATGCGAATTTTACTGGGATCAAGATTGCTAGCACAGCTCCAAGGGTATCACACTTATTTTTTGCGGACGATAGTGTTATTTTTGCAAAGGCTTCTGTTGCACAATGTACGGAGATAAGAAAGATTCTTCATGAGTATGAAGCAGTTTCGGGACAACAGGTCAACCTTGCAAAGTCGGAACTTTCGTTTAGTAAGAATGTCGGAGCTGATACCAGGGTTGCTCTTGCTGCTTCTTTGGGGATTAGGGAGGTTCTCCATCATGATAAATACTTGGGAATACCTACTATGGTCGGCAGATCGAAGAAGGTTATTTTCGCAAATGTCCGAGAGTGTATTTGGAAAAAGCTTAAGGGATGGAAGGAAACGAGTCTAAGTAGAGCGGGAAAGGAAGTCTTATTGAAAGCGGTGATCCAGGCCATTCCGCAATATACTATGTCATGTTTAGTTATGCCGGATGGGGTGTGTAAGGACATTGAAGGACTCATGAATAGATTCTGGTGGGGTAGTACAGAGAATAAGAGATCGATTCACTGGATCTCGTGGCAGAGAATGAGTATGGCTAAGGAGGCTGGGGGTATGGGCTTTCGAGACTTGAAAGCTTTCAATTTGGCCATGCTCGCTAAACAGGGCTGGAGGATTCTGACCCACACGGACTCGTTAATTGTCCGGCTCCTCAAGGCAAGATATTTTCCGAATTCTTCTTTCCTTCAGGCCGAGGTGGGGTTGAGACCCAGTTATACTTGGCGGAGCCTTCTACAAGGTAGAAACATACTGGAGGCCGGTTTATGTTATTCAGTTGGAAGTGGAGCCAATATTTACGTGTGGAAGGATGCATGGATCCCTCGTCCGGTGTCTTTCAAACCTGTTCTCATCCCGAACAATGCTGATTGGGAACTGCGTGTCATCGACCTTATTGACTGGAACTTGGGGAGATGGCGGGAGGAGGTCATATCCAATTTGTTTCAACAGTGCGATGTTGAGGAGATCATGAAGATCAATCTCTTATCATATGATGTCGGGGATGAGCTTTTCTGGTTCCATAATGCGAATGGTATATACTCAGTTAAATCTGGATATCACTGGGCTCGTAATCTGCAAGCTGGTTTGGATAATGGGGGTGTTGGGTCTTCGGAACCCACTATGAAGGGTTTCTAGCAACGTATCTGGGTTGTAAAGGTGACACCTTCGATTAGGTCGTTCGCTTGGAGGGCCTGCAGAGGAGTCCTTCCGTGTTGTTTAAACCTTGCTTATCGTAAGGTATGTGTATCTAGTTCATGCACGAGATGTGGGATGGAAGAATCACAGATGCACATCCTATTACACTGTCAGGAGAGCCGGTTGGTTTGGAAGTATTTCCCTGATGTGGCTCGGGTTGGTCGTAATGCTCGTGATGTTCGTCAATGGGTTTGGACTGTATGGGAGAGCTATGGAATGGATGGACTGCGTGTGTGGATGGTGGTCTGTTGGTGGCTATGGAAAAGCCGCAATGCACGAGTATTCGAGGACACTATCATGGAGGTTGGGAAGCTGAAGGATGAGATCGACAAGGATCTTAGAAGGGAGAATGAGGAGCTTTCCGAGGGCCGGGTGTCGGTTCTGTCTCGCTCCAGTAGATGGTCTTGCCCTCCAGTAGGGTTTATCAAAATGAATAGCGATGCGTCGGTTATCAGGGATGGATTTGGAGGGATAGGAGTGGTCGCGAGAAATGAGAAGGGTGAGGTGCTACTGGCTGCTTCAAAGCAGATTCCTAAGGACAGAATGGTGGATATGGCTGAGGGCTTGGCTATACTTTGGGCAGTGGAGTTGGCCTTTGTGCAGGGATGGAGTCGTATCGTATGTGAATCCGATGCGAAGGTTGTGGTTGATTTACTTAACGCAAAACGGACTATCCGGGGACCGTTGGGAGCTGTGATTTCGAAAATACTCTATAAGGCCTCGAATTTGGAGAAATGCACCTGGTCCTATACGCCGAGAAATCTCAACAAAGCTGCTCATATTATGGCTTCATTTATACCTGAATTCCCTTTGTTTTTACAGCATTTTGGTAGCTTTCCTGAACAATTGCAAAATGTACTGATTGCAGATATTGATAACAAGTAAGGTACTTTGCTTTCAAAAAAAAAAACCATGAACTTTCACTTGCCATAGTTTTGTGCAATCATCTCATCAAAATTTACACGTGTCAATTTTTTTTTTTTGTTAAATAAGGTCTCACCATTTAATTTACAAATTAATTTTAAATTTTTTACTATATAATTTTTTATTAGTCTCTCATATTATTAATGACCTTTAATTTTTTATAATTTAAAATTTGAAATAGTTAATATTTGCAATCTAATTTGAAAGATATTAAAATTTGACAACTTATATTTTTTCAATTTATAATTGAACTTTATACTTTCTTACTTAAATAATTTAATATTAAATTTAATTTAATTTTGTTTACTTATATTTTTAATTGAACTTTATAAACTTTAATTTTTTTTAAATTTAAAGATCTAAATGTTTTTTATATTTTTACATTTCAATTAAAATTTATT
>BSUD01000008.1:112559817-112591090 GCA_033239045.1 Fagopyrum esculentum
AAATCAGATATTTTAAAATAATTTGTAAAAAACTAATAAATTTCATACTACTTAAGAATATATGGATAAAATTCGAAAAAAAATTTCGAAAAAAATAATGATTTCGATTTTTTTTAAAAAAACTTTTTAAAAAATAAATCAAATAATCTTAATAAAATTTTTTTGTCATTTACACAAAAGTATTTAAACAATCATTAAAAAAACACTGAAAAAAAAATCAATAAAGTATCGATTTCTTTTTTGATAAAAATTATCAATATTTTTTTTAAACAATTTTTTTTAAAAAACACTGAATAATTCGTTAAAACAACTTTTATTAGAAAATCGTTAGGCTGTTAAACAATTAATTTGTTAATCAATATTTTTTAACCAATTTTTTTAAATGATTTTTGCGTTAATCATTTTTTAATGAACAACCTGTGAATTGATATTTGGCTTAATTTCGTGTAGTCACCTCATCAATTTTAACAATGTGGTCTATTTGTTAACCTAAACACGTACTCTAAATTTTAATTTAATAAACTTGAATTTTTCTAGAATTGATAATAACTTTGACAATCGAGTATCTCAAAGGATATTGCTCCGGATTCCTCTTTCCCAGTTGTTACTACATGATTTGAATTCTTGCTTCATTTTCATTCATAATGTGAAAAATACAATCTTACAACAAGTATCACATAACAATTAAAACAATTCTCAACATAATGAATTATCAAATAATTTTTTTGACACACAATTATCGTCTAGCCTGTGCAAGGCACGGGTATTAAAACTAGTTATTTACTAAAACAAAGGACATTAATGCCACGTGTTAAGCAACGAGGGATGCCACCTCAACTTTTTTGTAAAATATTTACTAAACTGCCATTCCATTTTTTTCCGAAAAATATTTTACTAAAAAATTAATAAAAATTATTCTCTAAAGTAATTATTAAACTGTCATTATTATTAATTATATTTTAATGCCACCTGTCAACCAACGAGAGATGCTATGTCAGTTTTTTTAAAGTATTTATTAAAATGTCATTGTTATTAATCTTTAAAGTATATACTAAATTGTTATTATTATTATTATTATTATTAGTTATTTATCGTGTTATTTGGAAGAATTTTGATAACTGGTTTTTTAATTAAAAAAGTAAACTTTAATAAAAAAAAGTTTCTGTCAAAAAAGCCCATAAACTAAATATGATTTTTTCGGAAAATTATGTTAACCGATTTACAATTTTTTTTTTGTTTAGTTAATCATTATTTATGGCGTTATTTGGAAGGATTTTGTTAACTGGTTTTTTAATTAAAAAATAATAACGTAAATCAAAACTTTTCTATTGAAAAATTCTTTTGTTAATTATTTTTTTTCCTCCTTGTTTTGTTACCCGATTTGATTTTTAAACAATATTTTAATCTTTCTCAATTCATTAAATGATTCTTTTGTCATACGATTTGTTACGGAATTTGTTAAAAAAAAATTGTTAAATGTCACGAGGTCAAAATATATCTTGATAGATTATCGAATTTATTGTCAACGTTTTTATTTCTTTTATCATAGAAAATCCATGATTTACAATTGATCATAATATACTATAGTGCCTAATCTAATTTTAATTATCAATTTTTTAAAGTTTATCTCTTACAAATATACACTTTAACATATTAAACTTTTAGAATACGTAGTACTCAAAAGATTTGTTTCATGTTTTCCTTAACCCCTATTTACACGCGTAATATAAGGGAACGAGTATTTTGAATTCGAGAATCACATCGACACAATTTTTTCCTAATTTACAAAATAAATTTATAATTGTTTTTTAATTAGTTTCTTAAGTTTTCTTTTAACCTAATTTTAAACTTATTCGAAATTTGTCCATGACTTTTATATATTTCTTTTATTATACAATTATTATATATTTTTTCAACAATTTAACGACTACATCATTAATGACTTATATATGCGTTGTACATATTATTTGATAAATTAATATTCAATATATATTATCATATATTCAAAATACAATATATATATTTATATTATATTTTTTACAAATATCCATGCATAGCACAGGTTATAAACTAGTTATAACCAAAAGTAAAACCCCTAAAGCCCTAAATATCACCCGAGTTAAAAGCCCAATCGAATTTCAATTTGCGTGCTCACTCAAGGCCCAACTAAAAGCCCAATCATGTGATACATGGGCCCATTCAAGGCCCACCTTCGCAATGTCAGTTGATAATCCCCGCCTCAATTTAATCTTTAGTACACACTGTAGAGTGTAGATAGCAATAAAGGTAAAACAACTGGTACCTTTGTAATGGGCGGATCTTAATAATGGTCGGAACTAAAATGGAGGATGATAAACGTGAAATGAAAGGTAAAGCTATTCAGGGCCGAATCACCACAACATGTATGCAATAGATATCAAGAGGTAATTTTGCATCACAAGTATGCTATAGTTATGTAAAAACAACTTCGTTGATTGTCTTTTCGTGGTTAGGTCGTCGTTTGCGGTTCATCAATATTGTCACCATGATTGTCACCCCCGTACCCAAGACAGTTGTTGATTCATCACACATCTATTGAGGTATTGAGGCGTAAAAACTCTATTGTCACTTCGAGTTAAAGGTTATCTTTGTAAAAACACATAGTAAAATTGATGCTACTATAAGAATAAATACTCAGATCGGATCTCGGATCAGATATCCAATACGCATAAAACTGTCGGATATCCAGATTCTCTCAAAATCGAATTCGGTTCGAAATTTTATAAGATTGTCGGATCGGATATCCGAAAATACCCGCTTGTATCTCTACGAAGCTACTCAAAATAATATTGGTGTGTGGTTCGCCTTTTCTATTTTTGTCCTCGGTGTATATGTGTTTGCTCACCATGCAAGAAAGGAATGACCTTTTACACCTTCAAATCAGCAGAAGGAAGTTTTCAAGGAAAAGTCGGTCCCTCAATCCCAAACATCTTCCAATCTCATTCGATTCAGCACAATTTCACATTTATCTTTCATACCTCACTTGCGATTACTTCATTTCATCGGCAATCCTTACAAAATAAATATGTACACGGAGATCCCTTTGCCCTATTACTTAAGAAATACACAGCACATGAACATCACAATTCCGAACTTAACATGGCAGATAAATCTTTTTCTTAAATCGATTGAATTAGTTTTTTTAAAATAGGTCGGTGACGATTGCATGAACTACCTCTGTTACCCGTTCTAACCTAAACATATATACGCCTGGTGCGATCTGATGATCGAAAAATATGCCTATCGGATCTAATCGAACTTGGACACCATTTGCCGGATATTTTCGGATTCAGATTTTTCCTGATCAGATCTTCGGATTAGCGGATCGAATTAATCGGATCGGAATTGTTCACCCCGTCCCAAACTCATCCCACCACCCGCATCACCCGTATCCCATTACACCCGTAATTTTAATGGTTTTCGGGGCTCAAATTTGAAGGTAATTTAACTTGATGTAAAGGTGCAAATAATGTTATATAAAGCTCATTTTATATTCCTACCCTTTCCTAGAAGAAGAATACTAGCTTCTTCATCAAAGCATTCTTTGCTTGATCAAGAAACTAATCTAACAAGCCTTGATTATTCTTTGCTTCATCATCTAGTAGTAACTACTATTGATACTACTCACAATCTGCATCTGCTGTAGTGTGAGAGAATATCTTCCTTCCTTCCTCGTTCAGTTTCACTTAATTTGGTGTAAACATCAGTTCAAGCAAGAGCAATGCTGAACACCTTATAACCATCACCACATCATAGGAATCAATTCACACCAAGTTTAAGCTTACACTAGTATCCTCATTCTCTCTACCTCCACAAATACCCAAAGCCAATTCCATCCATTACAAACTTCATTCACACCAATGGGCAGGATTCAGATCAAGCAACGAGCTCCTCCACTCGACCATCGCGGAGATGATTATATGGTCAATGATGCCAATCATCCGGTCGGTGAGCAATGGCATCCGGAAAGAGGAGCATTTGGCGGGCGAGGGTGGATGAGTAGTGAGAGATCCGCGAGTACATATGATCTTGTGGAGCAAGCATTTTATCTCTATGTTCGGGTGGTGAAATCCAAGGATCTTCCACCAAGCGCGCTAACCGGAAGCTGTGATCCTTATGTGGAAGTCAAGCTTGGGAATTACAAGGGAAGAACAAAGCATTTGGAGAATAAGAGGAGCCCAGAGTGGAATCAAGTCTTTGCTTTCTCGAAAGATCGAATCCAAGCTTCAGTACTTGAAGTGTTTGTGAAAGATAAGGAGATGATTGGAAGAGATGATTTCATTGGGAGAGTTGTGTTTGATCTTAATGAAGTTCCAACTAGGGTTCCACCGGATAGCCCTCTTGCACCTCAATGGTATAGATTGGAGCACCGGAGAGGAGAAGGGAAAGTCCGAGGAGAAGTCATGGTTGCGGTTTGGATGGGAACTCAAGCCGACGAGGCTTTCCCTGAGGCATGTCATGCAGATGGAGCTTTTGTTAAAGGAGAAGGAGTTCCAAACATTCAGTCAAAGGTTTACATGGCTCCAAAGCTATGGTATTTGAGAGTAAATGTGATTGAAGCTCAAGATATGGTGCCAAGTGATAGAACCCGAGCTCCGGAATTGTTCATCAAAGTTCAAGTTGGTAACCAAGTCTTGAAGACCAAGACTTGCCCACCTCATGTCCCTAATCCAGTTTGGAATGAAGATTTGTTGTTTGTTGTGGCTGAGCCTTTTGAAGAACAAATGATCCTTACTATTGAGGATCGTGTTCATTCTTCGAAAGACGATGTTCTTGGGACGCTAGCCTTACCCGTGGATAGCTTTGAGAAGAGGTTTGATCACAGGCCGGTTCAATCAAGATGGTTCAATCTCGAGAAGTTCGGGTTTGGAGTTCTTGAAGCTGATAGAAGGAAAGAGCTCAAGTTTTCAAGTAGGGTTCATATAAGAGCATGTCTTGAAGGTGGATATCATGTCTTAGATGAATCTACTATGTATATAAGTGATCAAACGCCAACATCAAGGCAACTTTGGAAGCCTCCAATTGGTGTTCTTGAACTTGGCATTTTGAGTGCTCAAGGATTGCTTCCAATGAAAATGAAGGATGTTAGAGGCCGGACCGATGCGTATTGTGTAGCCAAGTACGGTCAGAAATGGGTTCGAACGAGGACTATCCTCGACGGACTCAATCCCAAGTGGAACGAGCAGTACACGTGGGAAGTTTACGACCCATGTACCGTGATTACCTTGGGAGTGTTCGACAATTGCAATCTCGGAGGCGAGAAGAATGGATCGGTGTCAAGAGATGCAAAGATAGGTAAGGTAAGGATCAGGCTATCAACGTTAGCATCTAATCGCGTTTACGCGAATTCATATCCTCTTCTTGTTCTTCATCCAAGCGGGTTAAAGAAGATGGGCGAGATTAAGCTAACTATCCGATTCACAAGCCTTTCCTTAGCCAACATGATTTACATTTACGGTCGTCCTCTATTGCCCAAGATGCATTACCTTCATCCCTTTACAATAAACCAAATAGACAGCTTAAGATACCAAGCCATGAACATAGTTGCCACGAGGCTTGGAAGAGCAGAGCCGGCTTTGAGGAAGGAAGTCGTCGAGTACATGTTGGATGTAGACTCACATATGTGGAGTATGAGAAGAAGCAAAGTGAACTTCTTTCGGATCATGTCGCTCATGTCGGGTGCAATATCAGTAACGCGATGGTTTCGTGATGTTTGCAACTGGAAGAATCCTCTTACATCTGTTCTTGTTCATGTTCTACTCTTGATACTGATTTGGTATCCCGAGTTGATCCTTCCGACTCTCTTTCTCTACTTGTTCCTCATCGGTCTTTGGAACTATAGATACCGACCAAGGCACCCGCCTCATATGGATTCGAAGCTTTCATGGGCGGAAGCTGTGCATCCGGACGAATTAGACGAAGAATTTGACACGTTTCCGACATCAAGGCCACATGAGATAGTTCGGATGAGGTATGATAGACTTAGAAGTGTGGCTGGAAGGATTCAGACCGTGGTGGGCGATATATCGATGCAAGGGGAGAGGATTATGTCCCTGCTAAGCTGGAGAGACCCAAGAGCAACAAGCTTGTTCATAGTTTTCTGTCTGTTTGCAGCTGTGGTTCTCTATGTGACTCCATTCAGAGTGGTGGCGTTGGTTGCGGGTTTATACACGCTTCGCCATCCGAGGTTCCAGAGCAAGTTGCCTTCTGTGCCAATCAACTTCTTCAGGAGATTGCCGTCTCAATCCGACAGCTTGCTTTGAGCTTGGAGGCAGCTCTTGTGTGTTAGTTGTATGTTTGTTTGTTTTCAGATTCAATAAAACTTGTTATAACTATAAGAACTCTAGGAAGTGCTGTATCAGTTCTCACATATGTATTAGGTGTGTTTTATGTTGTAGCGAACATATATCCTGATAAACTAAAATATTTCAGCTTCCGCTCATTAACAAACCTCGGCTCTGGAGTGGAATCCGTCGAGCATGTTAATAAATCATACTGAACCAGGTTGATACCCGTAGCCAGTGGCTTGGAGCACGAGTTAGACGGCATTTGTACTCGTGGGCAAACCTAAACTTCATTTTCAAATATACCAAACAACATAGCAAACTCAAGTGAAATTCAACAGCAAATAAAAGCTAAAAACTAGCCAAATCGGTCTCTTTATTGTAACTCACCTTAAAGAACAAGATCCAAAAAATCTCAAAATATGTCTGAAAACATAACTGCAAGTAAATAAAGTCGATAAAATATAATCACGTAGCTCTGAAGATGGGCGGATCTAAAAGGCTTTTTGTCAACTCACAACTATAAGACAGCAAAAACAGAATCGATACACTCACCTTCATCTAAAGCCTGTATGCGTCTCTGTCTGGCCCTGAATAATGACCATGCCAAAGACCACCATCCATCTTCCACCAAAAACACCCGCGATTCTATCATATAATATTAGTTTTGCATCAAATAAGATCCTGCAAAGTAGATGGTAAACCCCTACTTTAAGGAGGTTGGAACATATTCCCCGGGAGCTTCAATCTAGCAATCCGGCCTTCCTCTTGAGGTGCTGCTTGAAATCGAGGATATCCCCTTCCCACCGAGTCACCGCCTGATTCTCACAAACCCAGATCTCCTGTGCAACTTGGTTGATAAGCCTAAAGTCGTGGCTAACCAGAACCATACCACCATCCCACTCATTCAAAGCTTCTGCAAGTGAATCGATTGTCTCCAGATCCAAGTGATTTGTAGGCTCGTCAAGGAGTAGCATTTGGGGCTGCCTGAAAGCCAACCACGCAAAGATCACTCGGCTCTTCTGCCCGTCAGAGAGGTTCTTGATTGGCATCACCTGTGCTTTGCCTGATAGCCCGAATTTCCCAATTGCTGCTCTCATTTTTTCTTCCTCGTTCCCAGGGTACTCATTAATCATATACTGCAAGGCTGAAACGTCAAGGTCTAGCTTCTCGGCTAAGTGCTGATGATACTGTGCAATCCTCAGATGGTTGTGCCGCCTCACCATGCCATCAAGTGGACGTAATTCCCCTGTCATCAGCTTCAATAGAGTACTTTTTCCAGCCCCGTTGGGACCCACAAGTGCTATCCTAGAGTCGAGGTCTACACCAAAGTCTATGTTTTTGTATATCAGATTCTCAGGGGTGTAGCCAAAAGTTACCTCAACAAACTGCAATACGGGTGGGGGGAGCTTCCCGACGTCTACAAAACGGAATGTCAGTGTTCGGTCTCTTGCAACCTTTTCAGTTAGTCCTCCCCTCTCCATTTTTGCAAGTGT
This sequence comes from Fagopyrum esculentum, assembly GCA_033239045.1. Classification (NCBI taxonomy): domain Eukaryota; kingdom Viridiplantae; phylum Streptophyta; class Magnoliopsida; order Caryophyllales; family Polygonaceae; genus Fagopyrum; species Fagopyrum esculentum. The sequence continues at coordinate 112,567,637 of BSUD01000008.1, forward strand.
CTTCTCTTTGCTCTGTGCTTGTCGGGCCAACTTTGCTGAACCGTGACCAAAGCGAGCAATGTACTCCTTCATGTTAGCAATCTGATCTTGTTCCCATTTGTACTGTTTCATCTGGTTCTCTTCAAGTTCAGAACGGGTTTGGACGTATTGGTCGTAGTTACCAGAATACAACTTCAGTTGCTTGCTCTGCATGTGGATAATATTTGTGCAAACTCCGTTGAGGAAATCTTGTGAATGTGACACAACCACTAGAATCCGATTGAACTTCTTCAGCGACTCCTCCAGCCACACACAGGCTTCTAAATCTGCAATATTAAAGATGGACATTAGAATTAGGCTCCTTCATGCATTACATGCATGACCAAAATATAGTTATTACCAACCAATATTGAACATCTCATCCAGGCAATCAGAGACTGCTAAATATTAATCCAGAATTCAAATCATATAGTATGATGAAAAACAGCGATTACATACATTAACTATGGGGGAGGGGGTTTCTTTTCATTAACATGGTAAGAAAATACTACAAGAACAATGTTAGACACTACCCCATTAATCAAAAAACCAACTACAATCAAAATCAGCAATGTAGAGATAGGTAATTGTATCATAGAAACAGATGTACTTTTCTTCATTTGGTTCACATACAAAATACGGGATTTATGCAAGTCGATATTTCACTAGCATTATGTGACTACATATTTAGATAACCACGTGCAGTTTAAATTGCATTTATTCTTACACCGAAACAGCATAACACAATCAACTAAGATTAGAAACAACTATTTAAGATTCAAAATATCTCATTTCTGTGATCAGATTTTAGAGGTATTTCCAAAGTTGCTTCTGAACATGATGATTGTGGATTAACACAAACCCCTGGGGTAAGCAAGTGGAGAATGCTTGTGAAACTCCACATCCGCCTCATGAATATATATATGGGGAGAACTTGTGTTTTTTGAAATTCTACAAGAGCCTCACAATTCATTCCAGTGCAAATGAATTCAAAGCACAGTATAATGGTTAAAAAAACCTGTGCTTGTTTCAGAAAAGGAAGGTAAGAAACAGTGATGAACTTGATGAACCCACGCGATGCACTGTTTGATCAAACAATATACTGTTTCACACTGTTGTATGTTTTATAAGTTAAAATTTAAATGAAAGAATAGGTAAATTTATAAACAATAAAATATAAAATTAGGATGAAATTTATAATTGGTTAAGGTTGAGAGATTTAAGGAGAGAACTTTTTGAGATTAGCGTATTTTGGTTAAGTATATGGTGATTAGCTTAGCTATCTCCACAAGGGATGCTTTAGAATTTAGTAGTCATCTAGCAGCTCGTGCACTTCGATTATTTCTTATACACATGATGCAAAAATTCAAAACAAACTCGGAAAGATATGGAAATGATGTATACCTAAATGATTTGTAGGTTCATCCAGCAATAAAATGGTTGGGTTCATGAACAAGGATCGTGCTAACGCTATTCTCATTCTCCAGCCACCAGAGAAATCACGTGTCTTCTTAGCTTGCATTTCTTTGGTAAATCCAAGACCGAATAAAATCTCAGCAGCTCGCTTCTCTGCAGTTGCGGCGTCCATGGCTTCCAAACGCTCATAAATGCGTTCTAAGGCTTCACCTCCACCATCATCCTGGAATTAGACTCATGTTAAGCAATCGGCATTTAATTTGGGAAAAGCAAGTATGTGGAAACTTATGGATTGGGACCAAACCTGTGCTGATAGTATCTCAACTTCTTTCTCCAAACTCACTCGCTCCTCGTCACAATTTATGACGGCCTCAAGTGAAGACATGTCAGAGGCATCAATCTCTCGGGTAAGATGAAAGATATCCATGTGGTCTGGAATGGGAAGTTCACGACATCCAATTGAAGCAAGAAGGGTAGATTTTCCACAACCATTTAATCCAAGCAAACCATAACGTCTGGAAAAGAAAACGAAGAAGGTCAAGATTGCAACCCATAAGACATAAAACACTCCGCTCATAGAAATAAATACTAAAGATAAGACCAAACCTTCCATAGTTCAGCTCCAAAACCGAATCAACGATTAGATCGTGCCCATGAAAAGTAAGCGAGAGAGATTCTATCTGCAAGAAGAAAAAATAAAACACCAATTTTACCAACAATTTAGAACATTAAACTCAGAAAGGAGATGCATTGTTTGGCATTCATAGATTACAACAAATTTTCAGAGCAGAAATAATTGCCTACCCAGAACACAATAAACAACTGAAACCTTGCCCATACTCAAGGAAGCACTATAACATGACTCATCGCCTAATACGTCAAAAAACTGAATATATTTTTAAGTCTAACGTTACTCTGAGATTTACTACTTCCTGATGTCCTAACTACATCCATCGAAAAGACAATCAAACACATACAAAGAGTAAGAGACTACATCGAAGTTTTTAATTCAATCAATTACAAAGCAACCAAAAAAGAAAATCAGCAATCAAATCCGGTAGAGGACCGCTGTAAAGAAAGAATGAACGCTAAATAACTAGATCAGCGTGTCAAGACGCCAAAAAGTAGTGGTAAGGAAACAATACGAACCCGAATATCTCTAGAAAGAGGATGGGAGCAGAGAACACCGGTGCAAGTCCGATCAGAAAGCTTAAGTTCTCCAATTCCGTTAGAAACCTTATTAAGGTCAGAAGAGGTGGCTGCAGCCTTTGAGGAAGCGGCGGCGGCCTTGCCACCCCTCTTGGCGGCGGCTGCGGCTTTCTTCTGAGCAGCCTTCTTCTTACTAGCGTCCGAAACCATCTCTCCGATCTACCGGAATAAGGAGAATTGGATCTACCGGAACAAGGAGAATTGATAGATAAGGGAGACAACCTCCAAAGTATCAAGCGATCCCCAAGAAAAATTAGGGATTTTTGGAGGAGAGGGGACAAAGAGGGAATGAGGAGGGGAGATCTAGGGTTTATATTAAACGGCTGTGATGCCACAGAGGTTAGAGACGTGTTACTATGGAAGCCTACCCCTACTTTTACACGTGTAAGTATACAAACATAAAATTTATTTTTGAAATTTTATAAAGATAAAATTTGTAAATATTTTTGAAAGAGAAATTTCGGATAATACCCTCGTATTTTGGATTTTTCGGATTTTGCCAATAAATTTTTTCCAATTCGGATGATACCCTTAATTTTTTTGTTTTTTTCGGATTTTGCCTAAGTTCATTAAACTTTTTCAAATTTCATTAAAAACATACGAAAGAAAATAAAACTACAATTAAAAAAACAAATTAATATAGAAAGAATAATTAATTATTTTAAAAGTAAGGTAAAACAGTAACTTTTTTTAATAAAATGTTTTATATTAATTTCATAATAAATCAATTAGATAATTTTTAAAAAATTTAAAAAAATCAGTGTTTTATTTTATTTTAAAAATAAAAAATTAAATTAGGAATTTTTAACAAAATCTAAAAACATAAGAATTCTTTTAAAAATTTAAAAAAATTAATGCTTTAATATATTTATTTTAGTTTTGGGAAATAAATAAATAAAAAGACTAATTTATTTATTTTAATAATAAATTAAATTATTTTTTTAAATTTTTAAAACAACTAGTATAATACCCGCACCTTGTGCGGATTTTGAAAAAAATGAGAAAGAATATTGTGAAATAGGTTTTTTTGCGTGCTTTTGTTTTGTATACTTCTCTAATCTAATCGACTTATCAACATTACTTTATTAAGGATAAATTTACTAAGTGAGATTATACTTTGGACATACTTAATAGAATAATAATAATCATATATATATATATATATATATATATATATATATATATATATATATATATATATATATATATATATAACAACATTTTTGTTTTTTTTCCCATGATGTAATGAGTTTAGGGATTTTTTCTTGGTTAATGGGTAACAATTTAATTTTATAATTTTTTTTGTATTTAACAACTCTTTTGTTTTTTTTGGATTATAATGCTTATTGGTGTATTAAAAATTTTATTTTAATTAATTATTTTTCGACTATAAATCTATTAGTTGATTAGTTAATTTTGTTTTTAATTATTAAAATTACAAAAGATTTATGTGATCTACAAGCTAAGAAACTTAACATAATTAAACAAAAATTTAATTAATATAACGCGGTCTATATCTACAAGCTAAAAAAATTTAAAAAAAAATTAATTTAATTCAAAAGTAACTTCAAAGTCCGATAACTATTATCTAAAAATAACTTATTTGCTGATGGGTGGAAGAAAATCAATAAATAAATAAAATTAACATAAAAAAAGGTGTACACGTCAATTTTTTTTTAATAACTTGAAAATAGATCAGATACACGGGGTTACGGTTAAAAATCAAATCAAGAGATGAAACAATAGAAAAACGATTGTTAATTATACAATTTCAAAAAAAATTGTGGGAGCTCCATTTCGAAATACTACTCTCACAACTCACCACGTAAATTGTCATGTATACTGCTATAGTAGTAGATATAGACTCGCTCATAACGTAAAATTTTTAGTTCCAAAAAAATAAAAAAATTTCGACAAATTTGTAAAACATAAAAAGTTCTAAGGGAACCATGAAAAAATCACATGATATAACACCCCGAATCCGCGGGACTCAAGATGTCACATTGGGCTAGGATCTCACAATGGATCCTGACCCTAGCCTGACAACAAGTTCAGTGGACCTTACAACATGGCACTGACAGATATAAAACAAATACATAAAATAGTATAAACTGTACGACCCAAAGTAAAAAAAAAACAACATAGCCGAGTATATAAAACGACATCCTCACATAGGAGGTACAAAAGATCATCCTCACGCAGGAGGGGAAACACAACAACCCCAAACCAACCACCTAATGTACGAGAGTCCTCGGCCTGTCACCCTGCCAGATGACCCAGTAGCGCCTAACCTGTAAACATCTACAACACGGTATGAAACCGTTAGCTAACCATACATATATGAGGTAATGCATAAGCACAAGCACAATCATGAAAGATAAACACATCAGCATGCTATCACACATTTACCCATTTATTATCTTTATATAATGACCATTCACTCAAAAACCGTATATATATATATATATATAGATAGATGAAAGTATGTGACACGAGGACCGATACATCCCCGCCTCTGAGTGCAATGTCCAGCTGTACGAGTATCGGTCACACAATCCGTGTACCCTATGGGAGTGGATTGCGCCCTTCCTGTAAACCAGTCTGGCCCGACATCAGAGAACCTCCCAGACTCCACGGTGGGATGAAAGGGAAAAGTTATCACAGCCACGCAGTGGGGCAGTCAATAGAACAGGTCGATAAAAACGACAATTCATGCTATCATAGCAAACATATAAAGCACACACCACTCATGCAAACACCCAATATAGGGATGGTAGCTAAGTAAGTCCTACGGACTTACCTCAACCTCGTACAAACTCAACCACGATCACCTCTACACTGGAGGGACAACACGGCCTATAAACAAGGCATAAAGAGATATATCAACCTCTATTCATCAAAGGGGTCACACATAGACCCAAAGGGATCCATAAGGATCATACTCAATCTATAAGCCTCACAACCAACTAAACCTCAATATCTCAACATAACTCACAATTCCTCAAATCTCAAGGTAGTATCTAATCGACATTCCTCAATCTCAATTCTAATCCTAATTTAATTAATTAACATTTAATTAATTAATTAGATTTTGCCAGAATAATGTTTTGCCCGCATGCAATTTCTAAACCCCTGTCATCAGATTTCATCAAACAAACTATCCATAATCACCAGAATAATATAACGACCATAATGGAATTTCTAATTATCCATTTTGACAAGCCTAAAGTCAATTTAGGCCAAATCGCAGTACGGAAAACGAATAAATTCATAACTTATTCATTACTAACCCGATTGACGATCTGAAAGAAGATTCGGAATCACAACGACGCAGGCTACGTATGGACAACATCAAATTCATCGGAATCTGAGCGACGGAACCTTCTTGGTGACATATATGCTCGACCAGCCCTCCATATACTCGGAAATGCAGAAACTCGGTACCGATATGAAGAGAATGAAGAGAGGAATATAGAAACTCAAACAGAATTGAAATCGGATTAGAAACGGAGAGTAGATTTGAGTTTGAAGGTTGAGAGAAATCAGAGCTTTTACGAGGAAACGTGAAAGTAAATGAATTAATAAAGAATTTTCCGCTATTTATAGTGAAGACGATAATTATCCTTTAGCAAAGTCGATAATTATCCTTTAACCGATCCAAAGGCGGGTCGAACCTCCTTCTACAAACTTTTCGAGATTGGAATAATAAATCTGGAATATTGTAGGGATAATTATTCCACAACTGCCTCGGAAAACGTGTATTCCTAAGCCGTCTTTCTTAGCTGTTAAGAAACGAAATAGCGATTCTTTTGGCCGTTTTGCCTCTCCATGTTATTTCATATCTAGGACATATCCGATGTCCTGATCATTTCTCTCAACTGCATTTTTATTAATTGGAGCTCCCAAATGCTCCAAATAACACCGGAGGGTAAAAATAATCACCCGGGGGAAAAAGTAAAAATTTCCCCAAACGTCCAAAATTACGCGAGGAACATAACGGTGGGACTCATACTCATCACTTGCGAAATCTTCGCGAGTTGTATGACAATTACTATCAACGATTAAGTTAATCAACATTAATTAGAATTCGGAAATCCTTGCTATTACATCACACACCCCTTAAAAAAAGTTTCGTCCCGAAACTTGAACAATTCCCAAATCCTCTCGGACCCATACGCCGAGGTATAACTCTCACTCTTTCTATCGGAGGTATCACATCTCCGTTCAAAAGATCACAACCTATAACAATCTATAACCTCAAGTATAAACATGGAGGAATCATCACTCCAGGAAACAGGGTCATAATGCTACCCAAAGGCGTAGGGGAATCACGTCTCTCGCCATACCACATCACAAGGTATAGAGGAAGCACATCTTTAGCCAAAACATATCACATGCATAGAGGAAATACGTCTCTAGCCAACCCATAAACATATATATCGCATAGAGGAATCACATCTCCACTAAACTATGTCCATCAAGGTAGCATGGAGGAAAGAACCATCTCCAGCTGAATCCTAATCCCACTCAAATAACGTGGAGGAAAGAACCATCTCTAGCTATAAATATGATCATACTCGGGTAGCGTGGAGGAAGTAATCATCTCCAGCTATAGCATACATCACACTAGCACATCAAGATCTACTAAGATCATAAATTATATCACAACTAGCATAGAATAACATATCAAGGCATATAAGCACATAAGCACAACATTCATCAAGATAGCACTAAGATATACTCGTGCTCCCACAAATGGGTATGTCCTAACATATACTCTGGATAGTTCCTCAAGACACTATCCTCAGTCTCTCACATAGCCTCTTCAGGTCTTCATCTCGACCATCATATCCTCAATATGGGAATGTCTTTCGAATGCAAGCGTTTCATATCTTATTCCAAGAATGTAATCAGATGTTCAACAACGATGTGGTTCAACTTAACCAGTAGATCATTATAACTCACAAAGTGTTTCCATCCTGGTATATACTTCCTCAGTTGAGACACAGGAATACTGGGTGAACATCCACCAACTTCAGAGTGAAAGCTAAACATCATGTTGCCTTTACAAAACTGATCAAGATCTCAAGTAACCGACATATTGGAAACTCATTTCCCCTTTCCATAATACACAACTAACGTCTCACAGCTGAGATACCTCCAGCCGGACATGAACTCTCACTTGAACTTTAGAGGTTAACACCTCTTGTCTACACACACAATCTGGCGACTATGTAGAGCCAACACCCTTTCTTTAATCATCGTTACTCGAACTATAAAATCCTGAGTCTGGTCATGTGTTATTTCCACTACTACTGCTAGATCACTTCTAGCATAAGGATATACGACATCTATGTCTATATATTGCCTCATAGGGCCATCCCAAAAAGATGCATGTCCTTCATTGTTATATAATAAAATCAGTAATGGAAGGTAATATAACCATCCACGTTTCCCATTCAACTTACAACTTATAATAGATCTTTAAGATCTAGATGATCCTCTCTAACTGACCATCTGTCAGGGGGTGAAGTGTACTCATGAGGTACAAACTCGTCCTCAAAGTAGTCTGAATCTACTGCCTAAAATCTCAAAGTAAAAACATCCATCTCAATCAGAAATGATCGTTCTCGGTATACCATGGAGTCTCACTATCTGTCTAGTGTACTCCTCAGCTAATTCATTCACTAACCACGTCCTTCTGATAGAAATGAAACGTGCCGGTTTCATTAATCTGTTACCAACAATCCACATAACATCAATCTTCTACTTGGTCACAATCCCATAACAAAGTCCATAGAGATGTCCTCCCAAATTCTACTACTACACTGTTAGTGGGTGGGGCTTATATCTAGATCGGAAATACTCTATCTGGACCTGCTGACATGTCACACACTATATCACAAATCTGGTTATATCGGCTTCATACAATACAATCGTCTCATCTCGTGGTACATCTTACTTGTACCTGAATGTAATGATTAAGGCGTACAATGGGTATACCGTAATATTCTCTGTCTCCATCTGCATCAGCAGGTACACAAAAGCGGTCATGACTCTTCATCAGTCCATTTACTCCCATGGAGAACTATGGTGCCTCAGTACGAGACATCCTTTCTCTAAACCTTGTCAAGGCTGGGCAGGTCTCCTACTTCTGTTGGACCTCATCCAACAGACCAGGTAGAACCTCTAAGGTATAACTAGGTATCCTCATCAAGGAACTGATTATCCAACTCTAGCCAAGCTAGATCTCTCTGAAGTTGAGGCTGAACTATCAGTCTCACAATTATCTTCTCTTGGAGCGTCTTTCCATTCAAATTATCGGCGACAACGTTCAACTTCTTTGAATGATGTGGAATCTTCAAGTCAAAGTCTTGATCAACTTAAGCTCTTAACACTGGTGGTTATTCAACCCCTGTTGCATAAAATATACTTCAGATTTCTATGATCTATAGAAATCTGACATGAAGATCACACCGGTACAGTCTTCTCAAAAGACTCGCAAATGAATACGTAATCATATAAAATCCTTCCTCAAAGCAGTGGTAGCAATCGGCTGAGCCGAGAAAACTACGTATTCCTTAATGTTCATCAGTATCTCCCACGTTACAACATACTTAATTCTCGCCAGGTCAACCATGATCCCACCGGCGGAGACAACATGGCCTAAAAAGGCTACCACTGGCATCTCAACTTACACTTAGAGAGTGTAGCATACAACCCTCTATCTCTCGAAATCTGCAGAACAGTCCTCACACGATCGGTCTAATATTATATGCTATGAGAGTATACCGACATGTCATCAATGAAGTCCACCACCAACTAATAAAGGAAGTCGATGAAGATATTGTTCATCAACTCCATAAAAACTACTAAAACATTCTTCAACCTAAATGACATCACTACAAACTCGTAGTGTCCATAACGGGTATGGGATGCTATCTCATACACATGCTGCTCTCTCATCCATGACTAGGGATATCTTGAGCACAAAGGAATCCTGAAAACACAATTGCTTCTTGAAGCTAACTCATTAGATCGTCAATACGGAACATGGAACCCACTAGGGTAAACCCGTTTCAGTCAACTTTTCAAGTTATCAATACAATATCTCAACAAGCACCATATAGTGTGGCTTTCCCATTCAATCTTGTATTATACTTCAACTCGATAACAATGTCCACACTCCGCTGAGGTGTCAGCTAGACGGTTCAGTAACACGTCTATAAACTCATAAACAACTAGAAGACGTTCCAATGTTGGACTATCTCGCTCCTTCATGGTATAACACTAGAAGACGTCACATCCCTGTGCTATCAGCTCGCTGCTCGTACAGTCCTGATGAAAAACCCGTCTCTTTAAAGGTCTTAACCTCAAAAGACCTCTATTTAACTCAACTCAGTAAAGACTATAATAGTCTTACTATTAAAAGCTAACACCACATGATATCTATTCATCCAAACCATACACATAATGACTTCCTCATGCACCTACGACATGACAAAGAAGTTTGCAACCATACACGGGTCCCTGAAATAAGGGAACAAACACGCATCTCACGGGTATCTCAGACCCAAAAAGGTAATCTTGTAAAGGAAAATCCACCTTCTACTATATACCAAAAGTCAACCATTAACGCATGCATCGAAAGACATGAAGTGCATAACACTCACAACAAGCAAAACTCTACCAGGTAAACCATTAACGAGAATGGTACCTATAACAACTAACACTCGTAGCTCCACTACATATCATCACTCAATGTCAGATCCATGCTCCTCAGGTATCACTGAGGTCATTACTATAGCCTCCACTTCCACTCTTTCTGCACCGGAAAGAGGAAGGTCTTACTGGGAAGAAACACCACCGTGCTGACAGAAAGGGTCAGATGACCTAGCTCACCACAAGTAAAACAAGCTATCAGTGCCAAAGGGCACATAGAACGCAAATGATCTGGATAGTCACAACAAGCAAAACTTCGCTCTATGCCCTGCTTTACCACACGTAAAGCATATGATGGGAGCCTTTGGGCACACAACTCGCCAGTGTCCTAACTTCCACGCAATTAAAACACTGAAGTTCCTTTCCAGTCATCTTCATGGCCAAAGGATCACTAGATTGTATTGATATCGGACTTGGTTCCCCATTCATCATCTTTGCTTCTCCACTAACTGATTTAGTCCATTGCTTCTTTCCGGATCCAGAAGCTTCAGTTGATCTCACAATTGTTGGTAAATCCGGTGTGGATCTACCTGCTATCACCGTTTCATATACTTGTTACATATATTCTTGAAACTCGGATCTACTCATGAAGACACAATCAGACTCTTCAAACTCGTTCTCTGCCATAGGCGAAACAACAACGGAAACTGGTCCCTGACTTATCACCACTGGAGGAAGAGGGGATGTACCCCTACCTCATCCCACTACAGATACTACTCTAGTCTGAGTCATCTGTAGGATATACGCACCTAATCTTATAAGGCTTTAAATATGCCATATGTATCGATATGTATATAATACATCCACATAATCCATAGTAACACAAATATAAATATATATATATATATATATATATATATATATATATATATATATATATATATATATATATATATATATATATATATGCATATCTATGCTGCAGAGATCCATGGTAGAGGTGACGACTTCTCGTACATTCTATCCCAAAACCACACTTAAAACCAAAACCTTTGAAAACGTCAGATCCCATGTGGGCTCTGTTTATTTTACCTATCAAACCTCATTACAGGAAACAAGTGCCATTGTTGTCAACCTGGGCTCTGATACCAACTCTGTAACACCCCGAATCCGCGGGACTCGGGATGTCACATTGGGCTAGGATCTCACAATGGATCCTGACCCTAGCCTGACAACAAGTTCACTAGACCTTACAACATGGCACTGACAGATATAAAACAAATACATAAAATAGTATAAACTGTACGAACCAAAGTAAAAAAACAACATAGCCGAATATATAAAACGACATCCTCACATAAGAGGTACAAAAGATCATCCTCACGCAGGAGGGGAAACACAACAACCCCAAACCAACCACCTAATGTACGAGAGTCCTCGGCCTGTCACCCTGCCAGATCACCCAGTAGCGCCTAACCTGTAAACATCTACAACACGGTATGAAACCGTTAGCTAACCATACATATATGAGGTAATGCATAAGCACAAGCACAATCATGAAAGATAAACACATCAGCATGCTATCACACATTTACCCATTTATTATCTTTATATAATGATCATTCACTCAAAAACCGTATATATATATATATATATATATAGATAGATGAAAGTATGTGACAGGAGGACCGATACATCCCCGCCTCTGAGTGCAATGTCCAGTTGTACGAGTATCGGTCACACAATCCGTGTACCCTATGGGAGTGGATTGCGCCCTTCTTGTAAACCAGTCTGGCCCGACATCAGAGAACCTCCCAGACTCCACGGCGGGATGAAAGGGAAAAGTTATCACAGCCACGCAGTGGGGCAGTCAATAGAACATAGGTCGATAAAAACGACAACTCATGCTATCATAGCAAACATATAAAGCACACACCACTCATGCAAACACCCAATATAGGGATGGTAGCTAAGTAAGTCCTACGGACTTACCTCAACCTCGTACAAACTCAACCACGATCACCTCTACACTGGAGGGACAACACGGCCTATAAACAAGGCATAAAGAGATATATCAACCTCTATTCATCAAAGGGGTCACACATAGACCCAAAGGGATCCATAAGGATCATACTCAATCTATAAGCCTCACAACCAACTAAACCTCAATATCTCAACATAACTCACAATTCCTCAAATCTCAAGGTAGTATCTAATCGACATTCCTCAATCTCAATTCTAATCCTAATTTAATTAATTAACTTTTAATTAATTAATTAGATTTTTCCAGAATAATGTTTTGCCCGCATGCAATTTCTAAACCCCCTGTCATCAGATTTCATCAAACAAACTCTCCATAATCACCAGAATAATATAACGACCATAATGGAATTTCTAATTATCCATTTTGACAAGCCTAAAGTCAATTTAAGCCAAATCGCAGTACGGAAAACGAATAAATTCATAACTTATTCATTACTAACCCGATTGACGATCTGAAAGAAGATTCGGAATCACAACGACGCAGGCTACGTATGGACAACATCAAATTCATCGGAATCTGAGCGACGGAACCTTCTTGGTGACATATATGCTCGACCAGCCCTCCATATACTCGGAAATGCAGAAACTCGGTACCGATATGAAGAGAATGAAGAGAGGAATATAGAAACTCAAACAGAATTGAAATCGGATTAGAAACGGAGAGTAGATCTGAGTTTGAAGGTTGAGAGAAATCAGAGCTTTTACGAGGAAACGTGAAAGTAAATGAATTAATAAAGAATTTTCCGCTATTTATAGTGAAGACGATAATTATCCTTTAGCAAAGTCGATAATTATCCTTTAACCGATCCAAAGGCGGGTCGAACCTCCTTCTACAAACTTTTCGAGATTGGAATAATAAATCTGGAATATTGTAGGGATAATTATTCCACAACTGCCTCGGAAAACGTGTATTTCTAAGCCGTCTTTCTTAGCTGTTAAGAAACGAAATAGCGATTCTTTTGGCCGTTTTGCCTCTCCATGTTATTTCATATCTAGGACATATCCGATGTCCTGATCATTTCTCTCAACTGCATTTTTATTAATTGGAGCTCCCAAATGCTCCAAATAACACCGGAGGGTAAAAATAATCACCCGGGGGAAAAAGTAAAAAATTTCCCAAACGTCCAAAATTACGCGAGGAACATAACGGTGGGACTCATACTCATCACTTGCGAAATCTTCGCGAGTTGTATGTCAATTACTATCAACGATTAAGTTAATCAACATTAATTAGAATTCGGAAATCCTAGCTATTACACATGGAACGTTCGGAAAAAAAATTCATTCGAATAAAAATCCTAACAGAAAATATAACTAAAATGGAAATGAAATCGAAACCAATTTAATTAAAATCCATAATAAAAAGATAACAACAGTTTACCGTCAAAATGGAAATCAATTTTGTTGATTAAATGGAAGTTTTTTATTTAAAAAACTATCAAAAAAATCCAATGGAATCATGTAAAAATTTATTATATATTTATAGGTATTTTTCATAAAAAAAACAACGTAAATTTTGATGGATTTTATCAAAAAATAATTGTTCGCTTAAAATCTGATGGAACATTTCGAAAATAAAATTCAATTCAAAATCAATTTAATTAAAACTCGCACATAACGTAAAGTTGTAGTTTCAAAAAAATAAATTTTGTTCGACAAATTTGTAAAACATAAAAGTTCTAAGCGAACCATGGAAAAATCTGATGGAACGTTCGAAAAAAAATCCGTCGAATAAAAATCCTAACCGAAAATATAATTAAAAGGGAAATCAAAATCGCAATATCTTTTAATATATTTTTATAAATATTTATTTATTAAAAAAATGATTTGGTTGTTAAGGTGATTTGATTGTTAAAGCTAATTCGATTAATTTTTTTTATTATTATTCAAAATTTTATTATAACGTGAATTGGTTCCTATAAAATTGTTAATTTGATAATAAAAGATTTTTGTCCTAAAAAATTATTTAAAAATAAAGATTTATTGGCTTTGATTGTGGGAGCTCCATTTCAAAAACATTGTTTCCACAACACGCCACATCATCAACTCGTGCTCTGCTTTAGTATGTATAATATTTTTATAAAAATTTAATCCGAAAATTTTGGTTACTAAATATGCGCTTGAATTTTGTTGTAAATAATCTGTGGTAGAATCTGCGGTCGAATTTCGGTTAAAAAATCGTATCATATCTTGAAAAAAAAATAGAAATAGATTTTATGTTCCATAAAAATAAAACGATTTGTTAAACGAAAAATAATGATAATATCAAATATGCATAATATCTTTTTTCTAATAATATAATTTTACAAATCTGAAACAATCGTTTTATATCGAGGTCAAACTAATTTCTATTTTTTTGTTAAACGGAAATATCAGGCTGAATATACGTAGTTGTATATCGATCAACTTAAATTATATGGGTAGAGCAAAATTGGATACACATGAAAGTTATTTGAATTATATGGCTTTAATTGTGGGAGCTCAATTTCAAAAATCCTGCGTCCACAACGCGCCACGTCATCAATCCGTGCTCTGTTTTAGTAAGTATAATAGATTTGTATATAATTTATTATTTTAATAATGAAAGATTTTATGGTCTAAAAAATAGTGTAAAAAATAAAGATTTATTGGCTTTAATTGTGGGAGCTCAATTTCAAAAATCCTGCGTCCACAGCGCGCCACATCATCAACCGTGCTTTGTTTTAATAAGTATAATAGATTATTATTTTATTTATTTTTTAAATAAAGTATAACACTTATGTTTATAGATTTTGTTAAAAAATGCTAATATAATTTATTTATTTCTAAAATAAAATAAAACACTGATTTTTGTAATTTTTAAAAAATTATCTACTTGATTTATTTTAAAATTAATATAAAATGTTTATTTTTTTGAAAAAAGTTATTGCTTTACTTTAGTTTTAAAATAAATAAATTATTCATTTTATTTTAATTTATTTTTTCATTTTAGTTTATATTTTCATGTAAATAGAGGGTAATTTATCTATTTCAATTAAAAATTTTAAATATAGAATTTAGGTAGCGTTGTATGTCTTCAACTGTCTCTATTTTTCTAACAAGCATTTTTTTAATTATAATTTTTAATTATTATAGTGATAAAACATAATTTATTTAAACCTTCGATATTTATTTATACAAGTTTTTAAATTGCCTTATCTCATATTCGATGTGAAATTGTAAAATTTAGATTTCACTACACTTATGACGTTTGTAGATGATCAAATCTTTTACAAAAGAATTATGGTTTTATTATAAAAAAATTGATAACTTAATTATGAAATTAACAAATGATAAATTGCGAGAAGGTTTTTCAAATATAAAACGTGAGTAGCGGTGTTATGTATGTCTGTCAAGTATTTTTCCAAAGGGCATATCTAATTAAAACTTATACTATTATAGTGATAAAATGTAACTTATTTAAATTTTAGATATTTATTTATACAAGCTCTCAAATTGTATTACTAGATATTCGATGTGGGATAGCAAAATTGAAATTCAACTACATGTATCACGTTAGTAGATGGATCAGATCTTTTACAAAAGAATTATGGTTTTATTAAAAATATAATTGATAAATTAATTATCAAATTAGTAATAGATAAATTGCGAGAAAAACCGTGAAGTCGTCAGGTCAGCATTAGTATCGTCTTGTTTTAGTATAGGTATATAGGGATTTTTCCAGAATAGTAATAAAATAAAATCTATTTATCATATTAGGCATGGACTAAAAGTAATTCCGACAATAGAAAGGTTGTAGGCTTAGAGTGGACCCGTCGTTTTAAACTACGAGTTTACATGAATAACCCATCGTTTAAAACGACGGTTTTCTTTCTTTTTTTCTTAATTGAGGAACTCGCAGTTCAAACTGCAAGTTCTTCACAATTTTTAAATTTGACAGAAACTCGCATTTAAAATTGTGAGTTTTTATGGTCAAAGATACCCTTATATGCATGCAGTCACAGGTCGAATATGAGAGGAATCCGCAGTTTTAACCTGCGGGTTCTATGAATTTGACAGAAACTCGCATTTTGTGTTCCTTTACTACCCCCTCTTCTTTCATTCGAGCGGCCAAACTAGAGACTCTTCTCTCATATCTGCCTTCAAACCTTTCTCTACCAACTGATTCGATTTTCTTCTTCCTTGCCTTCAAACCTTCTTCCCTCCCAGTTTTTTCTTCTTTCTTTTTCCATCAAACAAATGATCTTCAGTTTAGATCTTATCGAAACAAACGGTAGTTTCTTCTTCTCCCATTGAACGAACGAAAGGTATGCTTTTTTTTATCTAGTAGTTGTTTTTATGATTTGAGCCTAACTTGTTTCTTACATCTCATTCCTTATAAAATGCATTGGGAATCATTTGTGCGAGGTCTCCCAATAGCTATTGACATCGTCGGATTGGGAATTATTTGTGGCCCTTGGACATCTGGTCAATCTAACTTATCATCGACCAAGCTAAATGGCGTGATATATGTCAATAAATAAGCTTGTGTCATATAAAATGGATCGATAAAAGGTGTGTAGTCCTCACATCCGGCACATTGCTAATACATGGGATATGACACCTTGAAAATATTCCAACTTGAACAATTGCAACTCCTTCGGGTCAAGTGCACCACAAACTGTCGACAACCTCCCATATCATGATGCCCCGGTAGATGAACTAAATTCTCATAAATGAGTTGTCGACAGTTGATTCCGGTGACCGTAGCATTACTCTACACTTCCATGTTTTTTACAATCATCTCTTTCATTTTCTTTGAAAATTGATGATCGGCATTACGTTGTAATCTCTGGGCATATTTGTTGACAAAGTAGGCATTACAACGGTACATAGAGTACTAAACAATTGCAATAATAGACAAACAGCTAACACTTTTCATCATATCATTGAAACACTCTGACAAGTTTGTGGTAGTCATTTCATACCTTCGACTGCAGTCGTGATATAAAAACCATTTTCCTTCCCGGCATCTTCTAAATAATGACGAGCTTTACCGTTCATTTCACCAATGGCATAAAACCCTCGATCAAAATCTTCTTGTGTTGGGCCTTATCTTGGGTTGCGTCAAGCCAACCCGACATGTCGGGCTGGCTTGGCTTGGTCTTAGGCTTGTGTTGGGCCTTATCTTGGCATTGCTTAATGGGTTAACCATTCTAGTATTTGCAAGAGGATATAGGTTGAAATGTGTAATTTATGTGAATCAAATTCTCACATAAAATGCTACAATTTTATTAAATCAAGATACTAGAAAAATCGCGTAAAAGATCTAGTTGTCGAAATCCGATTTGACTCAACAATAGCGGAAATAAATTTTCGGGTATTACAAAAATGATATTCTAATCAAATAATAATATTTCCGTAAACGCATTCTTTTAATTTAGTCAACATCACACATAAAGCACATTATTTCGTTAAAAAAATATCAAAATATACAAAACCATCTTTATTGTAAAACAATTGTTCTACAAGAGAACAACGTTTTACAATATTAATCTAAAATGGATAACCAACTAAATGCTATATCATATTATAACACTTTGTCCGATGGACGAACAATTATTGTACCAACATTTTCAATGCACCCTAACTCAAAATGTTATTTCTATGTACAACAAAAGTACATCTATGAGTTTTGTAGCTTCTTTGGACCTTAGAGGCTTAAACAGAACTTCCAGTAGTAAGATCATTTCCACCCAAACCACCACTTGTTGGGTTAGCTGTAATCTCTTTCGTGAGTATAACCATAAAAATGTTGGCTGCATTCAAATAAGAATTAGCAAACTGCCAAATAAAGTCAATAAATTCAATTTTAAAGTTAAGTTTTTGAAATGATACCATATATATCGGCAAGTAATTTCAAATGATAAGTAATTTCAAATGATACCATTTTATCAAACTTCTAATCTATTTCAGACTATGTTAAGTAATTTTAAATGATACCATATACATTGATATTTCTTCAGGTATACCATCAAAAAAAGTAGATACATCAGGGTATACCTCGTTTGTTCCAAGGCTGGTGTTGACAAAACAGTTTATATGGATTCGGTGACGTGGCTGTATATTTTCTTCCACTTGAGAGACCTCCTGCTATGTAGAAAATGCATTGATTAGCATATTCAAGAAGTTTTCCTGTTACGGTCTAATATCAATAGAAATGTAAACTCACAACAATAAAGAGAGATACTGCATATATATTAGCTTTTCGTTGATCAATAATGGTTGTAAGATACTGCAATTTTTAGTTCAATCTCATTGAATTTCTAAGAGATCAGCAAGGTAGGAAGTATAAATAAGAAAAATTATCATCTATAAAGGGCAGTCCAATATCAATAGAAATGTAAACATATCATAATACTTGTTAAACACATAACTAAATAAATGGAGGAGTCATTATAAAACATACCAGTGAGCTGGGAGGATAGGGAGAAAGTCGTAGAAAGTGGAGTAGAGAAAAGGTCAATGGAAAAGGAGAATTTTGAAAACAAGATAGGGCAATGGACTATTGAAGAAGATGAGACCCACCTAGAATCATGGACAAGTCCAATGGAATAACATGTCTAAGAGAACATGTACTAATAAAACCAACAAAACCCATAATTACCCAAATGAGATTTTTTTTTCTTTTGTGCGTGGTTTTATTCATTAAAAGGTCATTGCTTTCAAGGCTCAAAATATGTGGGAAGAGCTACAGACTGAAGAGACTTTACTGCTTCCTATTGAATTTATTTTATAAAGAAAGGCTATTATGACATTGATTTATGAAGAAAAGGTTACTCTATAATAAGAAGTTTTTAGCTGTTACTCCATATTGTTTTTTAACACTCTAGTTATCAAAGTAATGTTACCGAAATATTACAAATGTTTGGAGTAGCTGGAATTTGAGGAACTAAATCCTTTGTGTAGCGAGAAAATAACACCAGATTCAAATCCTTGGAGCATATAGCTAGAGAGTTAGCCCAACTATATTACAAGCCATCAAAGTTGCAGACCTTGTAGTTGCTCTACAATAGTCCAATTGAATCTTTTTATTATAAAAAATGAGAAGGATATAGGAATATGAGAAATCATATCTACATACATAACATATATAATTTGGTAGTAGATGATTTATCATAAAGAGTATGATGAAAATGTGTCATGTACTGTCTTTATGAGTTACAACTTGTAACATCGAGAAACTTCCTAACTACAACATCAATTGCTATGCAGCAAAATAAGTATAAAATGGAATCTCGTATGAGATGGGTGAATGATATTAGACTTCAAACAAAATCCAAACGAGTTGCAAATCTGAATTCAGATAATGAGGGTTTTTAGGTTTGTGTTGCTTGCTTCCTCAAAGAAGGAAGTGGAATGCATATGTCGACAAGGAGAGGAAGAGAACCGCGATAGACGATGAGAGGGAGCAAGGTAGTACGGGATCGCCGTGGTTGTATCAGATTTAAAAGAACAAAGAAATTTGGGTACATGAGAGGAGTGGTTTGTTGACAGCTAAGATCTTATCACTCGGCCATGCAATGAAGCCACTCTCAATCGGGCGGAGAAGGTTCTTCGGACTTAAATCAACTTACAACTCAAAAGGCAAAATCAACAAGAATTCCAAAATAGTCTAACATGAATGAAGATTAAAGTCCTTGTTATATAGAATCTGAAAGAAGAGTACATAAGTGAGTGAACTAAACCGTAATTGAAGTCCCCAACAACAAAACCATTTTAACTTCAAATCAACTTACAACTCACAGATGAACATCATAATTAATCCTTAATCAAGAGATCAAAGTCAACCCCAAACAAAATCCAAAAGCACATAACCTTCATACATACCTAATTCAAAGCGCAAGAAAAGAGATTTACGGAGGAAAAAATTAAACCTGAATGAAGAAGTCGTGTTTGACAGCAATTACCGGAGGATTGTCGAAAGATGCAGAAGAACTCAACAATTACTAGAAGGTAGTCAAAATCGTTGAAGGTTTAACGCTTATGTTCTTCGCCGGTACATAACACACGAAGACATAAATGAGAGAGGCGAAGAAAGTCAAAGAAAGGCGAAATATGCAATTGTTCTTCTCCGCCGATACATAACACATGGAGAAGAAAAAAACTTGGAGAAAAGAATCGAGAGACGGCGGGTAAGGGGAGGGGAAAAGGTTTTTAAGGTTTTCTTTTCCATAGTGTTTCCTTGTTTTTCATTGGCGGTGAAAACAATTTATTAAATTAGAAGGGCGCTACAGTAAAAAAAAAAAAAGTCACTCTTCAATGACGTTTTATAATTATGAAGCGCTATTAAAAACCCATAACATGTGATTTATAGCATTTACAATATAAACGATATTGCATAATGCTATAAAAAAAAATAGTTTTGTTGTAGAGAGATTTCGGTTGACGCTTTGCGAGTTTGTATCATTCCGACTTCAGTTTAGAGATGAAGAAGAGTACACTTTGTTTATGTCTAGTAGATTGTTTCATCAATTTGTTGTGGATGCATATACGATGATCGAATCTCAAAGGCTGACCTATTTAAGATGCAATTAGTCGAAGTTGAGATCAGATTTGTATTTTAACCTGACATTTGCTGTTGAGAGTGGTAATACAGAGGCATCTTCTACGGGTAAACCGATAGTCTTACCGTCTTCATATACCGGTGGTTTCAAATACATGATGCAGAATTATCATGATGTTATGTCAATTTGCAAAACTCTTGGATATCCGGACTTATTCGTAACATTCACTTGCAACTCCAAATGGCCTGAAATTAGCAGATATGGTAAAGCAAGAGGTCTTGAACCCATCGATAGTTCGGATGTCGTTTGTCGGTTGTTTAAAATGATTTTGGACCAGATGATTAAGAATATTAAATACAACGGTATCTTTGGAAAGGTTTCATAAGGTATTTCATTTAAACTTTATCCCTTGATATTCCTTAATTTTCTGTTATTAGTGGTCTTAGTTTCCAACAAAATGAAAATTATCCAATGAAAATAAACACTTGAAATTAAGCTAAACATAAAACCACTATATATCTTATTCATATAGTTTGATTAATGTAATCTTTTAAAATTTTAAAATATACTGTTTATTGACATTACTTTACTTAAATTGTCTCAGTGATATACATTATTGAGTTTCAGAAGCGAGGTCTTCCGCCTGCTCATATTCTTATATTTTTTCACTCTTAAAACAAGTGTTCTACTGTCGAAGACATTAATCGTATTATATATGCTGAGATTTCAGATCTTGTTGAAGATCCATTTTTTCATCAAGCTGTTAAGGAATGCATGATGCACGGTCCTTGTGGATCTATGAATCCAAGGTGTATGTAACACCCCAAATCCGCGGGAATCGGGATGTTACGGGCGGAGACCTCACAATGGGTCCCGACCCTTAGCCTGACAACAATTTCACCGGATCTTTCCAACAAGACACAAATAAAGGCGAATCCGAAAACGTTTTAATGCAAGTGTGAGAATTCAGAAATAACAATACAAAGTGGAAACTCTAGCCGAGACCTCAAAACAACATAACTCCATAACAAAAGTACATACGTCCATAACATAATAATATAAATCCTATCACCGTCCTATAATGCACGAGGACCCCGACTGTCAACTCCTCTGAGTCACTCAGCGGCATCCCTAACCTATAGGGCATCTACAATAATCGGTTTAAAACCGTTAGCTATATTAGAAGAACGATGAAGGCACAAACACATACATATAAAGTCAACACACAAACATGCTCGCACGGAAACCGGTTATTATCTTTTCTTTATGTTATTCTCCTTACTAAATCTAATTATGGTGTGACACGATAATCACAAGGATCTTGCCCTTGTGCCCTTTCACCAAACATGTTTGGTCCGGATGCGAATCAACATCCCTTGTTGGACTGGTTGCAAGGCACCTCCCAGTTGTAACACCCCGAATTCTCAAAACTCGGGACATTACTGGTTAGGACCTCACAATGGGTCCCGACCTCAGTTTGACAACAATATTACTAGGATCTTGCAACAAGACACAAATAAGAAAAACCGAAATTCATAAAATGTATTTGTAAAAGGATGAATGCAACAAAGTCTAACAGCCTATCGTACTTAAACAACGGAAAAGACTAACTGTCTTAACAAAAGGGAAAGACAACAAAGCAACAATCCAAACCCCCACTCTAAAGAGTACGGAGACCCGGCTGACCACTACTTCCGGATCACTCAGCTGCTGGTCTAACCTGCGGTAAATCTAAAAACACAACAAGAGAAACCATTAGCTAGTTATCTAAACATTAAGAGAGTAATAATAACACACACACACATAAAATAATAAACATCCATCATGCTTTCAAACAAGTCCATTTATTATCTTCATTTAAGTCATTCACTCTAATGATACTTATTTTGTGACACGAGGGATTCCCAAACCTCGCCTCCGCCCCCGTGTACCCATAAGGAGTGGATCCGATGCATCTCACCGTGTACCTGTATGGTCTGGGTATAGAGAACCTCCCAGTCTCCTGGCAGAGCTGGGTAGTGATGTCACGGCCCGTTATACATACACTTAGGCCTTAGCTCATAATAACCATGGTCGTCCTAACAAGTTATTATTATTATAGTCACGCACATCGCACACACACAACCACTATCACTCAATTAATATCTAGAAACTGGCTAAGTAAGTCGCAAGGACTTACCTGAGTCAAATCACACTCTAACAAGTCTCATTTCGGTCCATACTTGCGGTAACTCAAACGCCTGTCAAATAAGGCATTTGGATCAGAATCTCATCCAGATGTCCAACCTCATATGTAGGAATTACGGAGAAAGCTCTCTTACGGTAAAAGACCCTTTTACCCTTAGTGCCGAAATTTCTCAAGATTTATTCTTAAATCCTACTAATTCCTTTTTGCTTGTTTTCTATAATTAGTGTCTCTCGGATAGTTTCTCGAGGTTGTAAGATAAATTTCAAACACTCGTCACCTAGAACAATATTACTTCCTTTCCGGTTATTACTCCACCATTACACATATATGGATCCGCGTATAAAAACGTCACCTCTCTATGTAAATACTTATGTATATACCGTTTTCTTATTC
>BSUD01000008.1:112591100-112621450 GCA_033239045.1 Fagopyrum esculentum
GTTACATATAAGGATGTTTTATATATAATTACATATATATATATATATATATATATATATATATATAGATAAATGTGTGTTATAATTACACGTATTTATACAAATGTATTAACCATGCCTAACTTTCTACTGCTCAATAATAATAAGCATATAGATACTGTCACTACTCTCTTACGCGTATAATTATATACGTATATATATACTCAGTACACTGTAATAATGCAAAGACCCAACTTCTACCCTCCATCACCCTAACTAACGTGCCCTGCTGCTAACACAACGGAGATCCTACTTGAACCTTCACGATAACGGAACAGGGCTGATGGTTTACCTGTCTGCAACGAGGAAGGAGGCGGTTGCTACTAGGACCCTCGCGATGATGATAGCGGTGGAGCAGAACGAGACACGATGTCGCCGGCAACGTGAGGTCCTTCCTTTCCGTAAGGGAGAGCGATTAACCAAGGGCGGTATGGGGTGTACGAGTCTGCAGCCCCGTGGACGACTCGCACTTCCGCAGCCTGGTTCGATGTGGGTCCAAGGTTAAGCGATAGGGGTGATGCAGAAGGTGACTCGAGGAGTAAGAAGAACAACCTTACCTTCAAAACTGTCCGGAAAGGCCCGACGCGGTGGCGGTTCCGCCTGGCTCGAGGCGGCAGCGATCCGGCTGGAGGCAAGACGGAGTCACAGGTCGGCTGCTGGAGGTTGTAGACCGAACGCGGAGTCTCCTGCGGCCGGTTCGCTGTGCCTTGGTGGTCGACGTACCGCTGTGTGCAGACAGGTCCGAGTTGCTGCTGTTAGCGACTTAGATCGGAAGGGAAAGATAGACGGAGGGGGGGGGGGGTGACTCACCTAGTGGTCGCTGTCGCCGGCGAACGAGGGAGACAGAAGAATCCGGCGTAGCTGCGTCGTTTGTAAGGGGAGGCTGGAGCGAGTTGCTGCAATAAGCGTTCTTCAAAAGAGGAAAAGAGAAGCGGCAGTAGATGAGATAGAATAGGATTAGATTAGGTTAAAGTATAATTAGGTTAGGGTTAGGATTAGCTTAAGGGAATGGGCTGGTGGGCTTGGAAAATGGGCCTAATAGTGGGCCACAACCGGCCTGCTCTCTCGTTAAAACAAGGATACGACTCTCGTTACTCGTCCCGGATTTATGGTTATGTGCGGGAATTTCTATAATACGGAATTATATTCCGTATTATATAAATTATTATTTTATTTTAAAGTTGCGTAAATTATTTCCGGTTACATAGTTTTCATCATTTTATGTGAATTAAGGTCACATAAAATGATAGAACTTAAAACTCGTTTTACTTTATTTATTTATTGATTTATTTAAGATTGACGTATCGGAATTCGGTTAAATTCAGTTTTAAACGGAAATTAAAAACTTTCGGTTATTACATCAGTGCCTCCTTAAAAGAAGTTTCGTCCCGAAACTTAAATAATCTTCTTAGTCACATAGTCTCTTTGGTATCCATTAATTTCTTCACAATTTCCGTTTTCTACCATGCAACTACTCAAACTTCAAAATCAGACATATATCACATAAAACGTAAACACCCAATCCAATATAAAAACGTGAATGGTCAAATAACACAACATCCGAGTACTAACTCGTCGATACAGGAGTAACCTCTAACCCCGCAAAGAACTCGAGATAATTACGTCTAATACTCTCCTCAGTCTCCCAAGTGGCCTCATCAGCTCCTCTCCTAGACCACTGGATCCGCAACATAGGTATCTCCTTGGACCGCAGACGTCTAGTATTGCGCTCCAATACAGCTACTGGGTACTCTACAAATGTATGGTCAGGCTCAACTATCAAATCCTCATGGCTGATGACGTGTCTCGGATCCGGAATGTACTCTCTCAACTAAGATACATGGAAGACCGGATGGACCCCCTCTAATCTCGGCGGTAAAGCTAGTCTATAGGCCACCTCTCCAAGATCTCAAAAGGTCCGACATATCGGGGACTCAGTTTCCCTTTAATGCCGAAACGTTTGACTCCTCTCGTAGGTGACACTCTCAGCCACACCTAAGCACCCACTCTAAACTCCAAAGGTCGACGCCTTTTGTCGGCGTAGGACTTCTGACGACTCTGAGCTGCTAACGTCCACTCTCAGACTAGGGCAATCCGAGCGATGTCATCCTGTATCTGATCTGGAGCTACTCCATCAGCTCTGCTAGGCTCATCCCAACATAATGGCGTACGACATCTCCGCCTGTACAAAGCCTCATAGGGAGCCATCCCAATAGACGCGTGCCAGCTGTTATTATATGAAAACTCTACCAGTGGAAGATGATCTGGCCATACATGTCCCCAATCTAGTACACACGCCCGCAACATGTCCTCTAAGGTTTGAATGGTCCTCTCAGACTGACCGTCTGTCTGTGGGTGATAGGTAGTGGTAAAGTGGAGACTCTACCCCAAAGTAGTATGTACCTGCTGCCAAAATCTCGAGGTAAAACGTCCATCTCTGCCAGAGACGATAGTCTTCGGTACCCCGTGGAGTCTCACAATGTGTCTGGTGAACTCCTCAGCTAGACGACTCACCGGCCACGTTTCCTTAATCGGAACGAAACGTGCGGTCTTCGTCAGACGGTCTACCACTACCCAAATAGCATCAAAACCTCTGTTGAGTCTCAACCCTGTGACAAAATCCATAGATATATCCTCCCACTTCCACTGTGGTACTGGAAGTGGGTGGAGATCTCCTCCGGACCTACGATGCTCAATCTTGGTCTGCTGGCAGGTCGCACATTGAGCTACATACCGAGTTACATCGGCTTCAAACCACTCCACCAGAAAGACTGTCTCACATCCTTGTACATCTTACTCACTCCAGGATGTACTGAGTATGGGGTAGCATGAGCCTCACCTAGTACCCTCTGTCTCAACTCACTGTCTGACGGCACACAAACGCGGTCGTGACGTCTCATCACTCCATCAGCACCAATAGTGAACTGTGGGGCCTCATCTCGAGACATCCTGTCTCGGATCTTGATCAAAGTCGGGCAAGTCTCCTGCTTCTATCGGATCTCATCCAACAAATCAGGAAGTAACTCCAAAGTAGCCAATTGACTATCTGTATCGGGAAACTGAATCTCTATCTTCAACCAAGCCAAGTCTCTCTGCAACTGTGGCTATACTGTCAACCGGGCTATCGCCCTCTCCCTAGGCGTCTTCCGGATCAAAGCATCAGTTACTACATTCGCCTTTCCCGGGTGGTAAAAATCTCAAGGTCGAAGTCCTTAATCAACTCTAACCACCGCCTCTGGCGATTATTCAACTCTCTCTGAGTGAATATATACTTCAGACTCTTGTGGTCTGTGAAGATCTGACATGTCGTCCCATAGAGATAGTGACGCCAGCTCTTAAGAGCATGGACTACTGCAGCCAACTCTAGATCATGTAATACGTCTTCAACTGTCGAGACGCATAGACTATGACCTTACCCCTCTGCATCAAAATACACCCAAGCCCAGCTTGGATATATCACCGTATACCACAAAGTCATCTGTGCCCTTTGTATACCAATATCAGATGTATCTGATTTTCTCAAAAGTCCAATTCTTCGCATCGCATTTATTATGTTTTCCTTATACCCATGTCGTTTCACCTTCTTTTAAATCTTTTCCATGTGTAGGATAGTTAAATCCCTTTGAGTTTCCTCGTTTACGCCTTACGGACCACGTTGGTTGGTCTTATTACTTTCCTCAACTCATTTGTGATCAGTCGAGAATGGACTTCTAGTACACCATTTGTATGCAATCTCACTACTACTCCTCCATATACATATTATTGGTGATCAGGGTTAACTTTAATTTTCATTGGAGTACCACCATTTCACTTTAAATTCTTTCTGATGTCTGTTCCAACAAAGATGTAGGTTCCATTTACAATCACCTCCAAACTCTATAAGACTTTTCACCACGGCATTATATTTTCTGTGTTTGTGCCGCCTCTATAATTCCAATTATTATGTGTCACCTCTTTAGTCATAAGGCTTCCTTTGTAAATCTCGAAAATTGACCCCAGTTTTTCCTCGAAAGTACACCATCCGTCTCATTTGTGTGGTATACTACGAGCATACCCTTTTTGTCCGGACTGACGTATGACTTGGTCAAAATCATATGCTTCTTCTTACCCCTCTGGTTCTCCTTATACGAATCCATCCATACTAAACCGTGATTTGTAGCATTTTCCTTAGTCAGTAGACAAGCAACTGCTCACAATAATTCTTTTTTTTATATCATTACTGATATAAGGGGTCATTTTGGACCGTCAATTCTCTTTAGAGTCACCGACTTGAACTTATTCAGTGTTACTAGCACTCGTATTGATTGACTTCACAGTTGCCGCAATTGGTCGCTTTAAGGATTCCTCCTCATGTCAATAAAGTTCTTTTGTAACTCTTGGTTCTTCTTATTATTTGGCAACCAGTCACCACTAGTTAACCCGCACGTGTAAAGTCCCAGTTGTTACCAAGTAGTCTATAGTTGACCTTCTACAAGATCATAGACTTACGTTTCTTCTATTTCTTTGAAATTTGATAAACTTGGTGAAAATCTATCTTCTCTAGTTTCTCCGCTTGTACTTCTTTAACTCTTCTATAATCTACACTTCTCTTTCGCACTATAAGGGCGTTATACTCTTTCCGAGTTTAGAATTATCATTCACCTACCGTCAACGGTCTCGTCAATTCTCCCACGATAGCTCGTATATGCATCTTCGCGATTACGTTTACCTTAGCCATCAGTTGCTCGTGGTTCCCCGGGGTAAATCGTTGGTGTTGGAAATTTTAAGTCCACTTGTGGGAGGGAGATTATTGTGGGCATTCGGGTACGCCAAGATCCTTCTCACAAATTCCCTTCTTTGATTGGTATTATAATGCTGCCTTTATAGTGATCCCTTTGACTCTGCTTTCAGGATTCTATGATTTTGATATTTGTATCACGGCCCTTGCTGTCACTCACTTGTCTTCTAGAAAGTCACTCCGCTTCTATGTTGGTGAAATCTGCCTTTCACTTGTTGGCAACGCGTAAGCTTCCATTTTACAGCTCTTTACTTCTTTATATTTGGATGGACAATGTATTTCGTGTAGACTTCTATGCTTTTGACTGTCTTGGTTATCCATTTTGATTGTGGTGTCAAGTAGACTGTCGAGGTGATCATATTTTGTTCTTTTTCTGGCATCAACTTTCACCTTCTGGTCCGTCAGTGATCTTGAATTCTATATCTCTTGTTTGAGTCCTACTACCTCTCTTTGACTTCCACACCTATGTCTGTTTCTGCCGCCATCTTCTTTGTCTGTAACGTTGCTTTCCACCACGCTTGAAAGAATTTATGGGTTATCTCTCCTAATTTCTATAATTTCCGGTCAACCAACGCTTTTCCGGAACTTCTCTCATGGATTTTCTTCATTTGACCTTGTGGAGTTGGCTGTATCTCCTTCTTGCTATTGTCGTTGGCGTTGTCTTTTGGTCTTCACTTTTCCGTCTCATCGTTCCTCAACAAGTCCGAAGGAGTTGCCTGTACGTTCGCCTACCCTAATGATCATAAGCTGAGCGTACTTATCCTTACGTTGAAACTCTTCAAATATACTTAGGTGTGTCAACGGAGTGAGGATCTCATTTACTTATCTCCGTTAAGGGTATAATATAACTATAATTTCTACTAATCTTCTACATGTATCTATCTATATCACATCTGTTTAATCAAGCTAATAAGTCCAAGTAAAGTATAACCTAAAGTTCATATTAAGCATACTGAGATCCGCGGTAGTAGTGGTGGTCAGCCGTACTTTTCTATCCCCAATCAGTCTATGCATGCATTTGAAAACCAAAAGTTCTTTTTAACACTCAGATCCCTTTTCGGGTTCTGCTTAAGTACTTATTCGGTCTTTCAAAAGATTTCAAGTGCCATTGTTGCCAACCTAGAGCTCCGATACCATGTTGTAACACCCCGAATTCTCAGAACTCGGGACATTACTGGTTAGGACCTCACAATGGGTCCCGACCTCAGTTTGACAACAATATTACTAGGATCTTGCAACAAGACACAAATAAGAAAAATCGAAATTCATAAAATGTATTTGTAAAAGGATGAATGCAACAAAGTCTAACAACCTATCGTACTTAAACAACGGAAAAGACTAACTGTTTTAACAAAAGGGAAAGACAACAAAGCAACAATCCAAACCCCCACTCTAAAGAGTACGGAGATCCGGCTGACCACTACTTCCAGATCGCTCAGCTGCTGGTCTAACCTGCGGTAAATCTAAAAACACAACAAGATAAACCATTAGATAGTTATCTAAACATTAAGAGAGTAATAATAGCACACACACACACATAAAATAATAAACATCCATCATGCTTTCAAACAAGTCCATTTATTATCTTCATTTAAGTCATATACTCTAATGATACTTATTTTGTGACACGAGGGATTCCCAAACCTCGCCTCCGCCCCCGTGTACCCATCAGGAGTGGATCCGATGCATCTCACCGTGTACCTGTATGGTCTGGGTATAGAGAACCTCCCAGTCTCCTGACAGAGCTGGGCAGTGATGTCACGGCCCGTTATACATACACTTGGGCCTTAGCTCATAATAACCATGGCCGTCCTAACAAGTTATTATTATTATAGTCACGCACATCGCACACACACAGCCACTATCACTCAATTAATATCTAGAAACTGGCTAAGTAAGTCGCAAGGACTTACTTGAGTCAAATCACACTCTAACAAGTCTCATTTCGGTCCATACTTGCGGTAACTCAAACGCCTGTCAAATAAGGCATTTGTATCAGAATCTCATCCAGATGTCCAACCTCATATGTAGGAATTACGGAGAAAGCTCTCTTACGGTAAAAGACCCTTTTACCCTTAGTGCCGAAATTTCTCAAGATTTATTCTTAAATCCTACTAATTCCTTTTTGCTTGTTTTCTATAATTAGTGTCTCTCGGATAGTTTCTCGAGGTTGTAAGATAAATTTCAAACACTCGTCACCTAGAACAATATTACTTCATTTCCGGTTATTACTCCACCATTACACATATATGGATCCGCGTATAAAAACGTCACCTCTCTATGTAAGTACTTATGTATATACCGTTTTCTTATTCTCATATTTAATATATATATATATATATATGTATAATGAAGTGTTACATATAAGGATGTTTTATATATATATATATATATATATATATATATATATATATATATATATATATATATATATATATATATATATATATATATATATATATAGATAAATGTGTGTTATAATTACACGTATTTATACAAATTTATTAACCATGCCTAACTTTCTACTGCTCAATAACAATAAGCATATAGATACTGTCACTACTCTCTTACGCGTATACTTATATACGTATATATATACTCAGTACACTGTAATAATGCAAAGACCCAACTTCTACCCTCCATCACCTTAACTAACGTGCCCTGCTGCTAACACAACGGAGATCCTACTTGAACCTTCACGATAACGGAACAGGGCTGATGGTTTACCTGTCTGCAACGAGGAAGGAGGCGGTTGCTACTAGGACCCTCGCGATGATGATAGCGGTGGAGCAGACCGAGACACGATGTCGCCGGCAACGTGAGGTCCTTCCTTTCCGTAAGGGAGAGCGATTAACCAAGGGCGGTATGGGGTGTACGAGTCTGCAGCCCCGTGGACGACTCGCACTTCTGTAGCCTGGTTCGATGTGGGTCCAAGGTTAAGCGATATGGGTGATGCAGAAGGTGACTCGAGGAGTAAGAAGAACAACCTTACCTTCACAACTGTCCGGAAAGGCCCGACGCGGTGGCGGTTCCGCCTGGCTCGAGGCGGCAGCGATCCGGCTGGAGGCAAGACGGAGTCACAGGTCGGCTGCTGGAGGCTGTAGACCGAACGCGGAGTCTCCTGCGGCCGGTTCGCTGTGCCTTGGTGGTCGACGTACCGCTGTGTGTAGACAGGTCCGAGTTGCTGCTGTTAGCGACTTAGATCGGAAGGGAAAGATAGACGGAGGGGGGGTGACTCACCTAGTGGTCGCCGTCGCCGGCGAACGAGGGAGGCGGAAGAATCCGGCGTAGCTGCGTCGTTTGTAAGGGGAGGCTGGAGCGAGTTGCTGCAATAAGCGTTCTTCAGAAGAGGAAAAGAGAAGCGGCAGTAGATGAGATAGAATAGGATTAGATTAGGTTAAAGTATAATTAGGTTAGGGTTAGGATTAGCTTAAGGGAATGGGCTGGTGGGCTTGGGAAATGGGCCTAATAGTGGGCCACAACCGGCCTGCTCTCTCGTTAAAACAAGGATACGACTCTCGTTACTCGTCCCGGATTTATGGTTATGTGCGGGAATTTCTATAATACGGAATTATATTCCGTATTATATAAATTATTATTTTATTTTAAAGTTGCGTTAATTATTTCCGGTTACATAGTTTTCATCATTTTATGTGAATTAAGGTCACATAAAATGATAGAACTTAAAACTCATTTTACTTTATTTATTTATTGATTTATTTAAGATTGACGTATCGGAATTCGGTTAAATTTAGTTTTAAACGGAAATTAAAACTTTCGGTTATTACACCAGTTTCCCCATTTTAAACTAGACATGCGGTCACCACCCGTTATCATACACTTGAGCCAAAATAGTAATCACGTAATCATCCTAATCCGGTTAATAGTTATAATACAATTATAAACACACACATACACACCACCCACATGTATTAACTAATATGCAGAAGCTAGCTAAGTAAGTCCGTGGACTTACCTCGTCTCAACGATCAAAACAAGAATAACTGATCTCACTTCCCGTAGGAATATAATCAAAGTCTGATCAAAACAAGACAAGATAATCAACAACCACTCACACATACTAGAATTTATAGACTTCTATCCTTAATGATCTTTACAAGACCATACTCTCGTAACATATGCTAGGATAACACTCTTAGTCTCCAAGCTCCTACATGCTCACAAAGTTATGCTAGGATACACACTATCCCCCTGTCCTATAAGGTCATACACTACCCCCCAAGTTGGAGTAAGAACCACTAGCCTAGGAGATACCACAAGGTCATCACACACAAGTTCATCAAGACCACATCCAAGCTCTAAGGTCTCCTAAGATTCACAACCACTAGGTGACATTCACAAGACTATCCTAGGTCCAGCCTAGGCATTATACTACCATGAATCAAACTCTCATACAAAGGAAGGAAAGAAGAAGACAAGAGATAAAGGGCCTGCTGTTGAAGAAATGTAGCCGCGGACTCAAAAGGCGCAACTGTGGAAGGAGGCTAGCCGCCCCTGCAGATCTCTGGCGCGGCCCCTGCGGCTGGCTTGGCCGCCCCCACGGCTCACTGGGCCGCCCTTACGGTTCTGTACTGGAACCGTCCTCGCGGCTCTGTGTATGCGCCCTGCGGTCGAACTCCAGAAACAACGATTTCCTCGGTTCTTCGATTGTGCAGTTGAGCTTTTATGGCTTCCTCCTCTTGTTGGTCGTCTCAAAACTTCTTTCACAAGATCAAAACCCTCCTCCACGTCCTAAGCAAGCTAGGCACACATGCAACTAAAATGAAGATCATCTAAGAGTCTTCCTCCAAAGCTTCATCTACAACAATGGAAGGAAGAGAAGAAGAGAGGGGAAAGGAAAAAGGAAGAAGAAGAGAGGGAGAAGAGAGTATACATACTCAGCTGCAAATCCTCTCCTTTGCTAGACAACTCACAAGCAAGAACACCAAGAGAGAAGGGAGAGAAGATGGTAAGCAAGGAGAGGAGGGATTGAAGTTACGTGATAGAGTGAAAAGGGCAAAAAGAGGAAGAGTTGCTCTTTTAGGGAATCAAAGGGTCAAGCAGCCCCCAGAGGTCACTTTACGTCATAGAACGAGGGGTCACTAGCCAAAAGAGATGAACTAAAGGTCAGAACGGAAACAAGATAAAAACTCATCCACTCAGCACCCCTTGCATGCGGATGACTGAGTCGCATCTGCGGGAAGACCACTAAACCACTAGCTAACCGGAACTAAAATTTCCGAGCGTTCAGTGTATTTGAATGGAAGACAACAAATGCACCAAGTAATATCCTAGGAGTTTCGTTAAGAATACCACAGTTGCTGATGATGGATATTCCGTGTACAGAAGACGCGAGTTGGGAGAAGTGTTGTCAAAGAAGGATTTGAGTTGGATAACAGGAGTGTGGTTCTCCATAACCCCTTTCTTATGTTGAGGTACAGTGCGCACATAAATGTTGAATGGTGCAATCAGACAAGTTCAGCCAAGTATTTGTTCAAGTACGCGAACAAGGGTAGTGATCGTATCCTTGTCAAAATCACGGACGACAGTGTGCATGTTGGACAATCAAGAGCTAGGGATGAAATAAAAGACCACACGGATGCTAGGTATGTATCTACCAATGAGGCAATCTGGCGTATATTTAAATTTCCCATCCGTTATAGGTTTCCTCCAGTAACAAGGTTGAGTTTTCACCTCCCGGATGAGCAAACCGTTGTTTGAGAGGATGATGATGATCTGGTTGAGGATGTATTGGTTAAGGATGAGTCTCACAACTTGATGTTTTTAGCCTGGATGGAAACCAATAAGAGATCCGAGGTTGCTAGGACGCTTACCTACTCTAATTTCCGTCCATGTTTGTGTGGAATAAACCAAACAAGAAGTGGTGAGAAAGAAAGATTCGTAGAACGTCAGTTGGTCCTACAACTATTGCAGTAAAGAGAATATATCACGTTGCACCTAAGACTGGAGAGAGGTACTACTTGAGGGCATTGTTGAATCATATTAAGGGTCATACATGCTACGAGGAACTTTTGACCATTAATGATATATTGTATCCAACATTTAGGGAAGCATGTTATGCTACGAGGTTGTTGGATGGCGAGAGGGAATACATTGACGGTATAAAAGAAACAAGTTTTTGGGGAACTGCCGGTTATCTTTGGAGTTTATTCGTCATGCTTTTTCTTTCTGGTAGCATGTCGTTGCCTCATCTGGTTTGGCCCGTAGTGTGGAAGTACTTATCTGATGATATTCTTGTATGACAAAGAAGGGTATTGCGTAAAAATGGTATGCTTTCTTTCATGTATATGAATTTAATTCGAGTTTTGCATTTTTTTAAATCAGTTAGTATATTTTTTCGTATGTAAGTAAAGATGTTTAAATTTGGTTTATTTGTACGTAGATTTGCAATTAGATGATGTCGTGCTGCAAAATTACACCTTGATTGAGATAGAGAATATTTTTTCTTTATGGATATGGTTGAACAAGAAAAAACTTTTATATGGAGATCCCTTTCGGCAAGTTTGAGAAGTAAAGGTGAGATCATTCTAATAATTGCTTCCAGTGGTAATGCAACTCTCTTGCTTCCAAATGGTAGAACCGCTCAATCGAGGTTTGACATCCCAATAAATGTTGTCAAAACTTCAACAGCAACATTCGTGCAAGTATGACACCTTATTACTCAAATATTTAAATGTCATTTGTAATATACTATTCATATTACATTGAATATTTACATATTGTAATCATATATGTTTAGGTACAGATCTTGCTGATTTATTGTCAAAGACAAAGCCCATAATATGAGATGAAGCACCTATGGTTAACAAATGTTTTTATGAAGCGCTTGACAGAAGTTTAAGGGACGTCATGCGCTCTTATAATCCACACAACTCGCATCTCTTGTTTGGTGGTAAGGTTATCATTTTTGGCGGTGATTTTAGACAAATATTGCATGTTGTTAGTCATGAAAGTAGACACGATATTGTCTTTGCTGCAATCAATGCGTCATATTTATGGGATCATTGTACGGTACTTAGATTAACCCAAAACATGAGGGTTATACGTGGAGTTACTGAATTAGAAGCTTGAAAGGCTAAGGAGTTTTCAGTTTGGATATTGGGCATTAGAGATGACACGGAAGGTGAAAGTGTTATTGAAGAAGCTCAGATTACCATCCCCAAAGATCTACTACTTGCATCTACAGGTGAACCGATTGCAACTATTGTTGACCATGTATATCCTTTGACTTACAATATTCAGGATCCACCGAGCTACTTTCAAGAAAGATCTATTCTCGCCCCTACCAATGAGATTTTGATGACATGAATTATATGCTATCATATTCATGCATATTACGAGTATATCACCTCAGTTTTACATAAATTTGATGAGAATTGTGTGCCTTTAAGTCCATATTCATATAT
Source organism: Fagopyrum esculentum (assembly GCA_033239045.1). Lineage (NCBI taxonomy): Eukaryota > Viridiplantae > Streptophyta > Magnoliopsida > Caryophyllales > Polygonaceae > Fagopyrum > Fagopyrum esculentum. Next base: position 112,603,344 of record BSUD01000008.1, read on the forward strand.
ATTTCGAGAATAAAGGTCTACACACGTTATTGTGTAATTGTAGGTAAAACGGTGGAGTTTTGGTGCGAAAATGGAGCAATATCGAGCATGACATCAAAAAAGATTAGGAAGGAGTCTAAAAGATAGGAGAAGATATGAAAATATATCACAAAATAAGATAGAAGACGGAACTAAAAGATAACACGCTCAGAAAAAGAAAATCGGGTCAATACTTATAAAAATCGGCCGATTTTATCACAAAGGATTCGATTTCTATCTTTAATCGACCGATTCGGCGTAGGATTGCACAAGTGATCAAGATCCAAAACCCTAGTTTTCTCCTATAATAGAGGACGTTTTACCACATTCTAAGGCATCCGATACCATTCAGTACAAATGAAGAAACATCAAGGAAGAATTGAAGGAAGGAAGTTTTGAAGATCAAAGTCCAAGATCGGAGCAAGAAAGTCGTTCTTGAGGTTTTGTGAGTTTTGATTATTATTTTGTCATTGTGAACACAATATTGGAGTTTTGTTTGAGTTTTTATTTGGTTTTTGAAGGATTGAACCTTTGTTCAACGTTTTGTTTGGTTTATTTCAAGATTTAAAGTTTTCTCACTTTATTGATATTCTTGATTTAATCCCTTCTTTGATTTTGACAATGTGTGTTGTTGGCTAAAACCCTTGTGATTCTAGGGTTATTGGTTGAAGATTGTGGTTGAGATGATGATAGAATGTACATCACGTTGAGATTGGACCCTGAGAGTTGAGATTAACCATCGCATAGAAGAAAACTCGGCGTGTTCTTGAGTAAATCGGATGATGAACAACCCAATTTTCTCTTTTGTCGTACCTACCTTGCTTTATCCTTGATCTTTGGTTAAAAGTTGCTTAAACCCTAGCCTTGTTGAACCTTTCTAACCTAAATCCGAGTGTGGGAAGAGACTTAACTGGTGATTCCCGTTCTTGGCTACCAACTTTTACAAGATCTAGGTAATAGAGGATTCAAAACCCTCTATTATGGTTGAGTGTGCCAAAGCCTTTACCTTTGTGAGTTTATCTGATTCCCTTGGGGTTTTGTGTTTTGATAGCATGAATTATAGTCTATATTTTGGGGTTTGTTTGGACGTTTTATCTTTCATAATCTGCATGTTTGTATGTACATTATGTGATTTTGCTACCATTTCATCTACCTTTGCGAGAATCGAGGTCTACACCTAGTTTTGTTGTAATTGCAGGTAAAATGGTACGTTTTGCATCAAAAAGGAGCAAAAGGAGTCATGAGTCATTTGGGGCTACATCCAGGGAGCATAGCCATGGATTAAAGATTTACTTTGGAGCAGATTCGAGAGATTTCACATTCAGTTATGACTCACCTCGGTTGACCAGAGGTTCACCTCGACCGAGGTGATCCAGAGACGCCGACTCGACCGAGGCGAACACCTAGGACGCAGCGAGAATATTTTATTCTTGGAAGAGATCTTTTAAATTTGGAAAGTGATCTTATATTTTTGGGCTTGGCTCCTGGAAGGAAGGAGATATGCAGAATCATATATTTTACCTATATTTATGGGAAAATATCTTTCTAAGATTTATTATCTTTGGAGGGTTATTTTCCTATAAAAAGGGTTGGATTTCCACAATTCCGAGATCCGCTTACAGTTGGAAATCACGCTATACCGTCGATCAAGGTTTACGCAGCAGCAGCATACTCCAATTTGGGAGAGATTTGAAGAACCTTTTTGAAGGTTGAAGGAAGATTGAAGTCCATAGCTTTTATAGCTTTATTGAAGGGTTTTGTAAGATTGTCTTCAATCCCCTCAATTGTTGTCTTGTCTTTTTGGATTGCTATCCAAGGAACGCTTTGTTGTGATATTTGATTCAGTTATTGAAGTCTTTTCATTAAATTCTTCTTTGTTCAAATATTCACCTTCTTCCCTTACATTTAATACTTTCATTATGGTGATGAGTGGCTAATTTCCTTGTGTGATTCTAGGGTGATTGGCTGAAGGTTGTGGGAAAAACAATGATAGAATAGTCTTAGATTCCAGTAGGATCCTGAAAGTTCGAGTCTTTAACCTTAACCCTAAGCATCTCGTTCGGTTGATGAACATCTCGGCCGGGGTGGAATTCTTCTGACCGAGGTGACTTATTCTATCCGTAACTGAGAGTTAAGTGTTAGAGTTTGCTAAAATCCTATTCTTATTACACCTTCCTGGTTCAAAGCAAGCTTAGGATGAGACTTACCCGGTAATTCCTTAGTTTGTGTATTATAGATCATAAGTGTAGGTAATAAAGGTTTATCCTTTATTGGGGTTTGAGTGTGCTTCCATCCCATCTTTGTGAGTTAGCCTGAGACTTACCCGGTAAAGGTTGATTCTATTCCCTTAGATGGTGTGTTAGTTTGAGGTTATAGTTCTTTATCTTAATTCCTTGAGACTTACCCGGTAATAGGAATTACGGTTTAGGATTAGTGAGTAGTGAGACTTACCCGGTGATCTACTCCATTTTAGTAACGCCTTCCCCACGCAAAAAAATCTCAGCTTTGTCCGTTTATCTATAGATCTTGAGTTGGAACCACAACTAGATGCTTTAATCCCTAGAATTACATGTTTGCTTTATTGACTTCTTATTCATCTTTGATTGTGTTAATCGCTCTTGTGGTTAGAACTAACGTAGCATACCGTGTTGACTTTGTTTCATCGAGTCCCTGTGATCGACCCCTGGAATTTTCTTGCTTTTAATACGATTGACCCGTACACTGCGGGTTCGCATCCTTGTTTTAAGCTTAAGTCTAGGGTTATAAATTTAAAGCTTGCACACACCGTTTGGAGCGAACATGTTTCGTTTGTCAGTATAATCCTTCCCTTATATCCTCTATCTTATCGAGACTCAACATCCTTTATTTAGAGCCTTTGGGTTGAGATAAGTGGGTAGTGGAACTTCACCCTACATTATTCCGTTTTAGAACATACATCCTTGCAATCCCAGCTCTGTCCATATAATCTTTAGAAGTCTTGAATCAAAAACCACAATTGGATACTTTGATCTAGAATCCTTTTTCCCAAATCAATACACAAATTCTTTGCTTTTATCAGTAGTTGCATATATTCTTTGCTAGATTGCTTTTACCGATTTGATTTCACCAAATCCTTGTGTTTGACCCTGAAATATTTGCTATTGTTGCAATTGATTCGTACAATGCGGGTTCGCTTTTGATTTTATTCTCGGTTATAAATTTAATGCTATTTGCACACACCTTTTGGAGCGAACAATTGTTGAGAAGGTTAAAGACTATATTCTATCACTGATACCTGGAGACGAGACCGATTATTCGAGTTCGAATAGTATATGTCCAAGCGAAGGTTTTGTTGATGATGGTTTCTACTTGATAACACGATTTATGAGCTAGGTTTAAGTAGTCATTTAGATAGATTTCTCACTCATCCATGCATGGTTTAGCATTAGTTCACGACGTTTTGCACTCAATTCATGTATTTTGTCGAGATAGACGTCTACACGGACTTGTGCGTGTTTTATAGGTATTTTGGGAGATTTAGGAGCTTAATTGATGCATTCGAGAATCAATCCTTGAGATGACGCACCTCCGGGCTCATTAGGTAGCAAACTAGAGGCTAAGGAAGACTCATGGAGCCTCGCCAACACAAGCCATGCACCAAATCACAACTTAATGATCCAAGGCAAAGTTTCTGGAGCAAACCACGGTTCACTGGCACATTCCACGGCCGTGATTCTACCCGTGGATTTTGCCAGATTCTTGTGACAGATGTGCCACGACTCTCATGGCCAGCTCATGCAAAATTTGTTATAAAAGTGGTCCTTCATTGGCTGAGGGAAGCATCTGGGAGCAGCTCTCCATTATCCACTATCATCCAATCAAAAACCACCATTGGAGAAGAGCTTGGTGGAGAAGAAGAAGACACACCATTGATAGACCTAGAGAGCTTTTGTAGTGAAGAATTTCGGATTCAATTGCTAGAGTTGTATGAACCATTTGAACCTTCTTTAAGAAGGATTGTGAGTTATTCTAATTCCATTTTCAGCTTGGTTTTGTTTTAGTTCACTTGTTCATCTCTTTCTTTTCATTATCTTGCAAATGGATGCCATGATTTTATGTTTGATTGTTTCGATTTCTATTATGAATGTTTTAGGCTAAATAGATGTGGTTCTAGGGTAAGGAAAGGATGGTTATGGCTAGGGCTATGATAGGATGGACTTAGATTTACCTTTGGATGACTTATGTGCATGAACGTAGTTTCTGTTAGGAATCACGGCCAGTTCTTGCCAAACCACAGCCGTGGAAAGGTAGAACAACCCGTGATCTTACCTGATTCGATGGATCTAGCCTTAGATTGTTAGAATGTTGAAATCCCAAGTGGTTGTTGAGTTAAATATATCCTAAGGTGACCTAGTGTTAGCAACTAAGTGTTAGGAGAGACTTATCCGGTAATCCTTGCTCTTAGATCTCAAAGATGACAAACCTTAGGTAGTGGTGAGCCTCATAAGCCGCCATTGGATTAAGTGTGCTTGGATGGTTGTTTAGAACTAACCCTTCCGAGACTTACCCGGTAAGGATAGGTTAGATCTCTAGGTAACAATCCGGTTTGTGTAGAATTCCTATCCTTAGGTTCTTAGAGACTTACCGGTAATGAGACCTTAGGAATGGACTAGTGGATCATGAGACCTACCCGGTAATTAATCCCAATCTAGAAACACTTAACCCCAACACATAACATAGTTAATCCAAGGAGAGAATGATAGCTTGAGTCCTATGCCATAACCGGAACTTCTAACCCCTAGAATCCGTCTTTCTTTTCTTTGATCTATATCTCGTTTTTAGCTTGTTTGTTCGAATCAAATTGTTAGCTTAGTTGATTGTTTACTTTGCATGAATTGTGATCTTTGATTGATCACCAAAAACCAACCAAAAACATTTGAGATTTTCATTTCTTTATTCCTCCCTTTTCTTTTAACCTAGATCTTTACTAAACTCAATCACAAATCGAATCAATTTCACCTTAGTCTTTGTGTTCGACCTCGGAATACTATCCTTACTACAAACGTCCCGTACACTGCGGGTTTCGCTAGGAGTTAGGATAAATATAACGAGAATATAAATTTAAAACCCATTGCGTGTCACATCCTGAGCGTAACACTACTCCAACGAGTTCTTGAACAACATAAAGGGTTCTGGGTTTCCGAACTATGTCTTGAGACTAAAAGTTGAAATTCCAATTATGTTGATATGAAACATTGATTAGTCTGCAGGGTTGTGTAACGGTACTAGATTGATATGGAGGAGACTTGAAAAACATATCATCGAGGCAGAAATAATATCTGGGAACAATGTAGGTGGCGAGGTCTTCATTTCGCGCACAATTCTTACACCCACAGATTTGAAGTTTCCTGTTAAATTTCAAAGGAGACAATTTCCAGTTATGGTATGTTTTGCTATGACTATAAACAAAAGTCAAGGACAGTCACTTGCACAGGTTGGAATATATTTGCCTAGACCGATCTTCAGTCACGGTCAATTCTATGTTGCTATCTCAAGAGTTACGAGCAGAGATAGATTAAGGATTATGATATATGACCCTACGAGCAAGGTTCAAGATACTACAACTAATGTTGTATTTGACAAAAGTTTTTCGCAACATAATTTAAGGTACATTACATTTTTTACTTCATTTTATTTCGTTTTCAATCAATAATATCAAACAGCATAACGTTTGAGTTTACACTTATATCAAGTTTATCTTATTCTCTTTTCCAAGATCGGATTGTTGCGCAAGTGCTCGAGGTTTCACGACAAATGTTATCATCAAGATTTGTATTATATTATATATGCACAATTTTAATTGTTTTTTAAATTAGTTATTTTGAATATTTTTTCCATTGCATAGTTATCGTTTATTTTTTGACATTTATTAATATTGTGATATTTATAATGCATATATAGTGAACACTCTTGACTTGGTATGCCCCAAAGGTAGTCATATTTATACGTGGGTCAACAATTATGTTGTTATTTTTTCTCCTATAATCGTATACTTTTTTAACATAAACATTCGTAATCAAATCAACAAAATATAATAAGAAAAATAAATCTATAAAAAATTATTCATACAAAAAGAAAACAACAAAAAATATATTCAAAAATACCCGTGCACAGCAAGAGCACTAAACTAGTTGATAGATAAAGGAGACAACGAAATTGCTTGCCTCCGAAGTATCAAGCGATCCCAAAAAATAGGGATTTTTGGGAGGAGAGGGGACAAAGAGAGAATGAGAAGGGAGATCAAGGGTTTATATTAAACGGTTGTGGTGCCACAAAGGTTAGAAACGTGTTATTGTGGGAAGTCTACTCCTACTTCTACACAGGTAAGAATATTAAGATAAAATTTGTAAATAATGTAAGTAGAAAGCAACTTCATCTATTTCAATTAAAATTTTTAAATATGGAATTTACGTAGCGTTGTATGCCTTCAACTATCTCTATTTTTCTATCGAGCATTTTTTAAAAAAAAATTATAAACTATTACAGTGATAAAATGTAATTTATTTAAACATTCGATATCTATTTATACAAGTTTTTTAAATTTCCTTATCTCATATTCGATGTGGGATTGTAAAATTTAGATTTTACTACATGTATCACGTTAGCAGATGGATCTAATCTTTCACGAAAGAATTATGGTTTTATTAAAAAAATTGATAACTTAATTATTGAATTAGCAAAAGATAAATCACCAGAAAAAATTTCAAATATAGAACGTGAGTAGCGGCATTGTATGTATATATGTCAAGTATCTGTATTTTTTTTAAGGGCATTTTCTAATTAAAATTTATACTATTTAGTGATAACATGTAACTTATTTAAATCTTCGATATTTATTTATACAAGTTCTCAAATTGTATTATTGGATATCCGATGTGGGATAAGAAAATTAAGATTCAACTGCAAGTATCACGTTAGTAGATGAATCAAATCTTTTACAAAAGAATTATGGTTTTATTAAAAATAATTGATAACTTAATTATGGAATTAGTAAAAGATAAATTGCGAGAAAAACCATGACGTAGTCACGTCAGCATTATTGTCGTCTTGTTTTAATATAGGTATATAGGGATTTTTTCCAGAATAGTAACAAAATAAAATCTATTTATCAAATTAGGCATGAACTAAAAGTAATTCCGACAATAGAAAGATTGTAGGGTTGGAGTAGACCTGTCGTTTTAAACAACAGGTTTACATGAATAACCCATCGTTTAAAACGACGGTTTGTTCAAACTGCAAGTTCTTCACAAATTTTAAATTTGACAGAAACTCGCATTGTCAAATTGTGAGTTTTTATGGTCAAAGATGCCCTAAAATGCATGCAGTTATAGGCCGAATATCAAAGGAACCCGCATTTAAAACCTGCGGATTCTTTAAATTTATTAGGGTCAAAGATGCCCTTAAATACATGTAGTTGCAGTCCGAATATCACAAGAACCCACGGTTTAAAATTGCGGATTTTGTGTTGTATACCCCTTTACTACCCCCTCTTCTTTCATTCGAGCGGTCAAACTAGAGACTCCTCTCTCACATTTGCCTTCAAACCTTTCTCTACCGACTGATTCAATTTTCTTCTTCCTTGCCTCCAAACCTTCTTCTCTCCCGGTTATTTCTTCTTTCTTCTTCCTTGCCTTCAAACCTTCTTCCTTCCCGGATATTTCTTCTTTCTTTTTCCTTGCCTTCAAACCTTCTTCCCTTCCGGTTGTTTCTTCTTTCTTTTTCATCAAACAACCGATCTTCAGTTTAGAACTTATTGAAACAAATGGTAGTTTCTTCTTCTCCCATTGAACAAACGAAAGGTATGTTGTTTTTTATCCAGTAGTTGTTTCTATGATTCGAGCCTTACTTGTTTCTTACATCTCATTCCTTATAAAATGGATTGGGAATCATTTGTGTGAGGTCTTCCAATAGCTCTTGACATCGTCGGATTGAGAATTATTTGTGGCCCTTGGACATTTGGTCAATCTAACTTATCACCGACCGAGCTAAATGGCATGCTATATGTCAATAAATAAGCTTGTGTCATATAAAATGGATCGATAAAAGGTGTGTAGTCCTCACATCCAGCACATTGCTAATACATGGGGCATGACACCTTGAAAATCTTCCAACTTGAACAAGTGCAACTCCTTCGGGTCAAGTCCACCACAAACTGTCGACGACCTCCCATATCATGATGCCCCAGTAGATGAAATAAATTCTCATAAATGAGTTGTCGATAGTTGATTCCGGTGACCGTAGCATTACTCTACACTTCTATGTTTTTTACAATCATCTCTTCCATTTTCTTGAAAACTGATGATCGGCATTACGTTGTAATCTCTGGGCATATTTATTGACAAAGTAGGCATTACAACGGTATATAGAGTACCGAGCAGTTGTAATAGTAGACAAACAGCTAACACCTTTCATCATATCATTGAAACACTCTGACAAGTTTGTGGTAGTCACTTCATACCTTCGACGGCAATTGTGATATAAAGACCATTTTCCTTCCTGGCTTCTTCTATATAATGACGAGCTTCTACGTTCATTTCACCATTGGCATAAAACCCTTGGTCAAAATCTTCTTGTTCATGTAGATAAGCTGTATCCAAGAAGACTTCTCAAATGCTTGTTTTTGAACTTGGATTGAAAATTTGATGATAGGTGACTCGTGCAAATACTATTGTAACACCCCAAATTCTCGAAACTCGGGGAGCTACTGGTTAGGACCTCACAATGGGTCCCGACCTTGGTTTAACAACAACTTTACTAAGATCTTACAACAAGGCGCAAATGTAATTAAAACAATTTCCAAAACATAATATTTTTAATGGTATGAAAGTACACATGTGACAGCCTTACAAACATACATAAAGATATATAACATGCATGACGTATGGAAGACTTCCCCGTCCCCATCTAATGAGTACGTGGACCCGGCTGACCATCCGTTCCGGATCTCTATGCAACTGTCTATCTCTACAGATCTACAACACGGATAAACCGTTAGCTAACAATCCAAATATAAGTAGAATGACAACAGCACAAACACAAGCAGAAACAAAAATTAAACAAACATCATGCTGGCACTCAACCGTTTATTATCTATTATTTAAGTGATTCATCTTATTCAATTTACAGTTGTGGCACGAGAGCTATTAACAGTTCTCGCCTCCGTTCCTTATCCAACTGGGTGTAGGTCTAGCTGACCTCCGCCGGTAGCATCACTACAAACCGAGTATGGACTAGTCCCTAAAGAAACCCCCAGCGCTCGCAAGCTAACTGAGCAGAATGCCACCGCCCGTTACTCTTAGGCCAAGTATAGGTCGGTAAATATTTATCACAACCTATAACTCTAACATCTCAATCACACACCACTATCATCATTCATGCTCATATTTAGAAGTCAGCTAAGTAAGCCCAAAGGACTTACTTTTCTCATACTTCTTTTGCCGTTGAATTTCCTGGCGGGCACTACTTACTCGAGTTCATCAATTTATACTCCTTTAGCTCATTCTACATTACAAACTTCCAGTTCCCCCGTGAACTAACTCCATTTCTCGAGTCCAACTGTGTCATCCATCTGATATCAATGGTCCTTTCTAGATCTTCTACTATAGCTTGTAAGCACGTCTACGCGACTCTCATGACCTTAACTTCCCTCTACTTGCGGTTTATCTAGTAGGGAATGCTACACACACTCTGTCTTGATTGACATAGAACCTTATCAAAATCATATACTCCTTACTCCTCTAGTTCTTCTTTTATAATCCATCTGTACTAACTGTGATATGCACCCTTTTCCTAGCCAGTAGGTAGTAAATCCCTCACACGCTTCCCTTGGTCTTCAATGACATAAAGGGGGTCCTTTCTGACCGTCTAGTCTTTCTTCTTAAGTTCTTAATTAGGGTTCCTTGCTCGAACTCACTCCATGTTATTATTAAGGTACTAGCACGCGGATCGATTTAGCTTCACATTTGTCGTTGTTGATCTCTTGAAGGGTCCTCTAGACGTCTATAAAATTCTTTCATCATTCTATGGTTATCCTCCTTATCTGATAACCAGTTACCATTGGTTGACCCGCACGTGTTATGTCTCAATTATTACTGACTGGTATGTAGTTGACCTTCCATAAGATCACAGACTTATTGTTCTTCTATCTCTATTGAAGTTTGATAGACTTGGTGAAAATCTATCTCCTCTAGTTTCTTTGTTAATACTCTTTTAGTTTCTTCCACAGTCTACACTTCTCTTGTTCTCTTATGAGGTCACTATACTCTTCTGAGTCTAGTCCTAGCATTCATCTATCGTCAATGAGTTCATCAAGTCTTCCACATTAGCTTGTAAGCGTGTCTTCGCGATTCTCCTTACTTTAGTCATCATCTGTTTGCGGTTCTCTGGTATGAACCGTTAGTGTTGGTAACTTAAATCTCTTTATAAATGAGAAATTATTGCGGACCCTTGAGTCCACCAATCTCATTTTCTCACATTCTTCCATTAGTTTGGTGTTGTGTTGTAATGCCACATTTATAGAATTCCGTTGTCTTAATTTCAGACCTCTACTGTATTTGATACTTACGTCATGATTTCTTCAAACTCTTGCATCTCTGAGTAGGTCAAACCGTCTCTATGATGATGAAATTTATTTCACGTCTTTAAACTCTTTTGTCAATGGTTGTCTTGTACTCCGTTCTGTATGATTCTTGTTCCCTTATCGTTATCTCTAATCCGATCTCTCGTCGTCTCTTACATGATTCTTCTAATTCATCTCTCAGCCTCATACGACCAAGTCCCTTGTATGACTTCCTGTTCCTTCTGCCTGATTTGACTCGGGGATTCCTTTCCCATCGGACGGTACTTGTGGTGAAAATTGTCTCCACATCTGTACTTCTTTGCCCACTCGTTCTTCGGATGATTTATATGGTCACAAGGACGCCCACCAGAGTATAACACTTAATCCTTGGTCTGAATCCATTATCTCGTGTTGAAAACTCTTCAAGTCCGTTACCGATTTATCATGAGGCGATAATCGATTCATGATATCATAACTAAAGGGTACTAACATGCTAAACATACACATTTATATAATTAAAACATATCGATATAAGTCTATATACTAACTCACCTATCGTTCCAAGCTGCAGAGATCCACGGAGAACGATGGTGGTCCGACGTACTACTAACCCAACAACCCGACTATGCACGTGTGTAAAAACAGAAATCCGTTTTGAAAATCTTAGACCCCTTTCGGGTTCTAGTTATTTTATACATTCGGTCTTTTAGAAGATTTCAAGTGCCATTGTTGCCAACCCAGAGCTCTGATACCATGTTGTAACACCCCAAATTCTCGGAACTCGGGGAGCTACTGGTTAGGACCTCACAATGGGTCCCGACCTTGGTTTAACAACAACTTTACTAAGATCTTACAACAAGGCGCAAATGTAATTAAAACAATTTCCAAAACATAATATTTTTAATGGTATGAAAGTACACATGTGACAGCCTTACAAACATACATAAAGATATATAACATGCATGACGTATGGAAGACTTCCCCGTCCCCATCTAATGAGTACGTGGACCCGGCTGACCATCCGTTCCGGATCTCTATGCAACTGTCTATCTCTACAGATCTACAACACGGATAAACCGTTAGCTAACAATCCAAATATAAGTAGAATGACAACAGCACAAACACAAGCAGAAACAAAAATTAAACAAACATCATGCTGGCACTCAACCGTTTATTATCTATTATTTAAGTGATTCATCTTATTCAATTTACAGTTGTGGCACGAGAGCTATTAACAGTTCTCGCCTCCGTTCCTTATCCAACTGGGTGTAGGTCTAGCTGACCTCCGCCGGTAGCATCACTACAAACCGAGTATGGACTAGTCCCTAAAGAAACCCCCAGCGCTCGCAAGCTAACTGAGCAGAATGCCACCGCCCGTTACTCTTAGGCCAAGTATAGGTCGGTAAATATTTATCACAACCTATAACTCTAACATCTCAATCACACACCACTATCATCATTCATGCTCATATTTAGAAGTCAGCTAAGTAAGCCCAAAGGACTTACTTTTCTCATACTTCTTTTGCCGTTGAATTTCCTGGCGGGCACTACTTACTCGAGTTCATCAATTTATACTCCTTTAGCTCATTCTACATTACAAACTTCCAGTTCCCCCGTGAACTAACTCCATTTCTCGAGTCCAACTGTGTCATCCATCTGATATCAATGGTCCTTTCTAGATCTTCTACTATAGCTTGTAAGCACGTCTACGCGACTCTCATGACCTTAACTTCCCTCTACTTGCGGTTTATCTAGTAGGGAATGCTACACACACTCTGTCTTGATTGACATAGAACCTTATCAAAATCATATACTCCTTACTCCTCTAGTTCTTCTTTTATAATCCATCTGTACTAACTGTGATATGCACCCTTTTCCTAGCCAGTAGGTAGTAAATCCCTCACACGCTTCCCTTGGTCTTCAATGACATAAAGGGGGTCCTTTCTGACCGTCTAGTCTTTCTTCTTAAGTTCTTAATTAGGGTTCCTTGCTCGAACTCACTCCATGTTATTATTAAGGTACTAGCACGCGGATCGATTTAGCTTCACATTTGTCGTTGTTGATCTCTTGAAGGGTCCTCTAGACGTCTATAAAATTCTTTCATCATTCTATGGTTATCCTCCTTATCTGATAACCAGTTACCATTGGTTGACCCGCACGTGTTATGTCTCAATTATTACTGACTGGTATGTAGTTGACCTTCCATAAGATCACAGACTTATTGTTCTTCTATCTCTATTGAAGTTTGATAGACTTGGTGAAAATCTATCTCCTCTAGTTTCTTTGTTAATACTCTTTTAGTTTCTTCCACAGTCTACACTTCTCTTGTTCTCTTATGAGGTCACTATACTCTTCTGAGTCTAGTCCTAGCATTCATCTATCGTCAATGAGTTCATCAAGTCTTCCACATTAGCTTGTAAGCGTGTCTTCGCGATTCTCCTTACTTTAGTCATCATCTGTTTGCGGTTCTCTGGTATGAACCGTTAGTGTTGGTAACTTAAATCTCTTTATAAATGAGAAATTATTGCGGACCCTTGAGTCCACCAATCTCATTTTCTCACATTCTTCCGAATTGGTTGGTGTAGTTCTATGATTCCACCTTTATAGAAATATGTTGTCAAAATTTCAAACTTCTATTGTATTTGATACTTGTTTCATGATTTCTTTCAAAATTCTTGAATCTTTAAGGAAGTCAAGCCATCTCTATGATGAAGAAATTTATTTCTCGCCTTCCTTCCGCTTTCTGTTTCGATTCCGAGGGCAATAACCGCCTTCCTGCGCAGCCAGCCCTTTGCCGCCGGAACGCCAGCCCTTCGCCGCCGGAACGCCATCCCTTTGCCGCCGGAACGCCAACCCCTTACCGCCGGACTGCAGTTCCGTAAGCTGGCTCCTCCACTTTTCAATTTCACTGTCATAAATATGTATGTGAGCTGCTGTTGTTCAGCCTTAAGCATAGATAAAATAGTGTTAAGTAGCTGCTGGGAATTTCACATAAAATGATAGACAAAGGCTGCTGTAAATTCATTTTATTTCCTTCAGCTTTTAGGTTACAAACAGCCCATCTTGTCGATCAATTATTAAACGTTTGGATAAAGATCCACCGTTGAATTTTGGATATGTTGTAGATGGATATATGTAGTTTAGCATATTAAAATTTGAGAAGAAATGAACGGTCGGATTTAAAGTTATGAGCTCCCGAAGTTAGGTAGTTGAGCAGTTTTGGTAAACTTGAATTTTGGCTAAGTATAGGAAATTAGAGTGAAGGAACCGACTTTGTGAATTATTATAAAAATATTGGCTGAACAGTTTGGAGAAATTCTTTCTTCTAAGGTTAGATAGAACCTCATAGATGATCTAGAGATTTAATTCGGAAATTTTATAAGCTGTTAAGAATTTTATATTTAGAGCCGAAGTTAAACCTTTTCGATTCTTCCGGAAAATAGAAACATAGGAAAAACGTCAGTTTGGAACCAAATAAAATTTTAGGAGTTAGAATATATTTTAGAACCTCAATAGGAGTTTAGACATGAAATTTAAGGTTTTCGAGAAAATCGGAACCAAGGGTAAAATGGTCATTTTACCCTAAAACTAATACTGTAACTAGTACGTCTTAATACCTTATTTGATCTTAGAAGTTTTAGACTTCTATCTACGTGAAAGTGTGCTAATACACTTATCGTCTTTGACAGACAACTGAGTGGTTGCAGTTTACAGAGAGAGTGGTTTATAAAGAGTCGAGCGTTATAACAGGTAAGTCCTTTGGGCTTACTTAGCTGACTACTAAATATGAGTGTAAATGATGATGGTGGTGTGTGATTGACATGTTAGAGAGATAGGTTGTGATATATAATTACCGACCTATATTTTGGCCTAAGAGTAACGGGCGGTGGCATTCTGCTCAGTAGCTCGCGGGGCGCTGGGGGTTTCTTTCGGGACTAGTCCATACATGGTTTGTAGTGATGCTACCAATGGAAGTCAGCTAGACCTACACCAGTTGGATAAGGAACGGAGGCGAGAACTCATAATACTTCTCGTGCCACAACTTAAATTGAATAATGTGAATCACTAAAATAATAGATAATAATTGGTTGAGTGCCAGCATGATGTTTGTTTAATTATGTTTCTGCTTGTGTTTGTGTTGTTATCATTTTTGCTTATATTTGGATAGTTAGCTAACTGTTGATATGTTGTTTAGACTTGACACAGGTTAGAGCAGATGCCGAGTGATCCAGATGGTAGTGGTCAGCCGGGGTGTCGTACTTTAGGACATTTTACAGTTTCTGCATTTGTGGGTTTTACAGTTGAACATTGTTTCCTTTCTGTAACACCCCGAATCCGCGGGACTCGGGGCGCTACGGGTTGGGGCCTCACAATGGGTCCCGACCCTTAGCCTGACAACAATTTCACCGGATCTTGCAACAAGGCACAAATAAAGGCCAAAACCGAAATACATTTTTATGCAATGTTATGAAACCCGAAAATAAAAGAAAGAAAAGACTTCAGCCGTCCTTACAACAACATCATCATAATATACAATAACAACAATAGAAAGACTCCAAAACCCAAAACAACCTAAGATGTACGGAACCCCGGCTGCCCACTCCTCCGGATCACTCGGCCACATCTTATCCTGCATATCAACTACAACAATCGGTATAAAACCGTTAGCTCACATTCTAGGCATTATAAGAATAATATGGCACAAACACACATAGGAACACAAACACACAACAAGCTCATAAACATACACATCCGTTACTTATTATCTTTTTAGATTATTCCATATCTAATTCATTCGTTCAAGTGTGACACGAGAGTCTTATAACTCTCGCCTCTGTCCCCGTGTAACCAACAGGAGTGTGGCGGCGCCCAACCCGTATACCCTGTGGGAGTGATGAAGAAGCCCGCCCGTATACCGTGTATGGCCTGGTCGCAGAGATCCCCCCAGTCTCCCTCGGGAAACTGAGCGGTGATGTCACCGCCCGATAATAATAATAGTAGTAACGATGGGCCAATAAATAAGGTCAAGTAAATCCTAATCCATTTTCATGCTTAAAAGCGGTAAACACACACCACCATATATATCCAAATAAGGCATAAAAGCGGCTAAGTAAGTCCGAGGACTTACCTCGTCTCAAAGCTAAACGAAACCAATAACCCTCTCCGAAGGAATATAACCACAGCCTGTTCAAGACAAGGCACGATAATCAACAACTACTCACGCAAGCTAGAAGTCCTAAGACTTATAGTACTATATACTCTTAAAAGGTCATACACTCCCATAAACTAGGATACTCTCCTAGCCCTCATAAACTCACGAGATCTCAACTATAACCACATGCTAGAATACTTATATCCTAACTACACAATCTCAACAAACACATACCCACAACCTCAACAAAGCTCACATGATAACATACACACCTCAATCCTTATAACGTTCCAATCATCCTCAAATCCTCACCTAAAGTTCCAAGCCACTACTTGGCATTTGCCCTAAGTTATGGTAGATTCAACCTAGCATGATTCTACCACTAAACATAACTAGATCGAGGAAGAAGGTACTCACACATAATCCGAGGCTGAAGAGAATCTACGGACGTCGAGATTGGATTCGTTGGTCTATAACGGCCGCTTCCGGACCTAAACCAAAGTTAAGGAAATTTAGCTTGTATGCTAAATTGATAGTAATATATACGATATAATTAATTTGAGGTAAAACTCGTTTTCAAAAGCCAACATTAAAAACCCACAATACATTTTCCGGGCAATTTATACGAACATAGGAACTTGGTCATAAACCACAATTAAAATCTTTGGGGTCATAATTCGAGGTTAATCCAACAAGGGCATAATTGATAATTTGTAAAACCGGTCAATATATGTAATTAATTTCTAGCAGAGGGCATAAATTCAACTTCCAAAAATGTGGGTCCAAAACTGCAATTATTATAAAGCTATGGGTACAATCTGTAGTTATTTAAATCAACAGGGCCAAACTGCAATTACCAAAAAGAAGGGGGCCCGGTTTTTAAAAAAAAAAAGGTGTAATAGGGTTTCTTCTCAACCAGATACATCTTTGTTTGCGGAAGGAAGAGATGCAAGCGGCTGGTGGAAGCAGAGTTCAGGGGCGGCAGCCTCGGCTCCGGCAAGGGCTCCAGGGGCAGGAGAAGCGGGCGGTCCCGGCGAACGAGTCAAGGAGAAGGCAGAGCAGCGTCGGCTCTGGCGGCGAAGGAGCGGACAGAACAACGAGTGGAGAGGGGAGAAGGCGGGGCTGGGCTGGGCGCGGCCTGTGCGCCGTCCTGCTGGCGGCTCCGATCCACCAAGGCGGCAGCGTGGCGTAGGTAGCGGCGTCCGGTGGCGGTCCCTGGCGGTGCAGCCTTCTTCAAGTTCTTCTCCAAAGGTACAGATTCAACTGCAGAGGACACAAAAAAAATGGGGAGGGAGAGGATCTTTGGGCTGGCCTTGCGTGAGGAAGATAGGGAATAGGGCACAACAGGTAATCCTATTGCAGAACTTTGAGCGGAACGAGGGGTCGGCGGCCGAAGATCAAGGGGTCGGCTCCCTTTCTGCAGACGCGTGAGAGGTTGTGTCGGGGAGAGGCTAATCTGCTAGTGAAGAGAGAGGGAGGGAAAAAAAAAATAAATAAAAGAGAGAAAAGGAAAAAATAAAAAGAATAGGAAGGAGATAAATAGAGAAACAGCTAATTATAGAAAACAAAGGTAGTGTGAATTTCAAAATATTCGGGACGGGATTTTTGACTCGGAATTACTTATCTGTCATTTTTCGAAAGTAAACCAAAGTATAATTATACTCGGGAATTTATTATTATTATTTTTTTTTTTCTCAAAACACTTTGAAAAGAGATATAAATATAATTTATAATAAAAATATTGATAGAAGTACGCGAGAGGGAAAATGTCGAAACCGGGCGTTACATTAGGTCCCCCTAAAAAAAAGTTTCGTCCCGAAACTTGCTAAACGTGAAACTCTCAACAGACCTCATCTTGATAACCTCACATAATACTATAATGTGGCAACTATGACCCTCTAATCCAAAGTCTACTCGCCTAGACACACCAAGACCCGCAAGATATACACATATGAAACACACATAAGCACATCACGTCACAAATCAGATAAGCATAACCAAGGAAAGATCTCGAGACTAACCCAACGGTCCTATAGATGTCGCTAAATCTGCGTAAAACTCGACCAAAAATACTATCCTATGTCTTCCAGTTAGCCTCATCGGTTCCTCGTCTATCACAAGATCATCACGACGGACCATCCGTCTCGAGTCATGTATGCACTCCCTCGACTTATACACGTGAACCCCGGGTGAACACCCTCTACTCTCTATGGTCACGCCAACCGGTAAAACTACTTCCCCCACTCGCTCTAAGATTTCAAAAAGGTCCGATATATCGGAAACTCACCTTCTTTCTGGGGTCTTTCTCAATACAATATTTTCATTATGCGTCTCTTTTAT